>JANAVB010031020.1:0-600000 GCA_029216955.1 Iris pallida | reverse complement strand
TGGTTTTTCTTCTTATATAATTCAAGTTTATAACAATTGTCTAGTTCGGAGTCTATGGACACCCTCGAGTGAGCAAGTTCATTTAGTTTGTATTTCCGTATCAAGTTTGTTTAGTTATCAAAACCCTGATCTGCAAGAGTAATGCTATTTTCATCTTTCTTTCCCCTTGTTTGTATTTTCCTTGCACATACAATGCCATCGGTAATAAGAGAATTTATTTTACTAACTAGTGATTGAATCCATAATTCCTTTAAGCAGTCTACTATTTACCTGTTTTTAGTCTTCTTATAAGGATACTACTCTATTTTTCATAACAAGTATATATATATCTTGTTGTAGCTCGGATTCCATAACCAGAGCACAGAAGATTCTAGACCAGATTCCTGGTAGAGCGACAGGCGCATACAGTCATAGTCAGGTAGGAACATTCTTAATAAACCCCACTAGTTAATTTGCTTAGATTCAAAACCTAATTATTATGAGGCGGTTATCATTCCTTAAGGGTATCAAAGGCTTACGTGATGCAATTGCTGCTGGAATTGCTGCTCGAGATGATTATCCTTCCAATCCAGATGATATATTCTTGACAGATGGAGCAAGCCCTGCGGTATCTTTCTTGGCCTTTATTTTTTTTACTATTGTGTGATTATATTTCATGCTCGCCAACTTTATCAGTATGGAAAGCCTATGTCTTCCCTATTTGTCTAGTGGTAAAACACCATCTCAGAGACGGTTCATGTCAAGTCGACTTTATGGTGTAGTCTGTTTATTACTATTGTCTAAAGAGTTTATGCTCCATGTAATCCAGCTTGATGTGTGAAGACTACGCTGTTAAGTATGTTGATGATACTTGTTATTGATTCAATGTTGGAAATTGGAATAACTTCTTGTTAATTAAATTTTAATTTTCCTTCTCAGGTGCACATGATGATGCAACTATTGTTGCGGTCAGAGAAAGATGGCATCCTTTGCCCCATACCTCAGTACCCTTTGTACTCGGCTTCAATTACTCTTCATGGTGGCTCTCTCGTATGTCTTTTACCTGTGTATGGAAAGCATCATTTTTATTTAGTCGTACCTTCCTCAACCGTACTTTGTTTTGGTGGGTGGGGGAGGGGGGGTGTTGGTGGTGGAGTGGAGCTATGTCAAACTACTGAATACTGATAAGGTTTCAAGAGAACTATCCAGTTTTGGGAAGGGAGGGAAAGATTGATATGTGATATTGCTGGGACCTATGTCAAATTAGGTACATTATATGGGATATACATCTAAAATTCCCTGAACTTAGATATGCAATATATGGGAAGCTTATTGAAGTATTAAACCGAAACTACAAGTGAAACACCAAATTAAGATGTAGACTTCTGGCTGAAATCTTCAAATAAATAAATTCCAATCTGACATCGACCAATTTTTCCACTGTTTTTTATGAATGTATACTGCATTTCCTTGCATGAATATGGCAAATATATCTTGTATAAATGATTCTTGATAACAGAAGTCACAAGACTAATTGTTTGTTTGATGAGTTCCTATTTGAGTTTCATTACAAGCTATTAAGCAACGTGATTGCCTGTCGCCTAGTTGGTCGTGCGGAGTATAGGATGGATTGCATTGTTTTACAATGTAAAATTTTACTTAGTGATAGTAACTTTACGAAAAACAACGCTTTGATTTCAGGTTCCATATTACCTTGATGAAGCAACTGGATGGGGGCTGGAGATTTCTGAGCTTAAGAAACAATTGGAAGATGCTCGAACTAAGGGTACATCTGTGAGGGCACTAGTTGTAATAAATCCAGGCAATCCAACTGGACAGGTTTGGTGTATGACTTCATGTAATCTTTGTTTCTGGAATTTATTGCAAGGAAATGAATCCTTATAATCATTTATTAATAATAGGGAATTAAACTTTTGTAAAGTTTATTGGATGATAGAAATAAAATAGTCAAGTTGATGCACCCCATGTATTTGAGTTATGAGTTTACTTTGTGATACATTATTTTCCTAAAAGTTTGTTTCTTTTTTATTCCTTACTACCAATTGGCAATATTCGAATCTTCTATAAGAGCAAATATTTTCTTCTGCTTTAAGCTTTTTCACAGCAATGTATACTACTCTTTCTTTTTTCCCATGTTAATATCTTCTATTACTTTTCAGGTTCTTGCAGAAGATAACCAAAAAGCAATCGTGGAATTTTGCAAGCGAGAAGGTCTGGTTCTCCTTGCAGATGAGGTGGGAACTGTCTGTCTGTAGCATGCTTTCATTTTCTTAAAAATGTCATGTTGGAGTGGGTGGGGTTCCCAACCTATGTGGAGAATACCCCGGAGAGCGACGAGCGCCATCCGTGTGTCGGAGAAGCTCGGGGAGTGCATGGATCCTATTTTGGAACATATATGGTAAGGAAATATATGATTGGATTTCCATATTTACTTTGATCATATATTTATGATTGGACCCTTCATATAATAGCTTTCCATATAATTGGGTTTCTAATTATGGCAAGTCAATTATGATTGGATTTTCATTAAATATATGATTGATGCATATTGGAAGTTTCCATATATATATTGGCCTTCCATGTATGGATTACCAAGGGCTTATAAAAGGGTGATGCATGCTAGTTGTAAAATCATCTCAAAAAACAAGAGTGCTTTACAATCTTAGAGAGAGAGAGAGGATTAAGGACTATTGTGGAGGAGAGATTGCTTCGAATAATTTTTCGGCATCTCTTGTTTTTCGGAGTCCGCAATCAAATTTTTTTTTCTTTCAAGTGAGTTGTGGTGATCCGTGTTGGATCGGGAGGAGCTTGTAGAGGGTGTATTATCTTTATTCAATTAATGGAGGTTCTTCAGGGTTGGACTTCGATCGTCCCGTGGTTTTTTCCGCAAGGATTTTCTACGTCAAAAATCTTTGTGTCTGCGATTGTGTTTGGCGTTTTTGGTTTGTGTGCTTTTGCTCGGTTCTCTCGCAGAACTTTCTGGTTTGGGGGAACGGTTTCCGCGCTTCGTTCCCAACAGAGTGGTATCAGAGCTTTGGGTTCAAAGAAGTGTCAGGAGTTGACAGTCAAACCAGGAAGCAGAGATGGACGCGAAGCCGGTGCACATGGTGAACCTGAACGGTACCAACTACCATTATTGGCGGAGCAAGATGAAGGATTTGCTGTTCGTCAAGAAGCTGCATCTTCCAGTATTTGCATCCGAGAAGCCCAGTGACAAATCCGATGAGGACTGGAACTTCGAGCATATACAGGTGTGTGGGTACATGCGACAATTCGTTGACGAGAACGTGTACAACTACGTTGCCAATATTGAGCACGCGAAGACGTTATGGGATAAGCTGGAATCTTTGTACGCGAAGAAGACCGGGGTAAACAAGTTGTTCCTGATCCGGACGATGATGGGTCTGCGGTACAAAGATGGGACATCCATTACGGATCACTTGAGTGAGTTCCAGGGCGTGGTGGACCAGCTATCCTCGATGGGAGTCAAGTTCGACGACGAGGTTCAAGGACTTTGGTATTCGTCGAGGATCAGACCACGACCAACACTCAGGATTCCGAGACGCCTTCTAAGGCCGAGGAATTCCTGAGTTAGAGTCATTTCGCTTCGAGCAGTTTCCAGAGGACATCGCAGAGGATCCAATTATGGGGGAGCAAGTACATGGAGTTGCTCCCAACCTTGATCATCAGCCTGCTGATGGTGGTCAGGGTGTCCCTCAGGAGGATGAGCATGCCGGGGAGGCGGTTCCTGAAGAGGAGTCTGTTGGTATACAGCCAGCACCAATGGCTCCACTAAGAAGGAGCGACAGAGAGCGTCGACCATCTACGAGATACTCATCGGATGAGTATGTGCTATTGACTGACGGGAGAGAGCCCGAAAGTTTTGCAGAGGCTATGGAAGACGAACACAGGCATGAGTGGATGGAGGCTGTGCAAGAGGAGATGAGTTCCTTACACGCCAATTCTACTTATGAGCTGGTGCGGTTGCCAAAGGGGAAGAAGGCTTTGAAGAATCGATGGGTGTTTAGAGTGAAGCAGACGGATGATGCTACTCGCCCTCGATACAAAGCGAGGCTGGTAGTTAAAGGATACGGTCAGCGGAAAGGCGTGGATTATGATGAGATCTTTTCTCTTGTCGTCAAGCATTCGTCTATTCGGGTGGTGCTAGCATTGGCAGCCAGTCTCGACTTGGAGGTCGAGCAGATGGACGTGAAGACGGCATTCCTCCACGGTGATCTTGAGGAGGAGTTATACATGGAGCAGCCAGAGGGATTCTGTGAGAAGGGCAAGTCACATTTGGTCTGCCGGTTGAGGAAGAGCTTGTATGGTCTGAAGCAGGCTCCGAGGCAGTGGTACAGGAAGTTCGAGTCGTTTATGGGGGAGCATGGCTATGCACGAACGACGTCAGATCACTGTGTATTTGTGAGGTATTTTGTCGAGGGTGATTTTATCATTTTATTGCTCTATGTTGATGACATGTTATTAGTGGGTCGGAATGCCACTAGGATAGCGGAGTTGAAGCGCCAACTGGACGCGGCCTTCTCTATGAAGGATTTGGGTGCAGCAAAGACTATTCTTGGGATGGAGATCAGCCGAGAGAGAGAGTCCAAGTTGCTACACTTGTCCCAAAAGAAGTACATTCACCGGGTACTTCAGCGTTTCGGTATGGACGGGTCGAAGAAAGTGAGTTGTCCCTTTGCGGTCCACTTTAAGTTCACTGAGGAGCAGTGTCCATCTATCGAGGACGAAAAAGAAGATATGAAGCGAGTTCCATATGCTTCAGCTGTGGGGAGCCTTATGTATGCTATGGTGTGTACGAGGCCAGACATCGCTCATGCAGTTGGCACAGTTAGCAGGTACCTTTCAAATCCTGGAAGGGTACATTGGAGTGCGGTCAAGTGGATTCTACGATACCTTCAGAGCACTACTGATTGGAGACTTTCTTTTGGTGGTGACGAGTCGAAGCTGGTTGGGTATACCGACGCTGATATGGCTGGAGATGTAGACACGAGGCGATCGACTTTGGGCTATGTGATGATGTTTGCTGGAGGAGCGGTATCGTGGCAGTCGCGGTTGCAGAAGTGTGTTGCCTTGTCGACGACAGAAGCAGAGTACATTGCGGCGACGGAGGCTTGCAAGGAGTTGCTGTGGTTGAAAAAACTGTTGCAGAAAATGGGACTGAAGCAAGAGCAGTATACTTTGCTTTGCGATAGCCAGAGTGTCATTCACCTTGTGAAGAATTAGACATTTCATAGTCGGTCAAAGCACATTGAGACTCGGTATCATTGGATACGAGATGTGGTTGAGAAAAAGGACGCGATGCTTGAGAAGGTCCATATTGATGACAATGGAGCGTATATTCTCACGAAGGTTCTACCGAGGAGAAAGTTTGAGTTCTGCAGGCGGATCGTCGGGATGACGAGTTCCTCCACCTAGTTGTGAAGGGGGGGATTTGTTGGAGTGGGTGGGTTCCCAACCTATGTGGAGAATAACCCGAAGAGCGACGAACGCCATCCGTGTGTCGGAGAAGCTCGGGGAGTGCATGGATCCTATTTTGGAACATATATGGTAAGGAAATATATGATTGAATTTCCATATTTACTTTGATCATATATTTATGATTGGACCCTTCATATAATAGCTTTCCATATAAGTGGGTTTCCAATTATGGCAAGCCAATTATGATTGGATTTTCATTAAATATATGATTGATGCATATTGGAAGTTTTCATATATATTGGCCTTCCATGTATGGATTACCAAGGGCTTATAAAAGGGTGATGCATGCTAGTTGAAAACTTATCTCAAAACAAGAGTGCTTTACAATCTTTGAGAGAGAGAAGATTAAGGACTATTGTGAAGGAGAGATTGCTTCGAATAATTTTTCGGCATCTCTTGTTCTTCGGAGTCTGCAATCAAAAAATTTCTTCTTTCAAGTGAGTTGTGGTGATCCGTGTTGGATCAGGAGGAGCTTGTAGAGGGTGTATTCTCTTTATTCCATTAGTGGAGGTTCTTCAGGGTTGGACTCCGATCGTCCCGTGGTTTTTTCCGCAAGGGTTTTCCACGTCAAAATTTTTTGTGTCTGCGATTGTGTTTGGCGTTTTTGGTTTGTGTGCTTTTGCTCGGTTCTCTCGCAGGACTTTCTGGTTTGGGGGAACGGTTTCCGCGCTTCGTTCCCAACATGTCACAGAATTGCCAATTCCGTATTCTAGAATGAAAAATATTCTTTTACTAGTTAAGTGACTTTTCTGAATATTATTGGAATATTATAAATATTAAACCTTCAACATGATATCATAGCACTCTAGCGGGACATTATAAAAAAATTATACCGTTGTGTGAATCCTCTATTAACCCATAAAATGGGCATTTTACCTGTGGGGGCATGTTGGAATATTATAAATATTTCACCCTCAACCTCGCTACAACTCTTTTGGTGCAATGGCCGGGAGTTCAACAAATATGAAACATCCTCCTCATGAAATCATTATTTTTTTTACTTTAATTATATTGCACTCCTTTTTCTTAGCAATACAGTTTGCTCCAACAGGTATACCAAGAAAATATTTACGTCAATGACAAGAAATTCAACTCCTTCAAGAAGATTGCAAGATCAATGGGATACGGAGAGAAGGACCTTGCATTAGTTTCCTTTCAATCAGTTTCGAAGGGTAAGCTTTTGTTTCTTAGTTGACCTGATTCCTCCTTTCAAGTTTGTTCTTATTTGACCTGATTCTTCCTGATAAGCAGAACTAATGGCCTCTTGTTGTCATCAGGATATTATGGAGAATGTGGAAAAAGGGGCGGCTACATGGAGGTTACTGGCTTCTCGGCTGAAGTGAAAGAACAGGTTTACAAGTTGGCATCAGTAAATCTCTGTTCTAACATTTCCGGTCAGATTCTTGCCAGTCTCGTCATGAACCCACCAAAGGTGAATAGATTTATGATTTGTGATTTTGAAGCACTGGTGTAACTTCTATGTAGAATTAAGTTTAGCATTTGATTGCAAGAAGGTAAAATCTCTATGGATCTGCAGGTAGGAGATAAATCCTATGAATCTTACATTAAGGAGAAGGATGGAATTCTTCAATCCTTAGCAAGGCGTGCAAAGGTCTGTGTTAATGTGCCTTTGAATTATATTTCATTCCCGTCGACTCTGAAGAAATTGTTACTTGCATGTATCTTCTAGATAGCTGTCCCAAACATACAGTGGAAATTGAAAACTTAGATCATCCTTTTATGTTTTTTTTTTTAAATTCTTCCGTTATTTTCTTTATTTGGCACAGGCATTAGAGGCCGCGTTTAACAGCTTAGAAGGTGTCACATGCAACAAAGCAGAGGGAGCAATGTATCTCTTCCCTCGTCTCAACCTTCCTCGGAAGGCAATTGAAGCTGCGAATGCTGCAAAGGTGGCCCCTGATGCATTCTATGCTCGCCGCCTCCTCTATGCAACTGGAATTGTCGTAGTTCCAGGATCTGGATTCGGGCAGGTGAGCACATATAGATAATGGATGCATTCTCCCTACCAAAATACCATAACCTGGTACTAATGTGCTTTTTTGGTTTCTTGTTAGGTCCCCGGGACATGGCACATTAGGTGCACGATCCTGCCTCAGGAGGAGAAGATCCCAGCCATCATCTCCCGTTTCAAAGCGTTCCATGAAGCATTCATGAAAGAGTTCCGCGACTAAGCTCCATAGGTCTGGGAATTCTGTAGTTGAGTTGTCATTTGCAGCGAAGCAAACTGTAGCCCTTGTTGAAATAAGGATCACCCCCATCCATGTTACTTCTTTTCTCTTGGATGGGAAGAGTACATTTCTTGCCTGTGTGTGGTGAAACTTGTAAAACTTGCACAATCTATGGAACTGCATCGACCAAGGTGTTCTTGGTAGCAATTGCGCAAATAAGAATGCGTTGGAAAGAAAGTTGGGAGGGAAGGAAGGAAGAATTTCTCTACCGATAAATCTAGGGCAACCCTGATATTTCACTACAATATGCACAAAAGAGCTAACAACCAATTTGGGTTATGTTGGGAAATTTCTCTACAACCTACATTGAGAACTAGGGGCTGTTTGGATCGCAGGAAACCGCGGTAAGTGTAGTGTTTTGCTGCAACTGGCCGGAGCTCGCGGCAGTTGCAGCGTTTGGCTCGTGCGAGAATCGACATTGCAGGTGTCTAATCCATGCAACAGTAGTAGCAGCACACAAATTTTTTCTTACAACCAAGTTACATCAAAAAAAAATGAGAGAAGTGAGAAGAAAGTGGGGAGAGAGGAGCTGTTGGCGGTGGTGGCGGTGGAGAGTGGTGGCGGTGGGGAGTGGTGGCGGGGGTGGGGAGAGAGGAGGAGCTGCTGGTGGCGGTGGCGGTGGCGGTGGCGGTGGGGAGTGGTGGCGGCGGTGGTGGGGAGAGAGGAGTTGGCGGTGGTGGTGGTGGTGGGGAGAGAGGCGGTGGCGGTGGGGAGTGGTGGCGGTGGTGGTGGGGAGTGAGGAGGAGTTGGCGGTTGTGGTGGTGGTGGTGGGGAGAGAGGAGGAGCTGCTGGTGGTGGCGGCGGTGGGGAGTGGTGGCGGTGGAGGGGAGAGAGGAGTGGTGGCGGTGGCGGCGGTTGTGGTGGTGGCGGTGGGGAGTGGTGGTGGCGGTGGGGAGAGAGGAGTGGTGGCGGTGGCGGCGGCGGTGGCGGTGGTGGTGGGGAGTGGTGGTGGCGGTGGCGGTGGGGAGTGGTGGCGGTGGGGAGTTTTTTTTTTGGGAAAAAAAAATGTAAAGAGAGAGAGAGAGAGCTGATATATATATATATATATATATATATATATATATATATATATATATATATATATATATATATATATATATATATATATATATATATATATATATATATATATATATGGGGTAACCATATCTAGGTTTACCACATCTCCAAAAAAATTTTCACTTTCTACTTACATAACTATCCAAACCCTTGTTAGCAATTCGGAAAACGGAAAAAATTCGGGACGACAAAAGTACGAGTATAAATCGCTCAGTGCAAATAAAACACGTTCAAAAATTCGTTCAAATATTCAAAAAATGCAAATATTGAGGTTAAAAACTTCATATTCTTAAATATGTTGTCAAATTTGATTAATTAAATAGGTTTCCAACACGTTTTTTGTGCAAAATTTTTCAATAATTTATACGGAACACGTTTAAAACTTCACATACTTAATATTTATGTACTGATTTGGGATCTGTCAAAAGTACGCAAGTATTAAACGTTTATGAAAGATACGAAAAAATTCGCGTATAATACGAGTTTTATTCGGGTGATTGCTAACAAGGATCCAAACACCAAATCAATTTTTTTTCACTTGCAGCAGACAAAAAATATTCTATCCAAATACATTTTGAAAAGTATCACTTGCTGTAAGTCTACAGAAACTCAACTTGCTACAAATATCATTTTCATACTTTCAAAGAGTTATATCTATTCAATCAGCTCCTAATGACATGAACTTCATTAACGTCATATGTCATGTGTACTTCATATATCTATTCTACTATATAATAGGAAAACTTAGATGGTAAAACTTTTGAATTCCGAAAATACCCTTACATACTTATACTAATTAAAAATAGTTTATTAATTTTAATAAGGACAACTTAGTAATTATGAAGACTATCATTTGGTCTTCCTAAAGAGTCTTCCTAAACTAATTAAGAAATGTAAAAATACGTACAAGGCACGTACACATATGCTAGTGTCATATAATTCATATTCCTGATTTTGTGCATTGCATCACATGTCTGGATTGGACAGGATTTATGAATCCGTACCTTACGTGTTCTAAGGACAAGTTATTCTTTTGTGCGGAGACTCTAAACGTGCAGAAATTGACTCGGATCCAAACAACATAGCTATGATCGTGTCGGTGCAAGCAGGGGTTGACACGACATGTCTATAAAAAATCCCGACATGACAACACACGTCTCCGTCGCTGACAAATTAGTTATTGGCAATGTTTGGTACAACACAAGTACAAAGAGTATGCATCAATTCTACCAGTTCCAGTTCCAGTTCCAGCCATAGGAGTTTGGTACTGCTTATCGGGTGGCTTCTGCTTATTGTTCAGAAAAGCACAGATGATAAGCTAGTTTATTTTGGTAAATTATAAGGGCACAATACATTTTGATCGGGACTATCCAAGTGGTAGGTATAAAAGATAAGTGTTATAATTTTTGTTTTCTTCCTCACTCTCCATTCCTCACAAGAAGAAGAAGAAGAAGAAGAACAAGAAGAAAAAAAAAACAAGAACAACAAGAACAAGAACAAGAACAAGAACATCAATTTTTGCAAACCTAGTGTATTTTGATTTTTTGCTCTCTTCTAATTTCTCAGATCTCTTTCTCCAAACCCTACTTTATTTTTCTTCTTCTTTTTTGGGCATTATGGATGAAACCCTAGTTGTAGAAGAAATTGGGTTATCAAATCTATCAAATCTATTAGTCTATTATCCAATTTTTCTTTATTAATAGAAGAATTATGCATGAAATCCTAGTTGTAGAAGAAAACTATGGAAGAAATCCTAGTTGTAGAATAATTGGGTTCATATAAGGACTACCACAATTTCTGACAGTCATAAAAGTATTGAGGACTGCCAGAAATTGTGGCAGTCTTGAAATAGACTCGATGTACAACATGACTGTCACAATTTCTGGCAGTCCAAGAAGTAATGAGGACTGCCAGGAATTGTGGCAGTCTTGAAATATACTCGATGTACAACAGGACTGCCACAATTGCTGGCAGTCCTAGAAGTAATGAGGACTGCCAGAAATTGTGGCAGTCCTGAAAGGGACATGCTCCACAACAGGACTGCCACAATTTCTGGCAGTTCTAGACATATTGAGGACTGCCAGGAATTGAGACAGTCCTGAAAGATACTTGCTGTACAACAAGTTTCTTTCAGGACTGCCACAATTTCTGGCAGTCCTAAAGTCGACATTCCCGAATGAAAAAATATGTTAGAGTTTATTTCAATCTTGATAATAGAGTGAAATATGCATTTTAGGATTTATTTTCATGCATTCTTTGTGAGGAAAGAAATATTTAACCTTTATTTTCATACATTTTAGGGTTTATTTATTTTTTTGTGTGCCATCAAAATTGAAAAAGAGAAGGAAACTAGGGTTTTGGTGGAGATGGTGATGATGGAAATGGTGGAGAAGAAGAAGATGATGATGAGAAAAAAAAACTAGGGTTTTGATGAAGATGTGAGAATGGAAATGGTGGAGAAGAAGAAGATGGATAGAAGAAGAAGAAAACTAGGGTTTGTGAAGAGAGAGAGTGAAATTTAGAAATGAGAGTAATTTTTTGGGTTTGGGGGGTTGTGGGCTTTGGACAGCCCCCTGAGTGAAATATTTTGATAGCCTAAAAGTTCCTCCCAACCTGGCTAGCCCTAATCCTGGCTAGCCCCGATCAAAAAGATATGTGCCCTTATAATTAGCCTTTATTTTTAAGGGTCTTGGCGCCATACATTCAATCTTTTTTCTTTTTCTTTTTCTTTTTCTTTCTTTTTTCTTTTTTCTCTTTTTTTTTTTTTTTTAAATTCTCTCTCTCTCTCTAACGGCGGCTCAGCAGCAGAAGCGGCAAAAAGTGGCGGAAGAACAAATAGAAGCCGAAGACGTGCAGCATGGACCATTTCCATAGACCAACTTCAGGTCTCTCTCTCAACAAAACCCTAAATCCCAATTCTCCATTCATCAAAACCCTAGAATCCCAATTCCTCATAAAGATCCTACCTTTCTTAGAAATTATCTCTAGCAAATGGGTTTCTTCCAATTTCACATAATTTCTGATAAAGATTCGATCTTTGTCGGATCTTTGTTCATATTTTTTGGAACTTAAAATTGTTATCTTCCAAGTTTGCTTTTTGGGTTAATTAGAAACCCTTTCATCATCCTATTTTAATTTTCTTTTGCTTTCCTAATTAATTAAAGTGATTTCTTGAAGGGTTTTTGGTTTGATTCGGGTAATTTTCTATCAAGATTTGATATTTACTGGATCTTTGCTTATGTTAATATTCTAGTGACAATGGCTTTATGAAGGGCTTCCATGAGTTTTGGTTTAATCCACCAAAAAGTTATTAAGATACAATGTTCTAATGCTTTATGTTTATTTTATAATGCTTTGTTCTATACTATAATTATTGAGTTTTTAGTTAAACTTGTCGATGCCTGCAATTTTCTTATGGGTATTGGTTCATTGCATCATTACTAGAAAACAGGGTATCTTGTACCGGAATAATATACATATATAACCATTAAGCATCGCCGTGACTCTTTTTTCTATGTTGCAGCCGTGTGGATTTTGACCAAGGTTCGGAAACTCGGTTATGGTATCGGTTTCGGACACTTCCTATGAGTATCAGTTATCGCAGTTTCGAGGGGTTTTCAGTGGTTTTGAATCGGTTTCAGACCCTCCTATTTGATCTGAAATGACCAAAATTCAGACAATACTGAAGACCTTCATTTTAACATAGTATCAGAGCAACCCAATTCAAAACTCATTTGGCAAGCTATTTAGCTCTAAAACAGGCATTCTACTTGTGGGGGTGTATTGGAATGATATAAACCTATAACCCTTGACCATCAACATACCTCTAGAGTTACGGTGCAGCGGTAAAGATTTTAACATGTTTGCCATATGCAAGAACTGGCTCATATATGTTTTATCTGGATTCATGATAGAGAGGCCATTTTTGGTACATATTTCTTCTAGGATTGATGATAAAAATGTGTGCTACTTGTTAACCATCATATGGGGTAGTTTTCGATGGAGTTCGTCATTCTACAGCGTAAAATAAAGAGGCTATGCCTTGAAGCATCATTATTAAGAGCATACCCATTGCTCTATTCTTTTGCAATGAGAACGGATGGTGTGTTCTGTGAATTTGTTCCATATCTTGGAACATTTCGTTCCAGAGCAGTAAATGTAGCGTTCAGAAATTTTAAACCCAGGCCAATCAAAATTACTCCTAGTTGTACATTTTTTTTTTAATTAGAGAAGTTGTATGATTCATCATCATTAATGGATGAAACTACCTCTTGTGCCTGATTTGTACTAATCAAGATGCATACCCCCACCGTATATCATGGAATAGTCACATACATTTTCCACCTAAGCGTTCCGAAGAAGCCTAGCCCCACCGTTCCCCATCCACAGCAGCATACCATGTTCCCATTGTGTTCCTTCTCATAATATTCTGTGTTTTAGGTAACCTTGGGCTTGTTGCCTCTTTCTGAACATTAGTAAACTCTGCAAATTATATCATAGAATGAAGATATCCTTATCCTAGCTAAAAGGACCCCTCGGTTAAAAGTTTTTCCACATGGGACATGCTTTTCGATCAGTTACCACGAGAAGTCAAAAACGTGGTTCTAGTTCGACAAGCAAATGTGAAGTGATCTTGAATTTGTCTGTATATAAGTTACCTACAACTTTTCTTCATTATCTTAAAGCTGTCACTTCTAGAGTCGAGCCCCAAGCATGAGTCCATAAATCCTAACAACCCCTCTCCTGGAAACCATAAATCAATAATTTGTATTGAGTATCTCAGGAGTAGAAAAAATGAAGGTTGCTTGGGATTCCAGACTTAAACCGCTTTTTGCAGCACCTAGCAGGCTAGCATAAAATGGAGGACCCTACAAATGCAATCACAACAACAAAGCCTTTATCCCAAAAATGTTTCCGAAATAGTTATGGAGCAATAAGATTAAGAGTCAAAATTGTAGGTTAGAGGCTCCTGAGAAATGGCAGTTTATTTCACATTTCAATGCTATTGCAGTTGCCACTTCGTCGTCATGTGCTAGATAACATAAATCTCAACTGTATAAGGTGGGCCAATACTTGTTGTTTGTAGTATTTAGCTTTTCAGCAGACGGTCATAACGAACTGTGTCAAACATTCAATGCTCGTACTCCCTTTAGATTGTTGGATACGTCTCCTTGCTATTCTGTTGTCTGTCACCTAGGAAGCACATTTACTTCAAAATCGGTGCCATATCGTATTGTGTCCTTGTTTGATATTTATCAGACACAACACGAGTACTCCAAATACACTAGGACACGCCAAAATCAGCGCCGTAACCCTATTGTTGTATATGTATCGTATTCTTATCCTTCCAAGTTGCGACATAGTACGTCACTCTTCCCAAGTCCTCTTCAGCTAATTTGGTTTTACTCAAACGACAGTTGGTTCAGCCTGTTCATTTGATGGATGGTTTAACTTGCCAGACCTTCTTTTAATTGAATAGTGAACTCCTTGTACCATGTTTGGAAGCTCACACTACATTGCTTTATAATGTAACATAATGGAACTTGTATCAATGTATTCTGTTTTCGCAAAATTTAATTGCCAACTCAAAATTGCAGTCTGGTTTAACCTTCTGGTCTTCTGGTTTTATCATTATTAATTGTTTGTTCAACATGTCATATTACCAAGGCATCTGAAATAGCTGCTCTTGATGTAAAGAAGCTCAAAGATGCTGGTCTTTGCACCGTGGAATCTGTGGCATATTCACCAAGGAAAGATCTCTTGCAAATCAAAGGAATCAGTGAAGCAAAAGTTGACAAAATCATTGAAGCAGGCATGCTTATCTCTTCTCATACAAACTCAGTGATTCATTTTTTCCTTGTTGGTCCAACTTTAAAGTTTTATGAAGAGTAAGTTTTTGTTGTTTACTAAATAGCTTCAAAGCTGGTTCCGTTGGGCTTTACCAGTGCAAGCCAACTTCATGCACAGAGGCTCGAAATCATTCAAATCACATCTGGATCGAGAGAACTTGATAGTATCTTGGACGGTAACTTTTGCTTTACAAATTCTGTGTGTTAATAGGAACTTAAAATGCTAGCATTTTGTTCTGGAAGTAGCACTTCTGAAGATAACCTGTCAGTATATTGTTGGCAGGTGGAATTGAAACTGGATCCATTACAGAACTATATGGTGAATTCCGTGCTGGAAAGACTCAGCTGTGCCACACTCTTTGTGTCACTTGTCAGGTAGAAACTATTGCCTGTGTAAATCGTAGGTGCTTGGTAATATAATGTAGGCATGGATGTATTTATTGGTGTTCAGTAGAACTCAGGTGTGGGACTTTGTAGCCACCGGTAGTCTTAATATGAAGTTACCAGTGATTTTTGTCTGATCCTAGGTAGTTAATAGATGTATTTGCTTCTGTCCAGTAGAACTAAGGCATGGGGCTTTGTCGTCATCAGTTGCCTTAAGACAAGGCTACCGTTTGATTGTATGTATAAAGAGTTTCTCCAAGTGTTTTTAAGTCCTGGTTTAGAACTAAGTTACTTTTTTTACTTTTACATGAGTTAGGAGCAATTGATATCGCATCCTATCATAGTGCACCTCTGTCTCAGCTCCCTTTGGATCAAGGTGGTGGGGAAGGAAAAGCCATGTATATTGATGCAGTGGGTACTTTCGGGCCGCAAAGACTATTGCAGATTGCAGACAGGTTTTGATGTTATCATCATTTAGTAGAAAAGCATGTAACAGTTATTTTTTTTATTGTTAACTTGAAGAAGTGCTCGATTTTTGCAGATTTGGGTTAAATGGTGAGGATGTGTTGGAGAATGTAGCTTATGCCAGAGCGTATAATACGGATCACCAGTCAAGGCTTTTGCTAGAAGCTGCTTCAATGATGGTGGAGACCAGGCATGCTCAGTTAACCTTTTCATTTACTGTTCTTCCTTTTCATATTTGTTCCACCGACGACCTATATCTCACCATGACATCCAGAAAAAAAGATATCGATTATACTTTCAGCAACCAATATTGTGCATGTGGTCAAACTTTTGTGATAACAAGGACTTGCATAAGCTGGATTTTGTCAGTTGCATTCGTGACCAGCAAGATAATCTTATAATGAATATGATATAGCCATGATTCATATAAAACTTCATTGTATGATGAGTTTTAGCGATTGACCTATAAAATTATGCTGTTGATATTTTCTTGACTGAATTCCGCTGTTTGGACTTAATATAGAGTATCTTTTTGGGAAGGAGAAGAAAGTCCGCTTATAACATCTGGTGAAGTTCAGGAAGGTAGAGGTATTGACAAGCAGCCCGTAGCATATTCAAGTGGTTCATTGACATCTTTGAAACACTAAATTGGAAATCCTGAATTGTTGGTTGTATTAAAATTCATGTTAACTGTGAGTAAGCTCATTACAAACTTGCTGTTAATTGGATAGAAGTAATAGAACTGCATAAAGTAATTTACTCGACCTAACTTAATTGCATTGTACTGGATGAAATCAAGAAAGAAAGTTCAGAAGATTGAGAAAGTGTATCCGAGGAGAATTACAAAATGGACCTACTTGAACATCGTACTAATATGCATATGGTGCAAACAGATATTAACTTGTAACATCTGTCTACTACTGCCACACTCGACATCATCCAAGCATTCTCCCATCATATTGGGTTGTGTATGAGCACATAACTCCGAAAGAAATTGAAAAAGTTTTTATGACCGGCAAACAACCAAGTCGATCCTTTGTTGTGGTGCCAAATATCTAGTAAAGTGGTATCAGAGCAATCTTGAATTTTGCATCTTGGAAGTTGAATTATATATGGATTTTTTTGAAGTAATTTATGTTCTTTTAGCTACGTAACTAAAATTACTTACAGATTTCACTAACATAGTTCTTTTTGGAACTTTTCTTTTGCAGGTTTGCTCTTATGATAGTAGACAGTGCTACAGCTCTTTACCGAACAGATTTTTCTGGAAGGGGAGAATTATCAGCTAGGCAGATGCATCTAGCGAAGTTCCTGAGTAGTCTTCAAAAGTTGGCAGATGAGGTAGTTTCTAATGCCTTAACTGGTTATTTTCAGTTGGATCGACATTGCTGTGTCCCTAATATGCTCAAACTTTCTCAATCCTGCATTCTTTTTAGTTTTTAGAGTGGTGGGTTTCCTCGTCTTGATCATAATAGGTTCTGGACATATTGTAATAACCTTAATTTTCCAATTTTATTAACTTGCAGGAGAAACCTTAGTTACCACATATTTCTAGTCCATATATCTATATCTTGTTTTTTTTCTTTTCTTATTTGGCACGTCTGCCAGTCCACTTACGCCTAACCTGCTCATATCTGAGTGGCATTTGTAGATGTGAAATATGTCCATTGAGTGTATATACTTCCTGCCAGTAACTTTTGTATGTCTCACAATGTTCTGAAACAAGCAGAATCTGTGTTCACTTGTGGCTGATTTTTGGATGCTATGATGTGAATTGACCTGCATCAATACCAGAGGTGCTGTACTCCTTTTGCAAGGAAGATCTAGTTGTCTTAGAATACTCTTACTGTTCTTCTAGTTCGAGTGGTGAGTCCGTCCAAGTGGTATAATGACACATGGTAATATCTTACTATCTTACCATTGGACAGGCTCACCATTCCCCAATGCCATCTCCATACCTTGATTACTCTGTTTCCTCTTATGCCACAGCAAACCTTTATTTAGTTTGAGGATTCCTTCTTATTTTGGGTTTTTGTCTACTTGTAGTTCTTCCATGTTTCCAAAATATATGTAATGTCTGGCCTATGTGAGATCTACTGATGAATTATACTTGGCTACTACTAAAATTTAAAACTAGAGCCATAATTTGCAATTTTAACCTGTCAGTTCAGAATTATATTTGCAGGTGAAGATACAGAAGATGATATCAAACTTAAAAGATAATCTGATGAAGAGATTGACAATGATCTACTGTTAGGCACGATGGTATCGGTAAGCATCATGGAGGTTGCAGACTCGGAAACCATTTCTATGTATTGGAGGTAAGGTTGCATACATAATCGACTCTCGCTCCCTGTTGACAGTGATGAAGGTGATGATAATTTCACACTAGACCCTTAACCCTTTGCTGTATGTTCTTGTAAGAATTGGACAGTGACATCCAATATTGTCGAGAATGGATCCCTCGCTCACTTAATCCCCTGGTGGCAATCCCATCCAACAATCTTTCTTCTGTACATTGTGATCTCCAAGGGGATGCCAATGTCTACAGTCAAGCCTTTGTACAAATTTTGCAGTCGCTAGCGAGCTAAAGATCGGTGTACAATAGAACGCGTCCGTGCCTCATGGGTCAACTCCGGTCTGGGTGAGGCATAGTCCAACATGGATGACATGTTGAAGTTTCAATTTATAGTTTAGGTTTTAACATGTCCTTTATCTGAGCACTTGAAACTGATTCTGCACGTAACAAAATTTCTAGCACTGAAGAACAATCTTTGTGGCATATAAGGATGGATGACTCTCATTAGTTATATCTAGGATGAAAACATGTAACTATATAATCACTCTTGCAAGCAAATAACAAATTGGGCAGGGAGACTATTTCATATAGCCCAAGGCCACATTTGGTTCGCAAAACAGGAACTTAGAAAAAAGTTATTCCTTTTATGTGTTTAAATGCCAAAGATAAGGACCATGAAAGAAAAATTATTCGCAAAGAAGGAAAAAAAATGGTTAGAGCATCCACAGTGGAAATTGTTTCAACTACTAAATTTTTGTTTTAGTCAAAATTTATAGCACGGGGGGAGGGGAGCGGTGCATGAAAAATCCTAGCAAGCCAAGAGACTCCAAATTTTGAGCGTATCCTAGCTCACGAACAGTAACCCAATATGATCCACCAAAAGAAAAAAAAAATGAAAGAAAAAAGAGGGAGGAAAATGATGAGGTTAATTTGGAATATGAATTTGGTATGTATTTAGAGTGTATCATTGTGTAACAATACAGCCATCTCCAATGGGGGTTTCTATGTCCCCTATTTCTATTGTAGAAATTCATTTGTGAAAAAAAAAACTTCTTGTAACGGTGGTTTCTACGCCAATTTATATTCTAGATGACATTGATGTAGGATGAAGAGCTTCTACGAGGGTTTCCACATCTAGAAACTCTCATAGAAATTCTATCTCTCCGGCCATCTCCAATGGTGATTTCTAAAATTGAGTTTCTATCCTACTTGGCATTTTACTTTAAGGAGATTTCTATCATACTTGACCATCTCCAATGGTGATTTCTAAAATTGAGTTCTTATCATACTTGGCATTGTACTTTAAGGAGATTTCTATCCTAGTTTGAAGAGTTTCTACATAGAAATTTTACACATACAAAAAATGCTCTCTAATGGTTCTCCATTTCTATCACATGTGTCACATAGTAAAATGACCAATTTAATGGTGTGGGGTCCAATAATAATTGTCATGAGAGATAGGAGAATTTCTATGAGAGTTTCTACATGTAGAAACCCTCCTAGAAAGTTTTTATCTTACATCATTGCCACCTAGGATAGAAATGGTGATAGAAACTACCATTGGGAGAAGTTTTTTCTAAAATGGATTTCTTCCATACGAATAGAGAAGATAGAAACCCCCATTGGAGATGGTCTTAGAAGAGTTTCTACATACAAATTGTAAATACTAAAAAATAATCTCCAATGGTTCTTCATTTCTATCATATGTGTCATAAAATAAAAAGATCAATTCAATGATGTGGGGTCTAATAATAATTGTCATGAGAGATTGAGAGTTTCTATGAGAGTTTCTACATATAAAAACCCTTAGACCATCTCCAATGGGGGTTTCTATCTTCCCTATTTCTATGGAAGAAATTAATTTTAGAAAAAATTTCTCCCAGTGGTAATTTCTATCACCATTTCTATCCTAGGTGGCAATGATGTAGGATGAAAACTTTCTAGGAGGATTTCTACATGTAGAAACTCATAGAAATTCTCATCTCTCTCATGACAATTATTATTGGGCTCCACACCATTAAATTGGTCCTTTTACTATGTGGCACATAGGATAGAAATGGAGAACCATTGGAGAGCATTTTTTTGTATATGTACAATTTCTATGTAGAAACTCTTCCAACTAGGATAGAAAGTACAATGCCAAGTAGAATAAGAACTCAATTTTACTCGAACTCAAATATTCACTTTTTTTCCTATTTCTTCACATTTCTAAATACCGGGAAAAAAAATAAATAAAATTATAATTTTTCAAAGAAAAAAATTGTAAAAAAATTTGATTTTTTTTTCCTTTCTGCGAACAAACTCGGCACAAGATTGATCCCTGTAAATAACCTTTTGAAATGTGACTTTCAAGACCACTTACTAAGTTGGTGGACGCCATATTCCCTTCCAAAGCAAAGCCATTTTTTCCTAGTGGCTGGTGGTGGGCTATCTATAGATTCCCTCCAACAGATTCTTACTCGTGAAATAATCAAGCTGGCTAAAGCGTGCTCAATTGCCATTGCCATTGCCATTGCCATTTTGAAACAACATAACTTCATAAACTGGATCACTGTCCATTCTGGATTGATATTCTACTCATGAACAAAAAAAAAAAAAAAAGTTAACTCTTAGAATTTGAAACAACACTATCATCTTCCCAAAAAAAAAAAAAGAAGAAGAAGAAGAAGAAGAAGAAGTAACAATGTACATAAATAACTCACCAAAGATGCTACATTGCCCAGGTTTGGACCACAGTCCTGACCCACGGATCACGTGTCATCCTTTAATTTGATGGGAAGAGGGCGGGTGTGCCCCGAAGGCAGAGGAAAGCCTATGGGGGTGGTGACACGCGACGTGCGGGCACGCGAGCAGTCACCCCCGGGACCATTTATCATTTCTCATACGAAAATTCTTTTTTTCCCCGCAAGGGGTACGTGTCACCACCCTACTGGCCTCCCCTGCACCACCCTGGACACACCATGCCCCTTGCCAATGGACATACGACACATAGTCCGTAGGCCAGGACTGCAATCCAAACCCACGGGCAACATAGCACTGCCGTTTCCCATAACTCACGCAGATGCCTCCACCCTGGGCTCAAATGAGAATGCAGACACGAACTCTTCGGTCCTCCCATTCACGACACATTTGGGCAGCTCAACCCACTCCTCCTCCAGCAAATTGCACATCACGTACCTGCTGCTCGACTCCGGGGAGTTGACGCATATCAGTATCGAGCCGCCGCTGCCGCAGCCGACGCAGTTTATGTCAGCCTTCCTCCCGTAGAACTCGTGCGACATCGAAGGCGGCATCGCCGCGACGTGCTGCCACGACCTCCCCCCCTCGGAGAACCTCCAGACCCTGAGGCTCGCCGTCTCGAGCATCTCCGACAGGACGACCGCCAGCACCTCCCCCCCGCACTCGACCACGTCGATCGAGTGCTCGAAGAAGGCCGGCAGCGGCCCCGGGCGCTCGTCGAACGTCCCGAGGGAGAGGTCGCACGCCAGGACCGTGCCGGAGCGGCCGAGGAAGTGGACCACCTCCTGCCCGCCTCCCACCGCGGTGAGGACCGAGGAGTACTGCTTCGTCGGGCTCCTCTGCATCATGTCGCTCGCCACCACGTCTCCTGCTTTGCTGAGGAAGTAGACCGTGTCGGATTCTGGCGAGGCGCTGCCAATAGCCCTTCTCAATGCAGCCTCGTCCTCCCAGCGGTTCTTGCTGGAGTCGAAGACTCGAAACTTGAGCTCCGGGAGCTCGCCGAACACCAGCACGATTCTATAGGCGTCGCCGGAAGAGCTCATGGCGATGGCGTGCAGAGGTTCGATCGATCCGTATCCGTCCGGACGGGGGATCTCGCGGCACGCTCCGGTGACGGGGTTGCAGACGATAAGCTGGCCGGGAGGGGTCCGGAAGCAGACCAGACCCCCCGAGGAGGCGACGGGGATTGCCGGCGGCTTGGAGAGGCCGTCCCGTTGGAAGAAGGTCGGGCGATCGAGAACTCTCCAGCTTCTTTCGCCGCTGTCGTACACGGTCATCGGCCGGTCGGGCTCCTGACCGGACATAAGAAACCAGGGGTCCCTGGAAGGGACTTCCGAGCAGGCGAGGCGGAACGTCGCGGACGCCGCGGTAGAGTTCCATCTTCTGCACACCGCGCGGAGCCGGAAGAAGCTCGGCGCCGGGAGCCTGGAAAGGACCTTCTCGAGGAGATCCTGGTTGAGGTCATCGAGCGGGAAGGCCTGTGATTTTCTCTTCCTGGTGTTCGCCATAACCGAATTGGTCATGTTCAAATAACTGATCTGCAGAAAAACTACAAAGTCAGTAAAGAATGTACCGAACTCAGTTGCTCTTGTGGTTGGCAAGGAGAGATATAACGGCGCCACAAACGTCGTATTGATTCAAGTGTCCTGGTGAATTTTGGAGTGGCAGTGTCCGTGTATAATTGATACGTGTCCGATACTATTCAGATTATATGTACGCAATGGGATCAAACAAAGTGGGTGAGCGTAACATTGTATGATGAGAAGGATTTAACAAACAAACAAGCACATCAGTTGTTACTTAGTCCACCTTCAATTCCAAGCCTCGTCGCAAAGAAACAGTAATGTTTCCATGGAAGTTGCTAAAGATCACTTCCTTAGAATTCCAAGATCACTAACACACTCATCCCAAAATCACACTTTGGCATCGCTAACCCATCAATTATCATCAGAAAATGATGCCTAGATCACCAACTATCCCAAAGAAGAACAGAAAATAATAATAATAAGAATGCTCCAATTGTTGGAGAGAAAAAAAATCAAGTTTTATTTTATTCTTTTTCCAGCTAAGAAGCTCACATTTTTGTCATCCAAACAGCAAGGAGGAGAAAAACTACATGGACAGATGAGAAAAGCATCCCAAAATCATACTTTTATGAAGTAATGAGGAAGATCAAGTTTTATGAATCAAAGATCGTTTTTTTATAGCTAAAATTCATCATAGACCAAAAAAGCTCGCATCTTTCACATCCAAGCAGCAAGAAAGAGGTAAAAACTACGTGCCCAGATGAGAAAAGCATACAAAGATCATACTTTTAAGTGCCCATGCATGCATGGACAAGTAGAATGAACGGGATAGAGCACAAGAAGAAGAAGCAATGAAGAATGCACCTTGTGTAGTGGTTTGAACTGCTTGGGAGTCTCTGTGTTAGTGGGAGAGAGAGAGAGAGAGAGAAGGAAAGAAAGCAAGAGATGGGAAGAAGGAAAGATGGGTTCTTTCCTTTTGTAGTAGCATTAGCAATGGGAAGGGGATGATGGGTTGGTGGAAACTTCGTGAGGAGCTCTTTTTGTTTGCGTTGACACGCAGAAGTAGTGTGCTTTGTGTTGTGCACTTGTGTGGAAAAGAAGAGAGATGAGAGCTTTGGCCTTTGGGCCATGGCAAAGTGTGCATGTGCAGACAAGCTGCTGACAGTGACCACAGACCACCAATGGCCATGAGATTCTCTGGACTGCACACTCTCTCTCTCTCTCTCTCTCTCTCTCTCTCTCTCTCTCTCAACAAAAAGACAACTCTTTTCCATTAAAGAATTTTTTTTAATCTAAATTTGCACTTTAATATCTTCAACTATAATTTTGTTTTCTACTATTGTTACTTTTTTGTTTTTGGAAGTTTACCAAAAACAAATAAATTTGCAACATAATATTATTCATTAGAATGTCACTCAAAGCACATAACTATTATATGGACAATTTGGTCCTTACAAAAACTATAAAATGAGGACTAGATAGGGGTGAGCATTCGGTTTATTCGGTTTAAAACCGAACCGAATAAGCAAAACCGAATTCGACCGAAACCGAATAAGCAAAACCGAAACCGAACCGAATTGGTCAATAACCGAACCGAACCGAACCGAATTAAATCGGTTCGGTTTTCGGTTTATTCGGTTTATTCGGTTTATTCGGTTTTTTTTTGGTTTTTTTTGTGTTTTTTTGTTAATATATATAATAACTAAATATACCTAGATATATTTATTATATACATATAGTATATATCTCTATATATATATACCTATAGTATATATCTATATATATTTAGTATATACCTATAATTAATACATATATATATATATATATATATATATATATATATATATATATATATATATATATATATATATATATATATATATATATATATAAACTAAAATTTCTTATTCGGTTTTAAACCGAAACCGAAATCCAAAACCGAAACCGAAACCGAATAAGAAATTTTAGTATTTTCAAAACCGAAACCGAACCGATTTTTTTCAAAACCGAACCGAATCCCTTATTCGGTTCGGTTCGGTTCGGTTCGATTTTCGGTTCAAAACCGAATAATGCTCACCCCTAGGACTAGAGCTTCCATGCTCGCTTTTTGGTAAAAAGGAATAAAAGAAAACACTACCACAAATAAAAAAAGTGTATGGAATCTACCTAAATTTATACAAAGCATCGAAATTAGAAAAAAACTATGTTGAACATAGTTTACTAAATTTATAAAATAGAAACTAAAAGGTCAACATCCCCTCCCCCCAATAAACGTAGACGTCCGTTGGTAGGCACCAAACATCTAAAAATAGTTCGACAATTGAGCGTTTTATATCAAAAAAATACTCAACTAGTGGGTGTTTTTCGCTCGTTTGTCATACTAAAAAGTTTATTAATTGGACGAACATTTTTCTGGATCCATTCAAAAAAATATTTTGTGGTTGGCCATTTTGATTCTCATTTTGTATTTTTTTTAAACTTTGTACTCTCTGTGCAATTTACGTAAAGTTTATGCTTTCAAAAAATCTATACACTTTCTTGTTCCCTATTAGGAAACAAATGTGTTTGGTTAGGATAAAAAAGTAAAAATAAAAATTAATACAGAATATTAAATAATAAAATATATATTAACTTAATAATTAAATAGTAACAATATATTTAACTTAGTATTAATTAATTGTTATCTATCTTTTAATTACTATTTATCTTGTTGCATAATAATAATTTACTATTTTAATTGATGGACACTAATAAAAGTAAATAATTAGTTCAACAAATTACAAATATTAGTAAATACAAATAAATATACTAAGAAACAATTTTGATTAAGTAATTAATTACAATAATTATATAATATATTAATGAATATTAATTAATTAATAATACTCTCTATATAACTAAGTGGTTGTTTATATATATATATATATATATATATATATATATATATATATATATATATATATACGGGTCCTTCTACAATATATATATATATATATATATATATATATATATATATATATATATATATATATATATATATATATATATATATATATATATATATATATATGACTTTTGACCTCTATTAATAGTCTAAAAAAAGTTATTTAATTCGAATCATTGGATGAACATCCAATGGTTCAGATTTGGGATGTATCGATACAAATTTTTTCATGGGATGTATTGAAATTTTTTCAAGAATAAAACTCATATGGGAATCATGCACTTTATTATCTTCCTAACAGGGGACAAATATTTTTGGTTATAGAGTATATTATAATAATAATTTAACAAATAAAGATGACTCATAGTTACAATTAATTAATATTAATTAAAAGTGTTAATTAACTAATTAATTATTCTAATTATATATTAAAATAAATAAATATTTTAAATAATAATTTATGATTTTATTTACTAATTAATTAGGTAGCCTACCAATTTTTTGCATATATTTGGAGTTCTTAAAGTGTTCTTAGACAATAAATGTAAATAATAAAAAGTAGAATGAAAATTATTATATAGATTTAAAATAATTAATAGAGGTTTGATCTTTCTGTCAAGGGATTCATTTAAACATTTCCGACAGAAATAATCAAATCCGAAATAGATATTGCCTTGCAAAAATTTTATCAACTGGACTTTTTTTTTTTTTGCTTTTTGTATATCTAGCATCTAATTCTACAAATAAAAATATAAACCAATAATATTGAGATGGTCCAAGGAATCATTCCTCCAAAACTGCACGTGGTTCGTTAAAGGACCTATACTACTGCAAGGCTTCAGCGACACACTTTGACATTTTATGCAAATCTAAATTAAAGAAAGAAAAGAAAATATAAACTATGTATCATTATTTACGTTCTGTACGGATCAAGATTTCTCCACCCAATGTGATTGTTTGTTCTTTGGACAAAATTTTGTAATTTGTGCTTTTTGTCACATCTATTAGTTTGTAGGACTGGGTTAACTTCGAGTGTCCCATCCATACTCCTACTTGTGCAAAGTAGAGTTTTGATAAATTATAGGCATTATACAAGAAACATAAGGAGTAAGAAAGGGAATGGATCAATCATATCAAGACTTTTATGATTTGGACAAAGTTGTTTATATGATATTTTAAGAAGGCTAAATTATAACTTAATATCATCAACTATTCAAGTGTTTTAACTTGATAATCTCAACTTTAATAGATACTAACTTAATACTCTTTCTCTACTTTGGTCCCAACAGTGTTAATTAAAGAGATAAAATGACAGAAATGTCCCTCCCTCTCTCTTTCTCTCTCCCCTCTCCCTCTCTCCAGCAGCCCCCCTCCCCTTCTCTCTCCGGCGCCGGTGACCGGAAGTGGGGGGGGGGGGGGGGGGGGGAGGGGGGGGGGGCAGCAGTAGCAGCGAGTAGCAAAAACGTCACGTGGGCGGACGTGGGCTGGCGAGCGCGGGCGGACGCGGGTAGGCGCAACCAGGCACGGGCGGGCGAGTGGGCGCGACCAGGGGTGGGCAAGCAGCGGCGGCTGCGACGGACGCGGGCTGGCGGGCGCAGCCGGGCACGAGTGGGCACGACTAGGCGCGGGCGCGCGGCAACTGAGACATGCGCGAGGACGGGTGGCGCGGGCGGGTGGCTACGGTGGACGCTGGCGGGCGCGGCCAGGCGCGGGCGGGGGTGACGAGCAGCAGTAGCGGCGGCTGGCGGGGGCGGGCGCAGTGGTGGTAGGCGCGAGCACGGGGTTTACCGGAGGGCGCGGTGGCAGGTTTGGTTTGGGGGGGGGGGGGTTTCACCAGTGGAGGGGGTTTGGGGGTTGTATGTAGAGGAGGAAGAGAGAGAAAGGGGCATTTTTGTCACCCACAAAATGTAACGAAAAATTTAGCATTTGAACTGACGAAGGGTATCAAGATGAAATTTTTTAATAGTTGATGGTATTAAGTTAGTGTCTATCAAAGTTGAGGGTATCAGGTTGAAAATTTTGAATAGTTGAGGGTATCAAGTTGTAATTTAGCCTTCTAAGAATATGTACAAATACTAAAAATGGACCTTTTAACCACTAAAAATAATTGACCATTTTTTTTTTATCATTCCAAGCATTATGTTACTGTAATTTCTAAAAATAGAAAAATCTAAATCTAAAAAAGTTGATTTCACATGGGAGATTAAATTTTTTGGAAGTTTTGATTATCCACGAATCAAGTACTCAGATCCACGATTCGGGTAGACCCGACCGGGCAAGGGTCCACCCCTTAGTTCTTAGTTCTTGGTGTTTATTGTTTTTTATGGAAATTAAATCAGACTTCGAATTAATTAGAATAGGTCGTAGTTCATACAATTATTTTATAACTTCTAAATTACAATTATATATTGTTAGAACCGGGGCACAATTTTCAATAAAAAAACGTGAGAATGAAATAATTGTAAGAACAATGTTCAATGCATCACTTCAAGGAAGGTGCACAACCAGAGATCCTAGGAGGATTATGGAATACAAGAATCTAAAAAGATTTCGTATATGTAGCAAACGACGAAGACACTTCTAAGAAGAAGATGCCGGCCGAATTGCTAAAGGCAACAGCAGCGATGACATACGATAGATGAAAGTGGCATGCTGGGGTGTTAAGAACACCATTGCTCAAAGCTAGATCCGCCATACGGTCAGCTTCCAGGAACCAGCAAGTTCAAAGAAACTATGGAACGCTCTGGTATTCTGCTCTACAACGGACTGCTGCTCGGAACGACAAGGAAGAAAAAGATTGCTTGAGGTGCTGGAACTCCAGTGGCTTGAGGAACTCTCTCTTCTCTCTTTCTGGAATTTTTCAGAAGAAATAATTCTCTGTGTTTTTTCGAGAGAGAAGTGAGGCCTGAATATATAGCCACTGCTATAACTTCTCAGATCCGCAATGTGCACCATGAAATAATGTCAGATCTACTATTTCAGGATCAGTTATCGCACACGCAAGTTGCTTGCGCAACGAGCGCAACTTAAGCGTACTATGCACCTAGCGACGATGCTGACATGCTAAGTGCAAAGTGCGCCAACAAAATGCCATATTACGCCTCATGACCGAGCCCGAGTCCGAGTCACTAAGCCCCTACGGGGCTTAGCCCCAATAGAAATTAATTTCCCAAGAACAAAAAGCATGAATGCTTTTCTTGGAGCCTTATCCTTATCTCTTAGTAAAATCATCCACATGGTTTCCTCCTTAGGTTCACCACCCCATGTGCCTATCCCAACAACACATACTCATATATATGTTGAGATAACTCATGGTGCTTTTTTAATGTGGGAGTAAACTTTACAAAGCATGTTGAGTGCAAACTCTCTTCATGTCAAGGATTGTCACGCCCCAGAACCAGAATACTGGAGAGCGGGGGCAGACATAGCCAGCTACGTATACTAAAATGGAATCCATCTCACCATACGGTCACGGCTGTCTAGCTATGTGAGGGTTTATCTACAAGCCATCAGTCTCTTAAGGTCATAAATTATCCTATTGTCTCAATCTCAACCAACTAATAATAGTTACAAGATATCAGACCACCAAATATACAATTGTCAGGCATCCCAAACATTACATCTCCAGATAATCATGAAGCTAGTCGTACAAAATGTAAGGACTAGCAAGAGTTAAGTCATACATGATCAACCTCGAGTTGCCGATCATGATTACAGCCCGTAGGCAGACAGAAGGTAAAGTGCATCGAGCTAACAAGTGCTCGTCGGCTAAATGCCTCAAAAGAATAATGTACAATTGCCGTGGGAGAACAAAAGAAAATTCACTCGTTGCCCTGGTTACGCCTGGCGGTCACCATCGGGCTGGAAAGCAGGTAGATCCTTTGCTGCTGCTCCGGTATCTGGCCATACAAAACCAGCTGGGTCAGACCCCAGAACGAGCAAGTACCACAAAGGAGGCTTCACTTAGGAACTAAAACCAGCAATTAGCACAATAATAATAAGGTAATAAAGACAGGAATGAAGGAAAACATAACAGGTGATATACGATGAGATAACCATGGGACATTCAGATAACCAGGTTACAACCCTTAAACCAAACAAGGACCGGGGTTGTAACCCTTCGTCTGAACGAAACTTGACTTCTCCCACCATGTATCGACAAGGTAAATATAAGAAATCATGACATATAACAATCTTGTACCGGAGCAAGACAAGACTAGACAGATTGAACCCCATCCAACAATCACGGCCAAGCAACATTTACGGCTTGCTACTTTAACTAACTAGGGTTATCACAGGCCTAGTTACTAGCAAAATGCAAATGAGAATTTTCAAGTCCGGTTACCTGTTGGTTACTACCTGAGTGATCCCAGCAAGAAAAGGAAAAGATAGCAGGATATAGCAGACACACTGTAGTAAGATACATGTGTCCTAAGGTTCCACACTCGACGGCGGGCTGGAAGTGCGCTCATCTCGACGGATAGCAACAAATCCCATGTATATATATATAAGGCCGGGACCAAAGGGGCAACAGGTAACTGGGAAATTCTTCATGAACTATTTGATCAATCTAATCATTAACCTAGCCAGATTCAGTATGAATCCCTGACCGTGGTACTCAGGGATCATGCCCTAGACATGATGCAAGACACAACCGGACTAGTAGTTTATACAAGCACAATCATCCACGGTGTCCAGGCCAATAAATTAATTAGTCAAGAGTGCGCCACAACGGGCCACCATCATTATCATTTTTACTTATCAAGAGTGCGCCACGACGGGCCACTATCGAACATTGTCAGGATACTTGTCAAGAGTGCACCACTACGGGTCACTGTCGTGTCATGTGTAGCAGGTCAAGTTATCAGGTCAAGTTATCAAGTCAAGTTATCAGGTCAAGTTATCAGGTCAAGTTATTAAGTCAAGTTATCAGGTCAGGAGTAAACCACGGCGGGCCACTATCATGCCATGTTCAATTATCATTCCAAACATAATAAATAAATTCGGGATTATCAAGTTCATGACAAAAGGCGTAAGGATATAAAATGGATATAAAAATATACAATAAAGGTTACAAGGCATGGACAAATAATAATAAAATAATAGTACACAGGGCTATAGGAGAGTCATGCAGCTAAGGCATATGCGGCCAGGAATGATCTCATGCGGCTGGAAGAGAACAGCCCATGCGGCTGAATAGGGTCAAGCGCATGCGGCTAAAAGGGGAAAGGCTTATGCGGTCAAAGGGGTATCAGTCGTATGCGGCTCGGGGATCCACTCAGTCATGCGGCTGAGAAAGGTAAGACATATGCGGTCAGGAGGATAGGAAACTCATGCGGCTGGCGGAAGATGGGTCCATGCGGCTGGCTGACCAATCAAGTACATGCGGCCGGGGAGGAGCAACCCATGCGGCTGCGGGAAGCAATGACTATGCGGTCAAGGGAAGCAAACCCATGCGGCTGGGAGACTGCGGTCTATGCGGCTCGCGAGTGTTGGAGTTCATACGGCTCGGGATGGGCGAAGTCCCATGCGGCTGGACTGGGAAGCTCAGTCATGCGGTTAAGTAAGAAGGACTTCATGCGGCTAGAAGGAATACTTGCCGCATGAACTTGTCATGCGGTCAAGTCAAGGCAATAGCGCATGCGGTTGGAACTGACTTACCGCATGAATGTTCATGCGGTCAAGTGCTACCATGTGGCTCGGGACTGTGCTTCTTCTCCAAATTTTCGAGAAGAAGTACACCATAAGCCATGGCTTCCAAGCTGCATAACTCTATCATCCGGAGCCCAAATCCGAACTTCCATAGGTCAAAATGGGGTAGAATGAAATGCTCTACAACATGGAACTATCAAAACTCGGAAATAACAAAATTAGGTAGATAAAAACCCAAGAAATCTAAAAATAATGTAAATATAGATCAACAAGAATCTAGCAATGGAAAGTAAAAATGCCAAGCTCTAAAGTAAGTTAGAATGCTGTAAGGAAGAGAATGAAGCAATAAAGTTGGAGTTCCTCTATGAAGCAAGATGCACCTGCCTAGACCTTCCTGGTAGGTGGAGAGTTAAGGAAGGAGAAGAAGAAGAGTAATGAGTAATAATGGAAGAGAGAGAGTGGGATATAAAGAAGGGTGGTGGTAGGTAGGAGTGGTTTGATTCACACAAACCCAACCAAGCCAAACCCGCTAAACCGAACCAAACCAAGCCAATGCAATGCCATGATGAACCATAAAATACTCAATAAACTAGGCTCCATTAATCAGAATTAATCCATGAACGAAAATGACAATTAAACCACAATGCTAAATATGAAAAATAAACCACAACTAACAAATCAAAGAAAATGAGAAATACGGGTCAGAAATACGAACACGTATAAAATACGTATCACGAATTTTGGGGTACTACAAGGATCAAGAGCACCAATAATCCCTCACATATCTCATCATATATATGTGTCTAGGGTTGAGCATTCCCCACAGTAACTGTCCATTTTGTATTAGGATAAATGTCGCTGACGACTTGAATCTTCCCGTATGGGTTAAATAACAATGCGATACAAGAATGGACTATGCCTTGAATTTTGCACCACAATTATAATTCTTCCCACTCATAAAGTGTAGTTACATGTGCTTCTGGCTGCACATTAAAGTCATGTGCCAACCTGGTTTCAGTGTATAATTTTGGACGTCTAAAAGTTTACCCTCAAGAGATGGCCTGATATCTCTTTCCATACACTATAGGTAAGTTCTTTATTAAAGAGACATGGCATGAAGTCTTGCGCTTCCTTGCGGTGCTACGTCGCTATGACATGGCATAAAGTCGAGGCATTACCCCTACCCGAAAACCTCATCGTAGTGTCACTCTAGTGCAGCATGAGGTCACAGCCTCTTTGTAGAGCCATTCTACCCAGCATGAAGCCTAAGGCTTCCTTGCGGTGTTACGTCGCAACGACATGGCTTGCAAGGTCGAGGCTTTACCCCTACTTGGGTACCTCATCGTGGTATCGTGTCACTGTAACATGGGGCCACCTTCCCCTTTGTAGTGCTGTCTACAACTCTTTAATTTCATCATACAGCATTAGGCTACCTGCCTATTTGCGGTACTACGCCGCTATGACTTGGCTTGCAAAGCCGAGGCATTACCCCTACCTGGGAACCTCATGGTAGAGTCATCCCACTGTAGCATGGAGTTTTACTCCTTGTAGTGCTGCGCTACCGTGCTTCCTGTAAAACATACCAGGCATTCACTCTGCCTGAGAACTTATTAAGGCATTTAAGCCAACCTCAACACAGGATCTGTTTTCCGTAGAAAATACATAGTAGACAACAGTGGTTATGGATTCGTAATCCTTCCATGTTCCCAAGAACAAGTACCCACTGTTATATGATAGTTTTCCAGTCAGTGGTCCTCCCTTGAACCGAAAGTTAGATGTCTAGTAGATTTCTCTTTGAACTAATAACATAAAACTTTATTGTAGGATTACAAAAAAAACTATCAGAATGCCTTCAAGCCCATCTTTTCTGCTGTGTCTTCAACCAGCTGATGCTTGAGGCCCTTCGTGAACGGATCTACCAGGTTCTCCTGACTCCGAACATCGATTACTGCAATGACACCTTTCTTGATGAGATCGTTCACTGCCCTGTGCTTTAACCGCACAGTTCTCTTCTTTCCGTTGAAGAGATTATTTGATACCACTGCCGCATTTGCCTGGTTGTTGCAGTATATCGAAATTGCCGGTATCTGCGCTCCAACCTCTGGAAGATCATACATGAGCTTCCGAAGCCATTCTGCTTCATCTGCTGCGGTATCAAGTGCAAAAAACTTAGATTCTATAGAAGACCGCGAGAGCATAGTCTGCTTCTTCGACTTCCACGATATAGCAGCTCCACCTATTGTGAAAATGAATCCACCAGTGGACCTCTCGCTCTCCAACTCTGAGCACCAGCTGGCATCACTGAAGCCTTCTACTACCGACGGCTCTTCGCTGAAGTGCAATGCATATGTCTGAGTCTTCTTAAGATATCTCATAACACGCTTCACATCTTTCCAGTGCTGAATGCCTGGATTGCTTGTGAATCGACTCAGCATTCCCACAGTGAAGCTATGTCAGGCCTAGTGGCAGTAGTAGCATACATCAAACTTCCGATGACGCTAGCGTACTCCAATCGCCTGACGCTTTCCTTCGAGTTTGGCTCCAGCTTTTGATCACTTTGGTACGGCGTATCAATTATTGGAAGATTATGATACCCGTATCAAGTGAGCATCTTTCCAATGTAATGATATTGTGACAGTGCCAATCCAATGTTCGTCCGAATAATCTTGAGTCCCAAGATAACATCAGCATCCCCCAAGTCCTTCATACTGAACTTTATCGAGAGGAACTTCTTTGTCTCAGTGACATAGCTTATATCTGTACTTAGGATTAGCATGTCGTCCACGTACAGACAAACGATGACTCCTCTTCCGTCAGTAAATTTAGTATAGACACACTTGTCTGTTTCGCTGACCCTGTAGCCGTTTGATCTGATAACTTTGTCAAACTTCTCATGCCACATTTTGGGAGCTTGCTTTAAGCCGTATAGAGATTTTACCAACTTGCAGACTTTGTCTTCTAGGCCTCTGACGATAAATTCTTCTGGCTGTTGCATATAAATCTCCTCGGTCATATCATCATTTAGGAATGATGTTTTCACATCCATCTGATGTATCACCAGTTTGTGTATTGTCGCAAGGGCAATCAAAAATCTGATGGTTGTCATCCATGCTACTGGAGCATATGTGTCAAAGTAGTCGATCCCCTGTTTTTGAGAAAACCCCTTGGCCACTAGCCTGGCCTTGAACTTGTCAATGGTTCCATCAGCTTTCATCTTCTTCTTGAAGATCCACTTGCATCCGATGGGTTTTGCTCATTCGGGTAAATCAACTAACACCCATGTGTTATTGGAGGTAATTGAGTCAATTTTATTGTCTATTACCTCCTTCCAGAAGACAGCATCTCTGGTTTTCATCGCCTCATCATAGGTAAGTGGATCTGCTTCCACATGATAGGTGACGAAGTCATCTCCGAAGCTCTTCGGCCTCCTTGCTCGCTTCGTCGACGGCTCAGCGAGTTCTGGTTCAATTGTTGTTTCTCCACCAACAACTTCATCTTGGACTACTGGTTCATATGATACCTCAGTCTTATTTGTACCTATATCATTCTCCAGAATATCTGGGAGAACAATATTTTTGTGTCGTGCAAACTTGTCTTCAAAGTATTCAGCATCGAGAGATTCGACGATATGATTTAACTCAATGTCAAGGAATCTCCGGGCAACACTCTTTTCGGCATACCCCAAAAAGATCGCCTTCGTAGTCCTTGTCCCCAACTTCTGAATCTTCAGATCTGGGAGCTTCACATAAGCCAAGCACCCCCACACTGGAATAACATTCAAGTTAGGTCTGACTTTGAACCAGAGTTCATGAGGAGTTATGTCAGAAGTTGCATAAGGCACTCTATTAAGAATAAAAGTGGTCGTTAATGCAGCTTCTCCCTAGTAACATTTTGAAAGACCTGCAGTTAGCAGCATTGAGTTCATCATTTCTGTCAATGTTCGGTTCTTCCTCTCTGCTACTCCGTTAGATTGAGGAGAATACGGAGCAGTAGTCTCACAAATGATTCCATGTTCTTTGCAGAACGATACGAATTCATGAGACCGATATTCTCTGCCTCGATCACTTCTCAACCCCTTAAGTTGTTGTCCAGTTTGCCGTTCAGCTTCGGCCCTGAACTTCTTGAACTTCTCGAACGCTTTGTCTTTATATTTGAGCAAGTAGACGAACGTGTACTTAGAGAAGTCATCGATGAAGGTTATGAAATACTTTATCCCGACTTTTGTAGAGATTTGTTTGAAGTCACAGATATCGGAGTGTACCAACTCGAGAATATCCGTGCTTCGATTGACCCGATGAAAGGATTTTCTAGTGATCTTTGTCTGAGCACATACTTCACACTTCTCTACCTTATCCCCACATTTGGAGATAAGTCCTAGACTAGACATTTTGTTTATTCTTTTACAATGAATATGTCCTAACCTATTATGCCATAACTCAAGAGAATAATCAGAAAGAGCAATTGTATTTATTTCATTAGACTGGTTTACAAGCTGAATTTTAAACATCCCTTCGGTTTGAAAAGCCTTTCCGAAGTATGTTTCCTTCTTGGACATTTTGTTTATTCTTTTACTCCTTAGAGCGTCAGAGTGTTCCCGAAAGTGAGTTTCAGCTCCACAGTCCCGATCCCCAGAACTTCAGCTTGGGCCTGGTTGTAGTGCCCCGTCCCGCAAAGTCAATCGGAAGAATCGAAACGCCGACGGCGTTGGAACTTAGCCTTGCAACGGCTGCTCGAAGGCTCGCTCGTCCGAGGCGACTCCTCGCAAAGGTGGAGGAGTTTCGGTGAACTTGCTTCATCTTAGCCTTCACTTAATAACTCGTAATATTTTCAACTTGCACTGGTAGGCTAATCTAAAAGCTACGCACCAATATAGCTAAGAGAATAATCCCGTCGGGTCGGAATGTCCTAGAACATGGAAAATGGTCCCACGGTCTGCATAGAAGTCGGCTCAGCGTGCTTTCAAATGACACTCGATCCTTCGATCCCGTGGCTTGGGAGAAGGATATTGGCTTAAATTGCTAAGTTGTCCCGACACTTGAAATAACCTAAGTCCTAGGCGTCGCCTGCGTGAATGCTTCGTAAAGCATGCACGGTCCCGTTGTTTTGTCCCAACACTTGAAATAGCCTAAGCCTTAGGCGTCGCCCGCATGAATGCTTGTTAAAGCATGCACGGTTCCGTCCCGCAAGGCTTGGCATAGCCTTCGCACGTCCCGCAAGTTAAGTCGTCTCGCACGACTCGTTAGCTTAAGTCTAGGCATCCTAAAAGTTGGTTGTCCAAGTCGATCCCGTGCCTAGCACGTTCCCTCGATGCAGAGCTCGGCGTAGCCCTCACTCGTCGAGTCATCGTCTGAATAAGTTAGACAAATGTTGTGCTGGGCTATCAAAGCCATTTCTAGCACTGTCCCGCTCTATCTGCGGTTGTCAAGTCGCGTAGTCCCTTGAGAACAAGGCTCGTCGTATAAGTCTATGACTTGAGCGTTAGCGTCGCCTATAGAACCAGGCCTGTCTAAGGCACGAGTTACGGTCAGTTTAGTGAAAATGCTTGCCACGAATAAAGGAAGTCCATACGACTTGTTGTCGCCGAAATCGATCCCGCTACTTGGGAGTCTCGCTAAGTCATGATATGTCCCACACACGAGATCGTTCCCCCGGCTTGGGAGTCTCATTAAGTCTTGATAGAAAGAAGGAATGCATGGTCATGTTAAGAAAGGACTGGATAGACTGGATAGATCGAGTATGCATGGTCATTGGGCAACTTATCGACAAGGTGTAGTCTTCTCGAGTGATCACCGGGGAGCTGGGATCATTCGGCCCGGGAGAAGCGAGTGTGGCTCAAAGTAGGATGCTGGATGACCGCATGGGAGAGTTCCACCCCACCGGGCTAGCTACCCGTATTGGTACAGGTGGATATCCCACGAGCCAGTCCAAGATAGCTTGAAATTGCTAGTGACCACTCATGTAGATGTGTCGACAATAGCGGTACACCGCGTATATGCCTTTGGATTGAGTCTAGAGCTTGAATGCAGGTCTAGTCGGTAACACAAGGTCTGGGCCTAGGACTGGGCTGCAGCATAGGCACCGTGCTTGGCACGATAGATTGGCGTCGGGATGTCCATGAGATCAATGCTAGGTTTGGCAAGTCTTGTATAAGTTGGTTCATGAGTCGAATATAAGGGTCGCAAGGCGGCAGCATGATAAGTCTTGATATGTTACGAGGCGCGGCCTCAATTTCGAAGCACGGTCAAGATTAAGCAAAGTCTAGAGGCACGACCTGCACGAGTCGTCCCATTGCCGTCCTTGGCACTTGAATCGTTGGCATGAGGATTGATCTAGAGGCGCTTGAGTTTAGACAAAGGTCTTGGCACGGCCGAGTTCGCGTAAGTTGCTCCTCGGCATAGCGTTGTCTTGAATATATCTAAGTTGCGAATAGAATATGGCACGACCCTGCCGTCCCGAGTTGAAGTTTGGTCAAGTACCTAGGCGATGAGGCACTGCCTCGATCGAAATAAACGTTGGTATTGTAGCACGACCATGTCGTTACACGTCAAGTTGGTTAGACGTCAAGTCTTAAAACTGATCCTAAGGCAAGACTAGAAAGACAATCGAAAGGGTTTAAGCTGCACAAAGTAAATGAACGTGTCGGTCATGTATGGGTGGACGAGAAGCTCACTCCACCAGTACAGTGGTACTGACACCCACACAGTGTTTCATGTGCAGGCACAGGTAGAAGCTCGTGGCGTGGAGCTCGCTTGGATGCGTCGAGGCACGGAGTTCCTTGGCGAGTCGAAGCGTGCGGTCGCGTGATCTGAAGACTTATACAGGGCATAATGTATGGACATCGCCTTCCGAAGCTTCCGCTGACTCAAGCATTGTAATTAAGAGAGAGAGCAGAGAGTGACTTTGTAAACGAGAGAAAAGTGAGCATGAGAGACTTGTAATTTGGCCTTGCACCCACAAATGTAATTTTGTATTCAATATCAATAAAAGAGTTTCTTTTGAATGACTAGTGTTCATGTGTTCTTCTTTAAATTCTGATGCAATGTATTTAATGTCTCTGCTTGGGACTTCTGTGCGACGACCCCGTCGCCGTCGATGTAATCGGCCGTTATGGAACTGCCTTGCACGAGCGCAATCTAGGCTCGTGTGGCATCACGCCTTAGCGAGGACGATCGCTCCTACGGGAGCAGGACGTGACATAATGGTATCAGAGCACGGCTTTACGTCCTTGGACTTCACGTCGAAATTCTCAGTTTTGAAAGCTCGTCGTTGAAAAAGAAGTGCGCACTCTCTCTCGATTGTCCCTCGGCATGTCCATACAATAAGTCTAAATATTTTCGAAAGCTCGTACAAGCGTTCAACCAAAACGCATCGATAGGCTATCGCCGAAAGCATCTGTAGGCCTTTGTGCCGAACGATGTTAAACTTGACTCGATAGAGAAAACGCCTGCTAAGTTAACATGTCGCGTGCGTGCCTAACTAGTCATGCATTGACCCTAGCAATTGAGAGTGCAAACTCGAATATAGTTCGTACGGGATAGCCATGCGCACGGCCTTTTGGCTAAGTTGTGTCGCGTATCGCGTACCTCGACTTTTGGTGCAAACGAGTGCGAGCGATACCAAGTACCGCTCGGTCGGGAACGAAGCTACACTTAGAGTGTCTATCGATAGGAACGCTATCTAGTTAACGCTTAGGCGTACACGGAAGATTGACTTGGATTTCGAGGAAATAGTACGAACGACTTAGCGCGTCAATGCGACGTGAGCGATTACGCTAGGGATTCGTCGAACGAATCCGAAGGATGTCTTAGCAAATGATGCGAACGTGATTGTAGGCTAGATCGGATGGCTCGAATCCGAGTGGTGTATGGATTTTCTTGGAAATCATTCGAGCAAGATTGAGGATTACGAGTAACGACGAGTATGTCGGCGAGGCGATGCGATCGTGCAAAGCCTTAGAACGCGTCATGCTTAGTTGATCGTGACTTCGAATGTCTCGAACGAGCATCTCGTTCGGACAACTTGCGAATAGGCAACGCGTGTTGGAAAAATGATTTGGAACGATGAATGAAAATGAATGGTCTTGATCGAGAAAACTTAGAGGATCGCGCGTACGATATCGGATTGATGCAAATAAAATGTGACTTGAGTTTCGAACAACGATCTTGAAACGAGCTTGAGGAATAGCGATCGAAATTGATCTTGGATATCGAGGAAAAATTGTAGAATATCCAACTCGGGCAATAGCATCAGTCGTACGACTCGAAATTGGTTACAAAGGAAGATCGTCAGGTTACGCATATCGTCGATGATATTGAGGCGTATCAAAGATCGATATGCGATAACTCGGGGGTACTCTGACTCGGCGAATGATGATCGTGCAAATGTCATTGTTTCGATGGATGCTATACTCAGGCTATTGAAACGTGTCGAGAAAATGATAAACTTGGCTCGAGGATTTTCTAGTTGACTAAATGACGGTTGGACTATCGAACTTGATTGGATGAAAATGATATGTTTGGATTTGCTTCGTCGATAACCACAACTTCGGCATTCTTGTCTTGTGCGAGCGCAACTCCAGCCTCGCACATGCGTCGTGCCGATTAGGGCGATCACTCCGCGTGAGCGCTGGTATGGTGATTCATACAGCGGGGGTGATCAAACTAGCATGGCGTGGCAATCTGTATGCTTCGACTTGTGGTTTGATGTGAAGGTGACGCAAGAATGAATTTGGGTGCTTGAAGGATTAAACTTGAGGATTGAGTAGGTCCAATCCGCGTATCGAGAATGAGTTAGTCTAAAACTCAAACAAGAGTTACGCCCCGATGAGAATGATTATTCTGCGGGTGCGTTGCATGGTGATTCATGAACCACCGTGGATAATCGAACTCGCATGAGATTGGGGTACAACGTATTGTCGAGCTAGACGATCTCGGGATCGAATACATGAATTGGTTAGAAGTGGTGAATTGAAGGGATTCGAATATGCGAAATGAATGCATTGATACAAATAGGCGATCGTGCTCGATGTTTAGAAATCTGAGTGATGCGAGCTTGGGTAGAAAACTCCGTGCTATCGACTATGGTTTGACCCTAGGATTGTGGTCAGTGTTGGCATTATTGTTGGAGAACTATGATTCCAATCCTGACATTGACTTAGCCTCGCAAAGATTGGCCTAGCGGTTAGGCGAGACGCCCTGTTGCAGAGTTATCAATCGAAGAATTGATCTTGAGGATTGGCTTGAATGGATAGCATGAATCACGAACGTAAGAAACCCTGCTCACGAGATTCGGCTGACATGCATATATTTCAGGGACGCTTGGGTATATGCACGATGCGACTCGAATGAGAATGACGAATTCTCTATCATGCGGCTTGGTGAATGTATGTATTTTGGGGACGCTTGGAATGCGTGCACGATCCAGCCAAGTGATACAATAAGTTCAAGCAAGACTTGAAAAATGGGAGTGTGTCGAGATCTTGAAATCATGTTAATGGAAAGATTGATAATAGTACGAGCGTGGCTCGGACTCAAGGAAATGCGTAGGCGTATCTCGTTCGACTGTTATAAGTCCCGTGTTTAGGCTCGATTAGTCTTGGCCCTAGAAATAGTAGGATGACTTGCCTTCAGGAAAGTCTCGAGGACAAGACTTGTTCTGAGTGGTGTATGTTGTAGTGCCCCGTCCCGCAAAGTCAATCGAAAGAATCGAAACGCCGACGGCGTTGGAACTTAGCCTTGCAACGGCTGCTCGAAGGCTCGCTCGTCCGAGGCGACTCCTCGCAAAGGTAGGGGAGTTTCGGTGAACTTGCTTCATCTTAGCCTTCACTTAATAACTCGCAATGTTTTCAACTTGCACTGGTAGGCTAATCTAAAAGCTACGCACCAACATAGCTAAGGGAATAATCCCGTCGGGTCGGAATGTCCTAGAACATGGAAAATGGTCCCACGGTCTGCATAGAAGTCGGCTCAGCGTGCTTTCAAATGACACTCGATCCTTCGATCCCGTGGCTTGGGAGAAGGATGTTGGCTTAAATTGCTAAGTTGCCCCGACACTTGAAATAGCCTAAGTCCTAGGCGTCGCCTGCGTGAATGCTTCGTAAAGCATGCACGGTCCCGTTGTTTTGTCCCAACACTTGAAATAGCCTAAGCCTTAGGCGTCGCCCGCGTGAATGCTTGTTAAAGCATGCACGGTTCCGTCCCGCAAGGCTTGGCATAGCCTTCGCACGTCCCGCAAGTTAAGTCGTCTCGCACGACTCGTTGGCTTAAGTCTAGGCATCCTAAAAGTTGGTTGTCCAAGTGGATCCCGTGCCTAGCACGTTCCCTCGACGCAGAGCTCGGCGTAGCCCTCGCTCGTCGAGTCATCGCCTGAATAAGTTAGACAAGTGTTGTGCTGGGCTATCAAAGCCATTTCTAGCACTGTTCCGCTCTATCTGCGGTTGTCAAGTCGCGTAGTCCCTTGAGAACAAGGCTCGTCGTATAAGTCTATGACTTAAGCGTTAGCGTCGCCTATAGAACCAGGCCTGTCTAAGGCACGAGTTACGGTCGGTTTAGTGAAAATGCTTGCCACGAATAAAGGAAGTCCATGCGACTTGTTGTCGCCGAGATCGATCCCGCTACTTGGGAGTCTCGCTAAGTCATGATATGTCCCACACACGAGATCGTTCCCCCGGCTTGGGAGTCTCGTTAAGTCTTGATAGAAAGAAGGAATGCATGGTCATGTTAAGAAAGGATTGGATAGACTGGATAGATCGAGTATGCATGGTCATTGGGAAACTTGTCGACAAGGTGTAGTCTTCTCGAGTGATCACCGGTGCGCTGGGATCATTCGGCCCGAGAGAAGCGAGTGTGGCTCAAAGTAGGATGCTGGATGACCGCATGGGAGAGTTCCACCCCACCGGGCTAGTTACCCATGTTGGTACAGGTGGATATCCTACGAGCCAGTCCAAGATAGCTTGAAATTGCTAGTGACCACTCATGTAGATGTGTCGGCAATAGCGGCACACCGCGTGTATGCCTTTGGATTGAGTCTAGAGCTTGAATGCACGTCTAGTCGGTAACACAAGGTCTGGGCCTAGGACTGGGCTGCAGCATAGGCACCGTGCTTGGCACGATAGATTGGCGTCGGGATGTCCATGAGATCAATGCTAGGTTTGGCAAGTCTTGTATAAGTTGGTTCATGAGTCGAATATAAGGGCTGCAAGGCGGCAGCATGATAAGTCTTAATATGTCGCGAGGCACAGCCTCAATCTCGAAGCACGGTCAAGATTAAGCAAAGTCTAGAGGCACGACCTGCACGAGTCGTCCCATTGCCGTCCTTGGCACTTGAATCGTTGGCACGAGGATTGGTCTAGAGGCGCTTGAGTTTAGACAAAGGTCTTGGCACGGCCGAGTTCGCGTAAGTTGCTCCTCGGCATAGCGTTGTCTTGAATATGTCTAAGTTGCGAATAGAATGTGGCACGACCCTGCCGTCCCGAGTTGAAGTTTGGTCAAGTACCTAGGCGATAAGGCACTGCCTCGATCGAAATACACGTTGGTATTGTAGCATGACCATGTCGTTGCACGTCAAGTTGGTTAGACATCAAGTCTTAAAACTGATCCTAAGGCAAGACTAGAAAGGCAATCGAAAGGGTTTAAGCTGCACAAAGTAAATGAATGTGTCGGTTATGTATGGGTAGGCGAGAAGCTCACTCCACCAGTACAGTGGTACTGACACCCACACAGTGTTTCATGTGCAGACACAGGTAGAAGCTCGTGGCGCGGAGCTCGCTTGGATGCGTCGAGGTACAGAGTTTCTTGGCGAGTCGAAGCGTACGGTCGTGTGATCTGAAGACTTATACAGGGCATAATGTATGGACATCGCCTTCCGAAGCTTCCGCTGACTCAAGCATTGTAATTAAGAGAGAGAGCAGAGAGTGACTTTGTAAACGAGAGAAAAGTGAGCATGAGAGACTTGTAATTTGGCCTTGCGCCCACAAATGTAATTTTGTATTCAATATCAATAAAAGAGTTTCTTTTGAATGACTTGTGTTCATGTGTTCTTCTTTAAATTCCGCTGCAATGTATTCAATGTCTCTGCTTGGGACTTCTGTGCGACGACCCCGTCGTCGCCGATGTAATCGACCGTTATGGAACTGCCTTGCACGAGCGCAATCTAGGCTCGTGCGGCATCACGCCTTAGCGAGGACGATCGCTCCTACGGGAGCGGGGCGTGACACTGGTTCGCCATGACAACCTTCTCAGATGTTGGCTGGTACGTGATGAACCATTCCTTTCCAGAACAAACATGGCATGTCGCATCGGTGTCTATCCACCAGTCAGAGTCAGCCCCCACAGTTGTGACCTGAGCGATCATAGCAACGAGATTAGAAACCAAAGAAACCTTACTAGGCTCACCTTTCTCTGATTGTTTGGGCCTTGTATCTGCATTCACTCTTGTAGTGGGCCTTTTTTGCCACAATTGAAGCAAGTCACATGGGACTTAGACTTTTGTTGCTTGAATGAAGGACCCTTCACTTTCATATTAGTGGAATCCTTCTTTTTGTGATGAGAAGCCACCTGCTTCCCCTGGGACTCTCTCGTCTGCACCAGATTGGCCTTGGCCAACTGTTTGGACAGAGTGTCCATCTTCTGTTAAGAATGCATCTCGTCCTCAACATGGATCTCTTGAAGGAGATCTTCCAAGCTAATATCCAGCTTCTTCCGACGCATTCTTGAATAGAATGTACTCCATCCAGCGGGAAGTTTAGAGACAATCCCCCAACAACAAACTTGTCGACGAGGGGCTTTTTTTCGTCTTCTAGCTTCTGGCGCAACTTCAAAAACTCTTTCACCTGTGGCAGCATGGCCTTCTCGTCTTCGAAGAGCCACTTGTGGTACTTCTCGACGATAAAGATTTTTGACCTATTGTCGTCGTCTTTATACAGCTTTCCCAAGGACTCCTAGATATCCCTGGCAGAAGTATTCTTGGAGTATGACTCTTCCAGGGAGTCCTCCATTGCATTCAGAATCAATAGCCTACAAAGACTATTGTCCCTTCTCTATTTGGTCAGTTTGACTTGTGCAGCAGCAATGGCATCTGTTGTACCACATTCTGGAATCGTTGGTTCAGTCTCAATCAGCACATGATCGACGTCCACTAGTTGAAGATTGTGTAGGATCAATTGGGATCAGAATATAATACCTCTAGATGGAGAGCCTGCTCTGATACCAATTGTAGGACCGATTGTAAGAACGAGTTGTAAAGCACAATACTCTAGATGGGGGTGAATAGAGTAGGCAGCGGAAATTAACTATTTAAAAATGTTAGTAACAAGATCACAGAATATATATCACAGATATGTAAATAAAAAGTAGAGAGTAGAGAGCAAACGCAAATACAAGAATGTATACTGGTTTTTCTCTTGTGAGGACTAGTCCAGTCGGAAGAACTCTAGCTTCCAGTTGAATCCACTATGGAAAATTACAAGTTTTCATCCGAAGTTCTTGCAACTTCTACAACGTGAGCTTTGATCCGAAGTACTCGACCAACTTCAATTGTGAAGTGTGTACCTTCAATCAAGCCTCCGATTACAACCATCCTGAAACTTCTAGACCGTACCGCACTGGCAAATCGACTAGAGGATTGTAACTGGCTTGGGATTTGAAAATGAATAGCTCAGAATACTTTGGAAGAAGTAGTAGGCTTATAGAGAAGATATATGAAAGTGAATGAGTGAGTTGAAATGATCAAAATCCTTCTCTATTTATAGTTTTTCCAAAGACAGAATTCTGACAGAATTCGGACAGAACTCTATGAGAAAATCTCGTTGGGATCCGTAACTGCAGGAAGACCAAGTTCAAAAAGCAACGTTCACTAACCGAACTCTGGCCGAATTCGGGCCGAGTTCTGCTAGGGTTCTGTTAGGGTTTTTACAAGCTGGTTTTTTTGGGCTTTTTGAAAAGTCAAACAGTTATGAAGTAGTTTGGGCTTTTGTAAGTGGACTAGTTTTCAAAATGAAAGGGTATTTTGAAAACGTTTCTTGGATAGCCTATTTGCCAGTACGATGCAGTGTACATCGTATTTCTAGACTCAATAAATATGAAAAATACATTGATAAAATAGAAAAACCAAGAGCTCTTTGATGACGCCTTTCTTCAAATATTTGAGCAGACTTGAAGACGCCTTTTTCCTAGACGGCGGTCGCGTCCAAAGATAAACAGATCTGAAAATCTGAATACCTGTCATTATGTTAAACTTAATTGATTAGCCATATTCAAAAATATGATATAATCATTGGGCTAACAGATTGAGGATAATTTTTCTCTTCCAGATTTGAAAGTGTTCTCCGTCGAACTTCTCCAGTTTGTTAAAGCTGGTATCGAGAAGAGAGGTACGAGAGTTTTCCAATGTACTGGTCTAGCTTTGAGATTATTAGAACCGGGGCACAATTTTTAATAAAAAATGAGAGAATGAAACAATTGTAAGAACTGTAATGTCCCGCTCCGTACGAGGCATTTGGTTGGCTTGTTTGATGCTATCAGAATGTTAGATCGAGACTTATATTGGAAATCAGAAGAATTGAGACTGATGCAGTCTCTCTTAGCTGGCTAGACGAAATGGGTATTGGAACGTGGCTCGTTGGTGGAGCTACGCTTAGTAGAATTATGTGTGATCGGATCATGAAGACCCTTTAATGCAAGTGAGTGGAACTGTCCTTCCTCCTCCTTACTCCTTCATGCTTAATAAATGAAGTATTGAAATGCTATAAATTGTCTCTAAATGTCCTATGTTTCAGTTGCTGAATAATAGAGATGTCTATGTTGAGAATTATTGAAATGTACAACACATTAAACTGCTAATGTGATTCGTTGCCTGAGAATGAATTGATAACATTGTTCCTTATATTTAATGCTGCTAAAACGATAAAACACTTGAATAATGAGATGCCTTATGAATGATAGAATAAAAAATGAACTGGCTATGCTATCGGACCAATGAACTAAATGAAACACTAGAATCATGTACTCTCTGTATAACTGTTGCAAGAATATGAAATGTTACATGTCCCTTATAAGCAAATGAAAGAATGAATGAATGTTATGTTCCTTGTCGAAAGGAATGATATGAGAAACATTGCAATGAAGCAATGAATGAATAATAATGAAGTATGGGATCCTTGAGATCACCAAATGAAATGATGGTAATGATGAAATGAATAAGTCATTGAATATGACTAATGATGCACTGTTGCCTTTACTTTCCTTTATATATTTTACCATGCGATTTTGTTCACAATCGAGTCGGATACGCATTCGCATGGTCATGGACAACTTGTATACAATGTTTGAGTTTTAATTTCCTCGAACCGTTCCTAGGGCCCTGGGGACCGATTCGGCCTAGGAGGAAATAATGATGAGTGCTATGGGAGCACGAATAAGGCGGGGTGGCATAGAGGCTCGCCACCTACTATGCTGACTGCATTATCTTGAAATGAAATAAAATGAAATAAAAAGAGTCCATATGGTTTAACAACATCAGTGACCATGTAGTCATGATGCATGCTAATGAATGTTTTGTGCAGGCAGTATAAGTATATCTGATAACCTGTATTTGATGCAGGTATGAGAAGTCGGCTATCGGTAAGGAATCACATAATTGTGATATTATATATATTGGTTCAACTTGCCTGCTTAACACATGCCAAATGAAATGATGCTGTGTTGTTGCCTTTAAAATGAGAAACTCTGTAACATGCTCAACATGTTAAATGCGAATTGCTGATGCATTGCCTTTTAGATCATTGCCATAACCTGTTGAATGATAACACCAAGTATGCTAAACAATGCCTTCATAAAGTATTTCCATAATATGTTCAACGTGTTAACTCAATGTTGCTTATATGATGCCTTACACAAAGAAATGCTATACCATGCTAAGACATGCTTACTTTAATGTTTCTGTTCAAGAACTGTAAACTGATGCTAGGCCCAAGTAGAAAGATCAATCTATTAAATGCTTGCTAAAATTAACCAGTTAGTGTTGGTTTAGGCGAGTGGGTTGGATTCTGCTTGCCAGTACATAGATGATGTGCTGACCCACGTTTTGTGGACAGGTGCTCGTGCTTGTGATGTTCTACACACGAAGATTGGCTTGATTGGTCCCGCGGCATCAAAAATTTGTTGGGCATACAGAAGCTCTCCTTGCACAAGATGATGTCTTCTGTTTATAAAGGACATAATGTATGGAACATTGTAATCAGTTGTACCAGTGAGATTGTAAGCCAAGTCGGTATATCGAGTTGTAATCCAATGTATCCAAATATCAAATGTAAGCTTTGTAACATTGTTCAGTTGGCTTTCAATGTAAAGTGAGATTGGTTGTAAGCATTGTACTTCAATACAAGTCTTGTACTTTTTTCAATTATCAATAAAGAGAATAAAGTTCTATGTCTCTGTGTGACTTCAAGTTGTCCTTTTATCTCCGCTGCTATAAAGAAGTAATGTACTTCTACTCAATGAGAAACATTGTCCTCATATACTTCAATTTATCTGCTTCTGCCGCTGCGATGTGTTCCTATTTAAAGTAGGCCTGTCAATGGTAGCTTATTGGTCGGATATCGGCTTATTGCTACCATATCCGTTACCAATAATTTTAACGGATATCGGATAATATCCGAACCAATAAGATTACTAAAAAATATTAAAAAAAAGGGAAGAAAAAAATGAGTTAAAACGTTTTGGTTGTCACCTTGCTGGTTTAGATCGGGTAGATACTTCAAACTATGTTTTTCAGCCGCTTGCAAGGTAACAACCAAAACATTTTAACTCTTTAGATATGATATGACAAATATATTGTAGTATATATGTTGCTGGAAATTTAAGTTCAACCCTATGGTACCGATCTAAACCACTAATAGTGGCTCAAAAACATAGTTTGAACTATCTACACTTTCCAATAAGTTTTGGTTGAAAAACATAATTTGTAGTAAATATCATTTTAAATTTATTAAATAATTTAAATATTATTGGTTCGGATATGACACTTACCGTATCCGCATCCGATATCCGATAAATATCCGATATGATATCCGAATCCGTATACGTATCCGAAATTTTGGATTTTTGGTTCGAATACGGATCGGATATGGATTTTCGGTCTACCATTGACAGGCCTAATTTAAAAAAAATTATTTATGTACCATCTTTGCCTTGTACAAGTGCAATACCATACTTGTACGGCATCACGCCCAAGCGAGGACGATCGATTCCAAGAGATAAAATTTGTGAATAAATGACTCTGCGAATCGGGACGTGACAAGAATAATATTCCAATGCAACACTTTAAGGAAGGTGCACAACCAGAGATCCTAGGAGGATTCTGGAATACGAGAATCTAAAAAGATTTCGTATACGTAGCAAACGACGAAGACACTTCTAAGAAGAAAATGCCGGCCGAATTGCTAAAGGCAACAGCAACGATGACAGGCGATAGATGAAAGTGGCCTGTTGGGGTGTTAAGAACACCAGTGCTCAAAGCTAGATCCGCCACACGGTCAGCTACCAGGAACCAGCAAGCTCAAAGGAACTATGGAATGCTCTGGTATTCTGCTCTACAACGGACTGCTACTCGGAACGACAAGGAAAAAAAAGATTGCTTGAGGTGCTGGAACTCCAGTGGCTTGAGGAACTCTCTCTTCTCTCTTTCTAGAATTTTTCAGAAGAAATAATTCTCTGTGTTTGTTCGAGAGAGAAGTGAGGTCCTGAATATATAGCCACTGCTATAACTGCTCAGATCCGCAATGTGCGCTACGAAATAATGTCAGATCCACTATTTCAGGATCAGTTATCGTACATTACGGATCAGTTTGAATGAGGACAGCCACCACCTGTGCGTATTGCGCCAATGAACGAGTTGCGCGCGCGCCTACAGCCGCATTGCGTGCACTGCGCACGTTGCGGCGCAACTTGCATACCTGGTGCAACTTGCGCACCCCGCACACGCGCGCACCCCGCGCACGCGCGCACCCCGCGCACGCGTGCACCCCGCGCACGCGCGCACCCCGCGCACGTGCGCACCCCGCGCAACCTGAGCGCGCAACTGGCTCGCCTAACGAGCGCAACTTAAGCGCACTATGCGCCTAGCGACGATGCTGACGTGCTAAGTGCAAAGTGCGCCAACAAAATGCCACATTACGCCTCATGAGCCCGAGTCCGAGTCGGACTTAGCCCCAATAAAAAATTAATTTTCCAAGAGCAAAAAAAGCATGAATGCTTTTCTTGGAGCCTTATCCTTATATCTTAGTAAAATCACCCACATGGTTCCCTCCTTAGGGTCACCACCCCATGTGCATATTCCAACAACACATACTCATATATATGTTGAGATAACTCATGGTGCTTTTCCAATGTGGGACTAAACGTTACAAAGCATGTTGAGAGCAAGCTCTCTTCATGTCAAGGAACAAGAGCACCAACATATATATAACATAAAATAAATATATAAATAAAATAATAAGCAATAAAATATATAAATTGATACGTAAATAATGTAGTCTTGAATACAACCACTTAAAACTTGAAATACATAATATTAGGACATAAAAACATAAAATTGATACATGGCATTACTTGTTGGGAAAGAAACGCGGAAACCTTTCCCCAAACCGGAGAGTACCTGCGAGAGGACCGAGCAATACAACGCACGAACCCAAAAACAAACACACAAAATAATCCACGCAGACACAAAGAATTTTTGACGTGGAAAACCCTTGCGGGAAAAACCACGGGACGATCGGAGTCGAACCCTGAGAAGCCTCCACTAATGGAATAGAAGAATTACACCCTCTACAAACTCCTCCCGATCCAAATCGGATCCCCACAACACTCAGAGATAAGAACAATGATTACAAGGCTACGAAGAGCGAGAACGACGAGTAGAGATTACCCGAACACGATCTCCTTCGAATGGCGACCTTCAATCCTCCGTCTTCTTCACCGAAGTTGTAATGGCACTCTTGCCTCCTTATCTCTCTCAAACTTGTGTTGTCCAATGCGTTGCACTTTCAATTAGGGTTGGGAAATCCTAATATAACTCCCTAATCCCGCAGCCATCCTGGACCGTTGGATTAGATCCAATGATGAAAACTCATCCAGAAATCCGCTTCAGCCCCCGACGACACAGAGTTCGGCCAGAACTCTGTGTGGGGCAACCAGCACCTACTGGCCAAACCCTGGAACGGCCAGACCGAGTTCGGCCAAAACTCGGCCTGGGACCGAGTTCGGCCCGACCTCGGATCCCCTGCTTCCAGCAGCTCCAGCAGCAGCAGCAGCAGCAACTCCGTCGCCTACTTCTCGAGCTTCTCCGACATCGGACGGCGCTCGTCGCACTCCGGGGTCTTCTCCACATAGGTTGGGAACCCCACCCACTCCAACAAATCTCCCCCTTCACAACTATGGGGAGGATGTCATCATCCCGACGACCTGCCTGCAGTACTCAAACTTCCCCCTTGGTAGAATCTTCGTGAACATATCAGCTCCGTTGTCATCTGTATGCACCTTCTCAAGCTCCGCGTCCTTCTTCTCAACCACATCCCGTATCCAATGATACCGGGTCTCGATGTGCTTGGACCGGCTATGAAACGTCTGATTCTTCACAAGGTGGATCGTACTCTGACTGTCGCAAAGCAAAGTATACTGCTCTTGCTTCAGTCCCATTTCCTGCAGCAGCTTCTTCATCCATAACAGCTCCTTGCAAGCCTCCGTCGCCGCAATGTACTCTGCCTCTGTCGTCGACAAGGCAACACACTTCTGCAACCGCGACTGCCACGATACTGCTCCTCCCGCAAACATCATCACGTAGCCCGAAGTCGATCGCCTCGTGTCTACATCTCCAGCCATATCAGCATCGGTATACCCAACCAGCTTCGGCTCGTCACCACCAAAGGAAAGTCTCCAACCAGCAGTGCCCTGAAGATAACGTAGAATCCACTTGACCGCACTCCAATGTACCCTTCCAGGATTTGAAAGATACCTGCTAACCGTACCAACTGCATGAGCAATATCTGGCCTCGTACACACCATAGCATACATCAGGCTTCCCACAGCTGAGACATATGGAACCCGCTCCATATCTTTCTTTTTGTCCTCGGTAGATGGACACTGTTCCTCAGTGAGCTTAAAGTGAGCCGCGAGGGGGGAACTCACTTTCTTCGACCCGTCCATCCCGAAACGCTGAAGTACCCGGTGAATGTACTTCTTTTGGGACAAGTGTAGCAGCTTGGACTCTCTCTTTCGGCTGATCTCCATCCCAAGAATAGTCTTCGATGTGCCCAAATCCTTCATAGAGAAGGCCGCGCCCAGTTGGCGCTTCAACTCCGCTATCCTAGTGGCATTCCGACCCACTAATAGCATATCATCAACATAGAGCAATAAAATGATGAAATCATCATCGGCAAAATACCTCACAAATGCATAATGGTCCGACGTCGTCCGTGCATAACCATGCTCCCCCATAAACGACTCGAACTTCCTGTACCACTGCCTCGGAGCCTGCTTCAGACCATACAAGCTCTTCCTCAACCGGCAGACCAAATGTGACTTGCCCTTCTCACAGAATCCCTCTGGCTGCTCCATGTACAACTCCTCCTCAAGATCACCGTGGAGGAATGCCGTCTTCACGTCCATCTGCTCGACCTCCAAGTCGAAACTGGCTGCTAATGCTAGCACCACCCGGATAGACGAATGCTTGACGACAGGCGAAAAGATCTCATCATAATCCACGCCTTTCCGCTGACCGTAGCCTTTGACTACCAGCCTCGCTTTGTATCGAGGGCGAGTAGCATCATCCGTCTGCTTCACTCTGAACACCCATCGATACTTCAAAGCCTTCTTGTCTTTTGGCAACCGCACCAGATCATAAGTGGAATTGGTGTGCAAGGAACTCATCTCCTCCTGCATAGCCACCATCCACTCCTGCCTGTGTTCGTCTTCCATAGCCTCTGCGAAACTTTCGGGCTCCCCTCCGTCAGTCAATAGCACATACTCATCCGGTGAGTATCTCGTAGATGGTTGACGATCCCTGTCACTCCTTCTCAGTGGAGCCACTGGTGCTGGCTGTATACCGACAGCCTCCGCCCCTTCAGGAACTACCTCTCTGGCATGCTCATCCTCCTGAGGGACACCCTGACCACCATCAGCAGGCTGATGATCAAGGTTGGGAGCAACTCCATGTACCGGCTCCCCCATAACTGGATCCTCTGCGATGTCCTCTGAAAACTGCACGAAGCGAAATGACTCTAACTCAGGCAATTCCTCAGCCTCAGAAGGCGTCTCGGAATCCTGAGTGTTGGTCATGGTCTGATCCTCGACGAACACCACGTCCTTGCTTCTGTAGAGCTTTCCTTCCACTGGGTCGTAGAGTCTATAGCCAAACTCATCCCGACCATAGCCGACAAAGACGCATCGCCTCGTCTTCGGCTCAAGTTTGGTCCTCTCGTCCTTCGGTACATGCACGAAGGCCTTACAACCAAACGCCCGCAGGTGACTGTATGACGGCTCTTTGCCGTACCATACTTTGTCAGGCACATCACCCTGCAAAGGAGCACTAGGAGACAAATTAATAACATAAGCAGCTGTGAGAAGAGCCTCACCCCAATAACTGCCCGGCAAGTTTGCTTCTGACAGCAAACACCGCACCCTCTCCATCAGTGTCCTGTTCATGCGCTCCGCTACACCATTGAGCTGAGGTGTCTTTGGCGGAGTCTTCTGGTGTCGTATCCTTTGCTCTCTGCAATACGCATCAAAGGGACCGATGTATTCGCCGCCATTGTCGGACCGAACACACAATAACTTCTTGCTCGTCTCCCTTTCAACAGAGGCCTGAAACTCCTTGAAAGTAGGCAGCACCTGATCCTTGGTCTTTAAGGCATAGACCCAAACATTCCTGGAACAGTCATCAATAAAAGTCACAAAGTAAGAAGCACCACCAAGAGATTTTACCTTCATAGGACCGCAGACATCCGAGTGAATCAACTCGAGCAACGCCGGCTTCCTCGAACTTGGGTGACTTTGGAAAGACACCCTATTTTGCTTTCCAGCTAAACAGTGCGTGCAGTTCTCCAACTTTGTAGACTTGAGCCCCGGAATCACTTTCCTGTTCACCAAGTAGCTCATCCCCTTCTCGCTGATATGGCCGAGCCGCCTGTGCCACAACCCGGTAGACGCATCACTGACTGCGTTCACCTCCTGTGCCCCCTCTGCGCTCCCCTCCATATAGTAGAGACCGGACTTCTTGCTTCCTCTGGCAATCACCATCGAACCTCTGGAAAGCTTCCACTGACTGTTCCCGAAGAGACTGAAGAATCCCTCGTCATTCAACCTTCCAACCGATACCAGGTTGAAACGGATATCAGGAACATGACGAACATCCTTGAGAACAAGAACCGCACCCGTCTTCGTTCTCAAATGCACATCTCCAACGGCAACCGCCTTCGACACATCTCCGTTGCCCATCTTCAACACGCCACAGTCGCCTGTCGTGTAAGTGGCAAACAGTGCCCTATTGTGAGATACATGTGCTGAAGCCCCTGAGTCCACCAGCCAAGAATTGTCATCGCAGGCGAGGTTAGTAATGACCTCATCACCTACGACGATCACATCGCCTCCATGCACCGAGGCCGCCGCTGTAGTGTTCTCTTCTTGCTTCCCCTTGTCGCCCTTCTTCTCTCTCTTCCAAGCGAAACAATTCCGCTTGATATGGCCCTTCTTACCGCAATGGTAAGACTCTGAGTCCTCGTAACGACCCTTGGACTTCCCCCTGCTCTTGTCTCTGCCACCACCTGGACCCCTGCTTTTGCCCCTTCCGCGGCTCTCTGAAACCAATGCCTCTGAGTGGTGGGATGTGGATGAAGTGCCCTGAGAACGTCTCCGCATCTCTTCATTCAGCATCCCGCTCTTGGCAAACTCCAGACTGACCACGCCCTCTGGAGCAGAAGCGATCATAGATACTCGTACGGTCTCCCACGAGTCTGGCAATGTACACAGCAGCCACAGTCCCTGAACTTCGTCGTCGAACTTGACTCCCATAGAAGATAGCTGGTCAACCACGCCCTGGAAATCACTCAAGTGATCCGTAATAGACGCCCCATCTTTGTACCGCAGACCCATCATCGTCCGGATCAGGAACAACTTGTTTACCCCGGTCTTCTTCGCGTACAAAGATTCCAGCTTATCCCATAACGTCTTCGCGTGCTCAATATTGGCAACGTGGTTGTACACGTTCTCGTCAACGAACTGCCTGATGTATTCGCACACCTGTATATGCTCGAATTTCCAGTCCTCCTCGGATTTATCACTGGGCTTCTCGGATGCAAATACGGGCAGATGCAGCTTCTTGACGAACAGCAAATCCTTCATCTTGCTCCGCCAATAATGATAGTTTGTGCCGTTCAGATTCACCATGCGCACCGGCTTCGCGTCCATCTCTCCTCTCTGGTTCCTCTGTCAACTCCTGACACCCTTTGAACCCAAAGCTCTGATACCACTCTGTTGGGAAAGAAACGCGGAAACCTTTTCCCAAACCGGAGAGTACCTGCGAGAGGACCGAGCAATACAACGCACGAACCCAAAAACAAACACACAAAATAATCCACGCAGACACAGAGAATTTTTGACGTGGAAAACCCTTGCGGGAAAAACCACGGGACGATCGGAGTCCAACCCTGAGAAGCCTCCACTAATGGAATAGAAGAATTACACCCTCTACAAACTCCTCCCGATCCAAATCGGATCCCCACAACACTCAGAGATAAGAACAATGATTACAAGGCTACGAAGAGCGAGAACGACGAGTAGAGATTACCCGAACATGATCTCCTTCGAATGGCGACCTTCAATCCTCCGTCTTCTTCTCCGAAGTTGTAATGGCACTCTTGCCTCCTTCTCTCTCTCAAACTTGTGTTGTACAATGCGTTGCACTTTCAATTAGGGTTGGAAAATTCCAATATAACTTTCTAATCCCGCAGCCAACCTGGACCGTTGGATTAGATCCAATGATGAAAACTCATCCAGAAATCCGCTTCAGCCCCCGACGACACAGAGTTCGGCCAGAACTCTGTGTGGGACAACCAGCACCTACTGGCCAAACCCTGGAACGGCCAGACCGAGTTCGGCCAGAACTCGGCCTGGGACCGAGTTCGGCCCGAACTCGGATCCCCTGCTTCCAGCAGCTCCAGCAGCAGCAGCAGCAACTCCATCGCCTACTTCCCGAGCTTCTCCGACATCGGACGGCGCTCGTCGCACTCCGGAGTCTTCTCCACATAGGTTGGGAACCCCACCCACTCCAACATTACTGACTTCCTAGTATTAATAGCTATAAACTAAAACATGTTTTTCGTCCAGATGCAAGTGCTGCAAAACATCATCGATCATTCGTGTCCCATTGTCATAGCCTTAGTCAAAAAGGCTGATAAAACGATCTAGTTGTCTAAATAATAAAAAATCCCACATTTCATAGCCCATTTCATTCGAGTTCTATACGCCATGCATTTATCTTTACCACTATAACATTCTTCTCATGAATATTGCTAAAATATTGTCAAATATTGATCAAATTGCAATGGCGATACCTCATTCTTATTTGTGGCTTTTGCAACGCTTGTAGTGAGATGGTTGTGTTTGCGAATTTTACATTTATTGTAGCGGCTATCGTTCATATTATGCATGTCTTTTGAATTGAATATTGAATACGAAATTTTAAATATCAATTTGTAATAGAAATAGATGAAATAAAGTATATTTATAAAATTTTGGAGGATTAAAATGACCAAAATAACCGCATAATGTAGTCGTTCGTGACTGTTATATGGATATTTTGCTCATTTTAAGTTATTTTCAGTGAATAACCAAAATACTCTTACATAGCATCCATAAAAGGCTAAAGTATGAAATATTTTGGTCAAAATAATCCTAATTGACTATATTATTTCTTAAACATGGCTGTTGGGTGGAGGTTGAACCGTTGTGGGATCGAACCTAGAGGTAAGTTTAACCAAACTTCGGACTTAGAACAACCCCACTAGGTCTAGGTCCATACTCTTCTTAGTTGGATATTAAGCCAAAAACCTCAAAGGCCATTAGTGAATCGTCACATCTCTAAAGAAGAAAAGCACTACCCATGAATTAGTGGATTTCAATAAGGCCTCGTAAAAAGTGATTATTTCCTATATTTGGGTGCCAAAGGAATTGAGGAGGAAAGAAAAGTGATTCTCAATGGAAGAAAAATTAGGAGAAAAAGTGATTCCATCCATCCAAGTAAGAAATCGCTTTCCTACATTGAAGTATTCACTTTCTTTTTCAAATTCATTGGCATTTCCAAACATCGAAGAAGAAAATCAATAGGAATTGTAATTTTCCAAAGGAAATGAAATGTCAAGGAATTGATTTCCTTTCCCTTCCATTCCGCGAACCAAATGAGACCTAGGGGTCAAGGGACAATTAAAATTAGCTCCGACTAAAACAGAGCAACTCTCCAGGTCGGCCCTGACCGAACCTTGACCGATCCTTTGATCTGACTCGGCCACCGAATTTTCGAGGGTAAATCCGACTTGACCCGACAGTGGGATCGAGCTACGGTCTAATTTCCTAGTGGAAAATCCAGTCCGATCTACTTCTGATCGAATTCGAACTTGTCCAGACTTGGATTAAGATTGGGCCGGCTACACCCGAGTTTGATCGGATTTATTTTCTGCCATCTCATTTGTAGGGGTGATCATTATTCGGTGTTGGATCGAAAACAGAACCTAATAAGATACGGTTCGATTTCGGTTTTGAAAATACTAAAATGTCTTATTATAAGGTTTCAGTTTTGGATTTCGGTCCAAAATCGAACAAGTTTTTTTAAATTACGTAAATATTCTCAATTCTGTTGATTAAAAATGTACATACTTGGAAAACAATAATTCTATGTATGCATTTTGAAGATCAACTTTGGTAATTTAACTAGTCAAATTTGAATACAATTTTGAAATACAACAAATGTGTATAAAATTATAATTTTTAATATAATATAACCAATATTTAAACTTTGGACCGGATCCATTAAATAATATAAATATACCAATTGAACAAATCGAATTGATTATTCGGTCCAGTTCGATTTCGGTTTTAGCTAATTTTGATTCGATTTTGATTTTAATTTATTTAGTTTTGAGTATTTCGAACCTGTTGGAACCCTTGTTAGCAATTCGACAAACGAAAAAAATTCGGAACGGCAAAAGTACGAGTATAAATCGACACAATATAAGTAAAATAAGGTCAAAAATTTGTTCAAAAATTCGTCTAACGAAAAACATTCGGATCAGATTTAATTCGTATTTAGTACGTTTCATATGAACCAATTCGACAATAAAAATTTGGCATATATATAGGGCCCACCCACCTCTACTCCTTCATAAACAAGGGTTCAGTGTGAGAATAAGAAGAGGTTGAATTTTCGGTTTTTCTTTGATTGTTGCAAGCAACATGTGCAAAGACTCTTGAGTTTTTTTTTTTTTTTTTGTTATTGTGAGACTTTTTCTTCTTCTTTTTTTGATAATTTTTTAGAATTATGTCAGTCTTAATATCTAATAGCAGCAAGAGTAAAGAAAGTCAAGACTGTTGGGTTTCTTGGTCACATTTTTTGGCCAAATTTTTTTTTAAATTCGTATGGTACGCGTTTAAAACGCCACATGCATAAAAATCGCGTACAAATCCGAATTTTTTAAAAGTACGTAAGTATTATACGTTTATGTAAGATACGAAAAAATTCGCGTATAATACGCATTTTATTCGGGTGATTGCTAACAAGGGTTGGAACTCAATAAACCTTGTTAGTCCCGGGGCTTGATCAAAGATGGAAAAAAAGATGCAATCGAGATCTGAGATGTCCCACAAAACTTTGCAGAGAGCAAACTCAAGATCTACGATGGAATAAAAAAATCAAATAGCCAAAATACAATCTGAAGGAGGGAAAAAGAGAAGAGAAGATCTCTCGTTCTTCCTTGCAAACGTGTTGCAATTGGGACAGAACGAGTTACAATAAAACTAGAGAGAGATGAGAAGAAGAACAATGCTGGGGTGTCAAAACACCGTTGCTCAAAGCAAGATTCGCCCCACACGATCTGCTTCCAGGAACCAGCAAGTTGAAGAACTTGTGGAACGCTCGAAGTCACCTCTGTTCTGACTCCTCGGATGGACTTGCAATGGCGGCAGCAACTCTCTCTCTTTTTCTCCTTTTCTGACTTCTATTTTTCGTAGTATCCACAAAGGAGGCCAGAAGAGAGTATATATAGAGAGAGTGGAAACCCTAGCCGCCTCTTCAGTTATGGAAAGATTGAATCAAATCACAAAAAGATAGCAACGAATTAATTCTAATCCCACAAAGATAGGAACTGAATTAATTCAAATCCCACAAAGATAGTAACGAAATTAATTCAAATCCCACAAAGATAGGATCTGAATTAATCGCATTGATTCACCCTTTCCATAACCGATTTGAAATCTGCACAGTCAGCGTAGCCCTCCATGCGGCAGCAGCAGCAGCAGCCTGGCCGCATGGACCAATTGGGCCGCATGGACCGCATGTGCCGCATGAACCGCATGAGCAGCATGAGCCGCATGGACCGCATGAGCCGCATGGACCGCATGGACCGCATGAGCCGCATGGCCGCATGGCCGCATGAGCCGCATGAACCGCATGGGCCGCATGCCGCATAAGACCGTATGGCCGCATATGAGCCGCATAAAGACCGCATGACTGCTGACGTGCTAAGTGCAAAGTGCGCCAACAAAACGCCACATTACGCCTCATGAGCCCATGAGCCCGAGTCCGAGTCCGAGTCCGAGTCCGAGTCCGAGTCGCTAAGCCCCTTTGGGGCTTAGCTCCAAGTGGAATTAATCCAAGAGAATGACAAAAGCATTAATGCTTAATCCTTGGAGCCTTATTCTTACCTCCTAGTAAAATCACCCACATGGTTCCCTCCTTAGGGTCACCACCCCATGTGCATCTCTCAACAACACACCCAAGTATATATGTTGAGATAACTCATGGTGCATTTCCGATGTGGGACTAAAATTTACAAGGCATGTTGAGAGCAAGCTCTCTTCATGTAAAGAAAGCACCAAAGAAAGCACCAACAATCCCCCACATATTACAACATATATATGTGTCCAGGGTTGAGCGTTCCCCACAGTAACTGTCCATTTTGCATTAGGATAGATGTCGCTGACGACTTGAATCTTCCCGCATGGGTTAAATAACAATGTGATACAAGAATGGACTACGCCTTGAATTCTGCACCACAATTGTAATTTTTCCCACTCACAAAGTGTAGTTACGTGTGCTTCTGGCTGCACATTAAAGGTCCTGTGCCAGCCTGGTTTCAGTGTATAATTTTGGGCGTCTACAAGTTTACCCTCAAGAGACGGCCTGATATCTCTTTCCATACACTATAGGTGAGTTCTTTATTAAAGAGATATGGCATGAAGCCTTGCGCTTCCTTGCGGTGCTACGCCGCTATGACATGGCCTGAAGCCGAGGCATTACCCCTACCTGGGAACCTCATCGTAGTGTCATACTACTGTAGCATGAGGTCACAAGCCTCTTTGTAGTGCCAAACTACCCAGCATGAAGCCTAAGGCTTCCTTGCGGTGTTACGCCGCAACGACATGGCTTGCAATGCCGAGGCTTTACCCCTACCTGGGTACCTCATCGTGGTGTCGTGCCACTGTAACATGGGGCCATCCTCCCCTTTGTAGTGCTGTCTACAACTCTTTAATTACGTCATACAGCATTAGGCTACCTGCCTATTTGCGGTGCTACGCCGCTGTGACTTGGCTTGCAAAGCCGAGGCATTACCCCTACCTGGGAACCTCATGGTGGAGTCACCCCACTGTAGCATGGAGACTCACTCCTTGTAGTGCTGCTCTACCGTGCTTCCTGTAAAGCACACCAGTCATTCACTCTGCCTGAGAACTCATTAAGGCGTTTAAGCCAACCTTCCACAGGATCTATTTTTTCGCAGAAAAATACATAGTAGACAACAGTGGTTATGGGTCCGTATCCCTTCCATGTTCCAGAGAACAAGTACCCACTGTTACCTGATAGTTTCCCAGTCAGTGATCCTCCTTTGAACCAAAAGTTAGATGCCTAGTAGATTTCTCTTTGAACTAATAGCATAAAACTTTATGGTAGGATTACAAAGACACACTATCAGAATGCCTTCAATCCCATTTTACAAGCTGTGTTATCGACCAACTGGCGCTTGAGACCCTTTGTGAACGGATCTGCCAGGTTCTCCTGACTCCGAACATCAACCACTGCAATTACACCTCTTTTGATAAGATCGTGTACTGCCCTGTGCTTCAACCGCACAGTCCTCTTCTTCCCGTTGAAGAGATCATTTGATGCTACCGCCGCAGTCGCCTGGTTGTCACAGTATATCGGAATCGCCGGTATCTGAGCCCCAACCACTGGAAGATCATACATGAGCTCCCGAAGCCATTCTGCTTCATCTGCTACAGTTTCAAGTGCATAGAATTCAGATTCCATGGAGGAACGAGAGAGTATAGTCTGCTTCTTCGACTTCCACGATATAGCAGCTCCACCCAAGGAAAAGACATATCCACCTGTGGATCTCTCGCTTTCCACCTCTGAACACCAGCTAGCATCACTGAAGCCTTCCACTACTGTCGGATACCCGTTGTAGTGCAGTGCATATGTCTGAGTCTTCTTGAGATATCTCATCACCCGCTTCACAGCTTTCCAGTGCTCAATCCCTGGGTTGCTTGTGAACCGACTCAGCATTCCCACGGCGAAAGCTATGTCACGCCTTGTGGCAGTAGTTGCGTACATCAGACTTCCGATAACGCTAGAATACTCCAGCTGCCTGACGCTTTCCCTCGAGTTTGGCTTCAGCTTCTGATCACACCTGTATGGCGTATCGATCCCTGGAAGATCCTTATACCCATAGCGTGTGAGCATCTTCTCAATGTAGTGAGATTGTGACAGCGCTACTCCAGTGTCTGTCCGGATGATCTTAATGCCCAAGATGACATCTGCATCCCCCAAGTCCTTCATACTGAACTTGGTTGAGAGGAACTTCTTTGTCTCTGTGACACAGCCTATATCCGTACCTAGGATTAGCATGTCGTCCACGTACAGACAAACGATGACTCCTCTTCCATCAGCGAACTTTGTGTAAACACATTTGTCCGTCTCGCTGACTCTGTAGCCATTTGACCTAATAACTTTGTCAAACTTTTCATGCCACATCTTGGGAGCTTGCTTCAAACCATATAATGATTTCACCAACTTGCAGACTTTGTCTTCAAGACCTTTGACGACAAATCCATCAGGCTGTTGCATGTAAATCTCTTCGGTCAGCTCCCCATTCAGGAATGCTGTCTTTACATCCATCTGATGTATCACCAACTTATGTATAGCTGCTAGAGCGATTAACATCCTGATGGTGGTCATCCGAGCTACTGGAGCGTACGTGTCAAAGTAGTCTATCCCCTGTTTCTGAGAAAATCCCTCGGCTACCAGCCTGGCCTTGAACTTGTCAATAGTTCCATCTGCCTTCATCTTCTTCTTGAAGATCCATTTACATCCGATGGGCTTTTCTCCTTCAGGTAGATCTACCAACACCCATGTGTTATTGGAGGTGATAGAGTCAAACTCGTCATTCACTGCCTCCTTCCAGAAGATAGCATCTCTGGTCTTCATCGCCTCATCATAGGTAAGCGGATCTGCTTCCACATGATAGGTGACAAAGTCATCTCCGAAATCTTTCGGTCTCCTCGCTCTCTTAGCTGACGGCTCTACGAGTTCTGGTACAAGAGTTGTTTCATCAACAACAGCTTCTTCTTGGACTACTGGCTCGAATGAGATTTCAGTCTCATTTGCACCTACATCATTTTTCGAAATGTCCGAAAGAACAATGCTTTTGTCTTTTACAAACTTGTCTTCAAAGTATTCAGCATCGCGAGATTCGATGATATGATTTGACTCAATATCAAGAAATCTTCGAGCATCACTCTTCTCGGCATACCCCAAGAAGATCGCCTTCGTAGTCCTTGTCCCCAGCTTCTGAATCTTCAGATCTGGAAGCTTCATATACGCCAGACACCCCCACACTCGAATGACATTCAAGTTTGGTCTGACTTTGAACCAGAGTTCATGAGGAGTTACTTCCGAAGTTGCATATGGCACTCTATTCAGAATGAAAGTGGCCGTTAATGCAGCTTCTCTCCAGTAGCATTTTGGAAGACCTGCAGTGAGCAGCATAGAATTCATCATTTCTGTTAATGTTCGGTTCTTCCTCTCTGCTACTCCGTTGGATTGAGGAGAATATGGAGCAGTAGTCTCGCATATGATTCCATGTTCTTTGCAGAACGATGCGAATTCATGAGACCTGTACTCCCCACCTCGATCACTTCTCAACCTCTTGAGTTGTTGTCCGGTCTGCCGTTCAGCTTCGGTCCTGAACTCTCTGAACTTCTCGAAAGCTTCGTCTTTGGACTTGAGCAAGTAGACGAACGCGTATTTTGAGAAGTCGTCGATGAAGGTTATGAAATACTTCATCCCGGCCTTCGTGGAGAAATGTTTGAAGTCACAGATATCGGAGTGCACCAACTCCAGAAGATCTGTGCTTCGATTGACCCGATGAAAGGGCTTTCTTGTGATCTTCGTCTGAGCATACACTTCACACTTCTCCACCTTACCCCCACATTTGGAGATAAGTGCTAGACTAGACATTTTGTTGATTCTTTTACAATGAACATGTCCTAGTCTATTATGCCACAACTCAAGAGAATAATCCGAAAATGCAACTGCATTAATGTCATCAAACTGGTTGACAAGCTGAATTTTAAACATTCCTTCGGTTTGATAAGCCTTCCCGAAGTATGTTCCCTTCTTGGACATAACCATCTGACCAGCGTTGATGTCCATCCTCAAGCCTGCGTTGCAGAGCAGGCTCCCAGAGATCAGGTTCTTGGCAATCGCAGGAACATGCTTCATACCTTGAAGCGTCAGAGTGTTCCCTGAAGTGAGTTTCAGCTCCACAGTCCCAATCCCCAGAACTTCAGCTTGGGCCTGGTTCGCCATGACAACCTTCTCAGATATCGGCTGGTACGTGACGAACCATTCCTTGTCAGAACAGACATGGCAAGTCGCACCAGTGTCTATCCACCAGTCAGAGTCAACCCCTACAGTTGTGACCTGTCCGATCATAGCAACAGTGTTAGAAACCAATGAAACCTTATTAGGCTCACCTTTCTCTGATTGTTTAGGCTTAGATCTGCATTCACTCTTGTAGTGGCCTTTCTTGCCACAATTGTAACAAGTCACGTGGGACTTAGTCTTCTGTTGCTTGAATGAAGGACCCTTCACTTTCAGATTAGTGAAGTCCTTCTTCTTGGGATGAGAAGCCGCCTGCTTCCCCTTGGGATCCCTCGTTTGCACCAGATTGGCTTTAGCCAACTGTTTGGACAGAGTGTCCACCTTCTGTTGAGAACGCATCTCGTCCTCAACATGGATCTCTTGAAGTAGATCTCCCAAGCTAATGTCTAGCTTCTTTCTGTGCATCCTTGCATAGAGGGTACTCCATCCAGCAGGAAGTTTTGAGACGATCCCTCCGACGACAAACTTGTCGGAAAGGGGCATCTCTTCGTCTTCCAGTTTCTGACGCAGCTTCAGAAATTCTTTCACCTGTGGTAACATGGACTTTTCGTCCTCAAAAAGCAATTTGTGATATTTTTCAACCACAAACATTTTGCTCCTGTTCTTGTCTTCTTCATACAGATTTTCCACAGACTCCCATATGTCTCTGGCAAGTTCCTTCTTTGAATAAGATTCTGCCAAGGAATCCTCCATAGCATTCAGGATGAGAAGCCTGCAGATGCTATTTTTCCTTCTCCACTTGGTCTGGAGTTTGGTAGCCGCGTTGATGGCGGCAGTAGATCCAGTGTCTGGAACAGAGGGTTCTTCCTCCAACAGAACATGATCAACATCTTTCAGTTGAAGAGTTAGGTATACCTTTCTCTTCCAAACTTGATAGTGCTCTTCATCGAACTTTTCCAACTTGTAGAAGTCCGATTGGAGGAGCGAAGCATTAATGTTTTCCATCTGTACGGATCTTGCTTTGAGATTGTTAGTCCCGGGGCTTGATTAAAGATGAAAAAACAGATGCAATCGAGATCTGAGATGTCCCACAAAACTTTGCAGAGAGCAAACTCAAGATCTACGATGGAATAAAAAAATTAAATAGCCAAAATACAATCTGAAGGAGGGAAAAAGAGAAGAGAAGATCTCTCGTTCTTCCTTGCAAACGTGTTGCAATTGGGACAGAACGAGTTACAATAAAACTAGAGAGAGATGAGAAGAAGAACAATGCTGGGGTGTCAAAACACCGTTGCTCAAAGCAAGATTCGCCCCACACGATCTGCTTCCAGGAACCAGCAAGTTGAAGAACTTGTGGAACGCTCGAAGTCACCTCTGTTCTGACTCCTCGGATGGACTTGCAATGGCGGCAGCAACTCTCTCTCTTTTTCTCCTTTTCTGACTTCTATTTTTCGTAGTATCCACAAAGGAGGCCAGAAGAGAGTATATAAAGAGAGAGAGTGGAAACCCTAGCCGCCTCTTCAGTTATGGAAAGATTGAATCAAATCACAAAACGATAGCAACGAATTAATTCTAATCCCACAAAGATAGGAACTGAATTAATTCAAATCCCACAAAGATAGTAACGAAATTAATTCAAATCCCACAAAGATAGGATCTGAATTAATCGCATTGATTCACCTTTTCCATAACCGATTTGAAATCTGCACAGTCAGCGTAGCCCTCCATGCGGCAGCACCGCATAAGACCGCATGACTGCTGACGTGCTAAGTGCAAAGTGCGCCAACAAAACGCCACATTACGCCTCATGAGCCCGAGTCCGAGTCCGAGTCGCTAAGCCCCTTTGGGGCTTAGCTCCAAGTGGAATTAATCCAAGAGAATGACAAAAGCATTAATGCTTAATCCTTGGAGCCTTATTCTTACCTCCTAGTAAAATCACCCACATGGTTCCCTCCTTAGGGTCACCACCCCATGTGCATCTCTCAACAACACACCCAAGTATATATGTTGAGATAACTCATGGTGCATTTCCGATGTGGGACTAAAATTTACAAGGCATGTTGAGAGCAAGCTCTCTTTATGTAAAGAAAACACCAAAGAAAGCACCAACAAACCTAACACTCTACACCTAGAATGAAAGTGAGGGAAAAGAAAAGAAAAAAAAAAAGAAAGAAAAGGGAAGGAAAGGAAAAGAAAGAAAAAAAAAGTGTAGAAGGAAGTTAGGAAGGAAGTTGGCAGTGCAGGTGCAGCTGCACAAGCACATACAGAGTGAGTGACATGCATGCATGTCAAAGGGGGCGCAAAGCAAAGCTCAGATTTTGTGGCTGACCTTTGTAAAAAAAAAAAAAAAAAGAAAGAAAAAGAAAGAAAAAAAAGCAAAAGTAAACAGCTAGCAGCTGCAAAACAAGAGCACACAACATCGTTGCGAGAAGAATCTCTCTGTCTCGTGGGGGTTGTCACTTGTATATATTACATATACTCTATACTTTTACTTTCCACAAGTCAAAGGGAGGCCATGGGGTTGTTGTACATGCAATGCCACTGCCAATTCCAAGAGAGAGAGAGAGAGAGAGAGAGAATTAATAACAAGTGAAATAAAAATGGGATGGAGGAAAAGCCGCTAATTCCCTTCTCTTTTCTTCTCTGTCGTGTGTGCCTCTGTTTTATTCTTTTGACAGAAGCTGCTGCTGCTGCACATGAGAGTTGAAATTTTAAAACTGCAACATTGATGTATCTGTCAAAGTTTGCAGTGTATTATTATTCATAGTTTGCACTTTCAGTCGACATCTTAATACAATTTGACATATTCTGATTCGATACCGACAGATATCGATCTACATCGAAAGTATTTTTTTCAGTTAGTTCGACCAAAAAAAAAAAAATCAAGTGTGTAAAAGATAGTAAGATTATAAAAGCATAAAAAGAAGAAGAAGAAAACTTAACTATTTGTAAATAAATCGACAAGGATTACTGTTATTTCATTTATTTTTTCAAATTACTAAAAAACAATATAGTAAATACTTAAATTATACTTAAATATATATAAAAAATAAAAAATTTATTAAAATTTATTTATTTTTCGATAAAAAAATAATACTCCGATTTGAACCTATCAATACTATCGATATTGTTGATCCCGATACCCGTAGAAAAGATATAATATCAATTCCGATACTCATAGGAAGAGTATAATATCATCGATATCGATAAGAACCTTGATATCCGTATATGCATACTGGCTCTCCTTACATTATACTTAAACGGGAGCCTTTTGGCATGGGCAGTCAACACTTCATTTCTTTTGCCGATATCTAACGTTCTCTCAGATTTTTAGGAAACTCGATACAATTTAATCATATAATACATAGTCAAATTAAGTTAGCTTCACTTGGATGATTATGTTATAGTATTGTAAGAGAATAATTTTAAAGATTATGTTCATGGGATCAATGTTTTAAAAATCGGACCGGTGCTTGACCCGGCCAAGGCACTGGGTCAGGTCAAATTGATTCAACCAGTTGGTTTAATCACTGGTTCAACCACTAGATTAATCTAAGTAGTCCAAATTAATCCTTTATGGATATTAATTTTTTTACAAAAATACTAATTTTTTAAAAACATCGGGTCAATACTGAACCGGACCGGAAAAACAACCGGTTCATGGGTGAACCGGTTGAACCGGCCAGTCCGGTCCGGTTTTTAAAACATTGCATGGGATCCTATGATCATTATATGATGGCATGGCCGGTCCAGTGAGTTGGTTTGTCTTAGTCGGAGCTAAATTTGGTTGTCCTTGTCCCTTGACTTTAGAAGAAAAAAATAGGAACAATGATTTTTGACAAATGCTAAGATGTCAGTTGTCTTTGATTTTGATGGCAACGTGGAGTCCGGATTCTGAGTTGTTCTTCTGATTTCTAAGCTATTCGAGGCATTTCAAGTGGAATCTCAAAATATAGGCCTGAAAAAGGGGAGGTGGTGGGCCATCAGAGGTGTTGTCCAAGTTGTCTGGCTTACCTCAGGGCAGTCCTGTATGATGGTAATCTAACAAAATTCGAAGACGATGTATCAGTTCATATGTATAGTTTCAAAATTAACTCTCTTTCTATGATAATTGGGTAGCACTGGGGTGGTGGAATAAATTCCAGGTTACAACTGGATTACTATGGCCTAGTCGTTTATCTTATATGGGCCAGAAGCAAAAAAATCAAGGTCAAATAGGAAAATGCTAAGTCTACAAGACTACAACTAAATGTTTATAACCTTATTATAACCTCTCTCCCACCTCTTACAGTCCCATCGGGTCCCACATCCCCTCTCACCCTCCTGTTACATGGGCTTCACCCTACCCCACCACTTTCCCCCTCCTCCAATCGAAGTCCGACACGTGGTGGTCGTAAAGAAATTGTAAGCATTTGGTTGTAGACATAGCAAAGCTCTATCAAATAACACCTGATTGAGAAGAATAATTAGCACAAGTACGAGAAGAAGAGTAATTAGCATAACTAGCCTCGTGGCACTTTTTAATTGTTGCTTAAATTAATTAGATTTAGAATTATATCATTTCTCCTATACGGTTATGGATCCTTTTCCATCTACATTCATAGTTGTATTACTTTCTATACCATCCATTAGTAAATAAATATATATTATTGATTTTTTCTTGGTATTAGAGCGAAAAGTTTGAATCTTAACATTGAATTGTGTATGAATTGTAGTAGTAAACATCCTATAAATGGTAGGAAGATCGGAACGGTTACGCATAAGATAGATCCAAGTATAATGAGTGTAATCATCAACAAAACTCACGTAGTAGATAAAATCACTCATAGATGGAATATGAACATGTCCCCATATGTTAGAATGAACTAATTCAAAAATAATATTGGATTTAGATAAACTCTTAGGAAAAGGTAGTGCTATGTGTTTTGCTAACTTACACCCCCTACATGTGGGTGGATAGAAAAGAGAAAGAACGACGTCCAAGTGCTCCACTATGGAGTAAAGTCTTTAGAAGGAGCTCTCAAATATGACCTAAGCGTCTGTGCTACAAGTCGGCAACAGACGTGATAATAGCAGCATGATTAAAACTCAAAGGTTGAGTTGATGGAAGATGAAAAAACTCTAAGTGATACAATCGTTTTTTCCTACGAGCACGACCAATCATATAATTCAAAGAAGGGGATTTTCCAATTATATATATATGGGTTTACCTATCAAGATAAATAAATTATATAAGAATGGTGGGAAAACGTTGATTGATTAAGTTGAAGTTAAGTTTGGCTAATTGAAAGAATCTACTCTTTCTTAAAAGGAAGTAGATTTAATTAAAATTCTATTCCTGATGTTGGTTTTCTTATATTTCTTGCATTTAATTTTTAATTGAAGATAAATACCATCATTATATTTAATATTTTTTTATTGGAGATGTATATCAAAATTATTTTATTAAGTGTCAAAGTATGTCAAAGCCTATTAATTATTGGAGATGTATATTTAATTTTTACTCTCTTTAGATTATCATCTATCTAGATTAGCTTGTTTATTCCCAATTATCCTAATCTCAAAGTACCTTAGATTTAAGTTTTTCTTGATGTTGGTTTTCTTATATTTTTGTATTTAATTTTTTAGTGAAGATATGTACCATCATTATATATATATATATTTGTAATGAAAATGTATATCAAACTCATCTGTAACTTAAAACGAATAAATATATAAGACTAAATTAACATGATAAGTATTTTCTAACTACCTAAAGATACGTATTATCATGAGCAACATACATGAAATAAGTTTTTTAGGGTTATTTAGTATTATGGTATCTCATAATACTGGATATTAGGGTTTGAGTTTTGAAATTGTCCAATATTAGAATATGGATCTGGAAGTCACTGTTCATTAGTCTACGTGAGCAGTAATTTCGAGACCAAAATTTTAACATTGGACAATTTCGAACTCCAAATTCTAATATCCACTATATATTATATGAGACCATAATACTAAATATTCCTTTTGTTTATGTAAATGTTCTATAAATTTATAACTTCCACTAATTAATAAATTACTGAACAAATTTAGAGAATTCAGACTGTACATGAGCTTGATTGTTTTAATTAACAATTTTGGTAGTGCTTTAAATGGAGATGGTCTCACACGAAGCTCGCTGTGCAAGGTCGTGGGATGCTCCATAGTCGAAATTGTATTGAGTTAATTAGTTGTACCCTTCTATAGTTTGTACGTATCTTGGTAACTGTTCTCGTTGTTTTAAAAATAAAGAACACCACCTGATTTATAGAGTTAATTAGTTGCACCCCTTGGTGTATAGAAGAAAATGAGTAAAAAATTAAGCAGCCAGGGAGGTGTTCTTTATTTTCAAAACAACCGGAACAGTTACCAAAATACGTACAAATTATAAGGGACTATTTATAAATAACCCAAATTGTATTATGTGATGCGACAAAATTGCGTTGAAGTAGAAATGCAATATTGTTATCCGAATGAGCTTATCGTCGCCTTGCTTAGTCCAGCACGACCCGCTGCTCGACCGTGGACCCATGCAAGTCTGAAGTCTCGTTGCGCTAAGCTATATCTCGTTTTGCGTCGTGCGCTCGAGGTACAAAATTGGGTTCAATACGATACGTTGTTGTACCACAAACTTGAAACGACGGCAGAACGAGCAAATTTTTTTGTCCTGCTCCTGTTCACTGGTAAATCTTTTTACTTATTTTTTAATAGTTATGGAGTTCTATGTCCTTATAGTAAGACGATTTGGAATATGAAGATTTTGGAATATGAAGATTTTCATAAAAATGATAGTTTCCCTTTCTTGTTAAATAAATTGCATAATAAGGATGTTCTTCAAGAAAAAAAGGGTTTCATGTTAATAATTAGACTATGTGCAACTCGTATCAGGATTCAATTTTTCATTTTTTTAATTGATTATGACACTGCTTCTCAGATGTGGTCCAAATTTATGTAATATTGGAATATTAGAATAAAAGTCATATCTTCTAGGACTGTCACAATTGTTGGTGTTTTTGCCTTTTGGACTAGGAAAGATAGTCCCACATCGGCTACATCAAATGGTGAGTATCTCAATATAATGCATTGCTTGTGTTGAGGTGTGCATATGAGGTGTAGTGGGGCACAAGTGTGTGCCATGTGGGAGTATTTTTCTAGAAGGAAAAATGATTAATTCCAACAAAGGACGCAAGTTAATTTTTGTTGTGCGGACTCGGACTCGGACACGGACTCCAGGATGTCTCGTGCATGCACGGGAGTGTTCGGGGGGTAGGCGTGGACTGGCACACTTCTATGTTGATTGTGGGATGATCTAAAATATCAAACTTTATTTTTGAGTATTGGTATTTTAGTCCCATATCGGATAGGAGAAGAGGTGAAGTCTCACTCCACTCTATAAATAGAGCCCCTTGGCCTGCTTTGAAAGATGCACCAAAGAAGAGAGTTAAGGGAGTCCGTAAAGTCCAGGAAGCCCGTTCAAGTCTCATATATTGACTTACGAGCGTTCCAGAAGTTCTTCGTGAACTTGATGGTTCTTGGAAGCAGATCGTGGTGGGACGAATCTTGCTTTGAGCAACGGTGATCTTAATCACCTCAGCAAGAACCTTTACTCTTCTTCTTTCTTCTTTCTTCTCCTTCATCTGAGTTGTAACTCAGTTCTGTCCGTCTGCAACTGCGATTGCAAGGAAGAACGTGAGATTTATTTTCTGAACTTAGTTCTGTCCGTCAGCAACTGTGATTGCGAGAAAGAACGTGAGATTTATTTTTTTGATTATTGTTGCTTTTGTAATTAGATTCATATTATAGTGTTCCTCTTGGATCTCGAGAATTATCAGAAGGTGAACGTTTGTTGAACCTCTGATCTCGACATAGAGTCTACCATCTTTGGTCAAGCCCCGAGACTAACAATCTCAAAGCAAGATCCTTGTAGATGGAGACCTCGCGTGCTTCTCTCATCGATACCAGCTTTAACAAGTTAGAGAAATTCGACGGAGAATATTTCCAAATCTGGAAGAGAAAGGTCACCCTTAATCTTTAACTCGTGGACGTAGACCATGTGTTGATTGATGATGAACCGACGATTCCAGAAGGAGGAACTGCCGATGCTATTACTGCTGCACTCGTCAAGCAGAGCAAATGGAAGAGAGAAAACAGCATCTGTAAACTGTTGATTCTCAATTCTATGGAAGACTCTCTGGCAGAGTCATGTTCCAAGAAGGTGAAGGCCAAAGTGATCTGGGATTCTTTGGGTAAGCTATATGAAGATGATGAGAACAGGTCCAAAATCTTCATCGTCGAGAAGTACCACAAGTGGCTCTTCGAAGACGAGATGACGATGCTACCTCTAGTGAAGGAATTTCTGAAGTTGCGCCAGAAGTTGGATGATGAGAATATGCCCCTCGTCGACAAGTTTGTCGTTGGAGGGATAGTCTCGAAACTTTCTGCTGGTTGGAGCAACTTCTATGCTAGAATGCATCGAAAGAAGCTGGACATTAGCTTGGAAGATCTTCTACAAGGGATCCACGTTGAGGACGAAATGCGATCTCAATAAAAGATGGACTCTCTGTCCAAACAACTGGCTAAGGCCAACTTGGTGCAGACAAGAGAGTTCAAGGGGAAGCAGGTGGCTTCTCATCTCAAGAAGGACTCCACTAATCTGAAAGTGAAGGGTCCTTTGTTCAAGCAACAGAAGTCCAAGTTCCACGTGACTTGCTTCAACTGTGGCAAGAAGGGTCACTACAAGAGTGAATACAAATCCAAGTCCAAACCAAAATAGCAGGTATAGCTAAACTTGGTTATTTTGATTACTTAACTTGGTTGCTATTGTTGCACAGGTTGACTTATCTAGCGTGGTAGCTGACTAGTGGTTTGACACTAGTGCATCTGACCACGTGTGCTCTCAAAGGAGTTATTCACCAAGGACGAGCCGTATTATGATAAAGGTCTCGATGGCGAACATATATCTAGCAGAAGTTCTGAAGATCGAGACAGTGGTTATTAACCACCGACAAGGACACTGGAATACGTGTTGCACGTACCAGAGATTTTTTCGGAGATCTGATCTTAGAAAGTCTATTATCTGATACAGACTTGAAAGATGGACATTCGTACTAGCCAGATAGTAATTTCTTGGCGAGAAACATGCTTCGAAAAGATGTTCGGTGTTGAAGGAATGTTCGAACTTCTGCTGATGGCGATGAAGTTACTTCATTGAATGGACTGAGAGTTGTTCTATGACAGAAGCAAACTCAAGCTGTCCTACCGGGACCTTATCTTCGGAATGTGGGGGTAAGGAGGTGGAGGAGTTTAAGGTCTGTGCAGATACAAGACTGTTGGGAAGCTGCTCAGACGATTGAACTAAAGTACTGATCATCTGGAGTTAGTACACTCAGATATCTATGACTTTTATCAATTCTCCACAGAGGTCGGTTCGAACTGTTTCTCGAAATGAACGTTCGTATGACTTCTCAAGTAGAAAGATGCAGCATTCGAGTAGTTCAGAGGCTTCAGGGCTGAAGCTGAACGTTAAACCGATCTACAACTACTCAGAAGTGATCGAGATGTAGAGTATAAGTCTCATGAATTCGCATCGTTCTGCAAAGAACATGGAATCATCAATGAGACTACTGCTCCATATTCTCCTCAATCTAACGGAGTAGCGAAGAGGAAGAACAGAACGTTGACAGAAATGATGAACTCAATGCTGCTAACTGCGGGTCTTCCTAAATGCTAATAGGGAGAAGCTGCATTGACGACCACTTTTATTCTAAATAGAGTGCCGTATGCAACTTCGGACGTAACTCCTCATGAACTCTGGTTCAAAGTCAGTACTAACTTGAATATCATTCGAGTGTGGGGGTATCTGGCTTATGTGAAGCTTCCAGATCTTAAAATTCAGAAGCTGGGGACTAGGACTACGAAGACGATCTTCTTGGGGTATGCCGAGAAGAGTGATGCTCGGAGATTTCTTGATATTGAGTCAAATCATATCATCGAATCTCGTGAAGACAAATTTGCAAGGCACAAGAATATTGTTCTTACGGATAAACCGGAGAATAATAAGGGTGCGCAAGAAACTAAAGTTTTTAATAAAGAAGTAGTCCAAGAAGATGTTGTTGTTGAAACAACGGTTGAACCAGAACTGTAATGCTCATATCTCGTATTACGTATTGGAAATACGTGTACGTATTTCGGACTCGTATTTTTGGTTTGACATAATTAGTTAGCCTTGGGTTTTATTTTGCATATTGTATTAGCATGGCTCATCATGGCATTGCATTGGCTTGGTTTGGTTCGGTTTAGTGGGTTTGGCTTGGTTTGGTTTTATGTGGAGAACCACTCCCACCTACCACCACTCCCACCATAAATATCTTCCCACTCTCTCTCTTCCATTATTACTCATTACTCATTTCTTCTTCTCCATCTTTACTCTTCACCTACCAGGAGAGAGTGGAGAGCTTAGGCAAGTGCAGCTTGCTTCATGGAGGAACCCCATTTTTATTGTTCCATTGTCTCTCTCATGTGTTTCTAACCCACTTTAGTACTTAGCATTTTTCATTTCCATGGTTAAATTCTTGTAAATCTACTTTTGTGGTATTTTCGGATTTTCTTGGGTTTGATCTGTTTAACCTTGTTATTTCCAAGTTTTGATGGTTCCATGTTGTAGAGAATTTCGTTCTACCCCATTTTGACCTATGGAAGTCCAAATTTGGACTCCTGTGGAAAATTAGGTGGTGTGGAGAAGCCATGGTATTTTCCATGAACTTTTTCTCAGTTGGCAACAAATTGTTGATGGCTTACCATTGTTTGGCCGCAGGAGTCTTGCTTAGCCGTATGGACATGGCAGCATTAATTGCTTCCTGACATGATAGCATTTATTAGCCATCATTTGCATTTTGGCTTGCATGCGAGCTTGCTGGCATTTTGGAGCCGCATGTACGTATGGGCATTTTGTGTTGGCCGCATATGGAATTATTCTAGTTGACCGCATGTAACTTATTAGCTTGCATTAATATTTGCATAGTAACAATATGAGCCGCATGGCCTTGCATGCATTAAAAGCATGTATTAGATATTGCTTGCCTTAAATATTTGCCATTAGCCTTAGCATTAATTGTTTACTTACATTTTGCATGCAAACCTGCTCCTTGGCCGCATGGCCTTTAGCCGTGTTGCATGGCCATTTAATATCCGGCCGCATGAATGCACTAGAAATTAGTGCATCCGCTTGGTAGCCGCATGAGAATTTAAGGCCTGGCCGCATGGCTTTGTTTGTAGCTAGTAGCCGCATGGCTACTACTGGGTGTAGCCGCATGGACAAAGCAATTCAATGCTTTATTGTAATAAGCATTTAATGCTTCATGACTAAAGCATTCCAAGCTTGTTTATGACAAACATTTAATGCTCAGGACTAAAGCATTCCATGCTTTCTTATGTTAAGCATTGAATGCTTTAGGACAAAAGCAATTCAAATGCTTTATTATGATAAGCATTAAATGCTATTTGATAATTGCATGGCCTAAACACTTGCATGCATTATTAGTTAGTTAGCCGCATGAACAATTGCATTGGGGCCGCATGAAAGTTTGCTCTGACCTTAATTCTTCGGCCGCATGGCCTATGTAAAATCATGGTCGCATGCAACAACACTTGCTGGCCGCATGAAGCATGAAGTTGCTGGCTTGCATTTATTTTGGAGCCGCATGGCCTCTTCCCACTAGCTGGCCGCATGGCCATTGTACCTTGGACGTGGAATTTAATAATGGCCGCATGGTTTTTATTGAGCTGCATGTACTTGCAGGATATATTTTATTATATGTCATCATTGCTTGGCCACGTGAACCAATATTTAAATGGTTCACGTGAACCTTTTCTTATTGCATTAATTGTGGGGGGTCCCACATAGCTTCCTTTAGTTGACTTGCTTGCTGAAGTGGGAGTTTGCATTTAATGAGGGTCCCACTGTCTTTTGTCTTATTTGATTTTATGGCCTATTTATTGTTTCCTGGCCGCATGGGTGGCCTCCCACTCTCTTTGACCGCATGTTTGTTCTCCCACTTTTGGACCGCATGGGTCCCACTTTGATTGTTTAAATATCTTATTTGCGTGAATTGTGGTCCGAATTTCTTCCCACTCCCAACATGAAAGTTGTAGAGTTTCTCCTTGGCTTCAGGAATATATATAATATTATATTATATTATTATTTAATTACACAAGTTTCTCCCTTCTTTGATAATGACATGACTTGATGGTGACCCGCCGTGGTGCACTCCTGACATGATAACTTGACCTGACAATTTGACATGATAACTTGACATGATAATTCTTGATAGTGGCCCGCCATGGCGCACTCTTGACATGATAAACCTGACATGATATATTTCTAGAATGCTGTTGCGACGGCTAACACGACTTGACAAGATTGAATAACCTGGACACCGTGGACGATTGTGCTTGTACAAATGAACCCGTCTTGTCTTGCATCTTGTCTAGGATGGGGACCCCTGAGTACCACGGTCAGGGGTACCTACTGTAAATGGCTAAGGCTAATAACTAAAATAATACGGTAGTTCATGAAGAGACTTTCCCAGTTACCTGTTGCCCCTTTGATCCCGGCCTTATATATATATACATGGGATTTGTTGCTATCCGTCGAGATGAGCGCACTTTCAGCCCGCCGTCGAGTGTGGTACCTTAGGACACATGTATCTTGCTATAGTGTGTCTGCTATATCATGCTATCTTTTCCTTTTCTTTGCTGGGGTCACTCAGGTAGCAGCAGGCGGGTAACTGGACTTGGAAATCTCTTTGCATCTTGTTAGTAACTAGGCCTGTGATAACCCTAGTTAGTTAAAGTATCAAGCCGTACTTATTGCTTGGCCGTGAATGCTGGATGAAGTTCAATCAGTCTAGTCTTGTCTTGATCATGTACAAGATTGTTACATGTCCTAATTTTTTTGTATTTACCTTGCCGATAAATGGTGGAAGAAACCAAGTTCTGTTCAGACGAAGGGTTACAACCCCGGTCCTTGTTTGGTTTACGGGTTGTAACCTGGTTATCTGAATAGTCCCATGGTTATCTCATCGTATATCATCCTGTCATGCTTTTCCAATATGTCCTGTCTTTTATTGATTCTGTACAAGATTGTCTTTTATATATTCACCTGTCATGCTTTTCTTAAATTACTGTCTTTTATTATGTAATTATATTCTTGTGCTATTTGCTGGTTTTAGTTCCTAAGTGAAGCCTCCTTTGTGGCACTTGCTCTTTCTGGGATCTGACCCAGCTGGTTTTGTATGGCCAGATACCAGAGCAGCTCTAGAGGATCTACCGAATCTCCAGCCACATGGTGACCACTAGACGGAATACTGGCAACGAGTGGGTTATTTTTGGCTCTCCCACTTTATTGTAAAATTATTCTTTTGAGGCGTTTAGCCGTCGAGCCAGTGTTAGCTCGTGTACATGTTTACTTACTGTCTGCCTACGGGCTGTAACATGATTGGCAACCTAGGGTTGATCATGTATGACTAAAACTCTTGCTAGTCCTCACATTTTGTAATGACTAGCTTCATGATCAGCTGAATATGTAATGTTTGGGATGCCTTACTATTGTATATTTGGTGATCTTACATTTGTAATATTTACTTATTTGCTTGTGATTGAGACACTAGGCTTCTTGTTGACCTTAAGAGACTGATGGCTTGTAAATAAACCATCATACATCTAGATAGCCATGACCGTATAGTGGAGTGGATCCCATCTCATTATACGTAGCTGGCTATGTCTGCCCCCGCTCTCCAGTATTCTGGTTCTGGGGCGTGACAAGAACTCGCTGAGCCGTCGTCGAAGCAAGCGAGGAAGCCGAAGAACTTCGGAGATGACTTCATCACCTATCATGTGGAAGCAGATCCGCTTACCTATGATGAGACGATGAAGACCAGAGATAATATTTTTTGGAAGGAGGCGATTGACAATGAAATTGATTCCATCACCTCAAATAACACTTGGGTGTTGGTTGATCTTCCTGAAGGAGCAAAACCTATCGGATGCAAGTGGATCTTCAAAAAGAAGATGAAAGCTGATGGAACCATTGACAAGTTCAAGGCCAGGCTAGTGGCAAAGGGGTTTTCTCAAAAGCAGGAGATCAACTACTTTGACACGTATGCTCCAGTAGCCCGGATAACCACCATCAGAATGTTGATTGCTCTCGCAGCGATACATAATATGGTGATACATCAGATGGATGTAAAAACAGCATTCCTGAATGGCGAGCTGACCGAAGAGATCTACATGTAACAGCCAGAAGGGTTTGTCGTCAAAGGTCTTGAAGACAAAGTCTGCAAGTTGGTGAAATCTCTGTACGGTTTAAAGCAAGCTCCTAAAATGTGGCATGAGAAGTTCGACAAAATCATATGGTCAAATGGCTACAGGGTCAGTAAAACAGAAAAGTGTGTCTATACGAAGTTTGCTGACGGAAGAGGAGTCATCGTTTGTCTATACGTAGACGACATGCTAATCCTAGGTACGGATATAAGCTGTGTCACGGAGACAAAGAAGTTCCTCTCGACGAAGTTCAGTATGAAGGACTTGGGGTTGCTGATGTTATCTTGGGACTCAAGATCATCTGGACAGACACTGGACTAGCACTGTCACAGTCTCATTATGTTAAGAAGATGATCACTCGTTACGGGTATCAGGATCTTCCAGGAATCGATATGCCATACAAGTGTTATCTAAAACTGAAGCCTAATTCAAGGGAAAGCGTCAGACAGCTGGAGTATGCAAGCGTAATTGGGAGTTTGATGTATGCTACTACTGCCACAAGGCCCGACATAGCTTTCACTGTGGGAATGTTGAGTCGTTTAACGAGCAACCCAGGCATTGAGCACTGGAAAGCTATAAAACAGGTTATGAGATATCTCAAGAAGACTCAGACATATGTATTGCACTATAGCGGAGATCCGTCGGTAGTGGAAGGCTTCAGTGATGCCAGCTGGTACTCAGAAGTGGAGAGCGAGAGGTCCACAGGTGGATACATTTTCACAATAGGTGGAGCTGCTATATCGTGGAAATCGAAGAAGCAGACTATGCTCTCGCAGTCATCCATGGAATCTGAGTTCTTTGTACTTGATACCGCAACGGAAGAAGCAAAATGGCTTCAGGAGCTCATGTACGATCTTCCAGTGGTTGGGGCACAAATACCGACGATACCGATATACTGCGACAACCAGGCGACTGCGACGGTGGCATCAAATGACCTCTTTAACGAAAATAAGAGGACTGTGCGGTTGAAGCACATGGCAGTACACGATCTCATCAAGAGGGGTGTTATTACAGTGATTGATGTTCGGAGTCAGGAGAACCTGGCGGATCCGTTCATCAAGGGCCTCAAGCGCCAGCTGGTCGATGATACAGCTTGTAAAATGGGCTTGAAGACATCCTGGTATTGTGTTATTACATTCCTACCATAAAGTTTTATGCTATTAGTTCAAAAAAAAATCTACTAGGCATCTAACTTTTGGTTCAAGGAAGGACTATTAGCCGGAAGAATATCAGGAATGGTGGGTACTTGTCCTCTGTGGCATGGAGAGGTTACGGACCTACAACCACTGTTGTCTACTGTTGTTTTCTGCGGAAAACGGATCCTGTGGGAAGGTTGGCTTAAATGCCTTAATGAGTTCTCAAGCAGAGTGAATGCCTAGAGTGCTTTACAAGAAGCACGGTAGCGCAGCACTATAAGGAGTGTAACTCCATGCTATAGTGGTGTGACTCTACCATGAGGTTCCCGGTTAGGGGTAATGCCTCGGCTTTGTGAGCCAAGTCACAGCGGAGTAGCACCGCAAATAGGCAGGTAGCCTAATGCTGTATGATAATCGTAATAAAGAGAGGTAGACAGCACTACAAAGACACTACCAGAATAAGTCATTTTAGTGACGCCTAAAGACGTCGCTAAAATGCTTAAAGACGTCGTTAAACCAGTTTAGCGACGTATTTAGCGACGTCTTCCTCTTGTCGCGGAAACCTTAGTCGCTGTTTGGAAAGACGTCGTTGATCGTCGCCAACACCGATGTTTACCGATGCAAAGATACGTCGATAATATACCGACGTTTACCGTCGTTTCGTCGATGAAATAGCGACGTTTATGATGTCGCTATACGTCGGTATTCCCTGGAAAAATTACCGACGTTTTGTGATGTCGCTATACGCCGATATATCCTGAAAAAATGAGGTAAAATCCTGGAATATTTACCGACATTTATCGACGCATACCGACGAAACTGACGTCGCTATACGTCGGTAGCCTGGCAATATATGCCAGTTTAGCGACGTCTACCGACGCAATGTGCCGTCGATAAGCGTCGGTAAACGTCAGTAGACGTCGCTAAATTTGAAAAACAATAAAAATAAATTGCAGTATGCGGTTTTCTCCACAGAATTATTTTTTCCCTGTAGTTTAATCTGAAACACAATACACAAGCACATTTTATCCCTGGATTTGTCGACCCCTTCGGTGGAACAACAACACCGGTAAATTAACATCCAAATGAAACGAATAACAACATAAAATAACCAAAGTCCACACAACATATATAAACCAATATCCAAATTGTCATGGGTCTACACAACCAATTACCAATGTATCTATGCAACCAACAAACAAGTGTCACAAAAAAATAAGTGTCACAAATAAATACAAAGAAAAACAAGTACTCAAACACTCAATACAAACAGTCCTAACTCGGACTACTGGGATCTGGAGCAGGAGGGGGCGCACCGCGATGAAGGGCTAAGAAAAGCTCATAGTCCTCTTGTGAAATCGACACCGATGAAGGAGGTAGTGACGTCGGTGGAGTCGGTGTCGATGAAGAAGACAGTGGCGCCGGCGGAGTCGACGACGATGAAGACGCACCCGGAGGACGATAACGCTCCAACGCTGCAAGTCGTTGGTGGTATGAATCCATGGTAGATAATATTCTATCACTGCTATCAGCCACCGAATCCTGCACCAATCTCAGCCTCTCGCCCATGGTCATCTGTGATGCCTGCAGATCCAATACGCTGTGCTCCATCGACACTCGAAGATCGGTGATGCTCTGTTCTGTCCGCTCAGTCACATGTCGGAGCTCCATAATGCTGCGGTCGAGCGCATCCAATCGTGCTATAAGCGCAGGCTCATCCGACTGGTGCTGAGACTGGTCTTGAATCCATCGTAGCAGCTCATCCCGGAGAGACTCCATCATCTGGTGGACTCGGACAGACACCTGGGACGGCTGTGGACCATGCACACTAGCGTGGGATGCCCTAGAGGACTGGCTCGCAACTAGGGTGCCATAGGATCCCGTACCGTAGTACGTACCCCTACGGAGGCCACCAGCGGCGGTCATCCACAGCTCGTCCGTCGACGGAGCTTGAGTGGGCTGCGAGGAAGTACCGGTCTCTCCCGCAGTAGGTGCACTAGCAGTTGTCCGGTCCCGATGTAGTGCCCCGTCCCGCTCAGTCAATCGGAGGAATCGAAACGCCAACGGCGTTCGGACTTAGCTTTGCAACGGCTTGCTCAAAGACATCGCTCGGTCAAAGCGACCGCTCGCTCAGGTGGGATAGTTTCAGTAAATTTGCCTCATCTTAGCCTTCACATAATAAATCGTATGTTTTTAACTTGCACAAGTAGACTTGATAATAAAAGAGACGAATCAACATAGATAAGGGAATAATCCCGATGGGTCGAATTAAGTTAGAATAAGGAAAGGTCCAACGATCGTCTTAGAGTTGATGCACGGCGTGCTTTGAAAATGACATTCGATCCTTCATCCCGTGGCTTGGAAGAAGGAAAGTTGGTTGAGTAGGCAAAGTTATGAACGTACCCTAACTCATAGGCGTCGCCCGTATAAATGCTTTATAAAGCATGCACGGTCCTATCGTCTAAGGCTTGGCATAGCCTTGGCTTGCCCCATGAGTTAAGTTGCATTGTACGGCTTATGATATAAGTCTAGGCACCCAAATGACTTGGTCGTTTAGAAGTCGAACGCATGCGCGGCACGTTTCCGCAATGCGAGGCTTGACGCAGCCTTTGCTCGTCGAGTCATTGTGCGTTTAAGTCAGGTAAGTTATGTTAGGCTATCCGAGTGGTAGCAAGCGTGATCCTACGAGTTCTTCGGTTGGGTATAACCACATAGTCTTACGGTCTCAAGGCCCGTCATATAAAGTATGACTTGGGCGATGGCGTCGTATAGAACGTAAGTCGGTTTAAGGCACGATGCACGGACTTAGTATTTAAGGCATGAACCACGGTTGATTTAATGAGTTTTGGAGAAAGGACTATCGAATAGGCATTCATGAGGTGAATAAAATGATATGGTAACATGGAAAGAATTCTCGCGACCGTAGGTCGTCGAGGGATCACAAATGATAAAAGTCTTGATATTGGTTTTGAAAGAGATGGTAATACTGGAAGAAGGATGACTGTGTGAGACGTCAGTTTGAGTCGAGTCTTGCATGGTCATTGGACAACTTGTCGACAAGGACGAGTTTCTTCGAGCGACAATCCGGGACCACGGGACCGACTCGGCCTAAGAGGAAACACGATATAGCCGTAGCTGGACGAACCGCTCGGGTTATTCGGAAACTTTCAGCGGGGCTAGCTACTTGCGTTGAAAGGGTCGTCGAATAACAAGGCTATAGTCCAGGATAGCTTGTCATGCTAGTGACTAATTCATATAGATGGGTCGGTACGGGCGGCAATCCGCGTGTGTGCCTTTGGATTGAGTCAGTTGAATGTGTATGCAGTTAGAACACAAAATGTTTGGGCCTAAGATTTGGTTGCAACGTAGGCGACGTACTTCGGCACGTGATATGGCATCGAGTCTTATGTTGTCGGCATATAAGTGCATAGTTATGGTTTGAGTTGTCTTGAGTTTAACTCAGGAAATGCCGCAAGACAAAGTTGGTCGAGTGACACTTAGTTCACAAGTTGGATGGGTCAGTTGATGATTTAGTAGAAAAGGGCCGCGAGGCGGCGATATGATTGAGTATCATTGAGTTGCGAGGTACGGCCTCAACAAGAACTTATAGCACGGTCACACGGGAATGGAGTCTTATCGCGTAGTTGCGTCTCTAATTTTGGCCGAAAGGCAAGCACGACTTGATAGGTTAACGTTGTTGAGTCGACGTTGTTGTGGCAAGCACGAGATAGTCTTGAGACACAAAATAGGCCAAGACGTCGGTCATAAAAATGATCCTAAGATAAGACTAGAAAGAAAATTGATAAGAAAGGACTATGTTGCACGAAGTAAATCAAACGTGTTGGTTTTGTATGGGTGGGCGAGGAGCTCATTCCACAAGTACAGTTGAGTACTGACACCCATATAGTTTCCATGTACAGGCACAGGTAGAAGCTCGTGGCACGAAGCTCGCTTGGATGCGTCGAGGCACGGAGTTCCTTGGCAATTCGAAGCGTGCGGCCGCATGGAGTCAAGACTTATACGAGACATAATATATGGACGTCGCCTTCCAAAGCACCCGCTGGCTCAAGATATGTATTGAGAGATGAGAGATAGCAGACTGACTTGTAATGTGAGCTTGAGTGAGCTTGAGAGAGTTGCAATCTTGGCCTTGCGTCCCATTGTAACCTTTGTTTCAATATCAATAAAAGAGTGTTTTTGCAATGAATTGTGTTTTTGCCTCAAATTCTGCTGATATTATTCAATGTCTCTGCTTGGGACTTCTGTGCGACGACCCCGTCGCAGCCGCTAAAATCGGCCGTTATGGAATCCGCCTTGCACGAGCGCAACCTAGGCTCGTGCGGCATCACGCCTTAGCGAGGACGATTGCTCCTACGGGAGCGGGATATGACACCCGAAGCCTCTGATACTCGGCCTAGAAAGTATGGATAGTATTCTATGATTTCTAATCTCTAATTAATGTACTTATTATTACTAACTACATGAATATTTATTTGCATGCATATTTACTAAGTTATATTAAAATTAACATGAAGTATTATAATTAACAAATAGTATTGCATGAATATTTTACCTCTTCCCATATCGTGTATCCGGGCCACCTTGGCGGAGGATTAGCCTTCTCCACAACGCCAGCACGAAAAGCATTCCTGTTCCTCCGGTACGAATGATCCTTCGACAGGAATTGTCGATGACAATCGAAGAAGCACGGTTTGCCTCCGTGTTTCAAACGGAAAGCCTTAGTGTGATCCATGCAATATGGACATGTAAGACGACCATGCGTGCTCCATCCAGATAACATACCATAGGCCAGAAAGTCGTTGATGGTCCACATAAGTGTTGCCCGTATCTGAAAATTTTGTTTTTTAGATACATCGTACGTGTTAGAACCTACTTCCCACAGCGGATTCAACTCATCAATCAATGGCTGTAAATACACATCGATGTTCCTTTTTGGATTGTTCGAACCTGGGATAATAACGGTGAGGAACATATACGGAGTCTTCATGCACATCCAAGGCGGTAGATTATACGGAGTGACGATCACAGGCCAACACGAATACTGGAATCCCGAAAGTTCGAATGGGGTAAAACCGTTGGAGCAGAGACCCAATCTGACATTACGCGAATCAGAAGCAAAATCTGGATACTCTCGATCAAATTTCTTCGATGCTTCTCCATCAGATGGGTGATCCAATACTCCTTCGGTCTGTTTCCGCTTATGCCAACTCATGTTTTCTGCAGTTTTTATCACCATAAACAACCGCTGCAACCGCGGCGTTAACGGCAAGTAGTGCATCGAATCGGTAGGCTTCCTGGCACCGACAGACTTTCCTCTACCACTGCCCTTGTAGCGATCGGCACCACAAAATCTGCAGGCGTCTTCATCCTTGTCGTCTTTGTAGTACAACATACACCCGTTGCGACATGCATCGATTTTTTCGTATCCCATCCAGAGCGATCTCACCATCCTCTTAGACCGGTAGAAGTCTTTAGGCAACTTAGCACCCTCAGGCAATATTTCTATAAGCAACTCCATAAGACGGTTGTAGCAAACTTGCGACATGTTAAAATCGGACTTGATGCTCAACAATCTTGTAACCACCTCCAACGGTGAATGATCCTCACAACCAGGATATAATGGAGTCCTTGCATTCTTCAGCAACTCCATGAACTATGCAGCATCGGCGTTCGGTGCCTTCTCAGGTGCATCATGATCGTCCGGATCGAAACTAGCCCCCGCCGCGTCAAAAATTATGTTCGCCAACCCATCGTCGTAAGCAGCGTTGTTATGGACATCCACATAAGGCTCATACTCCGATGCTAAAGACACAAGTTCTCCGTGCGCGCTCCGCTGATAGTAATTTGGCGTGAAACCCTTCAAATATAAATGATATGTGACTTCCACTTCTGGATGATATTTCAAGTTGCAACATCTCACACACGGACACTTAATTTTGGTACCATCCATGTACTGAGGGAACGCCTTGGCAAACTGCAGGAACTGCTGTACACCCTCTATGAATTCATCACGCACACTACACATGTCATCAGGATGACGGTTGTACATCCACGAACGATTCCGTAAGTAGTAATTCATATCCATATCCAATTGACGATAATTCTGTAAGATAGATACATGTACATTGCAGTCAGTGAATGAATGTTAAGGCAGTTTAGATATAGGTGCACAATTTAGATAGAGGTCAGTTTATACATGCACATTCCACATATTATAAACAAAAAATTTGATGGAAAAAACAAAAACAACTGTGTTGGAACAAAAACAACTATCTTGTGTCAAAGTGTCGTATCCGATAGACCGATACTAATCCGATACGGTCGATACTAAGTACATACGGTCGAGGAGGTGGACCCACTGGTACATCCATGTATGATCAACGAAGTAACGATCTACTGCAGATTGGATGTAAAAATTTGTATCGTATGACAAACTAAACAGAATTAGTTTGATACCGATACCGATTCTGATACTCATCCCAATTTCTCCCCAATCTCTTGTAAAAAAGGTGTCTGGCGAGGTATAATTGTACTTGTAGGAGTATACGACACCAACTGTCCAATATCGACCCTTTGGGTCTATAAGAGTTACTTCACTCAGTTTGTCAAGACAAGTCAAACTTTTTAAATTAATATCCAATATCGACCCTTTGGCCTGTGCTTGAGCAGTATCCTAACTCAAACTATCTATCCTAACTAATAAATTAATATCCTACTTTAACATCTAACTAACTCTCATATTCCTTCTAACATAAACTAATATCCTAATCTAAACTAACCATTTAACTGAAACTAATATCTAAACAATGCTAATCATGAACTAACACCCTGTCACCCTCACTTTTCCAAGATAGGGGTAAAATAGTAATTTTCCATTTTATAATATTTTTGGGAATTTTATTTCATGAATATTATTATTTAATTATTATAGGAGTCGGGTTCGAATTTCATCGCATTCCGAGTTAATTCGGGACCCCGGAGAATTTCGACTTGAGTCGTAATTAGCATGCTATTTAACCATGGCCCACCACACTAAACTTTTAGGTTTAGGAGTTTGGACTAGTCCCCCATGAGTAATTAAGTTTAATTATGATTTTTATTTATTTTTAGCAATTTCCAAAACCAATTTTGGGATTTAACTTAGCCTAGAAGCAAGGGAGGGGCAAACTTGTAATTACAAGTGCCCCTACCCCAAGCCACCATGGCCGGCGACCTATAGCACCCCCTCCACCTCTCCTTCCTTCATCACTAAGTCTTCTTCTTCTCTCTTCATTTCTTTTCTTCCAAACTTCTTCTCTTCTTCCAAACCTTCAATTAGGTAATCCTTTAACTCTCATTTAATTCCTCTTTTTGCATTTATTCCTTCACATAAATTAGAGAGGGGATCATTCTCTACAAGTTGACCCTAGCCTTTGTAGGTTTCCTTAAATTCTAGTTTAGGAATTTATTATGGTTTACCCCCTTTTAGAATGGTATATATATATATATATATATATATATATATATATATATATATATATATATATATATATATATATATATATATATATATATATATATATATATATACATGTGTATTTATGTGTGTGTATTTATATATGTATTTGTGTGTGTGTAGAGGAGAGTGATAGTTGTGTCATGAGAGTGTGTCCATGTGTGTGTGTGAGTGTCCATATATATCTAGATACATATATGTGTGAGTGTGTCTATATATATATATACATTTATATATATATGGATATGTATAGATATATATATTTGTGTGTGTGGTCATGTGTATATATGTGTGTGTATTTGTATGTGTAGAGAGGGAAAGGGAATGAGGAATTGTATGTGAGTGATATATATATATTAGAGAGATTGAGAGATAGAATAGAGAATTTAGAGAAGGAAATTTATGTTTTAGAAGAGTTTTAGAGAGGTGAAGAGGAGGGATTTAGAGGGGAGAAGAGTAGAGCTGCAATGGCAGCAAGGGGGGCCCAAGGGGGCTGCTACCCCCCCCCCCCCCCCAACACAGCAGCAAATGGCTGCTGAAATTCAGCAGCAATAGCAGCAGGAACAGCTGCAATAGCAGCAGCAGCTAGCTGCATTAGCACCCCCAAACCACCCCGTTTAGCCCCTAAAATCCCCCTCTATATATACATATATATGCCCCTATATATAGCTCTATATTCCACTAATAAACCCACTAGAATAGCCCCCTAAGTTGGTCCTAAGTAAGTGTGAAAAATGGGTTTGAGTGAGTGAGTGAATGTTAAGTAGGATTTTGGTTAAGGGGTGAATTTGAGTTCCGTGATTCGGAACGCGTTGAAACTTGGAGGGGACTTAGATAATGTGATTTAGATTTTGTGGGTAGGCTTCGGAGTTGGAATCGGGGTTGCGTGTGGGTTCGGGGAGATGGTATCGCACCGCACCATTCTGTATCTTGAAATATTCAAGATAACGGGTAAACGGTCGATTCGGACCGTAAGATGGACTGGATGTCCACTTATCCTAGAAAACTTGGTAGGTAATGGTTGTATAGGCTAGTACCCTACTACCCTAGGAAGCACGGAGTGGAATTCCTAAGGGAAAGCCACTTGGCGTCAAGTTAGAACGGTTTAAGGGTAAATGTTAAGAGGTAATCGGGTAAATTCAAGATACGGAGTTCGGGTTGTCGGATTGACTTGAAACTTGGGTGGCATGTTGGGTACACCCTACAAATGTCATATTTGAACCGATTTTGGCTCGGTTGACCCAGAGTTGACTTTTTACCCAAAAGTCAACCGTGAGTCAACACTTTGTCTAGATTTGACCAAATCCAAACCAGAGTTGACCAGTTGACCAGTTGACCAAAAGTCAACTGTTGGTCAACATTTGACCAGTTTGACCTAGGGTTGACTTAGAGTTGACCAGAGTTGACCAGGGTTGACCAGTTGACCAAAAGTCAACTGTAGGCTAACTCTTGACCCCGTTTGACTTTCTTCGACTTGTTTTGACCTGTGATGACTGGTATGACCTAGGGTTGATTTGACCTAGATTTGACTTGATATAACTTGATTTGACCTAGATTTGACTTGACAGGACTTAGTGTGACTCAGTGAGACCTAGTTTGACCTAGATTGCATATCATTCATTGTGAATCATTCTTAAACTTGTTTAAACCTAAATTAACATGCAATATCTCATCTATTAGGTCTCTGATTACCACTCTGAGCATTGATATATCCTACAGCTCAGGACAGCAGGCGAGTACATTCACTGATAGTTTTCATTGTCTTGATATCTGCTATATCCGATTCAGTTGTAGTGTCTTACTTGATTCCTAATACGATAGTTCACGGACTAGTATATGTCGGATCCTGTCATGAGATGTTGTTTCTGGGTTACTTGGTATATTGGTACATGACTCGACTTGTTACTTGTACTTGTATAGACATGGACTTGGGAGTGGGCTGATCACCTGCTTTTGAATCCCGTGTCATGACGTGTTATGTCCGGATCCTTTATACTATTCGGGGATGGGGAGTTATTAGTGGTTGTGTGATCAAATTCCCACATTGTTCTACTGTATACATTGTTCATAGCTATACCCTCGCCTCACGACGGGTAAAGCCTTACCCTACATCGTTCATAGCTTTCCATGGTGACCGACCTTACCGCTCTATTGTACACATTGTTCATAGCCGGTCGGATGGAAAGCCTGATCATATTTTCCTAGCCGATCACATAACGCTCTAATAATTCAAGGCACATTTTATTTTACTTATCTTATCATATATCCTGTTCTGTTCTACATTCAGTACTTTCTCACCATGCTATGATATTCAGTGACTCACATGTTCTACATGCCTTTACATTGTACCTTGATTGGAGACTAAGTTCTGCTCGGGAGAAGAGTTATAACTCCGGTCCTTGTTTGGTTTAAGGGTTGTAACTCGGCTTCCGAACGGTTCCCAAGTTTTCATATATCTTTGTCTCGTAGTTCATTATACTGTCTCTTATAGAATTTGTTAATTCACATGGAACTGCTGTTAGTGCTTGTACTTGCTCATTTTCCTGACAGGGTACCGTTATGATATATTACAGATGATTCTGAGTCGGACTGCTCGACCTATTATGGGCTCGAGTCAGATGGAGTAGCCTTGGATCGTGGCCTTATAGTAGAGCCACTAGATTTTGTACTTCCAGAGTAGTGTAGATTAGCTAGGTTTGACTGGACTGCGATCCAGCTAGCTTTATCAGACTGTAGCTTCTATATTATATTTTGAGACCCTGTGATGTTGTATATATCTGGGCTTGTATTGGACTCTGGACTTATTTACTCTTTCATCTATCATATGTTCTCTTTCTGAGCTATCTACCTTAGTTTTATTCTGTAATTGAGACTGTATTGATATGTCACCTCCATTCGGAGAGTATATACTGTACAGTTACCTTTATACTGTTAGTCATAGTATTTATATACGTTATATACAGCGTTCTACCGCCGATACTGCGGCGTAGGCTGGACGTACCCATGTGCTCGTGCCCCTCATAAGGGTGCGGGTCGTGACACATTTTTTTGGTGGCCCACGCAGGTCCGGTGTCGTAATTAGTGCGATCTCGTAATGGTGCTCGACTTAGAGTACTAATTACGAGCCTGCAATTAGGACGTAGGACCTAGGATACGATAGAAGTTTCTCAATCACACCTAGGAAAAATTTCCGATCTTTTGATTATCATGATTACTCCCCTTGTATTAAATTAACTGTCCTCCTTTGATAATGTCTTCTCATGTGCCATATTGATCTCTTTGCTTCAATTCGTCTCCAGGATGACGAAGACGCACCCGCAGGCCACTGGATCGAGTAGCTTGCCCGAGAGATCAGACCAGGCTAAGGAGGAGGTTCACGAGACTGCCCCCAGTGATTCCACTATCCCGGAGGCCCTGGTAGTTCCACAGGGAGGTCTACCACCTCCACCCCAGAGGGTTTCGGTCATTGTTCCAGAGATACTGTCGCCACCACCTCCGATACCGACGGATACACACCACATGTTCTTTCTCCTTCAGCAGATGATGGAGACACAACGAGCCCAGGCAGAGGCGTCGTAGCGCCAGACGGAGGCGTCACACCGTTAGATTGAGATGCTGAGGCAGAGCATGGAGAACTCGCATCAGCATGTACTGGCAGTCGTAGAGAGAGTGGCACCGAGTACGGTGCAGGGCCCTACTGGCCAGCAGCCGTACCAGCAGCAGTCCAGGCCAGGGACAGTATTAGACTTTAGGAAGATGAGCTCCAGGGACTTCACGGGCACGGAGGGTATCCTTTATGCAGACGACTGGCTAGAGGACGTGCAGCGGAGTATGGAGCTAGCAGAGCTTCCTAGAGGACTTTGGGTTTCAGCCGCAGCCAGCCGATTCTTCGATATCGCGCTGACATGGTACCGCACGGATCCTCGTGCGTCGGTGAGAGGGCTGACATGGGAGAACTTCTGGAGCCTCTTCAAGGAGAAATTCTTCCCGGACGTGGCTCTTACAGCATTGGAGGGCCAGTTCGTGGGTCTAGTGCAGGGGAACTCATCGGTGGACGAGTATGCAGCAGAGTTCTTCCGCCTTAGCAAGTTCGCTCCCGATATGATTCAGGATGAGGGACAGAAGGCTCGTAAGTTTCGTAGGGGACTCATTCATGCAGTGCGAACCCGCACCTCGAGTCGCCGTGATGCGACGTTCGATCAGATATTGATGGACGCGCAGATTACAGAGGAGGACTTCGGCCTCAAGCCGAAGAGGAGCAGTAGTACCATGGAGGCGAGTTCCAGTACGGGACCGGCCAAGCGCCCCCACTTTCAGTATCAGCAGAGGCCATTTCAGCAGCAGAAGGCTCTATTGCAGATTCAGCAGGCACCAGCGCGTGCCCAGCAGCACCAGGGACAGGGCCAGAGGCAGGCCATCCAGTGTGCCTTCTGCAAGAAGATGGGGCACACCCGAGAGGTTTGTAGGATGAAGCAGGGAGTTTGTTTAATCTGTGGAGCTCCAGACCACCAGGTGAAGAACTGTGCTGCCGTGCAGCCAGACAGGCAGGCCACGACGGAGTGCAGCAGGCTAGAGGAGGCCAGCAGGGGCGAGCTTTCGCCATGACAGTTGAGCCCACTCAGGCAGTAATAGAGTAGATAGCAGGTTCCAATCCTTCGATCTCATTTCTGCATTTGCCTTCTTATAAACTGTCTTGAAATTCGATTCCATCTGTTCCTTGATCGTTTGATAAAATTTTGTCCTTGTGATGTGATATTCTTCTGAGATAAGTCGTATGGACTAGGTCGCCTCGATTATGAGATTTTAGAATCCTCTAGGGTCATGCTAGCAGGCAGAGTGAGGACATATAGTCGGATTACGGACGTATTTCTCGGGTGTGGAAATTTAAGGTTTTTGCTGCCAAGCTAGCGGCAATGCAAAAATTTTAAATACCATAATTCTAGAGGTATGTACCTTAGTCGAGGACTCTGTGATTATCGTAGCCTTACTCACTGGCATGACGGAGATTCTGAGTATCATGATGATTGGACAGACGCATACGATTATCGAACTGCATGATTTTTCTGTGTTTACTTTGTTTTAATTTTTTGAGGATGAATTCTTTTAAGGTGGATAGACTTATAGCACCCAGTTTCTATTTGAGAGTAATTTTAAATTTTATCATTTTAGTCATTTAATTCATGCTTTAATTTTTGAGATTTTAAATCATTTTAAATTTTAAGCCATGACTTGTGATTTTGATAATTTACTATTGTTTGGTTTTAATTTCGAGGACGAATTTTTTTTAAGGTGGATAGACTTGTCACCCTCACTTTTCCAAGATAGGGGTAAAATAGTAATTTTCCATTTTATAATATTTTTGGGAATTTTATTTCATGAATATTATTATTTAATTATTATAGGAGTCGGGTTCGAATTTTATCGCATTCCGAGTTAATTCGGGACCCCGGAGAATTTCGACTTGAGTCGTAATTAGCATGCTATTTAACCATGGCCCACCACACTAAACTTTTAGGTTTAGGAGTTTGGACTAGTCCTCCATAAGTAATTAAGTTTAATTATGATTTTTATTTATTTTTAGCAATTTCCAAAACCAATTTTGGGATTTAACTTAGTCTAGAAGCAAGGGAGGGGCAAACTTGTAATTACAAGTGCTCCTACCCCAAGCCACCATGGCCGGCCACCTATAGCACCCCCTCCACCTCTCCTTCCTTCATCACTAAGTCTTCTTCTTCTCTCTTCATTTCTTTTCTTCCAAACTTCTTCTCTTCTTCCAAATCTTCAATTAGGTAATCCTTTAACTCTCATTTAATTCCTCTTTTTGCATTTATTCCTTCACATAAATTAGAGAGGGGATCATTCTCTACAAGTTGACCCTAGCCTTTGTAGGTTTCCTTAAATTCTAGTTTAGGAATTTATTATGGTTTACCCCCTTTTAGAATGGTATATATACATATATATATATATATATATATATATATATATATATATATATATATATATATATATATATATATATATATATATATATATATATATATATATATATATATATACATGTGTATTTATGTGTGTATATTTATATATGTATTTGTGTGTGTGTAGAGGAGAGTGATAGTTGTGTCATGAGAGTGTGTCCATGTGTGTGTGTGAGTGTCCATATATATCTAGATACATATATGTGTGAGTATGTCTATATATATATATATACATTTATATATATATGGATATGTATAGATATATATATTTGTGTGTGTGGTCATGTGTATATATGTGTGTGTATTTGTATGTGTAGAGAGGGAAAGGGAATGAGGAATTGTATGTGAGTGATATATATATATTAGAGAGATTGAGAGATAGAATAGAGAATTTAGAGAAGGAAATTTATGTTTTAGAAGAGTTTTAGAGAGGTGAAGAGGAGGGATTTAGAGGGGAGAAGAGGGGAGAAGAGTAGAGCTGCAATGGCAGCAAGGGGGGCCCAAGGGGGCTGCTGCCCCCCCCCCCCCCCCCCCCCCAACACAACAGCAAATGGCTGCTGAAATTCAGCAGCAATAGCAGCAGGAACAGCTGCAATAGCAGCAGCAGCTAGCTGCATTAGCACCCCCAAACCTCCCCGTTTAGCCCCTAAAATCCCCCACTATATACCTATATATATACATATATATGCCCCTATATATAGCTCTATATACCCCTAATAAACCCACTAGAATAGCCCCCTAAGTTGGTCCTAAGTAAGTGTGAAAAATGGGTTTGAGTGAGTGAGTGAATGTTAAGTAGGATTTTGGTTAAGGGGTGAATTTGAGTTCCGTGATTCGGAACGCGTTGAAACTTGGAGGTGGCTTAGATAATGTGATTTAGATTTTGTGGGTAGGCTTCGGAGTTGGAATCGGGGTTGCGTGTGGGTTCGAGGAGATGGTATTGTACCGCACCATTCCGTATCTTGAAATTTCAAGATAACGGGTAAACGGGCGATTCGGACCGTAAGATGGACTGGATGTCCACTTACCCTAGAAAACTTGGTAGGTAATGGTTGTATAGGCTAGTACCCTACTATCCTAGGAAGCATGGAGTGGAATTCCTAAGGGAAAGCCACTTGGCGTCAAGTTAGAACGGTTTGAGGGTAAATGTTAAGGGGTAATCGGGTAAATTCAAGATACGGAGTTCGGGTAGTCGGATTGACTTGAAACTTGGGTGGCATATTGGGTACACCCTACAAATGTCATATTTGAATCGATTTTGGCTCGGTTGACCCAGAGTTGACTTTTTACCCAAAAGTCAACCGTGAGTCAACACTTTGTCTAGATTTGACCAAATCCAAACCAGAGTTGACCAGTTGACCAAAAGTTAACTGTTGGTCAACATTTGACTAGTTTGACCTAGGGTTGACTGAGAGTTGACCACAATTGACCAAGGTTGACCAGTTGACCAAAAGTCAACTGTAGGCCAACTCTTGACCCCGTTTGACTTTCTTCGACTTGTTTTGACCTGTGATGACTGGTATGACCTAGGGTTGACTTGGTCTGACTTAGATTAACTTGATATAACTTGATTTGACCTAGATTTGACTTGACAGGACTTAGTGTGACTCAGTGAGACCTAGTTTGACCTAGATTGTATATCATTCATTGTGAATCATTCTTAAACTTGTTTAAACCTAAATTAACATGCAATATCTCATCTATTAGGTCTCTGATTACCACTCTGAGCATCGATATATCCTACAGCTCAGGACAGCAGGCGAGTACATTCACTGATAGTTTTTATTGTCTTAATATCTGCTATATCCGATTCAGTTGTAGTGTCTTACTTGATTCCTAACACGGTAGTTCACGGACTAGTATATGTCGGATCCTGTCATGAGATATTGTTCCCGGGTTACTTGGTATATTGGTACATGACTCGACTTGTTACTTGTACTTGTATAGACATGGACTTGGGAGTGGGCTGATCACCTGCTTTTGAATCCCGTGTCATGACGTGTTATGTCCGGATCCTTTATACTATTCGGAGATGGAGAGTTATTAGTGGTTGTGTGATCAAATTCCCATATTGTTCTACTGTATACATTGTTCATAGCTATACCCTCGCCTCACGACGGGTAAAGCCTTACCCTACATCGTTCATAGCTTTCCATGGTGACCGACCTTACCGCTCTATTGTACACATTGTTCATAGCCGGTCGGATGGAAAGCCTGATCATGTTTTCCAAGCCGATCACATAACGCTCTAATAATTTAAGGCACATTTTATATTTACTTATCTTATCATATATCCTGTTCTGTTCTACATTCAGTACTTTCTCACCATGCTATGATATTCAGTGACTCACATGTTCTACATGCCTTTATATTGTACCTTGATTGGAGACTAAGTTCTGCTCGGGAGAAGAGTTACAACCCCGATCCTTGTTTGGTTTAAGGGCTTCCGAACGGTTTTCAAGTTTTCATATATCTTTGTCTCGTAGTTCATTATACTGTCTCTTATAGAATTTGTCAATTCACATGGAACTGCTGTTAGTGCTTGTACTTACTCATTTTCCTGACAGGATACCGTTATGATATATTACAGATGATTCTGAGTCAGACTGCTCGACCTATTATAGGCTCGAGTCAGATGGAGTAGCCTTGGATCGTGGCCTTATAGTAGAGCCACTAGATTTTGTACTTCCAGAGTAGTGTAGATTAGCTAGGTTTGACTGGACTGCGATCCAGCTAGCTTTATCAGACTGTAGCTTCTACATTATATTTTGAGACCCTGTGATGTTGTATATATCTGGGCTTGTATTGGACTCTGGACTTATTTACTCTTTCATCTATCATATGTTCTCTTTCTGAGCTATCTACCTTAGTTTTATTCTGTGATTGAGACTGTATTGATATGTCACCTCCATTTGGAGAGTATATACTGTACAGGTACCTTTATACTGTTAGTCGTAGTATTTACAGACGTTATATACAGCGTTCTACCACCGATACTGCGGCGTAGGCTGGACGTACCCACGTGCTCGTGCCCCTCATAAGGGTACGGGTCGTGACACACCCTAACCTGGAAGTCCACACTGCTCAATCACAGGCCAAAGGCCAATGTTGGACAGTTGGCGTCATGCACTTCTACAAGATAAAACCAAATGTTGACGGTATATATATCGTCAACATTTAAAAAGTTTACTTGTCTTGACAAACTGAGTGAAGTAACTCTTATAGACCGAAAGGGTCGATGTTGGACAGTTGGCGTCATGTACTTCTACAAGTATAATTATACCTCGACAGACACCTTTTTTACAAGTGGTTGGAGAAAAATCATTGAAATAGAATCTCAAGTAATCATGATACAACAAGTGGTAATAGTGTATCACATAACATGACCATATAACCATAGTGTATCAGAATTGACCACACAAAAGACTTAGCCTAATTAATCTCCATAAAATAAGTGGTAATAAGTCCATAATTAATCTCCATAAAACAAGTACAGCTGGTAATAAGTCCATAATTAAGTCCATAAACTCATCTCCATAAAACAAGTACAGCTGGTAATAAGCACTAATAGTCCAACACAAAATATATCCATAAAACTACACTAATGACGACCACGCAGCTCACGCATACGCTCAATGATACCATCACGCAACATCTTCTGGTAAGTGGGATCGATGGCGGGAAAGTGCCATTCCACTGCAGGTGCTGGATGAATGGAACTCCCGGTCTCACTAGCTACCGGTGCCACTTCCTCCTTAACAGTAGGAGGAGCCACCTCAGCAATCTGTGTTTCCCTCAAACGACGTATCGCTGCTCGGGTCATAGGTGCCATCTGGTAAAATCGATATTCACAGGGGAGAGCGGTTGAAAATGAATGAGAGAACTATCAGAGAATCACATAAAACTAACTAGAACTGAAATACAGTAATTGACAAATAAATGAGAGAACTATCAGAGAATGTACTCGTCTGCTACTCTGAAAAGAGTAGTGTAATATCAGATGTCTGCACCGGAGTCACAATGTCCTAAACAGAGTAATATGGGTCATGATGTGTAAAATACAAGAGAATTGAAAGATACAATGCAATCTACATGATTTTTAGGTCACATAGGTCAAAGTCAAACCTTGGTCAATTACACTAGTCAACTAGGTCAATCCTAGTCCAGTCAAGTCTCACTAGGCCTAACCAAGCCTAGGCAATCAAACACACACCATCACAAGTCATAGAGAACACATATTAAATATATATACATGCTTATATTACATTCATATATTTGAACTTGCATTCATTCAATCATAGGCATATTTACATAGATGCTTGCATTTCTACATTCTTTCATGCATTCATTTCTTAACATATATGCATTACACTTTATTATTAGTTCATGGCATTTATGCATACATATATGTCTATCACATATGTTATCTAAACATGCATAGTACATTCACCCATTCTATTCTTTATACATATGCATTACATGATTACATGTCATTACCTACATTAATGCTTACCTATATATTACATTTCATATGTTATCCAAACATTGCATTTATAACTTGCATATATCCATGTATTCTCATTTGCATACATATATGCATATTGCATTCATATGTGCTTACCAACATGCATGACATTACACATATATCATTCATTACATACATATGTTATATGTGTATAGGAAGAGGGAATATGAAAGGAAGAGGGGACTGAGTTCATATGTCCAAGTGGACTGAAACAGAGATTGTGATCTCAGATTTAACAGTGGTGCAAAAGTGTGTGTGTGTGTATCCACATTCAGATTTGTGTAGTGTGTGTAAGGGTGTGTGTAGATGTGTGTGTTAACAGTGTACACAAAATCAGTGTCATTGTTCTCAGATTTCAGGTTGAAAATGTGTGTGTATACAATCATAGGCACTATATAAAATCGATATTCACAGGTTGAAAATGTCTGTGTCATGTCAGTGGGAGATAGGGTTAGGGTTAGGTTGTAGTGCCCCGTCCCGCTCAGTCGATCGGAGGAATCGGAACGCTAACGGCATTTGGACTTAGCCTTGCAACGGCTGCTCGAAGACATCGCTCGGTCGAGGCGACCGCTCGTTCAGGTGGGGTAGTTTTGGTGAACTTGCCTCATCTTAGCATTCACATAATAAATTGCATATTTTCAACTCGCACAAGTAGGCTTGATAATAAAAGAGACAAATCCACATAGCTAAAGGGAATAATCCCGACAGGTCGAATTGAGTTAGAATATGGAAAGGTCCAACGGTTGGCTTAGAGTTGGTGCACGGCGTGCTTTGAAAATGACACTCGGTCCTTCGTCCCGTGGCTTGGGAGAAGAAAAAGTTGGTCTTCACCACAAGCTAAGAGTTAGCCAAATTCATAGGCGTCGCCTGCTTAAATGCTTCATAAAGCATGCACGGTCTCTTCGCCCAAGGCATGGCATAGCCTCTGCTCGTCGACGGGTTAAGTTGTATTGCACGACTTGTGGCATAAGTCTAGGCACCCCAAATAACTTGGTTGTTCAAAGTCGAACGCGTGTACGGCACGTTCCCACGACGCAAGGCTTGACGCAGCCTTTGATCGTCAAGTTGTTGCAAAGTAAGTTAGACAAGTTACGTTAAGCTGTCAGGAGTAGTAGCAAGCACGGCCCTATGAGTTCTACGGCCGAGTATAATCACATAGTCTCACGATCGTAAGGCCCATCATATAGAGTATGACTTGGGTGGTGGTGTCACATAGTGTTTCAAGTTGGTCTAAGATACGATGGTACGGACTTAGTATTTTAAGGCACGGGCCACGGCTGATCCATTGAGTTTAGAAAGTGTTTCATATAGTTGTTCTAGAGTTGAGTGAAATGATAGGGCAAGAAAGAAGAATGCTCACAACTGGATCGTTGAGGCAAGAAAGAAAGAATGCTCGCGACTGGGTCGCCAAGGCAAGGTCTCAGATGTGAGAAGTGTTGAACTTAGCCCTGAAAGAGATGGTAACACTAGAAGTAGAATGACTGTGTGAGACGTCAGTTTGAGTCGAGTCTTGCATGGTCATTGGATAACTTGTACAAGGTAAATAAAATAAACAGTCTCTCGAACGGCGACCCAGGCGGCCCATGGGAACTGTTGCGATGGTAGACATTTCGTAGCTATGTGTTATATGACCGCACGCGTTAGGCAGAAACTTGCAGCGGAGCTAGCTACTCGCGCTGGCAAGGGGCGTCCGTCTAATCGAAACTACAAAAGGAGTCCATTATAGCGCTGGACGCTAGTGACTAGTTCATATAGATGAGTCGGCATGGGCGGCGATCCGCGTGTATGCCTTTGGATTGAGTCGAGTATTGAGTGTAGTATATCAAGGAAGTTGAGTTGAATGTGTGTGTAGAGTTGGAACACAAAATGTTGGGCCTAAGATTTGGTTGCAACGTAGGCGACGTGCTTCGGCACGAGATGTAGCATCGAGTCTTATGTTGTCGGCATATAAGTTACATAGTTTAGATATGAGTTATCTTGAGTCTAAGTCAGGAAAGGCCGCAAGACAAAGTCGGTCGAGTGACACTTAACCCACAAGTCTTGATTGGGTCAGTTGATGATTTAGTAGCAAGGGCCGCGAGGCGGCAATATGATTGAGTCTCATTTGAGTTACGAGGCACGGCCTCAACAAGGACTTATAGCACGGTCACACGGGAATGGATTCTTATATCGTAGTTACGTCTCTGATTTTAAGCCGTAAGGCAGACACGACTTGATAGGTTAACGTTGTGAGTTGATGTTGCGTTGCAAGCATGAAATGGTCTTGAGACACAAAATAGGCCAAGGTGTCTGTCCTAAAACCGATCCTAAGGAAAGAGTAGAAAGACAATCATAAAGGGACTATGTTACACACAAAGTAAATTAACGTTTTGGTTTTGTATGGGTGGGCGAGGAGCTCATTCCACCAGTACAGTTGAGTACTGACATCCACATAGTTTTCATGTGCAGGCACAGGTAGAAGCTCGTGGCGCGGAGCTCGCTTGGATGCGTCGAGGCACGGAGTTCCTTGGCAATTCGAAGCGTGTGGCTGCATGGAGTCAAGACTTATACAGGACATAATGTATGGACATCGTCTTTCGAAGCTTCCGTTGGCTCAAGCATTGTAATCGAGAGATGAGAGAGAGCAGAGTGACTTGTAAAATGAGAGAAAAGTGAGCACGAGAGAATTGTAATCATGGCCTTGCGTCCATTGTAATATCATTGTTCCATATCAATAAAGAGTTCTTTTGAATAACTTGTGTATTGCTTCTAAATTTCTGCTGCATATTCAATGTTTCTGCTTGGGACTTCTGTGCGACGACCCCGTCGCCGCCTATGTAATCGGCCGTTATGAAACTGCCTTGCACGAGCGCAATCTAGGCTTGTGCGGCATCACGCCTTAGCGAGGACGATCGCTCCTACGGGAGCGGGGCGTGACATAGGTATACCTGGACTGGGTCGGGTAGGGGTCGTCGAAGCGGAGCACGGAACGAGGGGGTCGACGGTGGAGGAGCGACGACGAGGTCACCGGGGGGGAGCGGTCGCCAGAGACGAGAGGGAGGGAGACAACACCGGAGGGAGGGAGAGAGAAACGAGAGGGAGCGGTCGTCGGGGGGAGGCAACGCCCGAGGGAGGGGTCGTCGGAGGGAGGCCTCGCCGGAGGGGAGGAGCTCGTCGGGGGGAGCGGTCGCCGAAGATAAGAGGGGGAGGAGGAGAGAAACGAGAGCGCTCGGCGGGAGAATGAAAATTTTTGAAATAAAATGAAATCGATTGGGTTCCCAGAACCCTAAATGAAAGTTTTTAGCGACGTCTAAGTGAGACGTCGCTAGACTTCGCTGTTCAGTAATAGGATAGCGACGGACATAATTAAATGTCGCCAAACGTCGCTGAATAAAATACATCAGCGACATTTTGTGACTACATAACGACTTGTTCTTTTCAAACTATAATTACAGTCGTTACTAGTCGCTAAACGTCGCTGATAGTGACGTTCAGCGACGTCATTTACATACGTCGCTAAATACACAAAACATAGCGACGTTTTTAACTGGCGTCGCTAATTTCGTCGCTAATTTGACATATTTTGGTAGTGAGAGGGCGATGTCCTCATGTTACAGTGGCATGACACCACGAAGAGGTACCAGGTAGGGTAAAGCCTCGGCTTTGCGAGCCATGTCATAGCGGCGTAACACCGCACGGAAGCGCAAGGCTTCATGCTGGGTAGTTTGACAATACAAAGAGGCATGTGACCTCATGCTACAGTAGTATGACACTACGATGAGGTACCCAGGTGGGGTAAAGCCTCGACTTTAAGCCATGTCATAGCGGCGTAGCACCGCAAAGAAGCGCAATACTTCATGCCATGACTCTTTATAAAGAACTCACCTATAGTGTATGGACAAAGATATCAGGCCGTCTCTTGAGGGTAAACTTGTAGACGCCCAAAAATTATACACTGAAACCAGGCTGGCACAAGGCCTTTAATGTGCAGCCAGAAGTACTGTTGATGTCATTATGTGAGTAGGAAGCATTACAGTTATGGTGCAGAATTTAAGGCTTAGTCCATTCTTGTATCATACTGTTATTTAACCTATGCGGGAAGATTCAAGTCGTAGCGACATCTCTCCTAATGTATGATGGACAGTCACTATGGGAAACACTCAACCTATATATTGAGATATGTGGGAGATTGTTGGTGTTTTTGCCTTTTGGACTAGGAAAGATAGTCCCACATCGGCTACACCAAATGGTGAGTATCTCAATATAATGTATTGCTTGTGTTGAGGTATGCATATGAGGTGTAGTGGGGCACAAGTGTGTGCCATGTGGGAGTATTTTTCTAGAAGGAAAAAAGGATTAGATCCAACAAAGGACACAAGTTAATTTTTGTTGTGCAGACTCAGACTCGGACACGGACTCCAGGATGTCTCGTGCATGTACGGGAGTGTTCGGGGGGTAGGCGTGGACTGGCACACTTCTATGCTGATTGTGGGATGATCTAAAATATCAAACTCTATTTTTGAGTATTGGTATTTTAGTCCCACATCGGATAGGAAAAGATGTGAAGTCTCACTCCACTCTATAAATAGAGCCCCTTGGCCTCCTTTGAAAGATGCACCAAAGAAGAGAGTTAAGGGAGTCCGTAAAGTCCAGGAAGCCCGTTCAAGTTTCAAATATTGACTTACGAGCGTTCCAGAAGTTCTTCGTGAACTTGTTGGTTCCTGGAAGCAGATCGTGGTGGGGCGAATCTTGCTTTGAGCAACGGTGATCTTAATTACCTCAGCAAGAACCTTTACTCTTCTTCTTTCTTCTTTCTTCTCCTTCATCTGAGTTGTAACTCAGTTCTATCCATCTGCAACTGCAATTGCAAGGAAGAACGTGAGATTTATTTTCTGAACTCAGTTCTGTCCATCAGCAACTGCGATTTCGAGGAAGAACGTGAGATTTATTTTCTGATTATTGTTGCTTTTGTAATCAGATTCATATTATAGTGTTCCTCTTGAATCTCGAGAATTATCAGAAGGTGAACGTTTGTTGAACCTCTGATCTCGACATAGAGTCTACCATCTTTGGTCAAGCCCCGAGACTAACAATCTCAAAGCAAGATCCTTGTACATGGAGACCTCGCGTGCTTCTCTCATCGATATCAGCTTTAACAAGTTGGAGAAATTTTACGGAGAATATTTCCAAATCTGGAAGAGGAAGGTCACCCTTAATCTTCAACTCGTAGACGTAGACCATGTGTTGATTGAAGATGAACCGACGATTCCAAAAGGAGGAACTACCGATGCTATTGCTGCTGCACTCGTCAAGCAGAGCAAATAGAAGAGAGAAAAAATCATCTGTAAACTACTGATTCTCAATTCTATTGAAGACTCTCTGGCAGAGTCATATTCCAAGAAGGTGAAGGCCAAAGTGATCTGGGATTCTTTGGGTAAGCTATATGAAGATTATGAGAACAGGTCCAAAATTTTTATCGTCGAGAAGTACCACAAGTGGCTCTTCGAAGACGAGATGGCGATGCTACCTCTGTATGACAAAGTCACACCACTAAATCATAAGCCAACAATCTATATTCCAACCAACAGTCACATATACCGACATTATCCAACACGTTTGTAATTCCTCAATCCTATTTGTTTCTCAATCATCAAACTATCTCATGGCATTCTTATATCTCGTCCCTTTTCCAGCCGTCAAAATCTTATATAGACATTCTTAAAATCCTCTATCTCAAGGGTCGAGTAGTTCATTCCATTCAATCCGACAATTTATGTATCAATTAACCATCCTCTATGCAACACAAAGATTCAGGGTTGCTACTTGTTACTTTTCTAGTACAATTCAATTCCTCAACATCCATGCACATATCCAACGACTATCCTTTGGTGATCAAGATGGATTAATATCTATTACACCTTAGGATCAAGGCACAATTTCTAATATTCTTTTGGTTAACAGATAACATTCCTAGGACTTCTCAGCTTAGCAACCAACATTGTATTAGCCACATAATTTGCATCCAACCATTCGAAATCAACATTCAGATATTTTAAGCCACAACATTTTCTAGCCAAATCCATTTACCCATAGCATACTAACGGTCTTACTTGTCTGAGTCATCAATCGACTAAACAATTTCTAACTAAGCCACCCGTTACAATTTTCGAAAATCTCACTACCCAACATAACATCACTGTCACGGGACACTCGAGTCATCTAGCCACAATACATGACTCCCAGCTAAGTCTCGGCACTACCCAGTACTCGCAGATAGTCTCATTGCTATCCCATGGAAAGGGTCAACATACATCTCGTTCTGAGGTGGTAGAGGCGATATACCACTCAGAAATGAGGCCATCCTTAAACAATACAAACCCAATTCTATTCCGTACATTCATGATCTACAATGATCATAATACTTAACCAATATCTTGGGGTCTTAATATCACAAGCCAACATTCTTAGGATCTCAAAGGTACTAGCCATCACCCCTGAGTCGACTCATCAGTTATGTCGAACTCATCCATCAATTATTCATTCCCAATTCTTTTCCAATATCACATGCATTTCTCAACTTGTTACAGCGTACATAGCCACCTTTCTTTATTCCCATAATTCCAAACATCATTCACACTATAGCATACTATGGCATCGAGTCATTGTTAGGTTATTTGTGTCCAAACCAACAAAAAATATTCATTCAGGGGCATCACAATGTATATAGACTTATTGTATGGAACATCCAGTGAGCAGCCAAGAGGTCAATGAACTTTCAGACACAACATCATAGGATAATTGTAGAACAACGACAACATAATCGCGGAAGCAATCTTTGATTTAATCTCAGAAACATCGTTGAGTGATCGCGGAAGCAACTTTGGTTAATCGTCGATGCAACTTTGATTTGAAACGAATAAAAGGAGAGACCAAGGACGTAAAGCCGTGCTCTGATACCAATTTATCACGCCCCGATTCGTAGAGTCATTTATTCACATATTTTATCTCTTGGAATCGATCGTCCTCGCTTGGGCGTGATGCCGTACAAGTCTGGTATTGCACTTGTACAAGGCAAAGATGGTACATAATTGATAATCTTCAAATAGAAACACATCGCAGCGGCAGAAGCAGACAAATTGAATTTAATGAGGACAATCTTTATGATTGAATAGAAATACATCAGTCCTTTATAACAATGAAGATAAAAGAATAACTTGATCACAGAGATATACAGAACTTTATTCTCTTTATTGATAATCGAAGAAAAGTACAAGACTTGTATTGAAGTACAATGTTTACAACACATCTTACTTTACAATGAAAGCCAACTGAACAATGCTATACAGCTTACATTTGAAACATGGATACATTGGATTACAACTCGATATACTGACTTGGCTTACAATCTCACTGGTACAACTGATTACAATGTTCCATACACTATGCCATTTATAAACAGAAGACATCATCTTGTACAAGAAGAGCTTCTGTATGCCCAACAAATCTTCGATGCCGCGGAACCAATCAAGCCAATCTTCATGTGTAGAATATTCTAAGCAAGGGCACCTGCCCACAAAACATGGGTCAGCACATCATCTATGTACTGGCGAGTAGAATCCAACCCACTCGCATAAACCAACATTTAAAGTGATCATTTAAGCAAACATTTATTAGAATGGTCTTTCTACTTGGGGCCTAGCATCAGTTTACAGTTCATGGGCAATAATTAGAGTGAAGCATGTAAACATATTCTTTGTAGCATTCATGTGGACATATCTTTTTAACATTTTTGGTGTTATCATGCAAAGGCATCATTGAGGCATACTAGGTGTTATCATGAAAAGGCATCATTGAGGCATCGTTAACATTAACATCTTAAACATTATGACAGTTCTCACTTCAAGCATCACTTAGCATGTATGTTGTGTTTGAGCAATGATTAGCAAGGCATCTTTCTTAGCATACTGAACTTAACATGTTAAGCAGGATCTCATACTGAAAGGCTACATACAGCATCATCAAACTTATTTGGAACGTAAGCATGCAAGTTAAACCAACACATATATTGAATTATCACATTTAAGTGATTTCTTACCGATAGCCGACTCCCTCATACTTGCATCAAATACAGGTTAGCAGATATACTTACTCTACCTGCATAAGACATTCATTAGCATGCATCCTGACTACATGGTCACTGGTGTTTAACCATACGGACGTTGCCATATAGGTCTTCGTTGGTAATGCGATGACTCCAGAGAAGGTAGCTAGCCCCAAAGGATGCCTCGCAGAACCCGTGCCCCTACTGGCACGCCAATGTTTTCTCCTAGGCCGGATCGGTCGCCCTAACGTCCCGGGGTACCGTCCGAGAAAACATATCCCCATCACTTATGCATAAGTTGTCCTATGACCATGCGAATGCGTGTCCGACTCAATCGTGAACATAAAATGCATGGTGAAATATTGAAGTAAAGACAACAGTGCATCATCATTCATCTCATTCAAGTCATGTTCAATGACTTATTCATTCCCAACATTACCATCATTTCATTTGGTGATCTCAATGATCCCAAGCCTCATCAATTCTCATTCATTGCTTCATTACAACATTTCTCATTATGTTTCTTCTAAGGAGGAACAACAGCATTCATTCATTTCAAAGGGACCTGTAGCATTTCATTTATTTTATAGAAACCATAGCATATTCAATTCTTTTCTCATGTATCATTCACGCATCATCTCATTATTCAAGTGATTCATTCATTTCATCAATCTTAAGCATCAGGGACATTATCGATTCAATCTCAGGCATCATGTTACATTAGTGGTTCGAGTGTGATTCGTTCAGCAATTCAAAGTTCATGTGTTATTCATTCAAGGATTCCCAGCATATGAATCTCTATCGAATTAGCAACTAAAATATCGCATCACAATTATTCAACATTCAAGGTAAGGGACATTAGGGACTTATTCATAGCATCACATTATTCCATTTATTAAGCATGCAGGAATAAGGAGGAAGGAGGACAGTTCCACTTGCCTTATATAACGGTCTTCCTGCTCCAATCCCACTAAGCGTAGCTCCACCAGCGAGCCACATTCCAATACCCATTCCGTCTAGCCAGCTAAGAAAGACTACATCAGTCTCAACTCTCTTGGTTCTCAACATAAGTCATGGTCCAACTTTCTGATCCCATCCAACAAGCCAACCAAATGCCTCGTGCGGAGCGGGGCATTACAAGGGTGGACGTCGGTTTGATGAGGGTGGTGGTGGTTGTGATAAATGGTGATGGTGATGGTGTTATGATGGTGGTGGTGATGTAGGGAAGAAGGAGGAGAGGGAGGAGGAAGATGGAGAGGAGCTCGGCCAGCCATGGGGGCTCGGCCATGGGTCGGCCAAGGGCTGTGGGGAGCTCGGCTAAATGGTGTTGATGGTGGTGGTGTGTGTGTGTGAGTTTGTGAGGAAATAAAAGAGAGAGAGAGAATGAGTTTTGTTTGTGTGTGTGTAATAATATGTATAAAGAGGGAGAGAGAGAAGTAGAGAGGGGGGTGGTGTTCGACCACATGGGGGTGGCTGATGGTGATAGAGGAGTGTGTGTGTGTGTGTCGGTGAGAAGATATATATATCTATATGTGTGTGTGTGTGTGTGATATATGTGTGTGGGAGTGAAGTGAGATATTTAGAGAGAGAGAGAGAGAGAGAGAGATAGATGGATATGTATAGTTATGATTGTTAAAATCACGGTCAAGGAAATCCTAAGTTGTCTTAGTCATTGTCACGCCCCAGTTCCAAAAATATGGAACCGAGCTACGTGGCAAGGCCAGCGAGTACCGCTCCCAATGATTAACCCAATTTAATAGAATCATTTGAGTAGCACTTAAGCTGTAACATGCAGTAAGTGAGAAAGTAAATGTCCAGACGATCACAAATATCTAATCTCATCCACAAGTATGATAGAGGAACACATAGTGAATAATCTGAAAATAAATCACAATGTGATAGCTAACAAGTCCAAAAGTAGTAATAATACAAATACTGAATGAAAAAGAGTCCTGCGGAAACAATTTCGCAGATACAATGCTGAATGAAGTAAACAGGAAGATAACTAGATCTGCCAACAGACGAACTAGATAATGAAGACAGATCAAGAAGAGCTCTACCACAGGAATAAGCTACTCTGCTGGATAAACTTCGTCCTCTGGAACTGCTCCCGTGTCAAGTCCGGATCCGTAGACCTCCGTATAATCCTTGTCTAAATCTGGAGAGAAAACCAGGCCCTCAGCGGGACATAACAAGGTACATAATATGCAAGCCAAAAGTACGAAAGTGTAGATACGTATAAGAAAGTGAAATGTAACTGTAAGGGGTGATTCTAACATAACCAACTAGAATGCTAATGCAATTTAAGAAACATCACTCGAACACGCGGGCTGTCAAGGTGTACCTCGGAGACCTGATAGGCACTCCGGCAACTATGAATACACCACAGTCCGGTAAGGACTATGGTAAACTATGAAATCTCCGATGCTCTGGAATGAGACAACGGCATACTATGTGGGAAAGTAGCCCAAGCGCACGGTGTATGTTCTCCCCTCCTATGTGACCTTGCGAATCATATCCATGAGACGCTCGGTCGAATCCTCTAACTAGAACATCGAGTCATACTAGTAAGTACAGTATAAAGATCACAAGTCATCATCCTAGAATCAATCCTGGATTTCCGTATAGCAAGATATAAATCACATACGAGAATCCGACAATATAAGTAACCATGAACATGTCCTAGAGTCTGAATATGTACCGTAACGAATTGTCGGGGTAACGCAAAATGTGGATATCTAATATCAATACCCGATGGCGCTAACGTCCATCGGCACCCGAATGTGATTCAGACGCGAAGTACCGAACACGGCCCTAGGGGTTGTAATAAAATACACACAAATAAATTTAAAGAATTTAATAATGTAACTGAAGTACAAGTATGGCAAGGTACACTTGCCTGGCTCTGGGTGCTGAAGATGAAAAGCTGGTCCAACATCCGAATCTGAGGTGTAAAAAGGACCTAATGAATAATTTGGGATCTAAATTAATTAATCGAGCTAGCAATCTATTTATTAACAAAAATACATTAAGTACAAAACAAATTTTTAACCCACATGCAAAAAGGAAACTCACAACTCCCAAACCTGGAATTGAACCCAAGACCTCACATATACAATCCTCTCTACACAACCAATCGGCTAATGTTCTCAATGGGTTATATGTGGCTCCATTTTTATTTAATTTAAAGCTCATAAAAGGATACACAAAAAGAAACTTCCAAAGGACCACAAAAATCTAAAATATATCATCTTCTAATCCTTCGGGATTCGAACCGACCCCTCCTCTAATCAGCGCCACACTCAACCAAATGGGCTGTTGCTCACTTTTGTATGCATATGGACAGCAGATCTAATTAACTATCTTCATATTCTTATCTTTCTTCTCAATAAAATTAATACACATGATAGTCATTCACTTATTTGCTAATTTATAATCCGGTAGGGCTTCCATACACACTCACAATCCGCAAAAATGGGGGTTAACAATTAAACTCCTTCCTATCACTCAAGTTTGCATGATCATATACTACACCTTCCTTTCTTCCTACATGCTCTGTTGAGTCTCTCATTCTCCCATGTGACTTCCTCATGCACCTTATACTTTTTGTTACCATCTCGTCCTGGCAGGGGTTACCCACAATGCAACAAATGACCCTCTATTTAAGTCAGAATATCATAATGCAAGGAAAGGAATGTCTTACATTAAGAAGGAAGTAAGGTACTCTAAGATTTATTTCCCACCCAACTCATATAAACAACCTCAAGAACCCAACAGAAACTTTCATCTGACAATACTGATGCACCCAATCTCTATTGTACTATTGCATTACATCACACAACCATTGCCTCTCCAACAAGTTTAAACATGAAATTAGTTTTCAGTTCCATATACCTATAGAAACATACAACACCATATAGCACTCCTCTTGCATTCATCTACAGGCCAAGAACCTATGTGTGCTTTACTGTTATTTACCTACTACGAATAACAACAAGGAATAACTCCTGTTATAACTAACCACAGCTTAACAAGAAACTAGGATACGAAACATGTAGAATAACTAATGGTGGAAGGAGAGAAGGTGGCTTACAGTGTTGTCGATATGGGCTGTCCTCGACGAGAGGGAGTCGACAAAAGACTACTGGAGGTGTCGTACGCGCAGTCGCCTCCGCGGGAACGGTCGAACGACAGCTAGGAAGCGTCGCGCCCGGATGCGACCACTCGCCGGTAGTGACAACGACGAAGCCTGCGACAACGGCAACGACGTCGAGAACGCTCGGGAGAAGGAGAAGTATCGGCTGGACAGCTCAGTAAGGGAGCTGGGTGGGGTTGCTAGGAGGAAAGGGGGGATGATGAAGATGAGGAGCTTGGCGGCTAGGTTTGCTGTGGAGGAAGGAAGTGAAGATATGAGAGATTATATAGAGGGGGACTTAGGGTTTCATCCGGAGGGCAGAGTCCAAGCCGTACGAGCGTGTTCATGTGGTCGCTGCAGTGTCCGCAGTGCACAGTACTCGCGACCAATGGAGAAGAAAAAAAAACAGTTGTATTTGAAAATCCGGGTCGGGTTTGGAAACCTTACCCGTTCCAATGTGGCTGTTAGATTGGTTTTGGAGGGAAGGGCTTAAGGCTTTGCTGGTTTCGAAATGTGGGGGTGTGGGATCAGCACTTGTGCTGCTAAGCATAAAGCTTGGCCTAGGGAAATATGGTTATTAAAAGATTTATAATAGGATAGTTATGCTTAATAAGTTAGGCCTATTAAGCTAAGTAAGTAAATCCCTTTTAAAAAAAAAAAAAAAAATAGGCAATCATTCCATCACAATCTCTAAAATAACTATCTTTACTGATAAATTAATTCTTATTAGGAATATTTTAATTAACTATAGTTATAGGTTTGATTGTAAGAAAAATCTTGTAAGGAAATTTTGGAAGCATAATATGGTAAAATTTTGGTTGAAAAAAAAAAAATATAATTTTATATATTAAAATTTTAGGGGGCTCACAGTCATGCCAAGTCATCTAGGCACGACTAATCACAACGAATTTGGATGTAATCAGGAAATAAAATCAAGGTCGAAAAGAGTTTAGACACGAGTGTCCAAAATCCAAACATGATCAAAATCGAAAGTCAATGCACGAGGGTTAATAGCATTGAAATCCAACCACGATAAAGAAATTTGTCTCAACACGATCTAAGTTGATCAACTTTTGAGTAAATCAGAATTTAGGCAAGATGGAGAATAAGATCAACGAAGGCTGGGCACGAGCATCCAAGGATGAAAATCCAAGTCACAAAGGAATTTGAAGTCATCTAGAGTCTAGTCAGCAACCAAGACTCTTTGGCACGAATAACAAGATCGACCAAATCGACTGGTCAAAATCAGAGAAGATCAAATCTTACGATATTGAATTTTAAGAAACAGTTCAAGGATAAGGAATTGAATTTCTTCTGTTATGGAGGAAAACCCAAATGTAGGATTGTAGAAGGAAGTCGGGAAAATCATCTCGCTCTGCTTCGACTACTACCAAGATCCAACGTCTACTCCGAAACAGATGATTACGATACTTTCTCGACTTTTTCCAAGATAAAAAGATACAAGAGCTCAAAAAGATTTCAAAGTATAGATGACAGAAGTAGATACGAGATAGTTGATTGGTAATCAAGACATAGCTAAACAAGGCAAAGGAAATGACGGTAAGATGAGAAAATCATCATACGATGGGAGAGAAAATAATGATAAACAAGAAATAATGGTAGGAATTTTCTTGCTCAATTGGTAAAAGAAGTGAATCAACTTAAGATATGACATAATAACCATACACGTCTATCCAAAATCATGTTGCCAGAATTTACGTCACGTCAGTAAACATAGCTGCAATAAACGATAGAGTCCATAACTAATATATACACCCTATAATCATGTCATCTAGATTCCTTACCACGCCAACCGGTATGGCTGCAAGAGAATCTAAATGCCATAACTAGGATAGTATATCCAAAATCAGGCTCCATGTCCTTGTCAGGCTAGCTAATATGACTGCGATAAATTCTAAACTCCATAAATAAAGTAGACATTTATCGTTCTCATCGTCCTCATCAAATATGTTTATCAGAATATCTTACTCAATCCAGAGAAACTTATCTTCAAACAGAATCAAAATTGAAGTCAACAACGAACATCAAGATTCAAAATTCAACAACGAATCATGGATAAGTAAATGAAAACTAGCGGAAATAGATTCCGAGACAGGATTTAGGAAAAGTTCTCAGGAGAAGTCCCAAAGGTACCATTTAGGTCAAGATAAAGAAAATTATTGGAATATAATCTAAAACAATCTCAACCTGATATGAGACTGGCAATTCATATTCTCGTCTCAACCTAGAAGATATATAAGTTTAACTTATACCTTCCCTCTGGGGTCCACCAACTCATTCCAAGAAAGAATAAGATTGATAACGGACAGATGTTTCAGAAATCAGGACGGACAGGAACAAATGGAAAAAGTTTTGAAAAGTTCGAAATAAGATTCCCAAGGGTCATCCCTGGAATCTACCAAGAGTTCCTAATATGTGACTGAGTACCAAATTCCTAAAATATTCCATGACTCAACCTTAATCCTAGGGCAGGCTCGCAGTAGTACAGATAAGCTCAAGTACTACCACGACTTCGCATCAATTGTAAAGACTGACCTGCATGGGCCACCACTAAAAATGTGTCATGACCCGCACCCGGATATACGAATACGAATACGTGAGCCACGTCCAGCCTACGCCGCAGTATCGACGGTAGAACGCTGTCTAGTATCCAAAAATTATACACTGCATCTAGAAGGTCCATGAACTACAAATATACTCAATCACAACCCAACATCTAAAGAAGATAAGACAGAAAAGATAACTAAGGCACAAGAACAATAGAAACTACTAGAAGGAATCATAAGACAGAAAAATAATGAAGGAAAAATAAGACCAACTAAGGATAACTACCAGGCAACTCACATAGGAGGATAGTGAGATCCACCTCAGCTAGCAACATCATGAAGTCCAATAATGGTATAACAACTCCTAAAATATTATCAACGGTATCCTGTCAGGAAAATGAGTAAGTACAAACACTAACAGCAGTTGCATGTAAATTGACAAATTCTATAAGAGACAGTATAATGAACTACAAGACAAAGATATATGAAGACTTGGGAACCGTTCGGAAGCTGAGTTACAATCCTTAAACCAAACAAGGACCGAGGTTGTAACTCTTCTCCCGAGCAGAACATGGTCTCCAATCAAGGTACAATATAAAGGCATGTAGAACATGTGAGTAACTGAATATCATAGCATGGTGAGAAAGTACTGAATGTAGAACAGAGCAGGATATATGATAAGATAAAGTAAATATAAAATGTGCCTTAAATTATTAGAGCGTTATGTGATCGGCTTGGGATAAGTGATAGGACAGGCTATCCACTTGGCCCGGCAATCCGCGGTGACCTCAACGGAAAGTCATGCCGGCCAACCTGGATAACGAGCACAAGGTAAATAGGATCTCGCTACACCCTACATGAGGGGAGAGTGGCGCGAGCACAAGAATATAGTGACAGGGTGGCTTTGATCACATAACCCCTAATAATTCCCCATCCTCGAATAGTATAATAGACCTGGACATGACACGTCATGACACGGGATTCCCTAAGAGGATAGCTACTCCCTCTCAGGAATCGGTGTCTATACAAGTACAGGGAACAAGACAGGAAATGTACATATATACCAAGAAAATCCAGGAATAATATCTCATGTCATGATCCAACGTATACTAGTCCGTAAACTATCGTGACTGGAAATCGAGTAAGACACTACAATTGAATCGGATATAGCAGATATCAAGACAATGAAAACTATCAGTGAATGTACTCGCCTGTGGTCCTGAGCTGTCAAATGGGATCGATGCTCACAGTGATGCCACAGACCTAAAGATAAGATACATATAAGCTAATTAGGGTTCAACAGTGTTAGGCTTGATTCTATAGTATAAGCTACGTAATCTAGGTCAGTCTCAGTCAACTAAGTCAAACTAGGTCACACTGAGTCACACTAGGTCACACTAGGTCACAGGAAGTCAAACCAAGTCAAACTAGGTCAAACTGGGACAATGGTTGACTTACAGTTGACTTTTAGTCAACTGGTCAACTCTGGTCAAGTTCTAGACATTTCTAGGCCAAGTGTTGACTGATAGTTGACTTGGTCAAAGCAGTCAAACTTGGTCAACCAAGGTCAAAACTAGCCTAAGCATACTATTCCTAATATTTATCTACCAAGATACCATATATCTTGGTCAAACAAGATCACTCTAAATTAAGAATTAAAATATCAAGTTGTACCTCGTTATTCGTACATCGAAACCTACGACACGTAAATCAAGATAAGATAATCAACGTTAAGGTTAATCATCTTATCACAATGATCCACATGATCATCTTGTCAATTTCAGCGATGTGAGATCACTGGAATCGACTGATCTCAGTTTCGTTGTACTAATTCCGAAATACGAACTAAATAAGAATTAATTATAAAAAAAGGTAATACACAGAGAAATATCTACAAACATTGTCGAATGATAAAACAAATATCACCAACGTGTCCAGAATGGTCAAATCTGCTAGGAAAGCCTATCCATAAGTTCAATTTGGACACAGGAGCAAAAAGGTAATTTCGGATCAAAACGGTGTCCGTGTCGGATCCGCTTTGCACCGAAAAACGTACAAGAATACTAGTCCACTAAACCTAACAATTATATGTCCATAAATCCAGAATGATGATACGAACTCAATGGTATGTCCAGAATTGAATTCCGTTGACCCGATCTCAAATTGGTCCGTTGACCGGGACATTAAAATTTTTATTTGTACGGAAAAGTGTGTCGGAGCCAATGTCCTCAAAACTCAGCAAATTATATGTCAACGAGTCCAGAATGACGATACGAACTCAACGGTATATCCGGAATTGGATTCCGATGAGTCGAACTCAAAATGACCCGTTGACCCGGATATTGGTATCCGACTTGCACCGAAATGCGTGCCAGAACCAATGTCCACTAAAACCTAGCAATTTATATGTCAACGAGTCCAGAATGACGATACGAACTTAACGGTATATCCAGAATTGGATTTCGATGAGCGGATCTCAAAATGTTCCGTTGACCCGGACTGTGGGGCCTGTTTCGTACCGAAATGTGTGCCAGGGCCCACGTCCTCCAAATCTAACAAATTTTATATGAAAACGTGCCAGAACGATGCCACGAGTCTATTGGTGGTGTCAGAAATTGAATTCGGAGTCCCGAGTTCAAAAATAGAATTTTACAAGTTGGAGATTACAAATTCGGACGGCCAATTTTGGCATCGAATTCAACCAATCAAACGCGCTCACAATGAAATGAAACTAGAGAGGTAGGAAGAGGGTCATACCAGCTTCGCGTAAGAACCAGTGGCACGCTAGACGGAGCTTCGACGATGAAGATACGATCCCGCGAAGTTGGCTCCACGAAACTGTCCAAAAACAGTTCAAATTAAAATGTCAACTTGGTGGCCAGTTTTGATGTATCAAACGACGAAATTAACGGATGAAATTTGAGAGGAATGAAGGGGTATATACCGAGATTGAGACGGAGCAAAGAAATTGCCGATCCAACGGTCGGATTTCCCGAAAAATGTGCACGAAGTTGCTGCGACGGAACGCCATTTCCGGATCCATTCCGAGCTCGCGCTGACGGAAACCCATGCCAAACGCACGAAACGCCTAGGCGGCGTGTCCCGGAGGACGGTGGCTGCCACGGGAAGGTGCTCCCGGGCCAGGGGTGGCCGGCCACGGCGGCGAAGGCCGGCGGCAGCCATGGACACGGCGAGGGTGGACGTCGATTTGATGAGGGTGGTGGTGGTTGTGATAAATGGTGATGGTGTTATGATGGTGGTGGTGATGGAGGGAAGAAGGAGGAGAGGGAGGAGGAAGATGGAGAGGAGCTCGGCCAGCCATGGGAGCTCGGCCATGGGTCGGCCAAGGGCTGTGGGAAGCTCGGCTAAATGGTGTTGAGGGTGGTGGGGTGTGTGTGTGAGTTTGTGAGGAAATAAAAGAGAGAGAGAGAATGAGTTTTGTTTGTGTGTGTGTGTAATAATATGTATAAAGAGGGAGAGAGAGAAGTAGAGAGAGGGGGGGTGTTCGGCCACATGGGGGTGGCTGATGGTGATAGAGGAGTGTGTGTGTATAGGTGAGAAGATATATATATATATATATATATATATATATATATATATATATATATATATATATATATATATATATATTTTTTTTTTTTTTTTTTTTGAAAAAGGGGGAGAGAGAAGGAGGTCGGCTGCTAGGGGGCTTGTGTGTAGAGAAGAGAGAGATTTAAATGTAAAGAGAGAGAGAGAGCATTATATATATATATATATGTATATATATAATAGAGAGAGAAATAGATATTTCTATGTAAAGAGATATTTTGAGTAGAGAAAAAAGAGAAAAATATCAGTAGGGTGTATGGGCAGTCATGATAGGGCATACACCAAATTGGGTTGGGTGTTGGGCCAAGTATGGACAAACTTGGGGCCAAGATTTAATTAAAATAATAATTTAAACCAATTAAAATTATGGGCAAAATGGGAGCACAAGAAAAATCAATTCGATGGCACGCAAGTGGTACGTGCACAGTAAACTCAAAACAGGTCAGGGCCATATATTGGGTCGACTGGATTGGACCGATGTCGGGTGTCACTTCCCGTTTTCGAAAAACGTATTCTAAATACATGTACTGCTGGAATGTATTTATTTAATATTTATCATGTATTATTCTGTATTTAAATTCTTTTAATTTTCTGCTAATTATTTTTCTGTATTTTACTTTCTGTATTTTATTTTTTGCTTTGCTTTTGGGTTCGGCCCGAGTTGGTTTATTTTTCGGCCTTGGATGGTTCAACATGAACCCACCTACCACCACCCCCATTTAAAACTCCAAAATCCTTTCTCTCTCTTCATTTACTCCTTCTCCATTACTCTTCTTCTTCATCCTCCATAATTCTCCCCACCTATCCAGCCGCATAGGCAAGTGCCAACTTGCTTCTTGATGGATTTCCAATTTTGTTGTTCCATTGTCTTCCTCTCAAGATTTTTAGATACTTTAGTACTTAGCATTTTCAATTCCCATGTCTCACTTCATGTAGATCTAAGTTTAATACATTTTTGGAATTTTTAGGTTTTGATCTAGTAACTTTATTATTTGTCAAGTTTTGATGGTTCCATGTTGTAGAAAATTTGATTCTACCCAATTTAGACCATTGGAAGTCCTGATTTCAACTTATTTTGAGTGATTTATGGTCTTTTGGTTCATGGATTTTTATGGCCATTGGAGGCTGGTTGGGGAAGATGAGCAGTGCATGCTGTTTCCTGGCGCATGCTGTTTGCTAGCAAAAAGCTGTTGCCTGCTGTTTGCTGGCGCATGCTGTCCTGGCGTATGCCGTTTCCTGACGCATGCTGTTTGCTGGCAAAAAGCTGTTGCCTGCTGTTTGCTGGCACATACTGTTTCCTGACAAAAAGCTGTTGCCTGCTGTTTGCTGGCGCATGCTGTCCTGGCGCATGCTATTTCCTGGCGCATGCTGTTTGCTGGCAAAAAGCTGTTGCCTACTGTTTGCTGACGCATGCTATTTGCTGGCGCATGCTGTCCTGACGCATGCTGTTTCCTGGCGCATGCTGTTTGCTGGCAAAAAGCTGTTGCCTGCTGTTTGCTGGCGCATGCTGTTTCCTAGTACATGCTGTTTGCTGGCGCATGCTGTTTCCTGACAAAAAGCTGTTGCCTGCTGTTTGCTGGCACATGTTGTTTATTGGCACATGCTGTCCTGGCGCATGCTGTTTCCTGGCGCATGTTGTTTGCTGGCAAAAAGCTGTTGCCTACTGTTTGCTGGCGCATGCTGTTTCCTGACGCATGCTGTTTGCTGGCAAAAAGTTGTTGCCTGCTGTTTGCTGGCGCATGCTGTTTCCTAGCGCATGCTGTTTGCTGGCAAAAAGCTGTTGCCTGCTGGTTGCTGGCGCATGCTGTCCTGGCGTATGCTGTTTCCTAGCGCATGCTGTTTTCTAGCGCATGCTATTTCCTGGCACATGCTGTTTCTTGGCGCATGCTGTCCTGGCGCATGCTGTTTCCTGGCACATGCTGTTTCTTGGCGCATGCTGTCCTGGCACATGCTGTTTTTCTGGCACATGCTGTTTGATGGTGCATGTTGTTTGCTGGCGCATGCTGTCCTAGCGCATGCTATTTTCTGTGGTCGCATGATGTTAACTGTTGTTTTTCGTGACCGTATGACACTTCCGGGCCGCATGAGATCCTGACCACATATGCATTCTCAGCCGCATGAACTTCTATAATTTCTCGACCGCATGAACTCTAGCCCATGATGCCTTTTTGACTGATTCTTGTCCCGAATTGACATTGATTGATATTGATTGTGACCTTGACTAATAATTGATCATGCGTTCCTAGTTGGAACTAAGAGACTGGCTAGCCGTCTTATTGAATTGAATGAATGAGACACGTTTATATTAATTATGAACTATTGTAATCGATTGGCCGATCCCGAATATTGGCATACAGGCATATGCAGACTTCAATTTATTTATGGTCAAGGCATGATTTATTCCGTAGTTAGTTTTAATTGTTGCATTACGCTATGTAAGACCTACAACCTAACCGCACAGGTATCATTGTAGAGTTGGGCATATCGTACTTTGTACGGTAGTACTCATTCTGAATGACCATGATCCACGGCATGGGATTTCACTTAACATAGAGGCTACTAAGTTAAATAAAATAATAATTGCATGGAGAGAATGGATTCCCGAGTTCTTATATGGCAGCCCTCTTTGGGACTATTAGTGCCCGACAGGCCGGCTGGTTCCCACAGATACTGCAAATCTGTCACACGGGCAGGAAGCGGTATCTGCTTATATTATTTATTGTATATTGATGACGGGCGTCCCGCTGGGACTCGTCTAATTCATGATTGGCGTAATTGATTGATTGGGTAGACTAGCCTTGCTTGCACATAGTAAGAACTGAGGAATCCTTTATCGCATAATTCCAAGATAACTTGGAACCCACAATAGCAAGCCGTAGTAGTTGCATGGCCGTTTAAATTAATTTGGTTGTGTACTGTACCTACTCTGTTGACTAACTGAGATGATCAGAGTGTCGAGACATGACGGGTCAACTTCTGTCCTTGTTTGGCTGGGAGGTTGGTTTGAAGTGTCGTGACGTTATGTGAATCCCAGTAGCAAGCAGAGATCTATTATTATATTCTCTTATTTACTGGTTTAATTCCTCATATCGTGCTTCCTTGCGGTACTTGCTATTAGAGGTCTAACCTCTCTGGTTTTGCATGGCCAGATTTAGAGCCGGTTTCTGAGGACGCAGCTTACTTTCACCTCCAAGATGGTCAATACTAGAGGAATGATCGCAGGAGGACTCCAGTGGGTTCCTTACTTCCCCGCTCGTTTTGTTACTTACTTTATATTTTACTGTTTGGCACCGACATGTTAGTCGGATCGTCTTGTACGTACTTTTACGTAATTGTAACTAAGTCAGGCTGCAGCTGATAAACAATTGTGTATACCTTGCTTCGTCATCTGGCTATATTTTGTAAAGCCAGATATCAAGAACATTTTGACTGAGCGTTTGGGACGCCTTACTGCTTTATCTTACATGTTCTCTATTTCTGTTTCGTGTTTGAATGATTGAGACAATAGATGTGAAGTGACCATAGTGTGACTTTTATGTAGTATGCACCCCTTCGTCTTATTAGACAGCATTGATCGTATTATACGATATTCCTATACCCGTAATACGTAGCTGGCTGAGTCATTCCCCCGCTCTCCGGTATTCTGGTTCTGGGGCGTGACATCGGGTCCCGAAATTAAATTAAAAATTAAGTCACAAATTACGACAGACGATAAATTGGTCTAAATTGACCCGAAGTTGCGCGAATCAAATGGAGCACAAGGGAACAAGTTCGAGTGGGACACGAAATATCAATGTGTAGATAATCTCGTCTAATACAAACTTCAAGAAGGAAGTTTCCAGATACTGGCATCCCTGATGCTCTAGAAATCCAAGTCACGGTAAAGAGCATTTAATGATCAAAATTAATTAAATAGAATGAATTATCGAGAATAAATCATTTAGGAAATTCGAAAATAAATTCCGAAAATTCAGGGGGCTTACACAACTAGAATTTCATCCATAATTTCTTCTATGATTAATAAATTAATAGATTATTAGATTAATAGATTTGATAGATTTGATAACCCAATTTCTTCAACAAGTAGGATTTCATCTATAATTTTCACAAGTTGGGACCACAATTTCAAAGTAAAAGTTACATGATTCCCGCAAGCTGGTTTATTTTTCTTTTTTCTTGTTCTTCTTCTATGATGTCCAAATAAGAAAAAAGAAAATAAACAATGCTTTGGAGAAAAAGATGTAAGGAAGGAGACAAAGAGTAAATTTTTTTTTGACTTATATACTTATATTTGGGCTAGTCCTAATAATTTTTCAAATGGTAAATTTGTAAATAAACTAAAATCAGATTTGGGATAATTAGCCAAAAGAAACAGAAGAGGAGGCGATCGGCTTCTTTCGTCATGGACAAGCGCCAGTCGCAACAGGACGCCATGTCCCAAAACCCTAACGAGATATCCGCCTACTACCAGACCCGCTCCCAGCACAATGCGGTCGTCACCGTCGACTGGCTTGCCCAGGCCTCCGCCGCCGCCGGCCGGGACTTGTACTCCCTTCTCGCCGCCTCGGCGGCGCCGGAGGGGAGGCAATTCAGCGTCATCGACGAGTTCAACTACTGGACGAAGAAGCCCGACCTCGCCGAGGCCGTGGCGGCCGTCATGGCCCTCTCCGCCGTCATCCGCTCCAGCGAGGCCACCACCATGATGGAGCTCGAGATCGAGCTCAAGAAGGCCTCCGATTCCCTCAAGGTCAATCCCGAATTTTTTTTTACTACTTCGGTTTCCTCGAGCAAAGTAGCCATTTTTCCATTGTCTAGACCGAAAGACCAAAGCTCTTTTGCACTTTCAGGGTTTAGAACTAGGCTTAGATTGATAACTTTAGTGTGGGGGTGTCGTTAAACGGAACTCAGAATCTTGGCTGTTTGGGAATATTGGTGAAATTTCCAGCTCTACAAAATCCTGATATTTCATTATTGTCGCAATTTTCTGCAAATTTTCATCCTTGACTATGTTTGACGATTTCACTGGTCAACAAGACGAATGGAAACGTGGAACGACTAACGAGGCTCCCATTATGAAAGTGTTCCCGTAGAAATTGTGTTGTGATATCCCTTGTATTGTTTTTTGGGTAGAAAGCGAACAACTCAAACTAGATTGCTATATGTACTAGCGAAGAAGCAAGATATGTACTAGGGAAGAAGTGTTACTACCGGGTTACAAAGATCGTACAAAGTACATTGAAAAATCAAAAAATACAATGATTACAGCCAAGGTTGTAAAAATTGCTAGTAAGCCGTTAGTCGGTTCGCGGGAATTAGGAATTAATCGGGGACTAGTCGGGACTAGTCCGATTAATCAGTTTGAGTTATACATATATATATATATATATATATATATATATATATATATATATATATATATATATATATATATATATTTAGGAATTAATCGGGGACTAGTCGGGACTAGTCCGATTAATCAGTTTGAGTTATACATATATATTTTTATATATATATATATATATATATATATATATATATATATATATTTTTATATATATATATATATATATATATATATATATATATATATATATATATATATGGGTGCGATCATGCCAGCACTAGAGCACCGGATCCCATCAGAACTCTGCAGTCAAGCGTGCTTTGGCAAGAGTAGTACTAGGATGGGTGACCTCCTGGGAAGTCCTCGTGTTGCACCCCTTTATATATATATATATATATATATATATATATATATATATATATATATATATATATATATATATTTCTTAAAAATCAAGGCCCGTGGACAACGCCACCCAGCCAGCCTTGGCCCGGAGTCCGTGGACAACGCCACCCAGCCGCCCCCGTGGGAGTGGGGGCTCGAACCTGTGCCCTCACCCCCGAGTACCAGCGGTCTTACCGGTGCACCACCGCGCCACTGGCGCATATATATATATATATATATATATATATATATATATATATATATATATATATATATACGCAATATATGTCCTTGGTATGCACCTTTTCTTTCTCCTTCTCTACCCTCTCCTTCTTCTTATCTGTCGGCTGCTTTTAGATTTTTGAAATAACTGAATTTCGGATCGGATTTTGATCTTTTTTACCCTTTTTGGGAACCGAGGCCTACTCGGCCGACTTTTGACGACTAGCCGCCTAGTCGGCTGCCTAGATCCGATTATTGCTTGAGCCGATTTTTTTTGCCGACTAGCCTCCTAGTCGAGTCGGCGAAGGCCGACTATCGACTAGTCGGGGACTAGTCGATGACTACTCAGATTTTTACAACAGTGATTACAACAACTAACAAAAGTATGAGATTATAACTTGCTGAAGAGTAAGAATTTGAAACTTGCAGTACGATTGCTACAACAAGAAACAAAATCAAAAACTCGAGGAAGAAGACACTTGCTAGAGTGATGAGATCACTATTGCTCAAAGCAAGATTCGACTATTTGCTCCCAAGAATCATCATGTTCGAAGAGATCAACTTCTGGAACGCACCTTCGTCACCCATGGACAACATGTTGAGGCTTCAGAATGCTTTTGCTAACTCTCCTCTTGTAGCATATAATTTCTAAGGCTCTCTTGCAAAAGAGAACTTGTGATTATATAAGGGAGCCAGCCCCCTTAGCAGGATGTGCAAAGTACGCCATCAAAGCGCTACGTTGCCCGAGTCCAAGTTTTTAGGCCCCTTCAGGACCTAGCTCCAAAGGAAAATTTCCAAGAAATGGATGGCAAAAAAATAATTGTTTCTTGGAGGTCTTGAACCTTACCCTATAGTAAAACACCTCGTCATACCAACCACATGGGCTACCACTTTCCATGTGTGCAAAACAATAAAAGAAAAAAAAAATCTTATTTTGAAATACACACTTGGGATTGCCACATGGATGAGGGACCATTTCTAGAGACCAAGATCAAAAAACCACCAAGAAGCACGTAGAAGGTTTCTTTGAGATGGTGAATAGATATACATTTTCTTGATGCCACTAGCGTATAGATAAATGCTTGAGAGGAAACCAATATGGCCTTTGGAAAGAAATCAAGAATTACTACGAGGCATGCAACATATCAGATAAGGGTTTTGTCTTTTGTGGGAGATTAAAATACTATTTGATATAACTACCTGATCTATGCTACACAAATATGAACATGATATGGATACGGGGTACAAACATTTTCAAAAATATAGGTACAAAGGTAGAGAACGAATATGGATAGGGTTAAGGACATGATATGGGCATCTTTTGTCGTGTCTGTGCAACATAGTACTGACAACATAGTATGTAAGTTTCCTTTGATCTTCTTCTAGTAATTTCCCTTTGATTCTATTATTTTTCTTTTATCACCTATTAAAATTTCCTTCTATCTCCATGCTACATGAGAATAGATTTTTCTCTCTCTAATAACCTCCTTTGATTTTCATATCTCTAGTTACGTCTTTTGTCTTATAGTAATTATCCTTTCCTTTCCTTCTCATTTTCATATTTTATCTCCCCGACTACTTTCCATGGCTCCTATATCGTTATCCATTTGTAAAGTTGATGTAACTACGTAACTGCCCTCTAATATCCAAGACATCCTGTAAATTTCTACTAGGAAAACTAACCAATATTTTAGAATTTGTTCAATATCACTACATATATTCCCTAGTTTATTTGATATGGGCTGAACCAATCCCAAAAAAATTACAAAAACCATATCGACATTTATCTTTGATACCAGACCAAGGTTAGGTTGATTATTAATGGGTAAAAGAGATCCCATAAATTTCCACGAGCAAAACAAACCTATAATTTACATTTGGTCAATATTGATGCGTATCTTCCTTATTTTATTGGATATGGGTTGAACCAATCCAAATTACACCACAAAAACGGTACAAATATATATCTTTGGTAACAGACCAAGTTTAGGTTGAGTATTAATGGGATGACCTGAACATGATGCGACCCAAACCCAACCGACCACCCCTCAACTTGATCAACTGAGACAGTCATGTCGAAAGAGTCGAACACTTACATATGCTACATGTCCGTCTTGATCAATATTTACTTGATGCTGTGGATTTGTGCATCGGGAATGTTATTGATGTAACTAAGCCAACACTATTCTAGTTGGATGGTAGCAAAGTTTGTTGGGTTTTTAGCCTTTAGTTTTGGTTTTTAGTCCCACATCGGCTAGAAAGGAATGTGTATCTCCATATATATGAGTCTTTGCTCTTTATGGAGATGCACATGTAGTGCACATGGGTGTGTGCCATGTGGGATTAATTATTAATGGTATAAAGGCTTAATCAACAATTAAGAAGCTGTAAGCTTTTTGCTCTTGGAAATTTATTTCCATGGAGCTAAGCTCCGTAGGAGCTTAGCGACTCGGACTCGGACTCGGGCTCAAGGGCTCATGAGGCGTAATGTGGCATTTTGTTGGCGCACTTTGCACTTAGCACGTCAGCATCGTCGCTAGGTGCATAGTGCGCTTAAGTTGCGCTCGTTGCGCGAGCCACTTGCGCGACCACGTTGCGCGGCCCGTTACGCGAGCCCAGTTACGCAGCCCAGTACGCCCAGTACGCGCAGTGTGCGCAGCGTACGCAGCGTGCGTCGAGTGCGCAGCGTACGCAGTGTGCGTAGAGTGCGTATGTGCGTATGGCTGGCTGCATATTAGAGCGGGAACGGTTGCAGCAGTTGCTGCACTTTCAGGAGTGGTTCAGCCACTACTCTGAAGTTCTGGCAACTGCTTGGCAACCGCCCCGTGGCCTATATATGCAGGTTCTCTCCTCTCTCTCAGTGTTGGAGAAATCAGAATTCCAGAAAGAAAACTCTAAGTGTTCTTTAACACAACAGAGTAGTGAGCGTGTTTTTTAACACAAACACTAGTACTTTTTAGTACGCGTGGGTTCTGTTACTTCAGAAACAGAGAGAGAAGAGTAGAGCCATTGCCAGAGGAGTTCGCCGTCTTCCGAGGAGTCAGAAGAGCAGAAGTGTTCCAAGGTTTTCCGTCAACCTTGCTGGTTCCTGGAAGCTGTTCGCAGAGGGCGAATAAAGCTTTGAGCAACGGTGATAATTCACCCCAGCATTTCCATCTCTCGCCTGTCATCCTTCTGTTGCCTTTAGCAGTTCTGTCAGTATCTTCTTTTTAGAAGGCACTACTGCCAGTTTGCTACGATCACGAAAATCTCTTTAGATTATTCGTGTATTACGATATCTTTTTAGATCTCGTAATTTGCAGAATCCTTCTGGATCTCTGTTGCAAAACCTTCTTTAAGGAATTGCATTTGAAACGTTGTCTTTACAACTGTTTCAGTTTCTGTATTTTCCATCGAATAGCGTGCCCCGACGTTTCCGGCAATAACAATCTCAAAGCTTTATTGCTACGATGGAAAATATTAATGCTTCACTCCTCAATACTGAATTTTGCAAATTAGAAAAGTTTGATGGAGAGCATTATCAAGTCTGGAAGAGGACGGTTTATCTCACTCTTCAACTTAGAGACGTTGATCACGTATTGCTTGAAGAGGAACCTACTGTTCCAGATACTGGGTCTGCTGCCGCAATCACTGCGGCTACTAAACTTCAGGCCAAGTGGAGAAGGAAAAATAGCATTTGCAGGTTGCTTATCCTGAATGCTATGGAGGATTCTCTAGCAGAATCCTACAGTAAGAAACCAATTGTCAGAGACATATGGGAGTCTCTGGAAAAACTGTACGAAGAAGACAAGAACAGGAGCAAAATATTTGTGGTTGAAAAATATCACAAATGGCTCTTTGAGGACGAGAAGTCCATGCTGCCGCAGGTCAAAAGAATTTCTGAAGTTGCGACAGAAATTGGAAGACGAGGCTATGCCCCTCCCCGACAAGTTTGTTGTTGGAGGAATTGTCTCAAAGCTCCCCGCTGGGTGGAGCAAGTTCTATGCAAACATGCATAGGAAGAAGTTGGAGATCACCCTTGAAGATCTCCTACAGGAAATCTATGTTGAGGACCAGATGCGGGCTCAACTGAAAGTGGACACACTGTCCAAGCAATTGGCTAACGCCAATGAACCAAAGGGAAAGCAGGCGGCTTTCCACAGCAAGAAGAAGAACCCTGACAATCTAAAAGTCAAGGGAACTTCTATCAAGAAAAAGAAGCCAAAGTCAGAAATGCCTTGCTTCAAGTGTGGCAAGAAGGACCACTTTAAGAATGAGTGTAAAGCAAAGACCAAGCAATCAGAGCAAGGAGAGCCTAGTAAGGTATCTATGATCACTGACGTAGTTGCTATGATTGCACAGGTTGATGCAGTAAGGACTGACTCTGACTGGTGGGTAGACACTGGAGCCTCCTGCCATGTCTGCTCCAGTAAGGAGTGGTTCACCACCTATACACCTACTTCTGAAGTGGTTATGATGGCGAACCAAGCACAAGCTGAAGTGCTCGGGATCGGGACGGTGGTGTTGAAGCTGACTTCGGGGAAGTCTCTGACGCTTCAAGGCATAAAGCACGTACCTGCTATCGCCAAGAACCTGGTCTCGGAAGGCCTACTCTGCAATGCAGGCCTCAGGATGGACATCAATGCTGGCCAGATGGTGATGTCTATCAAGGGAACATATTTCGGAAAAGCTTTTTATACCGAAGGAATGTTCAAGATTCAGCTTGTAAATCAGTTCAATGTAATTAATGTAATTAATGAAGTCACTCATTCTGCTTATACTCTTGAGTTGTGGCATAATAGGCTAGGACATGTTCATTGTAAACGAATAAACAGAATGTCTAGTCTAGGACTTATCTCCAAATGTGGGGGTAAGGTAGAGAAATGTGAAGTTTGTGCTCAAACGAAGATCACAAGGAAACTCTTTCCACGGGTTAATCGAAGTACAGATCTTCTGGAGGTGGTTCACTCCGATATCTGTGACTTCAAATAGTTCTCTACAAAAGCCGGGATGAAGTATTTCATAACCTTCATCGACGACTTCTCAAAGTATGCGTTCGTCTACTTGCTGAAGGCTAAAGACGAAGCATTCGAGAAGTTCAAGGAGTTCAGAGCCGAAGCTGAGCGGCAGACTGGACAACAACTCAAAAGGATAAGAAGTGATCGAGGTGGGGAGTACAGGTCTCATGAATTCGCATCGTTCTGTAAGGAACATGGAATTGTCAATGAGACTACGGCTCCGTACTCTCCTCAATCAAACGGAGTAGCTGAGAGGAAGAACAGGACGTTGACAGAAATGATAAATTCAATGTTGTTGACTGCTGGCCTTCCTAAGTGCTACTGGGGAGAAGCTGCATTGACGGTCACTTATATTCTAAATAGAGTGCCTCATGCAACTTCAGACGTTACTCCTCATGAACTCTGGTTCAAAGTCAGACCTAACTTGAATGTCATTCGAGTGTGGGGGTGTCTGGCGTATGTCAAGCTTCCAGATCTAAAGATTCAGAAGCTTGGGACAAGGACTACAAAGACGATCTTCTTGGGGTATGCCGAGAAGAGTGATGCTCGGAGATTTCTTGATATTGAGTCAAATCATATCATTGAATCTCGCGATGCAGAATATTTTGAAGACAAGTTTGCAAGGCACAAGAATATTGTTCTTCCGGATGTTCCGGAGAATAATGAGGGTGCACAAGAGACTGAAGTCTTCAATGAAGATGTGGTCCAAGAAGATGTTGTTGTTGATACAACGGTTGAACCAGAACAAGCTGAGCCGTCAGCTAAGCGTGTGAGGAGGCCGAAGGACTTCGAAAGTGACTTTGTCACCTATCATGTGGAAGCAGATCCGCTTACCTATGATGAGGCGATGAAGACCAGAGACGCGGTTTTCTGGAAGGAGGCGATTGACAATGAGATTGATTCCATCACCTCAAATAACACTTGGGTGTTGGTTGATCTTCCTGAAGGAGCGAAACCCATCGGATGCAAATGGATCTTCAAGAAGAAGATGAAAGCAGACGGAACTATTGACAAGTTCAAGGCTAGGTTGGTAGCCAAGGGGTTTTCTCAGAAGCAGGAGATTGACTACTTTGACACATATGCTCCAGTAGCCCGGATGACCACCATCAGAATGTTGATTGCTCTCGCAGCAATAAATGAGATGGTGATACATCAGATGGATGTGAATACGGCTTTCCTAAATGGCGAGCTGACCGAAGAGATTTACATGCAACAGCCAGAGGGATTTGTCATCAGAGATCTTGAAGACAAAGTCTGCAAGTTGGTGAAATCCTTGTACGGTCTTAAACAGACTCCCAAGATGTGGCATGAGAAATTTGACAAAGTTATAAGGTCAAATGGCTACATGGTCAGCGATACGGACAAGTGTGTTTACACGAAGTTCGCTGATGGAAGAGGTGTGATCGTTTGTCTGTACGTGGACGACATGCTTATCCTAGGTACGGATATTAGATGTGTCACGGAGACAAAGAAATTCATCTCAAGCAAGTTCAGTATGAAGGACTTGGGGGAAGCTGATGTGATCTTAGGGATCAAGATCATCCGGACAGACACTGGACTAGCGCTGTCACAGTCTCATTATATTGAGAAAATGATCACTCGTTATGGGTATCGGGATCTTCCAGGGATCGATACGCCGTACAGGTGTGATCTGAAGCTGAAGCATAATTCAGGGGAAAGCGTCAGGCAGCTGGAGTATGCAAGCGTAATCGGGAGTTTGATGTATGCTACTACTGCCACAAGGCCTGACATAGATTTCGTCGTGGGAATGCTGAGTCGTTTTACGAGCAATCCAGGTGTTGAACACTGGAAAGCTGTGGAACGGGTTATGAGATATCTCAAGAAGACTCAGACATATGCACTGTACTACAGCGGAGATCCGTCGGTAGTGGAAGGCTTCAGTGATGCCAGTTGGTGCTCAGAGGTGGAGAGCGAGAGGTCCACAGGTGGATACATTTTCACAATGGGTGGAGCTGCTATATCGTGGAAGTCGAAGAAGCAGACTCTCTCGCGGTCATCCATGAAATCTGAGTTCTTTGCACTTGATACCGCAGCCGAGGAAGCAGAACGGCTTCGGGAGCTCATGTATGATCTTCCAGTGGTTGGGGCGCAAATACCGGCGATACCGATATACTGCGACAACCAGGCGACTGCGGCGGTGGCATCAAATGACCTTTTCAACGGGAAGAAGAGGACCGTGCGGTTGAAGCACAGGGCAGTACACGATCTTATCAAGAGAGGTGTTATTGCAGTAATTGATGTTCGGAGTCAGGAGAACCTGGCGGATCCGTTCACCAAGGGCCTCAAGCGCCAGCTGGTCGATGACACAGCTTATAAAATGGGCTTGAAGGCATTCTGATATTGTATTATTGTATTCCTACCATAAAGTTTTATGCTATTAGTTCAAAGATTTATCTACTAGGCATCTAGTTTTTGGTTCAAGGGAGGACCACTAATCGGAAGAATATCAGGAACGGTGGGTACATGTTCTATTGGGCATGGAGAGGTTACGGACCTATAACCACTGTTGTCTACTGTTGTTTTCTGCGGAAAACAGGTCCTGTGGGAGGTTGGCTTAAATGCCTTAATGAGTTCTCAGACATTTGGAATGTCAGGTATGCTTTACAGGAAGCATGGTAGCACAGCACTACAAGGAGTGTGACTCCATGCTATGTGTGGCGGTGACTCCACCATGAGGTTCTCGAAGGAGGTAAAGCCTCGGCTATGTTAGCCAAGTCACAGCGGCATAGCACCGCAAATAGGCAGTTGGCCTAATGCTGTATATTGAATTAAAGAGGGATGTAGTCAGCACTACAAAGAGGAGGTGTTCCTCATGTTACGGGTGGCACGACACCACAATGAGGTAAATCCGGCTAGGGATAAAGCCTCGGCCTTGCAAGCCATGTCGTAGCGGCGTAACACCGCACAGAAGCGTAAGGCTTCATGCTGGGTAGTTTGGCACTACAAAGGGGCTAGACCTCATGCTACGGGTAGTATGACACTACGATGAGGTTCCCGGTGATTCGGGGTAAGGTCCTCGGCTTAAGGCCATGTCATAGCGGCGTAGCACCGCAAAGGAAGCGTTGGACGCTTCATGTCATGTCTCTTTAATAAAGAACTCACCTATAGTGTATGGACAAAGAGATATCAGGCCGTCTCTTGAGGGTAAACTTGTAGACGCCCAATATTATACACTGAAACCAGGCTGGCACACGGCCTTAAATGTGCAGCCAGAAGCACATGTAACTACATTATGTGAGTGGAAAGAATTTCAGCTATGATGCAGAATTCAAGGCTTAGTCCATTCTTGTATTATAGTTTGATTTTTGACTCACGTGGGAAGATTCAAGTCTTAAGTGGCATCTATCCTAAAAGCATAATGGACAGTTACTGTGGGGAACACTCGTACTCATATATATAGAGATATGTAGGGGATTGTTGGGTTTTTAGCCTTTAGTTTTGGTTTTTAGTCCCACATCGGCTAGAAAGGAATGTGTATCTCCATATATATGAGTCTTTGCTCTTTATGGAGATGCACATGTAGTGCATATGGGTGTGTGCCATGTGGGATTAATTATTAATGGTATAAAGGCTTAATCAACAATTAAGAAGCTGTAAGCTTTTTGCTCTTGGAAATTTATTTCCATGGAGCTAAGCTCCGTAGGAGCTTAGCGACTCGGACTCGGACTCGGACTCGGACTCGGGCTCGGACTCGGGCTCGGGCTCAAGGGCTCATGAGGCGTAATGTGGCGTTTTGTTGGCGCACTTTGCACTTAGCACGTCAGCATCGTCGCTAGGTGCATAGTGCGCTTAAGTTGCGCTCGTTGCGCGAGCCACTTGCGCGACCACGTTGCGCGGTCCGTTACGCGAGTCCAGTTACGCTGGCCCAGTTACGCAGCCCAGTACGCAGTCCAGTACGCCCAGTACGCGCAGTGTGCGCAGCGTACGCAGCGTGCGTAGAGTGCGCAGTGTGCGCAGCGTACGCAGTGTGCGTAGAGTGCGTATGTGCGTATGGCTGGCTGCATATTAGAGCGGGAACGGTTGCAGCAGTTGCTGCACTTTCAGGAGTGGTTCAGCCACTACTCTGAAGTTCTGGCAACTGCTTGGCAACCGCCCCGTGGCCTATATATGCAGGTTCTCTCCTCTCTCTCAGTGTTGGAGAAATCAAAATTTCAGGGAGAAAACTCTAAGTGTTCTTTAACACAACAGAGTAGTGAGCGTGTTTTTTAACACAAACACTAGTACTTTTTAGTACGCGTGGGTTCTGTTACTTCAGAAACAGAGAGAGAAGAGTAGAGCCATTGCCAGAGGAGTTCGCCGTCTTCCGAGGAGTCAGAAGAGCAGAAGTGTTCCAAGGTCAACCTTGCTGGTTCCTGGAAGCTGTTCGCAGAGGGCGAATAAAGCTTTGAGCAACGGTGATAATTCACCCCAGCATTTCCATCTCTCGCCTGTCATCCTTCTGTTGCCTTTAGCAGTTCTGTCAGTATCTTCTTTTTAGAAGGCACTACTGCCAGTTTGCTACGATCACGAAAATCTCTTTAGATTATTCGTGTATTACGATATCTTTTTAGATCTCGTAATTTGCAGAATCCTTCTGGATCTCTGTTGCAAAACCTTCTTTAAGGAATTGCATTTGAAACGTTGTCTTTACAACTGTTTCAGTTTCTGTATTTTCCATCGAATAGCGTGCCCCGGCGTTCCCGGCAATAACAAAGTTTAGGTTGAGGGCCATATGCAACGTGTTCAACCGGTGTTAGTGGTGACCTACACACGAGTGGGGGTGTGCAAGGTCTCGATTATGTGCATTGCAGATGGGAGGCTTGATGCACGGCTTTTTGTTTGTCAAAAGAGTTTGCAGTAAGGAGACCCTGCTATGCTGAGAACTCTTGTGTTAGGTTGCTTGGTTGGGGTTATTTAGACATACCTGATGACTTGTGCTGATATGGCATGGTAGTTTCGAGGATGGTTGGGTCGACAGACATGATGAAGAGGTGTACTATAGTGCTATGCGTGTAAAATGTGAAATGGGCTAAAGTTTGAGATGAACACCAAGTTATTTGGTTTAGGGGATAGGTGGCCTAAGTACCGGGTTGTCAACCTATGAGAGGGGTGTTTGTGTGTATGTCTCCCCACCTTTTGTTTTTCTAGCATGGATTGTTCATATAGAACTCGAAGTGCCATGCTATTATTACCTATTATTCATATTCGATATGGCGAGGCATATGCTTCTTCTCCTTCTCCTTCTCCTTCTTCTTTCTTCTTCTTTTCAAATAAATTGGTGCCAAGGGTGAGCGAATGCTCTACATTTGGTAACTTCTCTTCTCCTCCGATCACAATGAAAGATCTGGGAACCTAAAAGTTGTGAAAGTGGTGTTCGGTACCGGATGTATTGTAATTACTAGATCGGTCCCTTGTTGATGAGTGAAGGACATCATTATGCTTGATAAAAGGAAATGAGGGAATTATAGAGTGGTGGTGAACCAGAGAACAGTTTCTTGTAGAAACGAGGATCAAGATCAGTATGAGACTTTGAGAAGAACTGGGTATAGCAAGAGGGTTAATACCGAGGTAGGATAGGGGCACCAAATTAAAGTTCGGACTGTCTGAGTTTGAAGCTTATTCAGAATGAAGGTGTAGGGGAGCACTAAGGTACGAAGGTAGATACTTGGAGGGATGAGAACTCTGGGTAATGCCTTCCAGGGTTAGTCATGGTGGGTGTAAATTCATTGGAGACGGACTGACATAGTATCAGGATGAGAAACTCTCAAGATCGAGTTCTCCCTGGAATGAAGGTACGTCAGGCACACATGAATAAAAATTTCTGGCACACAAACTCTGAACTCTTTGATACTAGCTAACAACGGTAGATAAAATCTGTAGTTTCTTGGATGCAAAATATTGGGACAAAAAGATTCAGTTAGTAATCTTGAAGCTCTTGGTCAAGGCCGTGGGGCAGAAGCACTTTGATTGGAGAGGAAACTATTGAGGCATTGACAATAATGGTTACTAGAGCAAAGTCAATGTGGGGTAAGGATAGACAGAGTGTAGGGGCTTTTGGGAAATATTTTGGTAGTCTACCAGACTACCAGGAGCCTGGTGAAGCATATTCATGGGGATGGTGTTGTAATTCTCCAAGAAGCAGATGAGTTCTCAAACTAGAGTTGAGGCGTTTCATGGGGGAGTTTGGCAGTTCTTGCTTCCAGTGATCTGAACAGTATTAAGCATTTAAGGATGTATCTTTCTGATGGACAACTTGGAGGCTGGGTGTGATGTGTTGTTACAAGTGCAATACGGTCAGACAGACGAGGTAATAACTGATGTGCATACATAATATATTAGATCCATAACTAAGGATTTGTGCTGCTATACGACTACATGGAGATTGGTCATAAGTTTATAACATGCTACAAGTTACTAGTTCTATGCAGCAGACAACGGATAGGATGCACCAAAAAGTAAGAAAAATGATATGATTACATGCCAAAAGTGGGAGTGATGTTGATTCAAGTGCAATACGGTCAGACAGACGAGGTAATAACTGATGTGCATACATAATATATTAGATCCATAACTAAGGATTTGTGCTGCTATACGACTACATGGAGATTGGTCATAAGTTTATAACATGCTACAAGTTACTAGTTCTATGCAGCAGACAACGGATAGGATGCACCAAAAAGTAAGAAAAATGATATGATTACATGCCAAAAGTGGGAGTGATGTTGATTCAAGGTTTTGATGTACTTGATAAGGATGCTTAGGACAGAGGAGTTTGTCGAGAAGCTCAGATCTTAGCAGCTTTGCTGGTGTCAAGTTGCCATGGACTACTGCTTGCAAATGTACATGGTCTATGATAGGGGTTGAGTATGACGAGAGAATTTTGAGTGTTGGTGCTCTAGGATGGAGCACTCAAAGGTAGAGGCTAGTTGAGGAGGTAGTAGACCTAAATGCTAGGTTTGTTTGTGCAGTGTCATATGAGGATCTGTGGGCCTCGAGGACTCATGGAATTTGATCCTGTGGTTGAAATACAACCAATTGGACATTTGTACTTTGGAGCTCGTTAAGGGACTTGGTGGATAAGACTACCATGACCTACAAGTTGGAGTCTTGGACAGTTGATAATGTGGCTGTTTTGAATCCGAACCTCAACATCCTGATGCTCATGGTGTTTCATGATCAGTATTAGAAATGAACGGAGAAGTGGTGGAATGTAGGGAACCACATAGTCGGACAAGGCATTGTATTGGTTCTAATTTTGAGTATGACAATTTTTTTTATTCATTCACTGTCAAGATGCCTCTTCAGAGTTAAATATGATAGGAAAATTCTTGTTGTACTACTGCCCATGTGACAAATTTAACTACTTGATTCCAATGATCCTTCTTTGTGAGAGCGTATTTAATTCTTGGAGGTAGTGAAGTAACCTAAACTTTAGAAGATAAATATACAACCCTAAACCCTCTTACAACTCTAGAATTTTGGTATAGTGACATGGACTTTAATATGGTATCAGAGCAACCCACGTTCGAAGCCTCTTGCACACATTCTAAGTAGACGTTATAAAAAATTATACCTCAGCGTGAGTCCAGCTTTGTGCTCAAAATGTGCCTCGGCCTACGAGGCTACGTTAGAATATGAATATATAACCCCCACTACAACACTAAATTTGGTGCAGCCGCAGAGACTTTAACATAAACATTCAGATTTGTAGTTGTAACATTTGTGTCATATAGATTTGTACAGCTAGCACTACTCAATATGATATTGCAATAACAAAGAAAACTGTGTATTGTCACTTTTTTTTTGAAACAGTGTATTGACATCAATATATAATACTTTTTATCATAAACCAACATCCCTATATTAAAATCTTTGACTTGCCAAGCATGTGATGCATTTAATCTGTGATTGTACACTTATATGGAGTGGCTATTTCATATCTATATTTCAGTCCTGGGACACAACCTCTATATCTTTATCAGCTAGCTGTGATTTGTTCATGAGATATGTGACCAGAACTTCTGCTTTAGAATATGAGGACTTCAATGCTGCAAAATCACGGCTGATTGAGCGTGGTGAAAATTTTGGAGAGATATCTTTAAAGGTAATTCATTCATAAGGAAAGGCCTATTTTTCTCCATGAATGAGCGAAAAGTAAACTGAGTGGAAACATAATTTACAGGCTCGTCGAACAATCGCAATGCTTAGTCAGGATTTTATATTTGATGGTTGCACTATCCTGGTCCATGGGTTCTCAAGAGTTGTCTTAGAAGTGCTGAAGTTGGCTGCATCAAATAAGAAACTTTTTCAAGTTCTATGCACAGGTCTTTTTTCATCTCAAATATCTCACATTGTATTTGCTATCACCAAATCATAATCTGAATATCTAAATCATGGTTTAGTGCAGAGGGAAGACCCGACAGGACAGGCTTACGGCTGTCAAATGAACTTGCACTGTTAGGCGTTCCTGTTAAGCTTCTGATTGATTCTGCAGTTGGCTATACCATGGATGAGGTTGACATGGTACTTGTTGGGGCTGATGGCGTTGTTGAGAGTGGAGGGATCATCAACATGATGGGAACATGCCAATTTGCACTAGTGGCTCATAGCATGGATAAACCTGTTTATGTGGCTGCTGAAAGTTACAAGGTACTGTTTTACGTCACTTCATATCTACTTGCTTCAACATATTAACCACTTCATATTTTGCAACTCTAATGATGGACTTGATCCTAATTAATCTTTTTCCATGCATATTTAGTTAAAAATTGTTACCTCTGGTCTGATATCAGTTAGACGAAGACTCTTCTGAGGTCACAGTTGTCAATTGCTTTGTGAAAGCTTTCACGATATAAAGTCAACATAAAGAGCCAACTGCTTGCCTTCATAATTGATGTTCCTAGTCTTTTATTTAGTTTAAACATAAAAGCTCTCTAGTGTACTTCAAGGGCCAAAATTTTAAAATTCATCTGAAATCGATTAATTCAAAGTCAGTTTTGGCTGAACCTGATCAAAACTGGGTTGAAAGCCTGCCCCTCAATATTCTTTAATTTGCGTGCAATTCATTCTATTTTATGTAAGTTGACAAAATCCCAGCTTTTGTTATCAAACCGTAGGGAAAAGAATATCCTCCAAATCAAAATGTTTTATTATATAATGCAACTCATAGCCACTAACATTTTATATTACAATATTTGCCTGCTTTTAATTTGGTAATTAGTAGTTACTTACAACCATTTCTTCTGGGTAACTAAAATTTTCAAAATGGCTATTCCATTATAAATAAGTCAAGGTTTTCCTTTTGTAATATATCTAGTAAGGGTAATGTACTAAAGTTATATAATTGTACAACTCATTACATTCTTCTTTAGTCAATAGAAGATAATTCCTTCTTAATAAATCTTGATTGATCGAGTTCATAACTTATGATTTATTATGTTCTGGAGGAATTTTTCATTTTTTTGATAAATGAATTAAAAATACTAAATTGATTACTAAGTCATATAAGTTGGATACTTATTACTTTTTATGGAAATAAAAACATGTATAATGTTGAAAAGTGAGTCTTCAGACAATATTTGAAAATGATTTTTTGGTATATTCTCTTAGGATTCCAGCTGTCAATTTTTTACCCCGAATTAAGGTTAATGCTTGAAATCAGTTGAGCAACGAATTTGTTTCAGATTGATCTTTTTAACTTGAAATCGATACAAAAAGGTGTTTGATTGTCCGAAACACTAGGACTTGTTCACATGGACATGGGGTGTCTGTAATGCCCCGCTCCGCACGGTGCATTATGCTGAGTCGTTGACTCGAAGAGTTGCGTTGACCCGATTACGTATCGATGCGAATCGATACAAAGTGTTAAGTTGTCCCGAGGAATGCATCAAACTAAGTCGATGCGAAGAGTTGCCTTGTCCCAAAGAATGCATCGAGTGAATCGATGCGAAGCGCCGCGTTGCCTCGAAGGATAAGTGCGTTGAGACGGCTCGAAGATTCTAAGAAATCGAATCGACCAAGGCGCAAGTCCAAATCGATGCAAGTATTGATTTTAGTTGGTTTCATGTGCAGGCTATACGTTTACGCTGAAATGTTAGAGGTTGATCTTTTGCCTTATTCAGTAAGGGGTCCGCGAAAGCAAATCGTCGCCTTGCGACGGACTGAGGCGTTGGCACGGTAAGCCCAAATCGGACGTACAAACTCAATAAGCACGAAGTGCTCGAATGGCTAAGTCAGGAGAGTGGCCGTGCAACAAAGTTAGGAAATCGAGCCGCATCGGCTCGGCGAAACGACAAAGGCGTATCGACTCAAGGTGGGAGGATGGACTTCTTTTTACTCCTTCATTCGATAAGTCAAATATATCATTGTATGCTGAGTTAACCTATCAACGCCACAGGCGTGGCTCGATAGAGAGATAAACGTAGTGCGTGTCGAACACTAGATAGAACGATTGAAATGAATCGTACGGCAAACGTACGAGTCGCTATGGAACATTGGATATCGCAAAGGCGAGCGCCTCGGTGCGCAAGCCGCAAGAACATGGGATAACTGTACTCGGCGAGTGCCTTAGTGCACGAACCACACCGTGCCTTCGCGCACGAGTTAGAACGGCTAGAACATTGAAAGACAATAGGCGAGCGCCCTAGCGCGCAAGTCACGGACATTGAATGCTAAGTCATAGAACATCGGAATACGGTCGGAACGTGCCTACGTGCACGAGATAATAAAAGATGGCTTCGTTGTGAGAGAATACAGTTGTGGCATGAATGTGGCGGAACTGTCGGATATGACATAATGCCTCGAAAGGTGTTCGGGACCTTCGGGTCGTTCGGTTGACGAGCATTGAGTTGAGGCATAATGCCATTGAAACATTGAAACGAAGCATGAAGCGTAAGAACATAGAAAGTTAACGGAAGAAATACGAGATGATAATGCGGCATGGTGCCCTTCGAAATGTTCACGGCCTTCGGGCGTTCGTTGAGGACATTCGGCGTTATGCCAATTGAAATAGAGATAAGCGAACTTGCTTGGTTGTTTGAAAGATAAGATTCGTTGTATGGTCAAATGGACTTAAAGATATAAAAGCCCGTGCATGGGTATTCCCTCGAACGCGGCGCGCCAGGGCGCTGGGACCGTTCGGCCTAGGAGGGATTCGTTTTCGGTATTGTTGGTGCACTTCATTTAGATGGGTAGCGACCGTCTGGTGAATGTGATAAGCCACTTGCTGCGATTATTTTGGTGGCCTCTGATGTTGGTTAGCAACCGCACAGAGTTAACATCGTCTTATGTTTCGATTCGATAATATAAGTCCATTCTAGCCCGAAAAGCTAGTGACCTTCATATAGTTAAGGGCGACGGGTTTGGAAGTACAAGGTATACGTATATCCTGCATGGATGGATCCGAATAGAGAGCACTTATAACATGACAGGGAAAAACGGATGGGCGTATTCACCTTGCGTCGGAGCAAGGGCGAGTGCGTCGACTTAGTAAGAGTCGCGCCACGAATCAAACACGAGAATGCTTGCTTGCTTGCCTATTCAATTCGATAACATGCTTGCTATGATAACATGCTTTACGCTTTCGAATATGCCATGAAATTGACCCTAAGGAGAACATAGCAAGATCATAAGCTAAGTTGCATGATTCAACATAAATATTAAAATGTCGGTTTGGAAAGATGATCTTTGCTTCAGTACATGCGAGGACGAACGTACTGATCCCCCACCAGCTTCATGCAGGGTGCAGGGAATGGATTGCCCGCGGCGAAGCGTTGCTTGAACGCGTTGAGGCTTGGAATGCCGAAGCGTATTGAAGCGTGCGATCGCTTGACGCTCGGACTCGCGACAGGATTGATGCGGCCGAGATATAGAAGGCATGATGTATGGAACGGCGAAATCCTTTGTGGGCAAGAGAGAACCTGAGTGTTGTAGCCAATCTGGCAAATTCCGTTGGGCTATCGAAAGCCTTTGTAATCTGATTTCGAATATCAATAAAGAGAATCGTTTTCGTATACTCTGTTTTCCTTTCATTGTTAACGTTCAATTCAAAGATAACCATTTGAGAACTTGTCATCTTGCCTTGCACGAGCGCACCTCCAGGCTCGTGCGGCATCACGCCCCAGCGAGGACGATGATTCGGGTGATTCCGGGTCGGGGCGTGACAAATTGGTATCAGAGCTCTAGACTCAATTTTCTCTGGACGCTTGCTTCATTTCAGTTCTAAAAAGTTGCCCACCACCAATCGAAATCACTCTTGACTCTACTCGATGCCGCACTGGATGTTCCATACAATAAGTCTAATACAAATCATGTAATTTTGCCGCGTGTTGTTTGGAAATTACATGGTGTTAGTTGGAAAAGTCGGAAAAGGTTTGTTGCTGCAAGTGCAACAAGTTGCGAGATATAAATTCGAGAATTTGTTGCCGTAGATGCAACACGTCGTGAATTGTGGTTTGAGATATTCGTTGTTTACAACGAACGATACGAGAAATGTTGGTTGCATCGATACAATGATAGTCGTGGAATGTTGCTGCAGCAATTGCCACGCGTTGATTGTAAACGATGCGTTGAAAAGAAATGAAAGTTGATATGGAATGTGTCGAACGGATTCACATATCGATTTCGAATGTGCGTTTGCGATGAAAAGCGGTAAGTCAATATCGAATGTGTTGAAACGGATTTGAGCATTGACTTTAAATGTCGGAAAGGAAATGTTGCACGATGTGCAATGCGTATCGAGAATAAATCGAAGCACGAGGTGCGGTAAATATCGGAAATAAATCGTTGCACGATGTGCAATGCGTATTGAAAGTAAAATATTGCACGTGGTGCAACGTATGTCAAAAGTAAAATTATTGCACGTGGTGCAACGCGTATCAAAGTAATCGCTGCACGAAGTGCAACGGATATTGAGAATGAAATTTTGCACAAGATGCAACGGAAGAAATAAAAGTTATAAATCGAGAACGAAATCGGTTCGGTTGCGCGTCGAGCTGTGTTGGCAAATGAATGCATTGGCCGAGTTGCGTCGGATTTTGATTAATCAAAGTTACGGTTGTGATCAAGCACGATCACTGCGGAAATCGTGAGTCGGAAGAGATCGTTGGTTCGTAAAGAGTACGTTGCGACGGAAGTAACTTAATTTCTGGGTGGTATATGGCATACCACCGATGCAATGAATGGCTCGATTCCGAGTGGTATATGTAATACCATTTGTGCGATGAATTGCATCGACGTATTGTGAGAATTGCAGAAGGTTTGTCCGCAACGGACGGGATAGCACCGAGACTCGATTGAGAATTTGTACGACGGCATGTTGATGCAAGTGTTCTTCGATGATCGGTTAGAACGGTAAGTCGGGACTTGTAACATTGAATGATACGTCGATTGAAAATTATGTGTCGGTCGAATGACGGGAACTAGCGAAACGATTATGCCTTGAGGCAACAATCGGATCGACGGGATAGGAAACTCGAAACGTTGAAATCGAATCGCACGACTTGCGATTTCGATAAATTGTTGGACGATGCGAATTGTAATCGAATCGCACGATGTGCGATTTCAGTCAGAAAGTTGGTTGACGCGAGTAATCGTGCTTAAGAAATAGTTGGTTACGTTACAGCGAAACTCATTTGTGTACGACTGAAAACACGCGAAACTTAGAGGGCGAAATCGTATGACTTGAGGGTTCGATGTTGGATAATCGGTAACTCAGTTACGCGATCGAAGTATAGCGGGATGCGGCAAATCGGAGAATGAGTCGATGTGTATGAAAAAGTTTGTTGCGAACTTTGATGTATGCGATGCGAGTTAAGTTGACGTTGAAACGGATTCAGAGTTGACCCTTACGTTATCGAAATAGATACGGCGTATCGAGATCGATACGTAAGGAAACGTAAGCGATGTGAGAATACAAAATAGAGTGTGCCTCGTGCTATGAAATTTTGTAAGTAACGATACGTGTCCCGACCCGCTACCCAAATTGTTGGGCCAGGCCGAGTCATGTCCAGCCTACGTTGAGATAAAACGTAGTAAGCTGTTCTAAAGACAACAAGATAAGACTAAATGTGCTAACAGTTCTATAAGTGAAGAATAATCATAAATGCTCCAAACACAAAAGTCGTCGTATATAGTAAAATGTCCAAGTACAAGTGAACTGAAATGTAAAACTGGATACATGTCCAGTTACAAAATGATATAGTCTAATACATGTCTACTCTCAAAAGTCTAAGTAAACAAAAGACAACTAGGCGAGGTTCCCCGCAGGAACATCCTCGTAAAGCAGAGCCGGATCCTCGGCAGTAATCCCATAATATGAGTCGCAGAGTAACTCCTCCTCAGTAAGGACACCTACAACGTTATCCTGTCAGGACGGGAGCAAGTACTAAATCTAGCAAACTAGCATATGAAACATGAAAATGAACATGAGAGGAATAACTGGAAAGCATGGCATCACTCAATCTATCATGGCAAGGACACACGTGTCATAGAGACAGATGTATATGTAATGTTTAAAACTGTAGCAAGTACGTGATCGGTCAATAGATGTACAATGTGCTGGAGGGCACATAATGAAATGTACTTCCGTACAAGTGAAACGGCGACAGATGTACATACGTACAAATCTGCGTTGAGATAAAGCCTACGACAAGGTATACATATAAAATGTCAACCTTGCTCGGTACGTACGTACGGAGAAGGGGGCAAGATTACGTACTCAACTATCAGTTTCCCCATAACCCATATTCTAATCATGTGAGAGATACATCAAGACTATTCTAAGCATGGTAGTAACTGAAAGTATATCATGTAGAGATTCTAACTTGCTACCCCAAGGATCAGCATGTAACATGGTGGGGTTTGCAGTTCATTCATGTGACAATATGTAAAGTTCGTAGAAAGTACTTGCCTCTAGCAAAGCAAAACAAAACAAGCTGCGATAACAGTGCTATGGATGTCCAGTAACTCGTCGCTGTAGAAGTAAAATATAATAACTTAGCTTTACACTAAGCTAAAACACTAGGACACTAATTGGTGAAACACGACTTGTGACTGGGCACCTAGCCAAAATGATGACTTGGCATAGGAGACCAAAGTGGGGTGACACACTATGTTAACTAACTTTCTAGGGTCTTTACACTAGTGAGGGTTGGTGTTCAACACGACTAAAACTCCAATTAACACAAAAAGCTACAAGTCGTAATTAATCAATAAATAAATCAAAAGATCATTGTGTTCTAACAATTTTTGAGATAGGCAAAAAGCCTAGTTTTGCATAAAACAAAGTACCAAAACGATCCTTGCTAACTATAGAAATTTATTATAATTTTTCTGGAATTTATTAACCAGTACAAATATTTTATAAAAATCAGTTTTCCTAAGTATACAGAAAACGAGTTTTGGTTTCATATGCCAAACTAGTGGCAAAACAGTAAATTAAATACTACAAAAATTATACTAAATTAGCCAACTTAACATAGTATCTAAAAACTATTTTTCCACAATTTTAACAATACTTTAAGTATTTTTAGAAAATCAAAAACAGCAATGCACACAATAATTAATTATCTGCGTATTTTGTCCATGTATATAATTTGAACCAAAGTTCAAATACAGGACCCAAGGCCATGAATCAAGTCCAATATGACTTGTACAGGTCTTGAATGTGTGAAAACACATTTGAGCCCAAATACCCATGCTAGGCTTGGACACCAAATGGTTGCAGTAATTTAAATACACTAAAAATACAATTTGGTAATAGTGCAAAATAAATATTAATATTTTAATAAGGTAAAGTTATGCATAGTGAAAATATGCATACATATGTTTTAAAAGTACACATATATATGTAAGGAAAAAATACTTAATTTATAAGGTATATATGTATAAATATATATATACATATATAGGAAAATACTTAACAATAAAGTGTATATATATACTAATATATATATATATTTTTTTTTATATATATACTAATATATATATACATGAAAATATATACATATATACATAATACATACATATATGAATATATATATAAATACAAACATATTTATATAAAATTTACTAACTATAAAATATATACATATATATATAAAATACTGTCAAAAGCAGTATATACACATATATATATATACTAATATATATATATACATATATATATAAATATATATATATATAAAACTGAAAAAGAAAAAGAAAAAGAAAAAGAAACAGAAAAGAAAAGAAGACAGAAAGGAGGGGGCTCGAACTCGGGCTAGCAGAGCCGGGGGGGGGGGGGGGGGGGGGGTTTAGTTACTGCGCGCTGGCCAGTGGGCCAGTTGGCCCGTTTGTTAGGAATAGGATTGGGTTTATTTTATTTAGGTTTTAGTTGTTAAAAACAGTAACACGAAATATCGCTCTGTGTCCTGACAGTTTGGGACACAGAGTCTTGTATCCATACTCAGCACGACACGGACGAAATGATTCGGCCGTGTCCAAGCTTACCCAAAGACTGCCCGTGTCCTGGCGAGTCACCCATGCTAAATCGAGACACAAATAGACACGAACACAAACTGACACGTACGTGTCCGGCTAGTCAGGGGGGGTTTGAGAGTGCTGGCCGGCGGAGTAGGCGTCGGGGCGGTGGCGCTCGGGTGGCGACGCGTTCGCCTTGGCTGGGCGCGTCGAATGGTGGTGGTCGCGGCTGTCGAAGTCGACCGTGGAGGCTGGACGGGGAAGCTCGTCGGAGTTAGGGTTAGGGCTGGAAGTTTTTGGGGAAGACGGTGGCGTGGGCGGTCGTGGTGGGGTTTTAGGGTTTGGGTTTTGTCTGGGGGAGAGAGGGGGGTCATTTATAGGGGGCTAAAGCGGTCGATAGGTCGGTCGGGCAGCCGGAAATGGCGGGGGCTGCCCGTCGGCGTGGCGGTCGTCGGTGGGGGGGGGGGGGGGGGGTAGGTTTAGGATTAGCGTTTAGGTCCTCCTAGTTTAGGTTATTACAGATAGGTCCCTAAGGTAGATAAATGCAAATTAGAATTTGCATTCCGCATTTAAAATAATTCATTTATTTACAAACTGATATTGTAACAATTCTAATAATTACAAAACAGTATTAAAACAATTCTAATAATTGCAAATTGATATTAAAAACATTTAAATAAATTACAAATCAATATTTTTGTATTTTAAAACTCATTTAAAATCTTTTAAAAATTCTAGAAAAATCCCTAAAAATTCCTAATAATTATTTAAGGCTATAAATGACATTTAAAATTTAATTAGCACAAATAAAAAATGAATTTGAAAATCAGGGGCTTACAAGTCTTCCCTCCTTGAAAAATTTCGTCCTCGAAATTCACAAGGATTGAAGACTCGACAATATTCTAACATAGCAAGTAATGCAACAAAATGACTAAGGCTGCGATCGAAACTAACCTCTAAGGTATCAAGCGGGAACGGGTGGTTCCCTCGCAGCGGTTGGGTCGAACAAGTAAGGGTATCTCTCCCTCATGTCCGACTCCCTCTCCCAAGTAGATTCACCTGGGGAGTGACGGCTCCAAGCTACTTGTACTAGGGGTATAACCTTGTTCCTCAGCCTCTTCTCTCTCCGGTCTAATATCTCCACTGGCTGCTCAGAAACTGTAAGGCTCGGTCCGACCTCCAACTCTGAATGATCTAGCACATGACTGGGGTCTGGAACATATCTCCTCAGCTGAGATACGTGAAAGACGTCGTGAACTCCTGCTAGGTTGGGTGGAAGTGCAACCCTGTAAGCTACCTCTCCGATCCTGCCAAGTACCTCGAACGGCCCGATGTATCTGGGGCTCAGCTTCCCTCCTCGTCCGAACCGGATCGTCCCTCTGGTAGGTGATATCTTCACTAGCACCATATCGCCGTCTGCGAACTCCATCGGCCTGCGACTAGCATCAGCCCAGTGTTTCTGCCTGTCCTGAGCTACTCTGAGCCTGTCTCTGATCATCCCGACTTTCTCTGCTGCATCCGTGATCATCTCTGGCCCAAGCATAACTCTGTCTCCGACATCATCCCAAAAGAGCGGTGTGCGGCATCGTCGCCCATAAAGCGCCTCGAAAGGAGACATACCAATACTGGCCTGGTAGCTGTTGTTGTATGAAAACTCTACCAAGTGCAGATGGCTCTCCCATGATCCTCCGAAGTCCAGCACGCAAGTCCTCAGCATATCCTCCAGTGTCTGTATCGTCCTCTCGGACTGCCCATCTGTCTGTGGGTGGTACGCCGTACTGAACTTGAGCCTACTGCCCAACTCCTCCTGCAAGCTCCTCCAGTAGTGGGATGTGAATATGCTGTCTCTGTCTGACACGATGCTCACCGGCACTCCGTGTAGGCGAACTATCTGCTGCATGTATAGCTCCGCCAACTTCTCGGTGGAAAGCCCCACCTTGAAGGGTATGAAGTGCGCACACTTCGTCAGCCTGTCTACAATGACCCAGATGGCATCCTTCCCTCCTTGGGAACGAGGAAGCCCTGAAACGAAGTCCATCGTAATATGTTCCCACTTCCACTTGGGAATGGGTAACGGCTGCAACAAACCAGCTGGCCTCTAGCGCTCCGCCTTGACCTGCTGGCAAACTAGGCATCTCGAGATGAAACGCGATACATCCCTCTTCATCCCGTGCCACCAAAGATGTTCCCGCAAGTCACGGTACATCTTGTTAGCACCAGGGTGAATAGAATATCTCGATCGGTGCGCCTCCTGCAAAACTGCCTCTACTAGATCTCCCTTCGGCACGCACAATCGGCTGCCATGCCTCAAGGATCCATCCTCTGCTATAGTGAAGTCATCCAGCAATCCAGCTAATGCCTGGGGTCGAAGTCTGCGAAGGCTCTCATCTGTAGACTGTGCCTCCCGGATCTGCTCCATCAATCCTGACTGAATGTCAAGCGCCATCATCTGTATCACTGATCCTGGCCGAACTAGCTCGATACCGAGCTTCTCCAGATCCTCCCGCAAATGCCGATCAATCATCAGGTACCATGCCATCGGATGCCTGCTCAGCGCATCCGCCACCACATTTGCCTTCCCGGGATGATACTGTAAATCGATGTCGAAGTCCTTCATCAACTCCAACCATCGTCTTTGCCTCATGTTCAGCTCTTTTTGCGTGAACACATACTTCAAGCTTTTGTGGTCAGTAAAGATTTCCACACGCTCTCCGTATAAGTAATGTTTCCATAACTTGAGTGCAAAGATCACCGCAGCTAACTCGAGGTCATGGGTAGGATAATTCCTCTCATGAGTCCGCAACTGCCTAGATGCATAAGCAATTACTTTTCCATGCTGCTGTAGAACACATCCTAGCCCCTTCCCAGAAGCATCACTGTAAATGGTGAATCCTCCAGAACCTGAAGGTAAAGTTAGAACTGAAGCGGTCGTCAGCCTCCTCTTCAGCTCCTCGAATGCCGCCTGGCAGTCCTCTGACCAGATGTACTCTGCGTCCTTCCGCGTCAGCTTCGTCATGGGTTCAGCTATCCTAGCAAAGTCCTGGACGAACTTTCTGTAATAGCCTGCTAAACCCAGAAAGCTCCTGATCTCTGAAACTGACGTCGGAGCCTTCCACGTCTCAACTGCAGCAATCTTCCTGGGATCCACCGAGATTCCATCTCCAGTGACTACATGGCCGAGAAACTCCACTCGGTCTAAAAAGAACTCGCACTTCGGCAATTTGGCAAACAATCTCTCCTGCCTCAGAATCCCCAAAACTATCCGCAAGTGCTCTGCATGCTCCTCTGGCGTCTTCGAGTATATCAGGATGTCGTCGATAAACACTACGACGAACTTATCCAGATACTGGTGAAATGTCTTATTCATCAAGTTCATAAAGACAGCTGCCGCATTTGTGAGACCAAATGGCATCACCAGAAACTCGTACTGCCCGTACTTCGTGTTGAACGCCGTCTTCTGGATGTCTGCTGGCCTAACCTTCACCTGGTGGTACCCGGATCTCAAATCTATCCTGGAAAACACTTTCGCCCCGCTCAATTGGTCGAACAAATCATCTATCCTGGGCAGAGGATATTTGTTCTTGATGGTGATGGCATTCAAGGCCCGGTAATCAATACACAACCGGACTGTACCATCCTTCTTAGGCACAAAGAGCACTGGCACTCCCCATGGAGAAGCACTGGATCGAATGAAACCCTTTTTCAACAGGTCATCAATCTGCTCTTTCATCTCTATGGCCTCCTTGGGATTCACTCTATAGCAAGCCCGGGATACTGGTGATGAACCCGGCACTAGATCTATAGTGAACTCCACATCTCTGTCAGGCGGAAGTCCTGGAAGATCCTCTGGGAATACATCCATAAACTCGCTAATGATAGGGTGTGGCGGTGCTGCGTCCCCGACTGTAGCACAACAGTTCGGCTCTAGGCTGATCTCCGGCCCTGTCCTCCTGACACTGAATGGTGCTGTGCCTGGGGGACTGAACACAATACTACCCTCATGGCAATCTATAGATGCATGGGCATAGCTAAGCCAGTCCATCCCCAATATGATATCATAACCGGGGAGCGGCATCACAAAGAATCGCCCTCTGAACTCTCTCCCGGCTATAAAAATAGAACATCTATAGATAGATCTAATAGGCACTGGTCCTCCTCCCGTCATCACTCTACTAATCTCCGCAGTAGGTGTAGCTACTAGATGATGTTTGTGCATAAACTCTAATGATAGGAAGCTATGAGATGCACCAGAATCAAACAAACATACAGCTAGAAAAGTATGCAAATAAACATGACCTGTGATGACGTCAGCTAAGTAATCCGGCTCCGAAACCTGCTCCGGCTCCGGCTCAATGGCTAGACTATAAACCCTCCCCTGAGGTCCCTTCTGCTGCTGCAGATGCTGCCCGAACCTCTGCTGCTGAGTCGGGAGCGGTCCTCTAGGCTTCGCTACTGGGCACTCTCGAATCTGATGGGTGGCAGACCCACAAGCTAAACACTGCTTCAACCTCTTCCTGCAGATGGTGTGATCATGCCCTGGTCTTCCGCAGAAAGAACATATAGCTCCCTTCTGCTGCTGCTGTCGGGGTCCCGGGGCTCGAACTGGCGGGGTCTGATGATGTGGTGTAGGGGGACGGTAAGTCTGCTGGGGTAGCGTCGGCGCTCTCTGCTGGAAAGCCTGACGCTTGGACGGTCCCTCATGATGTACAGAAGCCGGCCTCTTGCATGACATAAGACGCTCCTCAATACTCCGGGCCAACTCTAGGCTCTGGTAGTAGTCAGTCGTACCGTTCGCCACTATAAGGATGCCAATGTCTGGAACAAGACCATGGCAAAACCTACGGGTCATCTCCTCTGGATCAGCAACCAGACTAGGAGCAAAACGGCTCAGGCGACTAAACTCTCCCGCATAGTCATCAACAGAACGGTTCCCCTGCTGGATGTTCTGGAATCGTAGTCCCATGGCTACTCTAGCAGTGGTCGAGAAGAATTTCTTCTTGAACTGGGTCTTGAACTGGTCCCAGGTGGCTCTACCTCTCGCGAACAACGGCTCATTCCTGAACCAGACTCCTGCTAAGTCTATCAGCAGAAATCCTGCTGCCTCGACCTGAAGGTCGTCCGGCATCCTAACTCCCAGAAGCTTCCTCTCTACAGAATCTAGCCAGTCATCAGCTACTACTATGCCCTCAGTCCCTGAGAACTCCTTGGGATTCAGACCCATGAAGTCCTTGACCGTCCCCGCTCTCTGCCGTGGCTCTACATGTGGTGGGACCACGGGACGTCCCTCAGAACGCTCCATGCTCTGGCGGAGTAGGGTAGTCTGCTCCTGATGGGTTGTTAGGAACCCCTGAATCAGTGTGAGCAGCTGGGTCCCGTCGAGAGTGACGGAAGCCTGGGTGGGTATAGTGATAGGGGGTGGTGGAAGTATCGGGGCCTGGTGGGACTGGGAAGTGGAAGGTGGTATCTGGGTCTGTGGATCTGTGGAGTGGAGGAATGTGGTAGGTGGAGGTATATCAGTCAACCGGTCAGCTGACTGGATATGGAGGGCCCCATTCTCGGGGGTAACATACTGGGACGTACGAGTAAGCACCATCTAAATTACACATAAAAAGACTTATAAGGACTTATTTAAAGCAAGCAATCATATGCAAGAAAATCTAATTATAATAGCAAACATGTGATGTATTTCCTATGTTGCAATCCTAGCATTCCTCTAAGTGTTCTAAGCGTCTTTCCTAATGTTGTCTAATTACCTTAAGTTCCTAATTGCAGGCATGCTTGGTACAATAACGTAACCAAACAGTTTAGTCAGGACCTGCATGGGCCACCACTAAAAACATGTCACGATCCGCTACCCAAATTGTTGGGCCAGGCCGAGTCATGTCCAGCCTACGTTGAGATAAAACGTAGTAAGCTGTTCTAAAGACAACAGGATAAGACTAAATGTGCTAACAGTTCTATAAGTGAAGAAGAATCATAAATGCTCCAAACACAAAAGTCGTATATAGTAAAATGTCCAAGTACAAGTGAACTGAAATGTAAAACTGGATACATGTCCAGTTACAAAATGATATAGTCTAATACATGTCTACTCTCAAAAGTCTAAGTAAACAAAAGACAACTAGGCGAGGTTCCCCGCAGGAACATCCTCGTAAAGCAGAGTCGGATCCTCGGCAGTAATCCCATAATATGAGTCGCAGAGTAACTCCTCCTCAGTAAGGACACCTACAACGTTATCCTGTCAGGACGGGAGCAAGTACTAAATCTAGCAAACTAGCATATGAAACATGGAAATGAACATGAGAGGAATAACTGGAAAGCATGGCATCACTCAATCTATCATGGCAAGGACACACGTGTCATAGAGACAGATGTATATGTAATGTTTAAAACTGTAGCAAGTACGTGATCGGTCAATAGATGTACAATGTGCTGGAGGGCACATAATGAAATGTACTTCCGTACAAGTGAAACGGCGACAGATGTACATACGTACAAATCCGCGTTGAGATAAAGCCTACGACAAGGTATACATATAAAATGTCAACCTTGCTCGGTACGTACGTACGGAGAAGGGGGCAAGATCACGTACTCAACTATCAGTTTCCCCATAACCCATATTCTAATCATGTGAGATATACATCAAGACTATTCTAAGCATGGTAGTAACTGAAAGTATATCATGTAGAGATTCTAACTTGCTACCCCAAGGATCAGCATGTAACATGGTGGGGTTTGCAGTTCATTCATGTGACAATATGTAAAGTTCGTAGAAAGTACTTGCCTCTAGCAAAGCAAAACAAAACAAGCTGCGATAACAGTGCTATGGATGTCCAGTAACTCGTCGCTGTAGAAGTAAAATATAACAGGGAAGATTTATGAAATGCCCAAAAACTAAAAAAGTTTTATGTAAAACCCACCGCTAAAAAAACTTTCATCGCGTGCCCAGAATTAGAGAAACTTATCCAAAGCGGGTTCCAAATGACCCTTTTGCCCTTTCTTTTAATTTATTGGAAACACCCACAAAACTGCTCTTAAAAAAATGTTTCAATACTCCATCTTCTTCCATACGCTGCTCACTTTCGAATCTAGGTTTTCTCCTCAAAAATCTTCAAAAAGTCGTCGAAAAATTTCGGAAAGACCGGGACGAACGACAAAAGTGCTAAAACGGAGGTCCAAACATCATTTTTTTGCGAATCTAAAATTTCGGAAGGCCGTCTAACGGTGAAGCTGTTACTTTCAGTCTCCTCGACGATACGCTCATTTTGCGACAAACGGGACCTCGTTTCGACCTCCAGTCAAAAGTTATGGCCCTCCAAAGTTTCAGCTAACCATAAAATGCAGGAGAATGGCATTCTCCGTCTTAATTTACACGGAGAATGACCATTCTCCGTCTTAATTAGGACGGAGAATGACATTCTCCGTCTTAATTTACACGGAGAATGGTCATTCTCTGTCTTAATTAGCACAGAGAATGACATTCTCCGTCTTAATTTACACGAAGAATGGTCATTCCAGTGTTAAAACGCTGGAGAATGACCATTCTCCGTGTTAGAAACACGGAGAATGCCATTCTCCGTGTTAAATGAAACGGAGAATGTCATTCTCCGTGTTAAATAAAACGGAGAATGGCATTCTCCGTCCTAATTAAGACGGAGAATGGCCATTCTCCGTGCTAAATTAAACGGAGAATGACCATTCTCTAATTTATCACGGAGAATGGTCATTCTAGTGTTAAAACGCAGGAGAATGACCATTCTCCGTGTTAGAAACACGGAGAATGCCATTCTCCGTGTTAATTAGGACGGAGAATGCCATTCTCCGTCTTAAATAAAACGGAGAATGCCATTCTCCGTCCTAATTAAGACGGAGAATGACATTCTCGGTCCTAATTAAGACGGAAACGGAGAATGGCATTCTCCGTCCTAATTAAGACGGAGAATGGTCATTTCCAGTGTTAAAACGTGTAATTTAGTTTTTTCAGGAATAAAGAGTTTCTTTCTTCTTTCAAAGCGATGATAATTCTTATGGAAAAGAAGAAGAAAGATCTTCTCTCCACAATTGAATATCTGAGTTCAAATGTCTCCACGATGAAGATGATGATGATGGTGATGATGATGACGAGCGATGATCTGAGTTCGACTGAAGAAAAACACACCGAACTACGAACGATCTTTGCGATCTCTGCTGAATATGAGAGCAATGGAATTCAGATTTCCCGTGAAGAAGAAGAAGACGAAAATCGCAATCCAGATCTGAGTTTTTTGAATTCAAATACATATAGATGACCAATTCGCGCGGAGGGGTAGTTTCGGTATTATAAAAATAGCAGTTTCTAGCGGGTGGCATCTAAAAGGGAATCTTGGAATATTTAACGTGAAAATACTTAATTCTGGGTATTTTATAAAACTTATCCAGCGGGTGGGCATTTCATAAAAGCCCACCCCGAAATTGGGTTTCTCAGCAATTTCCAGAATATAATAACTTAGTTTTACACTAAGCTAAAACACTAGGACACTAATTGGTGAAACACGACTTGTGACTGGGCACCTAGCCAAAATGATGACTTGGCATAGGAGACCAAAGTGGGGTGACACACTATGTTAACTAACTTTCTAGGGTCTTTACACTAGTGAGGGTTGGGGTTCAACACGACTAAAACTCCAATTAACACAAAAAGCTACAAGTCGTAATTAATCAATAAATAAATCAAAAGATCATTGTGTTCTAACAATTTTTGAGATAGGCAAAAAGTCTAGTTTTGCATAAAACAAAGTACCAAAACGATCCTTGCTAACTATAGAAATTTATTATAATTTTTCTGGAATTTATTAACCAGTACAAATATTTTATAAAAATCAGTTTTCCTAAGTATACAGAAAACGAGTTTTGGTTTCATATGCCAAAGTAGTGGCAAAACAGTAAATTAAATACTACAAAAATTATACTAAATTAGCCAACTTAACATAGTATCTAAAAACTATTTTTCCACAATTTTAACAATACTTTAAGTATTTTTAGAAAATCAAAAACAGCAATGCACACAATAATTAATTATCTGCGTATTTTGTCCATGTATATAATTTGAACCAAAGTTCAAATACAGGACCCAAGGCCATGAATCAAGTCCAATATGACTTGTACAGGTCTTGAATGTGTGAAAACACATTTGAGCCCAAATACCCATGCTAGGCTTGGACACCAAATGGTTGCAGTAATTTAAATACACTAAAAATACAATTTGGTAATAGTGCAAAATAAATATTAATATTTTAATAAGGTAAAGTTATGCATAGTGAAAATATGCATACATATGTTTTAAAAGTACACATATATATGTAAGGGAAAAATACTTAATTTATAAGGTATATATGTATAAATATATATATACATATATAGGAAATACTTAACAATAAAGTGTATATATATACTAATATATATATACATGAAAATATATACATATATACATAATACATACATATATGAATATATGTATAAATACAAACATATTTATATAAAATTTACTAACTATAAAATATATACATATATATATATAAAATACTGTCAAAAGCAGTATATACACATATATATATATATATATATATATACTAATATATATATATACATATATATATAAATATATATATATAAAACTGAAAAAGAAAAAGAAAAAGAAAAAGAAAAAGAAACAGAAAAGAAAAGAAGACAGAAAGGAGGGGGCTCGAACTCGGGCTAGCAGAGCCAGGGGGGGTTTAGTTACTGCGCGCTGGCCAGTGGGCCAGTTGGCCCGTTTGTTAGGAATAGGATTGGGTTTATTTTATTTAGGTTTTAGTTGTTAAAAACAGTAACACGAAATATCGCTCTGTGTCCTGACAGTTTGGGACACAGAGTCTTGTATCCATACTCAGCACGACACGCACGAAATGATTCGGCCGTGTCCAAGCTTACCCAAAGACTGCCCGTGTCCTGGCGAGTCACCCATGCTAAATCGAGACACAAATAGACACGAACACAAACTGACACGTACGTGTCCGGCTAGTCAGGGGGGGTTTGAGAGTGCTGGCCGGCGGAGTAGGCGTCGGGGCGGTGGCGCTCGGGTGGCGACGCGTTCGCCTTGGCCGGGCGCGTCGAATGGTGGTGGTCGCGGCTGTCGAAGTCGACCGTGGAGGCTGGACGGGGAAGCTCGTCGGAGTTAGGGTTAGGGCTGGAAGTTTTTGGGAAAGACGGTGGCGTGGGCGGTCGTGGTGGGGTTTTAGAGTTTGGGTTTTGTCTGGGGGAGAGAGGGGGGTCATTTATAGGGGGCTAAGGCGGTCGATAGGTCGGTCGGGCAGCCGGAAATGGCGGGGGCTGCCCGTCGGCGTGGCGGTCGTCGGTCGGGGGGGGGGGGGTAGGTTTAGGATTAGCGTTTAGGTCCTCCTAGTTTAGGTTATTACAGATAGGTCCCTAAGGTAGATAAATGCAAATTAGAATTTGCATTCCGCATTTAAAATAATTCATTTATTTACAAACTGATATTGTAACAATTCTAATAATTACAAAACAGTATTAAAACAATTCTAATAATTGCAAATTGATATTAAAAACATTTAAATAAATTACAAATCAATATTTTTGTATTTTAAAACTCATTTAAAATCTTTTAAAAATTCTAGAAAAATCCCTAAAAATTCCTAATAATTATTTAAGGCTATAAATGACATTTAAAATTTAATTAGCACAAATAAAAAATGAATTTGAAAATCAGGGGCTTACAATACGAGATTGAAACGAACTGGTTGATCATGAACTTTGTGATTTATCAAAGGCGAGACTATAAGTCCTCGACGATTGCTCGATGCGTATAGCATCTCGTGTGTCGACCGCGAAATAAGATAGACTCGAACTCGATACGAGTAGATGTTTCGTAAATTGCGGAATCATCGACGGCAATGCATGACTTTACTCGGAGGATAGTTGCGCATCAGTTGCGCCGATAGAAATGGTTTTGTCCGGAATTGGAAAGTCGCGTAGAAATCGTCGGAATGTGATTTGGCTCCGAAATAAGATATAGCATGGTTCGTAGTAAACTGTCCTTCGGTGATGATCCACAATTATCGAGTGTAGCTTCGGGGCAGCTGACCCTAGAAGACTTGACCGTCAAATCAAATTGAATGCTGCAGACCGTAAGATGACCCATGCGATATCGCATATGAGATTGCACCGATAACAAATATAACACGGCGCATGTTGATGATAAGTCTAGACGATCGAGAATGGTTGGAACAACTTTCGATTGAGAATGATATAGTTAGATTTGAGTATTCGTCGGATGAATGCTTGAATGGTTATGTTGGTCAACGATCAAACTAGAAATTTACCAACGAACTTGGTGATTCGGATAGGCGATTGCGAGATTCGTGCGATGCACGAGAAAGAACGCTAAGAGAATGACTTACGAGTCATGTTGTTAGATTCGGATTCACCTTGCAATTGAGCTTGCGTGAATCGAAATTAAGTTCGATGTTGCGAGACGAATAAGTTGGGAATTTGGCTAGTAAATTCCTACTCGTTAGGAATCGAATGTAAGGCGTATCGTAAAGACCCTCGTGTCAAGGCGATCGTTGTCTTGAGCACCGTCGCCTTGATGTAAACTATTGAGTCGGATAGATTGTGGCCTTTGTGCAATGTCAATTTAAACTTGCGTCGGAAGGATTTGAGCACGGTGCCTAGGTAAGTAACCTAGCGGACGTAGTCCTGAATGTTGATGCTTTTGCAAGTCAACAAAAAAGAATCATGTCGAGATAGGATACGAAGTGAAACATCAGAAATCGTTGGATAGTGACGCCGAACGCAAGGCGTTGCGGAGACTCGTTGTGATCGGATGCGCGACGGCTTGACGCGACGCGTAAGAATGGATAGTCCCGATGAAACATACAAAGTAAGAAATGCGATTTTGAATCGCATCGTGTACCTTGACTTTTGTTGGCGAATCGCATATGTATCAATATGCATGTGCGCTAGAATTGCGAGAACAAGTAATAGAGCCAAGTCCGATCAAGAATACGAGATGGCAAGTAATTGAGAATAAGAGTTACGTGTTTGCATTGTTCCGATATCTTACAACTGAGCTCGGCTGAAATGCATATATTGGTGGGACGCCTAAAATATGTGTATGATTCCAAACTAAGTTGTACGATCCAAACGATAGTGAGACGAGATCGTGGAACGATCTAATGAAACCCTTGGAAATTTAGTATTGGTTTCGGTTTGGGACGAACCTTGTTTTGAGTGGTATATTCTGTAATGCCCCGCTCCGCACGGTGCATTATGCTGAGTCGTTGACTCGAAGAGTTGCGTTGACCCGATTACGTATCGATGCGAATCGATACAAAGTGTTAAGTTGTCCCGAGGAATGCATCAAACTAAGTCGATGCGAAGAGTTGCCTTGTCCCAAAGAATGCATCGAGTGAATCGATGCGAAGCGCCGCGTTGCCTCGAAGGATAAGTGCGTTGAGACGGCTCGAAGATTCTAAGAAATCGAATCGACCAAGACGCAAGTCCAAATCGATGCAAGTATTGATTTTAGTTGGTTTCATGTGCAGGCTATACGTTTACGCTGAAATGTTAGAGGTCGATCTTTTGCCTTATTCAGTAAGGGGTCCGCGAAAGCAAATCGTCGCCTTGCGACGGACTGAGGCGTTGGCACGGTAAGCCCAAATCGGACGTACAAACTCAATAAGCACGAAGTGCTCGAATGGCTAAGTCAGGAGAGTGGCCGTGCAACAAAGTTAGGGAATCGAGCCGCATCGGCTCGGCGAAACGACAAAGGCGTATCGACTCAAGGTGGGAGGATTGACTTCTTTTTACTCCTTCATTCGATAAGTCAAATATATCATTGTATGCTGAGTTAACCTATCAACGCCACGGGTGTGGCTCGATAGAGAGATAAACGTAGTGCGTGTCGAACACTAGATAGAACGATTGAAATGAATCGTATGGCAAACGTACGAGTCGCTATGGAACATTGGATATCGCAAAGGCGAGCGCCTCGGTGCGCAAGCCGCAAGAACATGGGATAACTGTACTCGGCGAGTGCCTTAGTGCACGAACCACACCGTGCCTTCGCGCACGAGTTAGAACGGCTAGAACATTGAAAGACAATAGGCGAGCGCCCTAGCGCGCAAGCCACGGACATTGAATGCTAAGTCATAGAACATCGGAATACGGTCGGAACGTGCCTACGTGCACGAGATAATAAAAGATGGCTTCGTTGCGAGAGAATACAGTTGTGGCATGAATGTGGCGGAACTGTCGGATATGACATAATGCCTCGAAAGGTGTTCGGGACCTTCGGGTCGTTCGGTTGACGAGCATTGAGTTGAGGCATAATGCCATTGAAACATTGAAACGAAGCATGAAGCGTAAGAACATAGAAAGTTAACGGAAGAAATACGAGATGATAATGCGGCATGGTGCCCTTCGAAATGTTCACGGCCTTCGGGCGTTCGTTGAGGACATTCGGGCGTTGTGCCACTTGAAATAGAGATAAGCGAACTTGCTTGGTTGTTTGAAAGATAAGATTCGTTGCATGGTCAAATGGACTTAAAGATATAAAGCCCGTGCATGGGTATTCCCTCGAACGCGGCGCGCCAGGGCGCTGGGACCGTTCGGCCTAGGAGGGATTCGTTTTCGGTATTGTTAGTGCACTTCATTTAGATGGGTAGCGACCGTCTGGTGAATGTGATAAGCCACTTGCTGCGATTATTTCGGTGGCCTCTGATGTTGGTTAGCAACCGCACAGAGTTAACATCGTCTTATGTTTCGATTCAATAATATAAGTCCATTCTAGCCCGAAAAGCTAGTGACCTTCATATAGTTAAGGGCGACGGGTTTGGAAGTGCAAGGTATACGTATATCCTGCATGGATGGATCCGAATAGAGAGCACTTATAACATGACAGGGAAAAACGGATGGGCGTATTCACCTTGCGTCGGAGCAAGGGCGAGTGCGTCGACTTAGTAAGAGTCGCGCCACGAATCAAACACGAGAATGCTTGCTTGCTTGCCTATTCAATTCGATAACATGCTTGCTATGATAACATGCTTTACGCTTTCGAATATGCCATGAAATTGACCCTAAGGAGAACATAGCAAGATCATAAGCTAAGTTGCATGATTCAACATAAATATTAAAATGTCGGTTTGGAAAGATGATCTTTGCTTCAGTACATGCGAGGACGAACGTACTGATCCTCCACCAGCTTCATGCAGGGTGCAGGGAATGGATTGCCCCGACGAAGCGTAGCTTGAACGCGTTGAGGCTTGGAATGCCGAAGCGTATTGAAGCGTGCGATCGCTTGACCCTCGGACTCGCGACAGGATTGATGCGGCCGAGATATAGAAGGCATGATGTATGGAACGGCGAAATCCTTTGTGGGCAAGAGAGAACCTGAGTGTTGTAGCCAATCTGGCAAATTTCGTTGGGCTATCGAAAGCCTTTGTAATCTGATTTCGAATATCAATAAAGAGAATCGTTTTCGTATACTCTGTTTTCCTTTCATTGTTAACGTTCAATTCAAAGATAACCATTTGAGAACTTGTCATCTTGCCTTGCACGAGCGCACCTCCAGGCTCGTGCGGCATCACGCCCCAGCGAGGACGATGATTCGGATGATTCCGGGTCGGAACGTGACAGTGTCAGACTCTGGTATGTACACAGGATGTCTACTACGACAAGTGTCCAACATCTAAGACATGAGGATATGACTGTATATGCGATTGTTTATAGATACACAGTACTTGGCTAAAATCTTTCATGCGTTTGAGTTTGTTTTTTGGATATATATATATATATATATATATTTTTTTTTTTGGATATATATAAAAATAAAAATTATATATATATATATATAGTACTCCATAAGTACAAAAATGGGCAAATATATTGAGTTCTTAAAGCATTTTCCAATTAGGGACATAAGACTCTTTATCTTATGAATATTTTATGCTTTTATATAAAACACAAGTATCGGAAACAAATTGTGCTTGCATAGGTTGCCCTGTTTGCCTGACCTGTTACAATAGAGCACTTAGGCATCATATTTGATTAAGACCCTCAATGCTAGTGTTGTCGATACCGCTTTGTAAAACTCTTCATGCATCTGATACTTGATTTACCTTTTTTGGGTATATATGTGCTGAATTTTCTTTTCCTTTTTAGTTAAATCAATGTTAGTATATTTCTTCAGTAGCAGTCATCTTAGACGGGCATTCTTGCACTTCATTAAAGTTTCGTAATATCTGATAATTGGTAGTGCTGCAGGCTTGTGCCAAGATGGCAGCTAAACCAGTTGAGTTTTCCAAGCTTATTTCTAAAGAAGGCCTCAGGCTTGATCAACAAAAGAATCCTGGCCCATACCTGTGCCTATAGGCTTTTGTTAAGTCTTCACCTTTGGGCTGACCATTTTGAACCTTCCTATTGGTCAAAGTAAGGAAAGTACACATCTAAATCATGATTCTTATAGGCAAATGTTAAGGGCACCCCCAAATTACTAAGGGCAACCAACTTAAAACTTAAAATAAATTACAAGTTTGACATTTTGAAAACACGAAGGGCCACCCACTTCTGTCAAAGACGAACTGCAGGCCTTGCCTGCAGTCCAAAGTGAATACATGACTGCAGTGCTTGCCTGCAGTCCCCGAATGACGAATTTTTTTTTTTTAAAACTTGCAGTGACTGCAGGCCTCGCCTGCAGTCCAAATTGAAGACAGGACTGCAGGCAAGGCCTGCAGTCCGTCTCCATAGCCTCCTCATCCTCCGCCGCCTCCCCCCGCCCGCCGGACTCCGAGATCTCCGCCCTCCTCTCCTTCAAGTCCTCCCTCCATGATCCCCTCTCCTCTCTCTCCTCCTGGGACCCCTCCCTTCCCAACTCCCCGTGCTCCTGGCGCGGAGTCACCTACTCCGCCACCAACGCCACCACTCCCCTTCGCGTCGTCTCTCTCCGCCTCCCCCGCCTCTGCCTCTCCGGCCCCATCCCCCCCTCCCTCTCCTCCTTCACCGCCCTCACCAAGCTCTCCCTCCGCTCCGGCAGCAGCAGCTCCTAGCAGCAGCAGCAGCTGCTCGCAGGCTGCGGCGGGGGAGGGATGCGGCGGGGGAGGGGGCGGGACGGAGGGGGGGGGGGCTGCGGAGGGCTGCACGAAGGAGGAGGAGGGTTGCCCTTAGTAATTTGGAGAGGGTGGTGGTTGCCCTTAGTAAAAATGGGAGAGGATGGTGGTTGCCCTTAGTAGGGTGGTTGCCCTTAGTAATTTGGGGGTGGCCCTTAACATTTGCCTTCTTATAAGTTGTAATTCACTGAAGATATGTTGGTCGAATGGGATTTTGGAACCTAGATCATGATTTGGCAATCACGTTCTAGATGCTGATGGATAGAGACTTTGAAATGCATGTTTAAAACCAAATATGCATGTTTTACTATCACATCACATATTAGTCAATCTGGATTCCAGACTTGTGTGAAATAGAACTGTACTCTTCCTGTTGGAGTGGGTGGGGTTCCCAACCTATGTGGAGAATATCCCGGAGAGCGACGAGCGCCATCTAGGGGTGGGCACGGGTCGGGCCAGGCCCAAATTTGTCGGACCCGGACTGGATCCGTTACTTGGCGGGGCGGGGCGGGACGGGTCCAAAAAATATTGGACCCGGATCGGACCCGCCCCGTTTGAAACGGGTCCGAAACGGGTCGACCCGCGGGTCCAAACGAGTCCAAAAAAAGTTTAAAAAATTCTATAATAGTAAACATTTACATATGTTATATTGTCTATAAGAACAAAACAAGTCTAATGTCTTCTCAAACTTCTAGAATTTGTTTAGTAAACAATAAGATATTCTATTATGTATAGACTATAATAACAAAAAATGCTAAAAATTGATATAAAAAAATATATACTCCTAGAAACGGGTCGGACCGGGGTCCGTTTATTTTGAAAATAGGACCCGCCCCGACCCGTTAATGTCACACGACCCGTCCCGTTTAAATTTCAAAATTTAGGAACCGACTTGTTTAGACATTTTACGGTTCGGGCCGGGTCGGAACCGCTGGTCCTAGAACCGTATGCCCACCCCTAGCGCCATCCGTGTGTCGGAGAAGCTCGGGGAGTGCATGAATCATATTTTGGAACATATATGGTAAGAAAATATATGATTGGATTTCCATATTTATTTTGATCATATATTTATGATTGGACCCTTCATATAGTAGCTTTCCATATAATTGGGCTTCCAATTATGGCAAGCAATTATGATTGGATTTCCATTAAATATATGATTGATGCATATTAGAAGTTTTCATATATATTGGCCTTCCATGTATAGATTACCAAGTGCTTATAAAAGGGTGATGCATGCTAGTTGAAAACTCATCTCAAAATAAGAGTGCTTTACAATCTTTGAGAGAGAGAGGATTAAGGACTATTGTGAAAGAGAGATTGCTTCGAATATTTTTTTCGGCATCTCTTGTTCTTCGGAGTCCGCAATCAAAAATTTTCTTCTTTCAAGTGAGTTGTGGTGATCCGTGTTGGATCGGGAGGAGCTTGTAGAGGGTGTATTCTCTTTATTCCATTAGTGGAGGTTCTTCAGGGTTGGACTCCGATCATTCCGTGGTTTTTTCCGCAAGGGTTTTTCACGTCAAAAATCTTTGTGTCTGCGATTGTGTTTGGCGTTTTTGGTTTGTGTGCTTTTGCTCGGTTCTCTCGCAGGACTTTCTGGTTTGGGGGAACGGTTTCCGCGCTTCGTTCCCAACAGAGTGGTATCAGAACTTTGGGTTCAAAGAAGTGTCAGGAGTTGACAGTCAAACCAGGAAGCAGAGATGGACGCGAAGCCGGTGCGCATGATGAACCTGAACGGTACCAACTACCATTATTGGCGGAGCAAGATGAAGGATTTGCTGTTCGTCAATAAGCTGCATCTTCCAGTATTTGCATCCGAGAAGTCCAGTGACAAATCCGATGAGGACTGAAACTTCGAGCATATACAGGTGTGTGGGTACATGCGGCAGTTCGTTGACGAGAACGTGTACAACCACGTTGCCAATATTGAGCATGCGAAGACGTTGTGGGAGAAGCTGGAATCTTTGTACACGAAAAAGACCGGGATAAACAAACTATTTCTGATCCGGATGATGATGGGTTTGCGGTACAAAGATGGTGCATCCATTACGGATCACTTGAGTGAGTTCCAGGACGTGGTGGACCAGCTATCCTCGATGGGAGTTAAGTTCGACGACGAGGTTCAAGGACTTTGGTTGCTATGTACATTGCCAGACTCGTGGGAGACCGTACGAGTATCTATGATCGCTTCTGCTCCGGAAGGCCTAGTCAGTCTGGAGTTTGCCAAGAGCGGGGTACTGAATGAAGATATGCGGAGACGTTCTCAGGGCATTTCATCCACATCCTATCACTCAGAGGCAATAGTTTCAGAGAGCCGTTGAAGAGGCAAAAGCAAGGGTCCTGGTGGTGGCAGAGACAAGAGCAGAGGGAAGTCCAAGGGTCGGTACGAGGATTCGGAGTGTTACCATTGTGGCAAGAAGGACCACATCAAGCGGAACTGTTTCGCTTGGTAGAGAGAGAAGGACGACAAGGGAAAGCAAGATGAGAACACTACAACGACAACCTCGATACATGGAGGCGATGTGATCGTCGTAGGTGATGAGGTTATTACAAACCTCGCCTGCGATGACAATTCTTGGCTGGTGGACTCAGGGGCTTCAGCGCACGTATCTCATAATAGGGCACTATTTGCCACTTACACGACAGGCGACTGTGGAGTGTTGAAGATAGGCAATGGAGATGTGTCGAAGGCGGTTGTCATTGGAGATGTGCATTTGAGGACGAAGACGGGTGCAGTTCTTGTTCTCAAAGATGTTCGTCATGTCCCTGATATCCGTTTCAACCTGGTGTCGGTTGGAAGGTTGGATGACGAGGGATTCTTCGGTCTCTTCGGGAATAGTCAGTGGAAGTTTTCCAGAGGTTCGATGGTGATTGCCAGAGGAAGCAAGAAGTCCGGTCTCTACTATATGGAGGGGAGCGCACAGAGGGCACAGGAGGTGAATGCCGTTTCTGACGCGTCTACCGAGTTGTGGCACAGGCGGCTTGGCCATATCAGCGAGAAGGGGATGAGCTACTTGGTGAATAGGAAGGTGATTACAAGACTCAAGTCTACAAAGTTGGAGAAGTGCACGCACTGCTTAGCTGAGAAGCAAAATATGGTGTCTTTCCAAAGTCACCCAAGTTCAAAGAAGTCGGCGTTGCTAGAGTTGATTCACTCGGATGTCTGCGGTCCTATGAAGGTAAAATCTATTGGTGGTGCTTCTTACTTTGTAACTTTTATTGATAATTGTTTCAGGAAGGTTTGGGTCTATGCCTTAAAGACCAAGGATCAGGTGCTGCCTACTTTCGAAGAGTTTCAGGCCTCTGTTGAGAGAGAGAGACTGGCAAGAAGTTATTGTGTGTTCGGTCCGACAACGGCGACGAATATATTGGTCCCTTTGATGCTTATTGCAGAGAGCAAGGGATACGACACCAGAAGACTCTGTCCAAGATACCTCAGCTCAATGGTGTAGCGGAGCGCATGAACAGGACACTGATGGAGAGGGTGCGGTGTTTGCTGTCAGAAGCAAATTTGTTAGGCAGTTATTGGGGTGAGGCTCTTCTCACAGCTGCTTATGTTATTAATTTATCTCCTAGTGCTCCTTTGCAGGGTGATGTGCCTGACAAAGTATGGTACGACAAAGAGCCGTCATACAATCACCTGCGAGTGTTTGGTTGTAAGGCCTTCGTGCATGTACCGAAGGACGAATGTCCAAACTTGAGCCGAAGACAAGGCGGTGCGTTTTTGTCGGCTACGGTCAGGATGAGTTTGGCTATAGACTCTACGACCCAGTGGGAAGAAAGCTCTACAGAAGCAGGAACGTGGTATTCGTCGAGGATCAGACCATGACCAACACTTAGGATTCCGAGACGCCTTCTGAGGCTGAGGAATTGCCTGAGTTAGAGTCATTTCGCTTCGAGTAGTTTCCAGAGGACATCGCAGAGGATCCAGTTATGGGGGAGCCAGTGTATGGAGTTGCTCCCAACCTTGATCATCAGCCTACTGATGGTGGTCAGGGTGTCCCGCAGGAGGATGAGCATGCCGGGGAGGCAGTTCCTGAAGGGGAGGAGACTGTTGGTATACAGCCAGCACCGGTGGCTTCATTGAGAAGGAGCGACAGAGTGCGTCGACCATCTACGAGATACTCACCGGGTGAGTATGTGCTACTGACTGACGAGGGAGAGTCCGAAAATTTTGCAGAGGCTATGGAAGACGAACACAGGCAGGAGTGGATGCAGGCTATGCAGGAGGAGATGAGTTCCTTACACGCCAATTCTACTTATGAGCTGGTGCGGTTGCCAAAGGGCAAGAAGGCTTTGAAGAATCGATGGGTGTTTAGAGTGAAGCAGACGGATGATGCTACTCGCCCTCGATACAAAGCGAGGCTGTTAGTTAAAGGTTACGGTCAGCGGAAAGGCGTGGATTATGATGAGATTTTTTTGCCAGTCGTCAAGCAGTCGTCTATTTGGGTGGTTCTAGCATTGGCAGCCAGTTTCGACTTGGAGGTCGAGCAGATGGACGTGAAGACGGCATTACTCCACGGTGATCTTGAGGAGGAGTTATACATGGAGTAGCCAGAGGGATTCTGTGAGAAGGGCAAGTCACATTTGGTCTGCCGGTTGAGGAAGAGCTTGTATGGTCTGAAGCAGGCTCCGAGGCAGTGGTACAGAAAGTTCGAGTCGTTTATGGGGAGCATGGTTATGCACGGACGACGTCGGACCATTGCGTATTTGTGAGGTACTTTGTCGAGGATGATTTAATCATTTTATTGCTCTATGTTGATGACATGCTATTAGTGGGTCGGAATGCCACTAGGATAGCGGTGTTGAAGCGCCAACTGGGCGCGGCCTTCTCTATGAAGGATTTGGGTGCAGCAAAGACTATTCTTGGGATGGAGATCAGTCGAGAGAGAGAGAGTCCAAGCTGCTACACTTGTCCCAAAAGAAGTACATTCACCGGGTACTTCAGCGTTTCGGGATGGACGGGTCAAAGAAATTGAGTTGCCCCCTTGCGGCTCACTTTAAGTTCACTGAGGAGCAGTGCCCATCTACCGAGGACGAAAAAGAAGATATGGAGCGGATTCCATATGCCTCAGCTGTCGAAAGTCTTATGTATGCTATGGTGTGTACGAGGCCAGACATCGCTCATGCACTTGGCACAGTTAACAGGTATCTTTCAAATTCTGGAAGGGTACATTGGAGTGCGGTCAAGTGGATTCTACGATACCTTCAGGGCACTGCTGATTGGAGACTTTCTTTTGGTGGTGACGAACCGAAACTGGTCGGGTATACCGACGCTGATATGGCTGGAGATGTAGACACGAGACGATCGACTTCGGACTATGTGATGATGTTTGCTGGTGGAGCGGTATCGTGGCAGTCGCGGTTGCAGAAGTGTGTTGCCTTGTCGACGACAGAGGCAGAGTACATTGCTGCAACAGAGGCTTGCAAGGAGTTGATGTGGATGAAGAAGTTCCTGCAGGAAGTGGGACTAAAGCAAGAGCTGTATACTTTGCTTTGCGATAGCCAGAGTGCCATTTACCTTGTGAATAATCAGACATTTCATAGTCGGTCCAAGCACATTGAGACTCGGTATCATTAGATACGGGATGTGGTTGAGAAGCAGAACGCGATGCTTAAGAAGGTTCATACTGATGACAATGGAGCGAACATGCTCACGAAGGTTCTACCAAGAGGAAAGATTGAGTACTGCAGGCAGATCGTCGGGATGACGCTCTCCTCCACATAGTTGTGAAGGGGGAGAAATGTTGGAGTGGTGGGGGTTCCCAACCTTTGTGGAGAATACCCCGGAGAGCGACGAGCGCCATCCGTGTGTCGGAGAAGCTCGGGGAGTGCATGGATCATATTTTGGAACATATATGGTAAGGAAATATATGATTGGATTTTCATATTTATTTTGATCATATATTTATGATTGGACCCTTCATATAGTAGCTTTCCATATAATTGGGCTTCCAATTATGGCAAGCCAATTATGATTGGATTTTCATTAAATATATGATTGATGTATATTGGAAGTTTCCATATATATTGGCCTTCCATGTATAGATTACCAAGGGCTTATAAAAGGGTGATGCATGCTAGTTGAAAACTCATCTCAAAACAAGAGTGCTTTAGAATCTCTGAGAGAGAGAGGATTAAGGACTATTGTGAATCAGAGATTGTTTCGAATAATTTTTTCGGCATCTCTTGTTCTTCGGAGTTTGCAATAAATTTTTTTCTTCTTTCAAGTGAGCTGTGGTGATCCGTGTTGAATCGGGAGGAGCTTGTAGAGGGTGTATTCTCTTTATTTCATTAGTGGAGGTTCTTCAGGGTTGGACTCCGATCATCCCGTGGTTTTTTTCGCAAGGATTTTCCACGTCAAAAATCTTTGTGTCTGCGATTGTGTTTGACGTTTTTGGTTTGTGTACTTTTGCTCGGTTCTTTTGCAGGACTTTCTGGTTTGGGAAAACGGTTTCTGCGCTTCGTTTCCAACACTTCCTAGCTGCAATTAGGAAATCCTATCGATCCCGTCTCTCGCACCTTTCTCTTTCTCCGTCTCAGTGAGCCTATCCTCTCACCACGTGATTATCCACTAGGTACAAAAACAGTCCTCACGTGGTCCAACACCGTTTCCGTCAATGATGACGAGGAATGTCTCCACCGACATCACCCCACCAATACCAACTCTTAACAGTTTCCTGCACATTCTGTTGCCAGACAACTCAGCCTCAACACACTAATGTCACTTCCGTCGTGTGATGCCGGTTTGGTACCGAAATCAGAGAAAAGGGATGAGAAAATAGGACTATTGTCATGGTGCGTAAATGCTGGAGAGAGGTCACCATCAAGGTTGGGAGATGTCAATGCCACTAAGGCTAGTGAGGTTGATCTGGGGCCGGAGTTGAGTTGGTGCTGATGGCATCTAGTGAGATTGGGGAATAAGTTGGAGCTTGGTTTGCTGGTTATGGTGGCAACAGAGATAGATGTTGGAGATATGAGGAAAAGAGAGAGCGTTGATAGAGATGAAGAGATGATCATGATAGCAAAAATAGTGGTGGTGGATGATATTGATGTCAATGCATTGTTGATTGTGGAGATGCTAATTAGGTGTTGATGGCGGGATAGGAGATATGATGGATCTGCGATAAAGACGATGATACGGTGTTGATTTATTTTTGGGAAAATTTATGAAATGCCCAAAAAACGAAAAAGTTTTATGAAAAATCCACCGTACAATAACATTTCATCGTGTGTCCAGAATTAGCAAAAAATATACAAAGGGGGTTCCGAATGACCTTTTTGTCCTTCCTTCTAATTTATTGAAAACACCGGTGAAACTACTCTTAAAAAAACGTTTTGATAGTTCCTCTTCTTCCATACGCTGCTCACTTTCGAATCTAGGTTTTCTCCTAAAAAATCTTCAAACCTTCAAAAACTCGTCGAAAAATTTAGAAAGGTCGACAAACGTTAAACGGAGGTCCAAACATCATTTTTTCGCGATTCTAAAATTTCGAAAGGCCGACTAACGAAGAAGCGATTAATCTCCGGCTCCTCGGAAATACGCTCCTTTTGCGACAAACCGGACCTCGTTTCAACCTCCCAGTCAAAAGTTATGGCCCTTCAAAGTTTCAACTGATCATAAAATGCAGGAGAATGATTATTCTCCGTGGTAATATTACAGAGAATGACCATTCTTCGTGCTAAAACCATGGAGAATGGCCATTCTCCGTGCTAAAACCACGGAGAATGACCATTCTCCTTGTTAAATTGACAAAGAATAGCCATTCTCCGTGTTAGAATGACGGAGAATGGCCATCCTCCTTCAATTTAACAAGGAGAATGGCCATTCTCCGTGCTAAAACCACGGAGAATGGCCATTCTCCTTGTTAAATTGACCAAGAATAGCCATTCTCCGTGTTAAAATCCATTCTCCGTCATTTTAACACGGAGCCATTCTCCGTCATTTTGACACGGAGAATGGCTATTCTCCGTCATTTTGACACGGAGAATGGCTATTCTCCGTCATTTTGACACGGAGAATGATCTCCGTCATTTTGACATGGAGAATGGCTATTCTCCGTGTTAAAATGACGGAGAATGGCCATTCTCAGTCATTTTATCATGGAGCCATTCTCCGTCATTTTAACACGGAGAATGGCTATTCTCCGTCATTTTGACACGGTTCTCCGTTATTTTAACACGGAGAATGGTCATTCTCCGTCATTTTGACACGGAGAATGGCCATTCTCCATCATTTTGACATGGATAAGACCATTCTCCGTGGTTTTAGCACGGAGAATGGTCATTCTCTGTGTTTTTAACACGGAGAATGATGGAGAACAGTCGACAGAAACCTAAAACCTATTTTTTTTTGTGAAAAAAAATTTGTCAGGAACAAAAATTCAAGAGTTTTTGTTCTTCTTTCAAAACGGTGCAAACTCTTATGGAAAAGAAGAAGAAGATCTTCTCTCCACAATTGACCTAATCGTCGAAAAACTTCAAATCTTTCCACGATGATGATGATGATGATGATGAGCGATGATCGGAGTTCGACTGAAGAAAAGCACAGTGAACTACGAACGATCTTTGCGATCTCTGATGAAGATGAGAGCAATGGAATTCATCTCTCGTGAAGAAGAAGAAGACGAAAATCGTAATCCAAATCTGAGTTTGTGCGAAGGGTAGTTATGGTATTATAAAGATGACAATTTTGTAACTACAGAGCATCTAAAGGGAATCTTAGAATATTTAACGTGGAAATATATAATTCTGGGCATTTCATAAAGCCCATCCTGCGGGTGGGTTTTTCATACAAACCAACCCTGAAATTGGGTTTCTCAGCAATTTCCAGTTTATTTTTTTTGGCTAGTGTGCAACTAAATACCATATATATTTTTCAATTTGCAAGTTGATATCCTAAACTATTAGAATTAACAACTTGCGACTCTGAACTACTTTACTTCAACTAAATACCCTGAACTTTTCCTTATTTGCAACTGGCTACCCTATGTCGGTTAGATATGGTATCATTAAGAAATATGATAATAGGAAGGGTATCATTGTTAACAGTGCAGGGGTAGCAAGTTGCAAACCGGAGAAAATTGATGATATTTGGTTATTACTTGTTATAATAGTTTATGGTAGCAACTTGCATATCAAGAAACATTCATGATATTTAGTTACAAAATACTATGTTGTTAGTATCTTAAGATACACAATATGCATCTTACGATACAATACGATAATATACTTACCATTTTGTTGCGTATCAATTGATCCGATCCGATCCGATACATGCAGATAGGTAGTATTGATTTTTTTTACTTATCATGCAACGTATAGTTAAGAATTTGGATTTTGAAAATAGATAAGACTTCCAAAGATGAAACAAATAAAATTTTGTCGGAACTGTATTAAATCATGTTCCTATATAGTTTTAGAAGTATAGATCTAAGCTTCTAGAGTTACAGTATCACACGATACATGATACAATCGGGATACACGATACAATACGCAAACAAATCGATACACGATACGATACACGAGCTGACAACCTAGGTAACATATCTATTTATCTTTTAGCAACATTCTGTTGTGCATGCATCAAGTATATTGGATTGTTAATGTCAAAAACACTATCAATGGGAATGCGTTTAACATTATAGTCACTTTTTCTGAAATCTAGATTGACTAACTCCTTCAAACGAGAGAGGAATGTGTTTTATTCAATAGTTATAACCTGCTTAAGAATGATTAAATATTACTACTAATCAAAAAGGTCCAACAAGTGAATTCACTAGAATGAGAAAAATCTAATGAACATACACCATAATTTCAACCATCCTTAAAGGGGCTTGAGGAGAAAATCTTCTGAACAAAATAAAGATAGAAGGGTTAAGCAAACCTATATCTTTTGATCCCTTCACCAAGGGTCATAAGTTTAACCAACAATCTATTTCCATCATGTGCCAAATTAATTGAACCGAAAGATCCAAATCTTGGAATGACTTCTTCAAAGTCTCAACGTTTAACCACATATGGCACCAAAAGGTCAAACATTTTCAATAAAATTTCATTTTGCCTAAAAGATAATAAAAAAGACTATCGAAACAAAAATATGGGCTTTCAATAACGTAGAGGAGGTAGAATATAGGTTAAAAAGGTTCTCACAAATTTGTGAGGCCACCGACTCTCCAAGAATGAAAAGTGATTGGTTTTGTGGGTTGGAAATCAGGCGTGTATGTGGTAGCATTCTCAGTCTTGGTCTGGTCAGGCTGTTGGGCAGATCTTAGGATGTGCTGAGTCTCCCTAAAATCCTGCTGGAGAAGATTCTAGGCTCTAATCCATGGCTGGATTTCAAATACTCTAGATCTAGTCTGGTTTTATTGCGCCCACATGGATTCATTTCCAGCACTAGGGAATTTGGACATTATAGGGAAATCCAGGCTACCTGTAACTGAAAGTTTGTTTGGACATTTCTTTTACTCAGAATAGCAGAGCTGGATCTAGTCATTGGCCATCTTCATCATCATCATCAAAGTACAATAATTTCTTCCTAGTAAAAGAAAAATTAGCATCAAGCATACTGAAAACCTTACTTTGAAGAACATAACACATTCTTCCTCTTTTTTTACCAATAACCCATTCTTTTATCATTGATGGCATGATCATAAATTGATTCTCTGCTTACTTGCATGTGGATTTATATTGCTTGATAATCTTGTGAATTGTGCTATATGAGACTTGAGTTATTAGTCATCCTATCCAAGTAATTAATTCTACTGTTGGACATTATGCCACTGTGAAATCTGTATATGCAAGCAATTATCTCAACTTCCAATTTGTTTTCTTCATTTGACATCCTTGGAATTCCTAGATTCAGAATGCGAGACTATGATGGTAATTTGTTTGCTTGTTTCAGTTTGCAAGATTGTATCCTTTGGACCAGAAGGATTTGGCACCTGCACTTCGTCCAAACGACTTTGGTGTCCCCATTCCCTCCGGAGTCGAAGTAGAAACATCTGCAAGGTGTTGGAGTGGGTGGGGTTCCCAACCTATGTGGAGAAGACCCCGGAGTGCGACGAGCGCCGTCCGATGTCGGAGAAGCTCGGGAAGTAGGCGACGGAGTTGCTGCTGTTGCTGCTGGAGCTGCTGGAAGCAGGGGATCCGAGTTCGGGCCGAACTCGGTCCCATGGCGAGTTCGGGCCGAACTCGGTCTGGCCGTTCCAGGGTTTGGCCAGTAGGTGCTGGTTGCCCCACACAGAGTTCTGGCCGAACTCTGTGTCGTCGGGGGCTGAAGCGATTTTCAGGATGAGTTTTCATCATTGGATCTAATCCAACGGTCCAGGTTGGTTGCGGGATTAGGGAGATATATTGAGTTTTCTCAATCCTAATTCATTATCGTATTATCGCATTGGACAACACAAGTTGGAGAGAGAGGAGGCAAGAGTGCCATTGCAACTTCGGAGAAGAAGGCGGAGGATTGAAGGTCGTTTTCGAAGTCGTGTTTCGGGTAATCTCTACTCGTCGTTCTCGCTCTTCGTAGCCTTGTAATCATTGTTCTTATCTCTGAGTGTTGTGGGGATCCGATTTGGATCGGGAGGAGTTTGTAGAGGTGTAATTCTTCTATTCCATTAGTGGAGGCTTCTCAGGGTTGGACTCCGATCGTCCCGTGGTTTTTCCCGCAAGGGTTTCCACGTCAAAAATTTTCTGTGTCTGCGTGATTGTTTTTGTGTGGCTATTTGTGGGTTCGTGCGTTGTATTGCTCGGTCCTCTCGCAGGTACTCTCCGGTTTGGGGAAAGGTTTCCGCGTTTCTTTCCCAACAGAGTGGTATCAGAGCTTTGGGTTCAAAGGGTGTCAGGAGTTGACAGAGGAACCAGAGAGGAGATGGACGCGAAGCCGGTGCGCATGGTGAACCTTAATGGCACAAACTATCATTATTGGCGGAGCAAGATGAAGGATTTGCTATTTGTCAAGAAGCTGCATCTACCTGTGTTTGCAACCGAGAAGCCCAGTGATAAATCCGAGGAGGACTGGAAGTTCGAGCACATACAGGTGTGTGGGTACATACGGCAGTTTGTTGATGAGAACGTGTACAACCACGTTGTCAATATTGAGCACGCGAAGACGTTGTGGGATAAGCTGGAATTCTTGTATGCGAAGAAGACCGGGGTAAACAAGTTGTTCCTGATCCGAACGATGATGGGTCTGCGGTACAAGGATGGGGCGTCTATTTCGGATCACTTGAGTGAGTTCCAGGGCGTGGTTGACCAGCTGTCTTCTATGGGAGTCAAGTTCGACGACGAAGTTCAGGGACTGTGGCTGCTGTGTACCTTGCCAGACTCGTGGGAGACCGTACGAGTATCTATGATCGCTTCTGCTCCAGAGGGCGTGGTCAGTCTGGAGTTTGCCAAGAGCGGGGTGTTGAATGAAGAGATGCGGAGACGTTCTCAGGGCACTTCATCCACATCCCACCACTCAGAGGCACTTGTTTCAGAGAGCCGCGGAAGGGACAAAAGCAGGGGTCCAGGTGGTGGCAGAGACACGAGCAGGGGGAAGTCCAAAGGTCGTTACGAGGACTCAGAGTGTTACCATTGCGGTAAGAAGGGCCATATCAAGCGGAATTGTTTCGCTTGGAAGAGAGAGAAGAAGGACGACAAGGGGAAGCAAGAAGAGAACACTACAGCGGCGGCCTCGGTGCATGGAGGCGATGTGATCGTCGTAGGTGATGAGGTCATTACTAACCTCGCCTGCGATGACAATTCTTGGCTGGTGGACTCAGGGGCTTCAGCACATGTATCTCACAATAGGGCACTGTTTGCCACTTATACGACAGGCGACTGTGGCGTGTTGAAGATGGACAACGGAGATGTGTCGAAGGCGGTTGCCGTTGGAGATGTGCATTTGAGAACGAAGACGGGTGCGGTTCTTGTTCTCAAGGATGTTCGTCATGTCCCTGATATCCGTTTCAACCTGGTGTCGGTTGGAAGGTTGGATGACGAGGGATTCTTCAGTCTCTTCGGGAACAGTCAGTGGAAGCTTTCCAGAGGTTCGATGGTGATTGCCAGAGGAAGCAAGAAGTCCGGTCTCTACTATATGGAGGGGAGCGCAGAGGGGGCACAGGAGGTGAACGCAGTCAGTGATGCGTCTACCGAGTTGTGGCACAGGCGGCTCGGCCATATCAGCGAGAAGGGGATGAGCTACTTGGTGAACAGGAAAGTGATTCCGGGGCTCAAGTCAACAAAGTTGGAGAAATGCACGCACTGTTTAGCTGGGAAGCAAAATATGGTGTCTTTCCAAAGTCACCCAAGTTCGAGGAAGCCGGCGTTGCTCGAGTTGATTCACTCGGATGTCTGCGGTCCTATGAAGGTAAAATCTCTTGGTGGTGCTTCTTACTTTGTAACTTTTATTGATGATTGTTCCAGGAAGGTTTGGGTCTATGCCTTAAAGACCAAGGATCAGGTGCTGCCTACTTTCAAGGAGTTTCAGGCCTCTGTTGAAAGGGAGACGGGCAAGAAGTTGTTGTGTGTTCGGTCCGACAATGGCGGCGAATACATCGGTCCCTTTGATGCGTATTGCAGAGAGCAAGGGATACGACACCAGAAGACTCCGCCAAAGACACCTCAGCTCAATGGTGTAGCGGAGCGCATGAACAGGACACTGATGGAGAGGGTGCGGTGTTTGCTGTCAGAAGCAAACTTGCCGGGCAGTTATTGGGTTGAGGCTCTTCTCACAGCTGCTTATATTATTAATTTGTCTCCTAGTGCTCCTTTGCAGGGTGATGTGCCTGACAAAGTATGGTACGGCAAAGAGCCGTCATACAATCACCTGCGGGCGTTTGGTTGTAAGGCCTTCGTGCATGTACCGAAGGACGAGAGGACCAAACTTGAGCCGAAGACGAGGCGATGCGTCTTTGTCGGCTACGGTCGGGATGAGTTTGGCTATAGACTCTACGACCCAGTGGAAGGAAAGCTCTACAGAAGCATGGACGTGGTGTTCGTCGAGGATCAGACCATGACCAACACTCAGGATTCCGAGACGCCTTCTGAGGCTGAGGAATTGCCTGAGTTAGAGTCATTTCGCTTCGAGCAGTTTCCAGAGGACATCGCAGAGGATCCAGTTATGGGGGAGCCGGTACATGGAGTAGCTCCCAACCTTGATCATCAGCCTGCTGATGGTGGTCAGGATGTCCCTCAGGAGGATGAGCATGCCGGAGAGGTAGTTCCTGAAGGGGAGGAGGCTGTCGGTATACAGCCAGCACCAGTGGCTCCACTGAGAAGGAGCGACAGAGAGCGTCGACCATCTACGAGATACTCACCGGATGAGTATGTGCTATTGACTGACGGGGGAGAGCCCGAAAGTTTCGCAGAGGCTATGGAAGACGAACACAGGCAGGAGTGGATGGTGGCTATGCAGGAGGATATGAGTTCCTTGCACACCAATTCCACTTATGATCTGGTGCGGTTGCCAAAGGACAAGAAGGCTTTGAAGAATCGATGGGTGTTCAGAGTGAAGCAGACGGATGATGCTACTCGCCCTCGATACAAAGCGAGGCTGGTAGTTAAGGGCTACGGTCAGCGGAAAGGCGTGGATTATAATGAGATCTTTTCGCCTGTCGTCAAGCATTCGTCTATCCGGGTGGTGCTAGCGTTAGCAGCCAGTTTCGACTTGGAGGTCGAGCAGATGGACGTGAAGACGGCATTCCTCCACGGTGATCTTGAGGAGGAGTTGTACATGGAGCAGCCAGAGGGATTCTGCGAAAAGGGCAAGTCACATTTGGTCTGCCGATTGAGGAAGAGCTTGTATGGTCTGAAGCAGGCTCCGAGGCAGTGGTACAGGAAGTTCGAGTCGTTTATGGGGGAGCATGGTTATGCACGGACGACGTCGGATCATTGTGCATTTGTGAGGTATTTTGCCGATGATGATTTTATCATTTTATTGCTCTATGTAGATGATATGCTATTAGTGGGTCGGAATGCCACTAGGATAACGGAGTTGAAGCGCCAACTGGGCGCGGCCTTCTCTATGAAGGATTTGGGCGCAGCGAAGACTATTCTTGGGATGGAGATCAGCCGAGAGAGAGAGTCCAAGCTGGTACACTTGTCCCAAACGAAGTACATTCACCGGGTACTTCAGCGTTTCGGGATGGACGGGTCGAAGAAAGTGAGTTCCCCCCTCGCGGCTCACTTTAAGTTCACTGAGGAGCAGTGTCCATCTACCGAGGACGAAAAGGAAGATATGGAGCGGGTTCCATATGCCTCAGCTGTGGGAAGCCTGATGTATGCTATGGTGTGTACGAGGCCAGATATTGCTCATGCAGTTTGTACGGTTAGCAGGTATCTTTCAAATCCTGGAAGGGTACATTGGAGTGCGGTCAAGTGGATTCTACGTTATCTTCAGGGCACTGCTGGTTGGAGACTTTCCTTTGGTGGTGACGAGCCGAAGCTGGTTGGGTATACCGACGCTGATATGGCTGGAGATGTAGACACGAGGCGATCGACTTCGGGCTACGTGATGATGTTTGCGGGAGGAGCAGTATCGTGGCAGTCGCGGTTGCAGAAGTGTGTTGCCTTGTCGACGACAGAGGCAGAGTACATTGCGGCGACGGAGGCTTGCAAGGAGGTGTTGTGGATGAAGAGCTGCTGCAGGAAATGGTACTGAAGCAAGAGCAGTATACTTTGCTTTGCGACAGTCAGAGTGCGATCCACCTTGTGAAGAATCAGACGTTTCATAGCCGGTCCAAGCACATCGAGACCCGGTATCATTGGATGCGGGATGTGGTGAGAAGAAGGACGCGGAGCTTGAGAAGGTGCATACAGACGACAACGGAGCTGATATGTTCACGAAGATTCTACCAAGAGGGAAGTTGAGTACTGCAGGCAGGTCGTCAGGATGACGACGTCCTCCCCATAGTTGTGAAGGGAGAGATTTGTTGGAGTGGGTGGGGTTCCCAACCTATGTGGAGAAGACCCCGGAGTGCGACGAGCGCCGTCCGATGTCGGAGAAGCTCGGGAAGTAGGCGACGGAGTTGCTGCTGTTGCTGCTGGAGCTGCTGGAAGCAGGGGATCCGAGTTCGGGCCGAACTCGGTCCCATGGCGAGTTCGGGCCGAATTCGGTCTGGCCGTTCCAGGGTTTGGCCAGTAGGTGCTGGTTGCCCCACACAGAGTTCTGGCCGAACTCTGTGTCGTCGGGGGCTGAAGCGATTTTCAGGATGAGTTTTCATCATTGGATCTAATCCAACGGTCCAGGTTGGTTGCGGATTAGGGAGATATATTGAGTTTTCTCAACCATAATTCATTATCGTATTATCGCATTGGACAACACAAGTTGGAGAGAGAGAAGGAGGCAAGAGTGCCATTGCAACTTCGGAGAAGAAGGCGGAGGATTGAAGGTCGTTTTCGAAGGAGATCGTGTTTCGGGTAATCTCTACTCGTCGTTCTCGCTCTTCGTAGCCTTGTAATCATGTTCTTATCTCTGAGTTGTGGGGATCCGATTTGGATCGGGAGGAGTTTGTAGAGGGTGTAATTCTTCTATTCCATTAGTGGAGGCTTCTCAGGGTTGGACTCCGATCGTCCCGTGGTTTTTCCCGCAAGGGTTTCCACGTCAAAAATTCTCTGTGTCTGCGTGATTGTTTTTGTGTGGCTATTTTGGGTTCGTGCGTTGTATTGCTCGGTCCTCTCGCAGGTACTCTCCGGTTTGGGGAAAGGTTTCCGCGTTCTTTCCCAACACAAGGGACTACACACCGCCCAAGTATCTCACCCTTCTCTTCACAGATCTTGGTGTTCTTACACCTTCGGTAGTTAGCGATGAGCTAATTCAGTTGTACCTATAGCAACTCACCTAAGAATTCATTGTGTTAGATTCACTATAATTAGTATAAATTTGGGGGAAGTTAATATCTGTGAGCTAATATGTTTTTTCTTCTTCGATGTTAACGAGCGGAAGAAAGCTGGGTTCTCTCTTATTGTTTGACACTGCAGTATAGTGTGGGTGTGCAAGATGTTCTTAATGGCAAATTTTTGAAACTTGAAGTTTGTCTGTAGATACTGCCTGGTGACCGAGGCTGGTCTGATGGGGGTATCAAAGTTTTGATACCCCCTATGTATGACATGGTAAAACGTATATATATATATATATATATATATATATATATATATATATATATATATATATATATATAATCTTTGAGAGGGGTCCACTTGTCATACATAGGGGGGGGTCAAAGTTTTGATACCCTGTTATGTATCGAAGTTTTACTCGTTCTGATGTGTCCCGATTGGAGTAAAACTTTGATACAGAAGAAGGTATCAAAGTTTTGATACCTCATTTGTATGACAAGTGGGCCCATCCTCAAACTTTATGTCTACACGTTTTACGAAGTGAGAGAGGACTTACTTGTCATACAAAAGAGGTATCAAAACTTTTTTTTGATACCTCTTTTGAATCAAAGTTTTCTCCATCCCGATTGATACAGGCAAGTTAATTGAGATCTACCAAAAACATCCATATATCTGCTCAGTTGTCTTGCTATAACTGGCGAAATAAAAAGCGTGGGGATTCCATAGTTCTCTATCTAAAGTAACTGATGAATTATTTTCAACGAAAATTCTATTTATTATTTGCATAACTTGGTTTGCATTGTTTATTATGATTTAGGTAGGCGTTCCTTGCTGCTGGTTTGTTTTTAACTAGCATATATAAACAAATGAATGTGCTTATATAGTTGTTGCTTATACTAATGTCATGAAAGTGAATACAAGTTAGGATATTAATCTATACTAATGTATATAATGAGAAAAGTTCATTTTACCGTAAAACTTCTTTCCAAATATTCTGGCATATGTTTACTAATTAAAATTATTTATTAAAGTTAACATGAGTATTTAGGTAATTACGAGAGCTATTATTTGATCTTTCTAAATAGTCTTACATGTATATATAAAAATAATATATAATATAATTTAGAATAAGTCTGGATAGAAATTTAGTAACTTCCTAATAACAGATAAAAAATGTGTTTTAATAAGTGTATAAAATATGTGCAAACGCGCATATATACATACTAGTAAATGACAGTAAGAAATTACAGTAATAACATTCAAACTGAGCACGAATTGAGGTTCCAAAAATTTATTTGAGATAAAGCTTTTGGTGGTGGTGGTGTTGAGAAATGGAACGAGAATATCTTCAATTTTCCCTTCACAGTGACCCAATCCAATAATTAAGAACAAACACATTAAAATGTGTACAATGACAAATTTCCCTTTACATAACGAATCAATGATCCATTCCAATAGTTAATAGCAAACATGAATGTGTACACAATGAAACAAGTCGACCCACGGGCTCAATGAGTCGGTGCGGCATGCTTCTTCTACGGTTCGGGCGCTGGTTCAGTTCTGAACCTAAATACTTGAATGCCATTGATATCCGCACCCGAGTCCGAGTGTCCAGCTCGCCAGTCCGCATCGAAGCCGACACGACCTCTTGCCTGGTGTCCGTGCCTCCTCGCTGCCTCCGCAGCAGGAGAGGAGGAGCTGAGCACAAGTGCAACGACGACGAGGAGGGCTAGCATTTTCGTGCTCGCCATGTTTCAGTGTAGATGGGAATGGAATGATATAATTTGGAGAGGGTTTGAATTTGTTTCAGTGATGGAATGGAATGGAACGGTTAGAGGGGTTTAAATAGGGATGTGGGTCAAGAATCAGTCAACAAATTATTTTTTATTTTTTGTAATGTAGGGCTCAAGGTTCTTGGTAGAATCTGTAAGGTTTGAAACAGTAAACAAAATTAACAACTTGCCAATTTTGGGGTACAATCTTGCTGTCAAGATTGCAGCATGGACCTGGTCAAAGAAATGTAGCCCTTGAAATTAAGTAAAATTGTAATTACTACTGGGATTTAGCCATCCTGTATATTTACAAAACTTCTACACAGATCGACGGAGAAACCGACGGTACAAATTGTGTGTCACGTGTCGGCCTCTCATTGGCCGAATCTGTGTGGCTGGCGTTAGTGGAGGGTGTTACCGTTTGTTGGAAATAAACAGACCAATGGAGAGCTGACATGTTGTGTCGGTTTTCTTCCTCGGTTCGTTTAGAGTTCTTGATATAATTAAGCACAAAGTGATCCATTTTGGTGAGTCTTCATAGTTGGTTTCAAGCTTGCTTGCATGGGCCCGAATACAACAAATTGTACTAATTTAGGCACAAAATCGATTTTTAGAGTCTATATAAATTGTTTCATGTGAAAATGATTTCTTTAATCTATATTTTATTTTGACAAACATGTAAGGTCATATGGAGAGGATGTGTGGGCGACGGAAAGAGTGTTTAAGCTATTACGTTAGCATCAGGTTTATTCTGAATGCTTCATCGTTCAATTTTGATGGACCTATATATTAAGAATGTAAATTTGGTTACTGTCATCACACCTTTCGGACTGACATGGCAAATTCTATAAAAATTACTTTATAGAGTAGCAACTATATATCCTAAAATTAATTCAAATATTGTTATTTCAATTAATGTTACAACTAAAAATAAACTTGGGATGACCAATTTAGACCAAAAATTATCTATATCAATCCAAACAAAAACTATATATATATATATATATATATATATATATATATATATATATATATATAAATCTTTGGTTAGCAAAAATTGGATCTATATTCTCAAATAAATAAAAAATGAATGATCGCCATAAAATTTAAATTCACGATTACAAAATTCTAAATTTACTTTGATTTAAGGACAATTTACGTTAACTATTCCTATGTTTCATTTTTATTACAAGGACCACCCATATTTTGAAACTAATTACACAAACCATCTCTATATTTTTGTATTTTCTATAGATCCTTATAATACTAACCACCCATATTTAAAAGAAAACATAAAACTGATGGGGTAATTCGTGTAACTGTTTTTGAAATATGGATGATCTCTGTAATATTTATGAAACATTGGAGGGGGGGGGGGGGGGGGGGGGGGGGGGGGGGGGGGGGTGGGGAGGGGGGGGGTTATGTATCTCTTGATTTAAATCATGAATTAAAAATTAAAGTAAATTAGGCTATATTGGTTAGATATCAAAATTTTAATATGTTTAGTATAAATGTCTCTTTGTATGTTATGGTAATTTAATTTTGTTGGTAACTTTCTTGAGCTACATGTTTAATTATGAAATCTTTTGGTTAACTTTTATCGAATATCAACTAACAAAAAAAGAACGAAAATGCTCTGTTGTCCGTGGACTTGGACCGCATTCTTGGACCACGGACCATATGTCGCCACCCCACCCGCCCCCCTCTCCAATTAGAAGAAAAATGGCTCGCAGGACAGAACTGCAGTCCAAGTTTCGGACAACATAGCATAGCCTATAAAAGAAATGTGTGACGACGCATCCGATAGTTGTTTGTTGGAAAGGGATTAGATTGTCTGCTTCCAATGCCTATCTAGCGTACCTTTTATATTGGGCCTACTAATATTTATAACTAATTAACCGTCGGTAATTAGGATTCACTAAGTATATTTTCGTAAGTATGGGGGAGATTATGCTACTTGAACATGATCCTCAACAAAAAAGTGGTACAAATACAAAACCTTATTCTTCATGCACATCAAATGGATACTCATGCCAAAATGAGCGAGTCAAAATTGTTGATGCTGCCTGTTCCTCTCCAACTAGGCTGACCTTTCTCTCAGAAAAAAAAAAAGAGAAAAAAAAAAGAGAGAGGAAAGAATGAGAAATTAAAAAAAAAAAAAAAAAATCAATGCTAACCTTTACAAATTCCTTGATACCCTTTTTTTTCCTAATTAGTAATTGGAAGAATAATTCAGAGTATTAACAGGACCGACATCTGAACCATAATTAACCAAACATGCTTGTCAATCATAGGTTTGTGAACCAGTCCCATCACCAATGACCAATATAGGACATGCAATGCAGTCATTTTCCTACTATTTAGGCAGGCTGCCAGCATTTGAGCTTGTGGGGGTACACAACGATAGGGAAAAAAAAAAAAAAAATCAATTGGGTGATGAATTTACCAAGATTTACCAATCTTTGCGCAGGAGGGAAAGAGTTGGAAATTTTACAAATTTAGGGATAGCTTACTCTTGGAGCAAATAGTGTCACTCTTGGTCCACCAGAGTTGGCGCTGTCACTCTTGGTCCACCAGAGTACGCGCCAAAAAGTGGTGTCGAGTCCAAGTCCCCACTTGCATGTGCAACAACATTTTTGTGTCCTACAAAGATTCCCAGTTAGGGGATGTTTGGGTGCAGAAAGTGGAAAGATTTGCAGGAAGTGGTTGAATTTTGTGCGACTCGTGGTATTTGGTTACAGTAACTGGAGACAGCAAGTGACGAATCTCATTTGGCACAGTTGCTGTGTCCTCGTTTTGGGTGATTTCACTTCCCTCACAAAAGTGAGGGAGGTGAGATGAAAGTGGTGGTGGGCGGGATTTGAGGGGGGTGGTGGCGGGGTGGTGGGAGGGTGCGGTGCTGGTGGCTGGAGGCGGTGGCGTGGGAGGTGTTGGTGGCCTGGAGCGGGGCGGTGGGCGGGTGGGGGTGGCGTGGCGTGGGACGGAAGCGGTGGCCTGGGGAGGAGGGGGAGGAGGAGGTCGTGGGGAGGGGGGCCGGAGGTCGTGGCGGCGGCGGTGGCGTTGGTGGTGGCGTGGGGCGGGGGCGGGGGCGGTGGCCTGGAGGAGGAGGGGGAGGAGGAGGTCGTGGCGGCAGTGGCGGTGGCGTGGGACGGTGGCGGTGGACTGGAGAGGCTGGAGAAGATGAGGAAGAAGAGTAAAGGAGAGAGAGAGGGAGAGAGAGAGAGAGGAGATTTATAAATAAAACAAATTTTTGGATAACTATACCTAAGTTACCACATCTCCAAAAAAGTTTTCACTTTCCACTTACAACAATCATCCAAACACCAAACTCATTTTTCTTCCACTTGCAACAGACAAAAAGTACTCTATCCAAACACATTTTGGAAAGCTGCAAGTGCCTTGAAACTCAACTTACTGCAAGTGCCACTTTTACATTTTCAAATAGTTACATCTATCCAAGCAGCCTCTTAGTACACATACAACTCCAATACCTCTCTTTTACTTTGGAGAATATTTTAGCGTGTGGGTTATTTAAATAATTCTTGCCCGTTCACGTAAAAGACAAGATTCTTTAGTATTATAATTAAATCTTCTTTCTTTCTTTTTTCTTCAGAAAATTTCATATAAAATAAAAAAATTAGGCCTAATTTTACGTAAAGGAAATTTTTTAAAAAAATTGAAATCGGGGGACAACTCGCCAAGTGACTTGACGAATAAGAATAGGTCACCAACTCACTTGGCGAGTTATATCCTGGATCGACGCTTTTTGGGAAAGGAGAGAGGACTCGCCAAGTGAGATAGCGAATAAGGAGAGGGACTCGCCAATCACAGAACTTGGTCGTCAAGTGAATTAGCGAGCCTTACAATTAAGAATATGAAAAGCTGTTGGACTAGGGAGGTGGTGCGTGTGTGAAGGAAGGAGAACGGTGAAAAAATGAGTGAATGAAAGAGTTGGAGTGTAGTGAGCGTAGAGTAAATGTGAGAGAGGGTGGTGAGATTACATAGAGGGGTGAGTGTAAGGGTTGTGTGGGGAGGAGAGAGTGAGTTGTGGTGTTAGGGAGGTGGCTAGAAAGGAAAGGGGTGTGCGCGAATGAGAGTGGAAAACTCACCAACTTATTTGGCAATAATTTTCGTTAGAGGATACTCTCCATTTCACTTGGCATGGCTACCTATCCCTTAACTCGCGCCATTAAACTTGACATGGTCTCTCCGAACTCGCCATTAGAGTTGGCATAGCCATAAACTCGCTAGTTCTGTTAGATTATAGATTATATTTGTAATGTAAATATGGCCCATAAGCCCAAACGTGTAGACACTATAAATTGTAAACAACCCCCATCAATAAACATAAGGCATTATTATTTCCTACATGGTATCAGAGCCTCCAAAAAAACCCTAGCCGTCATATTCACCATCCTCGATCCGATCTATACGCGCCCGACGCGCCCGACGTCGGAGTTGACGGACGCGCTTGATCTCTACGTGCCCGACGCGCCTGACGCGTCCGATCCGGAGCCGTCGATCCCCTACGCGCCCGTCGCGCGATCCGACGACCCGACACGCCCACCGACACGCGCCGACCCGACGCCCGCCGATCAGCGACGACCCGACGCGCCCGCCGATCCCGACGCGCCGACCCGACGCGCCCACCGATCCCCTACGCGCCGATCTCCCTGATTCCTACGCACCCGATCCGGCGCCGCCGACTCCTACGCGCCCGATCCGGCGCACCGGCAGCGGCCGATTCGTCGGCGTTGTACTTTATTTTGTACACCCGACATCCGTACCGCTTGCCCCTATGCGCCAGATCCGACACCGCCGACCCCTATGCGCCCGATCCGGCGCACCGGCAGCGGCCGATTCGTCGGCATTGTACTTTATTTTGTATACCCGACATCCGCGATGGCTGATGATGCAGCGTCCAGCTACTCCATCGTGACTAGCGGTGGCGGTGCACACAATCCAAATTATCCTAATCCGAAGGATCCATATTTTTTGAGTTCTGCTGATCAACCAGGAAATATCATTACTTCTATTGTTTTCCGTGGACCGAACTATGTTGAGTGGTCTCGGTCGATACGTCTCTCCCCGATCTCTAGGCGAAAGATCACTTTTCTGGAAGGTACTGAAATCAAACCTGTTAATGATGCTAGTAAATTGCTTGATTGGAGATGTGTGCAAGCGCTATTGGTTCAATGGATTCTTAACACCATTGATCCGTCTCTGAAGAAATCTTTGCCGTACTTTGAAGAGGTTTATCCATTGTGGAACTTGTTGGAGAAAAGATTTGTTGTTAGCAATGGCACTCGGAAGCAACAAATTAAGGTGGCTTTGGCTGAGTGCAAACAAACGGCTTCGATGTCTGTGGAAACCTACTTTGGAAATTTGCAGTCTTTGTGGGATGAACAAGCTGCTTATTTTCCATTGCCTACTTGTACCTGTGGTGAACTTGCTGCAAAGCTGCAGGCTATAAGGGATGAAGACCACTTTCAGGACTTTATGTATGGGTTGAATGCTGAGTTGTATGGTCATACCCGATCTAATCTTCTGGCTCAGGATCCTCAGCCAAGTTTAGATCGGACATACCAGACAGTCCGTGAGGAGGAGGATATGCAAAAATCTCAGGTCCAATCCGCTACTGAGGAGGTGTTGGCGCTGGCTATCAAGACTTCACCTCGTCTTTCTACTGCTTCTAATAGTAGAACCTCAGATTCCAGGAACAAATCAGATATGATCTGTACTCATTGCAAGAAAACATGTCATGATGTTGCAAATTGCTTTGCCAAGATTGGCTATCCAGAGTGGTGGGAGACTCGTCCTCGACGTGAGGGCGGACGTGGTGCTGGTGGTGGCAGAGGCCCGGCACCACAGCAGAGACGTAATGGGGGACGCGGTGCTGGTGGCGCAGGGGTTGTTCATCATGTCGCCGCTGCTGGTCATGGTGTCCCTGCTGGTCTTGCTCGCAGTTCGACGGATATGATGCATGGAGGGTATCCTTGTAACACCCATATTCTGAATACGTATTTTGTCAAGCTTGCATGTATTTCAGACCTGTATTTATTTTCTTGAATTTTGGCATGTACTTGTAATTGGCTTGACTTACAGATTTTGGTTCTCGTAATTGGGTTTTACCTGGCTTGGTTTATTTTGTGGAGGAGAATTGGTTTTGATTTGGTTTGGTTTGGTTTAACATGCATTGGAGCACTTTAACCTACACTCCATCCTCAACACAACACAACCCACCCTCATTAAAACTTCACCTACTTTTCTCTCTCCATAATTCTCTCATTTATTTCTCCATCTTCTTCTTCTTCCTTCCTCTACACAACACCAACACCCATAGGCAAGTGCACCTTGCTACCACATGAGAACCACTTTTTATTTGTCCATTAGCTAGATTAGGCCATGGAGATTAACTTTAGAACTTGGCATTTTGTGATTTGGAGTCTCCATTGTTCTAGATCTAAGTCTTCTCTATTTTCGGATTTACATGGTTTTGATCTATTTTGGTTGAATTTTTGTGGGTTTTGATGCTTCTATGTGGAAGAGAATTCAATTTTACTCGAGTTAGAACTTTGAAAATCTAGATTTGGCTTTGATTTGACAAATATATGAAAATTTGAATTCTTGGTGTTCTTGGTGTTCTTTTCGGCCTGGAGTAACAGCCTGCAGCCTGCGCTCTTTAGCGCAGTGCCGACCGCGCAGCTTGCCCTATGGTGAACTGCGCTCAGCCCCATGCGCCAACCATTTCTGCGCACTTCACCCCTGCGCAGTTCACTCCTGTGCAGTCTGCTCATGCGCAATCCACCCCTGCGCAGTTCACTCCTGCGCAGTCTGCTCATGCGCAATCCACCCCTGCGCAGTTCACTCCTGCGCAGTCTGTTCATGCGCAATCTGACCCATGCGCCATCTGCCCCTGCGCCCTGTGCCCCTGCGCACTTGGCACCCTGCGCAGCTGACACCTGCGCAATCCAACCCCCTGACCCCTTGCGCAATCTATTGGCTCTTGGAGTTTTGGTTTTATTTCTCTAAGCTTGGCTCTTCTATAGCGCTGTATATTGATATTTTATTAGATATTTTACGCCCATTTTATATCCTTACGCCTTTTGTCATGAACTTGATTTTACTTAACATGTTTGGAATGACTATTGTACATGACATGGTATGACAAAGAACTAGCATAACACGACAGTGACCCGTAGTGGTGCACTCCTGACATGACCAACCTGACTTGATAGTGGCCCGTCGTGGCGCACTCCTGACAAGTACCCTGACATGATTTATCTTGATAACTTGATAGTGGCCCGTGGCGGCGCACTCCTGACTTGACTTGACTTGTAACTTGTAACTTGACTTGACTTGATGCTGTTGCGACAGCTAACTTGACTCGTATAATCAACTTGACACCGTGGGTGTTCCTGCTTGCTTGCTTGTGTAATCCACTTGTCTTGTCTTGTATCATGTCTAGGACGTGACTCCCTGGTTCCCACGGTCAGGGATTCATACTGAATATGGATTAGGCTAATGACTAGACCAAACTATAGTTCATGGAGAATTTCCAGTCACAGGCAATCTCGTTATCTGGGCGCTCTTAATTGGACTTGTAGCTTGCCGACGAGTAGAGCACATTTCCAGCGCACTGTCATGTGTTGCACCCTCTAAGTCACCTAAGGGTATATCGTCTCCGGGGCGATGTACCCAACCATACTCTCAACCCGCGGAAGGATAACTGGATGGTCTGCAGGGCTTGGGACTGGGAAATTCTCACTTGCATCTTGTTAATAATTAGGCTTATGATAACCCTAGTTAGTTAAAGTAGTAAGCCGTAGTAATTGCTTGGCCGCTTTATGAATGGATGGAGTCCAGCCTTGTCTAAGTCTTGTCTAGCCCCTGTACCTGAAACTCTTGTACATGCTTGTTTTACTTATCTCTAACAATAATTGGGTAGAGACAGGGAGCTATTCAGGCGAAGGGTTACAACCCCGGTCCTTGTTTGGTTTACGGGTTGTAACCGGGCTTCCAGAATGGTTCCACGTCCCTAGTCGTTTATTATCCTGACTTACTCTTTATTACTTGTACTTTTCTTTCTTTTCTTATGTTCTAATATGCTGGCTTTCGTTCTTATTTCGTGGCCTCCTTTGTGGCACTTGCTCTTTCTGGGGTTTGACCCAGCTAGTTTTGTGTGGCCAGATTTCGATGCAGCTCCCGAGGATCTACCGAACCTCCAGCCCGATGGTGGCGACTAGAAGGAACCCAGGCTACGAGTGTGTTTTTATTTTGTTTCGCTCACTCTATTGTAAAATTATTCTTTTGAGGCGTTTAGCCGACGAGCACCTGTTAGCTCGATGCACTTTTACTTACTGTCTGCATACGGGCTGTAAACATGATTAACAAATCCTAGGGTTGATCATGTATGACTTAACTCTTGCTAGTCCTAGCATTTTGTACGACTAGCTTCATGATCAGCTGATATGTAATATTTGGGACGCCTTTTATTGTATATTTGGTGGTCAAACATCTTATAATTATATTATTTGCTTGAGATTGAGACAGTAGGCTTGACCTTAAGAGACTGTTGGCTTGTAGTAAACCCTCATATTTCTAGACAGCCGTGACCGTATATCGAGGTGGTTTCCATTTCAATATACGTAGCTGGCTATGTCTGCCCCCGCTCTCCAGTATTCTGGTTCTGGGGCGTGACAATCCTTCACCACTCTCAGGTGAACAATGACAGAAACTGATGAGCTTGCTGGGTAACGACAATCCTTCCAACCCTGGTTCTTTAAACTCCGATCGTCTGATGGGTAAGAATTCTTTTGTCACTTGGATATTCGATACTGGGGCTACTCTTCATGCGACAGGTTCTCGTGACTGTTTAGTTGATTGCTTTTAGGGCCCTGTCTGTCCTGTGATTTTGCCTGATGGGAGCACTATTGAGGCTGTTCTGAGAGGCAAAGTATTTTTGACTGCTTCATTGGTGTTGACGGATGTTCTTTATGTTCCGACATTGACTTACAATTTGATCTCTGTCTCACAATTGATTGGTGCCAGAAATTGTGATATGTTATTTACTCCTGATTTGTGTTTTGTTCATGACCGAAGTACGAGGATGGTGATTGGAGCAGGTGAACAAAGGGGTGGACTTTACTTCTTGGGGGAGGTTCCAGCTTCTTTGGCTTCGGTGATCCTGGCATGCAGAGAGAGTGATTCCGAAGTTTGGCATAGTAGACTGGGGCATCCTTCAGATAAAGTAATGCAGACTTTACCTTTTTTCTCTGGTAGTAGTGTGTTTTCTCATAAGGCTTGTGATATTTGTCATCAAGCCAAACAGACTCGTGATGCTTTTTCTGATAGTAGTAGTCGTGCTTTGAGATGCTTTGAACTTATACACTGTGATCTGTGGGGACCATATCGTGTTCCGTTATCTAATGGGGCACGCTATTTTTTGACTTTGGTGGATGATTTTTCTAGAGCTGTTTGGGTTATTTTATTGACGGATAAGTGTGTTGTTTATTCTATGTTTCTTAAATTCATTGCTATGGTGAAGCGTCAGTTTGGGGCTGATATACGTCGTGTGCGGAGTGACAATGGCACTGAATTTAATTGTTTATGAGATTATTTTTATCTCAAGGTATATTGTTTCAAACGTCCTGTGTTGGGACACCTCAGCAGAATGGAAGGGTGGAAAGAAAACATCGACATATTTTAAATGTAGCCAGGACATTGAGATTTCAGGGTTCTCTTCCTGTGAATTTTTGGGAGGAATGTGTTCTGAGTGCATGTTATTTGATAAATAGAACACCTTCTAGTATCTTGTATTTTAAGTCTCATTATGAAGTTTTATATGGTTCGGCTCCTTCGTATGATCATCTACGTATTTTTGATTGTCTGTGCTATGCATATGATTTGAAATCCCGACATGATAAATTTGCTAGTAGGAGTAGAAAATGTATCTTTGTTGGGTATCCACTTGATAAAAAGGGATGGAAACTGTATGATTTAGAGACTGGTGAATTTTTTGTGTCCCGTGATGTTACTTTTTATGAAAAAGAATTTCTTGGGTGTGGCTCTGCTAGCGAGATGTCTTCTGCAACACCTCATACATCTGTTGAGGTGCCGGGAGACGATATAGAGGCTTTTAGAATGGTGTCGGCTTCGGTTGTTGAGGCCGGAGTGGTTGCTGGCGGCTCGGCACCGAGTGGCGAGGATGCACAGGTAGCTGCAGAAGTATTGACAGGAGAGTCTGCTGGAGGTGATGCGGATACTACTGATGATACAGGGGATACAGTGTTGGCAGAGGTGGCCGACGAGGTAGTATTGGGAAGAGGAATGAGAAAGAAATCACAGCCAGTACGATTACAGAATTTTGTGACGAATGCTGTTCGAAGTAAAAGTCCCCCCTTCACCACAGTCATCTGTTTCCGTCACTTCCTCAGATACTTCGTATCCTCTAACACAATTTCTAAGTTATGACATATTTACTGCTGGACACAGAGATTTTCTTGCAGCTATCACTGCAGGTGTTGAGCCTACTTCATATCGCCAGGCATCGCGAGATTCAGGCTGGCGCACGGCTATGCAAACTGAAATACAGGCTCTGAAAGATAATAGGACATGGAGTCTTGTCGATTTGCCTCCTGGTAAGAAAGCATTGGGAAGTAGATGGGTGTACAAAATAAAGTACAACTCCGACGACAGTATTGAGCGCTTAAAGGCACGGCTGGTTGTGTTTGGTAATCATCAGGTTGAGAGGATAGACTATTCAGAGATATTTGCCCCGGTAGCTAAGATGCCTACTGTTAGGGCGTTCTTGGCTGTTGCAGCTGTGAGAGGCTGGACTTTGCACCAGATGGATGTGCACAATGCTTTTCTTCATGGAGATATGACAGAAGAAGTGTATATGAAGTTGCCGCCAGAGTTTTCGCATAGTGAACCCAACAAAGTGTGTCGCTTACATAAGTCTCTATATGGATTGAAACAGGCACCACGTTGTTGGTTTGCTAAGCTTACTGCTTCTCTGATATCCTATGGATTTATTCAATCTCATTCAGATTATTCCCTTTTCTTCCTTTTTTTAAGGGAAGGTAGAGTTGCATGTTTTGATCTATGTGGATGATATGATTGTGTCTGGTAATGACTCATGTGCTTTAGATGCTTTCAAAAAGTACCTTAGTTCTTGCTTTCACATGAAAGACCTTGGTGTGTTGAAGTACTTTCTTGGCATCGAGGTGGCTCGGAGTGCAGAAGGAATTTCCTTGTGTCAAAAGAAGTATGCTTTGGACATCATTTCAGAATGTGGCTTGTTGGGGTCTCGACCTGCTGGCTTTCCTATGGAGCCCAATCACAAGCTGGCAGAATCGACTAGTCCAAAGATGGCGGATGCAGAGACTTATCGGAGGCTGGTTGGGAGGTTGATTTATCTATCATTTACTCGCCCTGACTTAGCCTATGCTGTGCATATCTTGTCTCAATTCTTACAGGAGCCTCGACAAGATCATTGGCATGCTGTTTTGAGAGTTGTCAGATATCTCAAACATGCACCAGGACATGGTATTCTTTTGAAAGTTGATTGTGTTCTCCGTCTTTCTGGTTGGTGTGATTCTGACTGGGCCAGTTGTCCCTTGACTCGCCGCTCTGTTACAGGCTGGTTGGTGTTTCTGGGGGGTCTCCTATTCCTTGGAAGACCAAGAAGCAACCAACTATTTCCTGATCTTCCGCTGAAGCTGAATACCGATCTCTTGCTGCGCTTGTTTGTGAGTTGAAATAGTTGAAGGAATTATTGGTGTGTTTGGGCGTTCGCCAGGAGTCTGCTATGTCGGTGTATTGTGACAGTCAGTCAGCCCTGCACCTAGCTCAGAACCCGGTATTTTATGAGCGCATTAAGCATATTGAGGTGGATTTGCATTTTGTTCGCGATGCTATTCGAGATGGCACCGTAATAGCCTTGCATGTTCCTACTTCTTCTCAACTGGCTGACATCTTCACCAAGCCCCTTGGAAAGCATGTGTTTGATTCTTTACTTTTCAAGTTGGACATTTGTGACTTGCATGCTCCAACTTGAGGAGGGGGTGTTAGATTATAGATTATATTTGTAATGTAAATATGGCCCATAAGCCCAAACGTGTAGACATAAATTGTAAACAACTCCCATCAATAAACACAAGACATTATTATTTCCTACAAGTTCACTTGGTGGCTCCTCCTAATTCGCTAATTCACTTGGCGAGTTGTCCTCCAATTTAAAAATTTTATCAGACTTTTTTATTTTCTTGAAATTAGGTATAAAATTTTCCCTCATATGAAAATTTCTGTTTTTTTCCTCTCATTGCAACCACCAATACCACTATATGGCGTCAACAGAGTTGGTGTACTATATTGGGCCAAGAGTGATTTGTCAATTCAGTTAACGTTACATTTCATCTTCTAGGAAATGCACTAACTTAGTTGGCGCATCACTTTCAAGAATGTGCCAACTTTGTTGGCGTTCCGTCCCTAAATTTGTAAAAAAAATTACAATTTTTTTCTCTTTTCGGTCACCCACGTCTTATTAGGCTCAAGATAAGTGTCCTTTATTCCCATATCTTTGTATTGTATACAAAAATCTAGATAACATAAGAAACGAACGGGAGGAAAGTGGAGTTAGGTGTCACTTAAAAGGCAAAAATGAGAAGAAAAAATATATATATAGATAGTTTTGACATGCAAATTGTAAAGTAACTGATGCACCAAGAAGGAACTATCCTATATTTATTAAAGGAGCCACTAAGAATAGGAATCCTGAAGGTTCAGTAAACATGAATTGAAGTAGTAAAAGAAGATACCAATTCTGAAGGTTCATCCAATCCAGCTTCTCCTCCCATGGAGGCGGCGACAATCCTCAGCATTCCTCTCTGGGACGGAGATGAGAAGGACGTCCTCATATGGACTAAAACGAGGAATGGGAATTTCTCATCTAAGTCCCTTTATGAAGAAATTACGTAGACAGGAACCTTCATGTTCTTCAAGCATGCACCACATTTAAAAACTTGTGGCGTAAACTCTGGAGGGTAAAAGCAATTTCTTCGAGAATTCAGACTTTCATCTGGCGTCTTCTTCGTAATGCCCTCCCATTATTTTCTGCTATGAATAAATGCAACTCCAAAGCCAACAAGCTATGCCCTTTCTGTCTAGAGCACACGGAGGATGCAAACCACCTATTCCTCCAATGCTGTGTATCGAAGGCTGCTTGGTTTGCTAGCTCGGTAGGCCTAAGAGTTGATAGCCAGCTTGAGATTAACATGCTTATTGACGAGTGGCTGAAAGACCGCCATAAAGAAGAAGTGTTTCTCATGGGAGCAGCTCTCCTCTGGGCCATATGGAAGGCCAGATGTGCTTGTGTGTTCAAACACGAACCACCGTCTATCCCGAAGATTGTGCAACAAGCTTCCAATCTTTATCACTCATACTCAGGGGGACAGTAACGACAGATTGGAATGAGCCAACAAACTGCGTCGAGCACTTGAAATGGACAGATGGAAACCACTCCCCCGGACTATATCAAAGTTAATGTAGATGGGGCTGTATGATCCTCCCACTCCTTAGCTGTAGCAGCAACCACCAGAAATAATGTGGGCAATTTTGTCGCAGCCAAATCATGGCTGTCATCGCCTGACCATACTCATGAAGACGATAGAAGCCTTACTGTCGAGCTCCACGGGATTCGATTAGGAGTTCTACTCGCTAATCAGTTTAACGTCGGCAATATCACTATTGAAGGGGACTCACTCACAGCCTACTAGATCTTCAAGAGAGAGAAAGAACTGTAATGCCTATAGTTCGTATTACGTATCTTGGTATACGTGTACGTACTCTTGACTCGTATTGCATATTTTTCCTGTATAGTTATTTTGGCATGTCATTGGTTATGGCTTAGCTTGGTTCGGCTTAGCTTGGTTTGGTTTGCTTTTGGGTTCATCATGAACCAAAAGAAAACCCCCACCTACCACCACCACCCTCATTTATATTTCCACCTAACTCTCTCTCTCTCTTCATTTATTCTTCTCCTTCACTTCTTCTTCTCCACCATTTACTCTTCCACCTACCAGGAAAGAGAGCTACGCAAGTGTAAACTTGCTTCATGATGGATCTCAAGTTTTATTGTTCCATTCTCTTCCTTACTTGATTCTAAGACTCTTTAGAACTTGGCCTTTTTTATTTTGATGGATAATTTCTTGTAGATCTAAGTTTATAACTTTTTGGTTTTCTTGGTTTTGATCTCTAAAACTTGGTTATTTTCGAAAACTAATGGTTCTATGTTGTAGAGAATTCAATTTCATACGGTTTTGGCTTTTGTTTCGCTTGATTTCGACTTCGGATGAGGAAGTTATGGCCAAAAGCATTTTGGTCAAACTTATATGTTCATCTGCAGCATGAGGCGCATGTCGCAGTTGGCCGCATATGATGTCGCTGTTGAGCCGCATGAGGCGCATGTCGCAGTTGGCCGCATATGATGTCGCTGTTGAGCCGTATGAGGCACATATCGCAGTTGGCCGCATATGATGTCGCTGTTGAGCCGTATGAGGCACATGTCCCAGTTGGCCGCATATGATGTCGCTGTTGAGCCGCATGAGGCACATGTCGCAGTTGGCCGCATATGATGTCGCTATTGAATCGCATGAGCCGCATGTCCGAGTTGGCCGCATATGATGTCGCTGTCGAGCCGCATGAGCCGCATGTCGCAGTTGGCCGCATAGTATGTCGCAGTTGAGCCGCATAGCATGTCACAGTTGGCCGCATAGCATGTCGCAGTTGAGCCGTATAGCATGTCGCAGTTGGCCGCATAGCATGTCGCAGTTGAGCCGTATGAGCCGCATGTCGCAGTTGGCCGCATAGCATGTCGCAGTTGGCCGCATATGATGTCGCTGTCGAGCCGCATGAGCCGCATGTCGCAGTTGGCCGCATAGCATGTCGCAGTTGAGCCGCATAGCATGTCGCAGTTGGCCGCATAGCATGTCGCAGTTGAGCCGCATGAGCCGTATGTCGTAGTTGGCCGCATAGCATGTCGCAGTTGAGCCGCATGAGCCGCATGTCGCAGTTGGCCGCATAGCATGTCGCAGTTGAGCCGCATAGGCCGCATGTCGCAGTTGGCCGTATATGGTGTCGCAGAATAGGCCGCATAATGCATATTTCGACTATTTCTAACTGTTATATGTCCTAATTGACCAAATTGTGGCTCGAATTTCTCCCAACTCCCAACGTGGAAGTTGTAGATCTTTTTCTTGGCATCAAGAATATGTTACTAGTTATTTTATGCAAGTTTCTCTCATTCATAATATTGTAAGGATAGAACACGATAATGGCCCGCTGTGGCACACTCTTGACAAGTAAACTGACATGATATATCTCGGCATGCTGTTACGACAGCTAGCCAGACATGACAAGTATGAAAGACTTGGACACCGTAGGCGATTGTGTTTGTACAAATAAACTAGTACTGTCTTGCATCATGTCTAGGATGGGGACCCATGAGTACCACGGTCAGGGGTACCTACTGAAATCGACTAAGGCTAATTAACTAGAATGATTCATTAGTCATGAAGAGATTTCCAGCTACAGGCAATCCCGTTATTTGGGCGCATTCAGTGGACTTGTAGCCTACCGACGAGTAGGGCACATTTCCAGCACACAATCATGTGTTGCATTCTTCCTAAACGGACATTCGACCTGGATAACCGGATGGTCTGCAGGACTTGTGGCTGTTGGGATAATCTCATTGCATCTTACTAGTAACTAGGCTTGTGATAACCCTAGTTAGTTAAAAGTATCAAGCCGTACTCTTGATTGGCCGTGATTGATTGGATGGAGTTTATTCCAGCTTAGTCTTATTCTGATTCTGTGCAAGATTGTGACATGACATGATTATTGATGCTTGCCTTAATAATAACGATCATGTGACCAGTCCTGTTCAGGCGAAGGGTTACAACCCCGGTCCTTGTTTGGTTTAAGGGTTGTAACCTGGCTTCCGGAGCAGTTCTGTATTCTCTCTTCGTTTATTGTCTTAATGCAATCCCATGCCATGTTCGTCATGTTTTACCTTACTTTAATACCATGATTAATTATGCTGGCCTTAGCAATAAAGATCAGGGGTCCAGTTCTGTTCAGGCGAAGGGTTACAACCCCGGTCCTTGTTTGGTTTAAGGATTGTAACCTGGCTCTCGGAGCAGTTCTGTGTCCTTTCTTCGTTTATTGTCTTCACTGTACCAATAGTATTTGAGACGGGTTTCTATTCAGGTGAAGGGCTGCAACCTCGGTCCTTGTTTGGTTTAAGGGTTGCAGTCTGGCTACTTGAATGGTTTCCTCGTACTCAATTTATTATTGTTATTCCTATTATTATCAATTTCTCTTATCAGTTATCTTTAATATTCTATTGTGATATGCTGGTTTTAGTTCCTAAGTGAAGCCTCCTTTGTGGCACTTGCTCTTTCTGGGGTCTGACCCAGCTGGTTTTGTGTGGCCAGATATCGGAGCAGCACCAGAGGATCCACCTGTCTTCCAGCCCGATGGTGACCACAAGACGTAACCAGGGCAACGAGTGGGTTTATTTTGTCCTCCCACTCTATTTGTAAAATTATTCTTTTGAGGCGTTTAGCCGGCGAGCACGTGTTAGCTCGTATTGCACCTTTATTTACTGTCTGCCTACGGGCTGTAACATGATTGACAAATCCTAGGGTTGATCATGTATTGACTAAAACTCTTGCTAGTCCTGACATTTTGTACGACTAGCTTCATGATCATCCAATATGTAATGTATGGGACGCCTTACTATTGTATATTGATGCTCTAATATCTTGTGACTGTTACTACTTGCTTGTGATTGAGACAATAGGTTTGTTCTTGACCATAGAAGACTGATGGATTGTAGTTAAACCCTCATATATCTAGACAGCCGTGACCGTATAGTGACGTGGATTCTATTTCATTATACGTAGCTGGCTATGTCTGCCCCAGCTCTCCAGTATTTTGGTTCTGGGGCGTGACATGGTTTTAGTGGTGGCCCATGCAGGTCTTGTAATTCAAGATATGTGAGAGTTTACCGAATAGATGTCTCAATCAGTATTCTCCCTTGATCTCTGCTCGTATCTTCAAATCCCTGAGAATCTTGACCTGATCACATGCTTGTATCATTGATCTGTCATGGTCCTTCCTTATTGTTCCCTATGTCGTCTTCTTCAGCGGCATTGTTCCTGGACCTGTCGATCAGCAAGGCGGTGCACCTCCAGCGGACCAGCAGCAACCTGGAGATCAAGCCCAGCATTCAGGAGTAGCTTCCAGAGTCATACCTACTGAAGGAGAACCCCCAATTCAGCCCGTCCAGCCTGCAGAGCCTGATGATGGCACTTTGGCGGGTCTCATCAGGTCCCTATTAGCTTCCCAGGATCGTCGCGAAGATGCCTTGCACCAGGCGGTGTCAGATGCTTTGACCAGAGGAGGTCATCAGGGTAATAGCGCGGCCAACAGCTTCAAGCGCTTGAACCCTCCCTTCTTCGACGGCAGTGAAGATGCGATCGCTGCAGATGCTTGGCTTCAGGATACAGAGGTGATTCTAGAAGCAGCCAGGACTCCAGAGAACGAGAAGGTGGCCGTAGTGCGCCTGCAGTTACTAGATCTTGCCCGCAGCTGGTGGGCAGCGCAGGCCGATGGATTAGTGGCCCCTATTTTATGGGCAGTATTCAGGGAGAGATTCCAGACCAAGTATTTTGATGCTGTAGCTCGGTATGATCTACAGACGAGGTTCACCAATCTGAAGCAGATGGGCAGGACGGTCGATGGATATGCGGCCGAGTTCTCCAGGCTTAGTCGGTTTGCTCCCACCTTGGTGGCGACCGAGTTCGATAGAGCCCAGCGGTTCCAGCAGGGGCTCCATCTAGAGATTTTATTGGCGGTGGAGCAGTTTGAGCATCAGACTTTTGATGCAGTGTTGAGAGCAGCCCGGAGGCATGAATATACCACCCAGAGGATCGTAGATAGGACCGAAGGTCGAAAGCGATCTCACGGTCAGATGAATCAGCCATCAGCACCAGCCCCGGCAGCCAGGGCTTTGACCATTGGAGCTCCGAGGCGGGCGGTCTTAGTGACGTCGGTTCAGCATTGTACCTCGACGCACCCTCAGCAGTAGAAGCAGAAGCAGTCTTCCGCAGTGGGATGTTCATACTGCGGGAAGCCAGGGCATGTGGTATCCGAGTGTCGTAGAGCACAGGGTTTGTGCTTGGTTTGTGGTGCCCCAGACCACAGGGTTGGGAACTGCCCGAACAGGGGGAGTTCATCAGCTTTCTCTAGTCCTTCAGTTAGGGGACCAGCACCAGTCCAGCAGCAGCAGCAGCTGCAGTACCCGTTCCCGAGGCCATTGTCGACGCAGGCCCAGGCGTTCCAGCAGCAGAGGCCGCAACAGTATGCCCAAGCCCAAGCCCTAATCCAGAGCAGGCAGAGGAATTTTCAGCAGAGGGGACCCGCACCCAGAGGACATGGTCAAGTGCTGGCTTTGACCATGGGAGAAGAAGGAATAGCACCAGGTGAGGTGGTGGCAGGTACTATTCTCGTCAACACCTTTCCAGCTTCAGTATTATTTGATTCTGGTGCCTCGCATTCATTTATGTCTGCACGATTCGCGACACGGGTAGGATTGGAGCCCGAGTCATTATCAGTGAGGCTCAATATACTTACTGGTAATAGACTTGTGGGAGTAGATAGAGTGTTTTTCTCGTGTCGGATCGTAGTTAGCGGTAGAGAATTCCCCGCTAGATTGATAGAGTTTCCGATGGCCGATTATGATGTGGTCTTAGGGATGGATTGGTTGAGGGACCAGTATGCTAGGATAGACTGCCACATTGGCAGGGTTGTTTTTAGCATTCCCGGAGAGCCAGAGTTTTCTTTCTTCCGAGGCGAAGTTGAACCTTCTCCTCCAGTATTGCGGATGGCAGTAGCAGCAGTGCAGTTGCCTCGGATAGTCGAGGAGTTCCCAGATGTTTTCCCAGAAGAGCTTCCAGGGATGCCGCCAGAGCGAGAGATCGAGTTTACCATCGACTTGATTCCCGGGACAGCCCCAGTGTCAGAGAGAGTCTACAGGATGGCGCCGTCAGAGCTAGAGATATTGTACAAGATGATTGAAGAGCTCAGAACCAAGGGGTTCATTCGTGCTAGTGGATCACCTTGGGGAGCCCCGATGCTTTTTGTGAAAAAGAAGGATGGTACGTCCAGATTGTGTGTAGATTATCGTACCTTGAACTCAGTGACAATCAAGAACAGATACCCTCTCCCGAGGATAGATGACTTGTTTGATCAACTCAAAGGGGCATCTGTATTTTCGAAGATCGACTTGCGGTCAGGATACCATCAGATCAGAGTCAGAGAGCAGGACATCCCGAAGACAGCTTTCAGATCTAGGTATGGGCATTGGGAGTTCCTTGTGATGCCATTTGGAGCAACCAATGCGCCGGCTGTATTCATGGACCTCATGAATCGCATCTTCATGCCTTATTTGGATCAGTTCGTGATTGTGTTCCTAGACGACATCCTGGTCTACAGCAAGAGTGAAGCAGAGCATGAGCAGCATCTCCGAGTTGTCCTCCAGATTCTCAGATAGCACCAGTTATATGCCAAGTTTAGTAAATGCGAGTTCTGGCTCGATCGTATTTCGTACTTGGGTCATATCATCACCCGAGGAGGAGTTGAAGTGGACCCCCAGAAGATCGTGGCCATTGAAACGTGGCCGGTACCTAGCACAGTGGCAGAAGTCCGTAGTTTTCTTGGCTTGGCCAGCTACTACCGGCGATTTGTTTCAGACTTTGCTCGAATTTCAGCGCCATTGACCCAGTTGACCCGCAAGGATGTGCAGTTTGCTTGGACAGCAGAATGCCAGGATTCTTTTGAGAGGTTGAAGCGAGGCTTGATGACGGCTCCTATTCTCACGCTTCCAGATGGAACCGGAGGATTCTCAGTGTATTATGATGCTTCGGACAGAGGTTTAGGATGTGTTCTGATGCAGCATGGGAAGGTAATAGCTTATGCGTCGCGACAACTTCGTGATCATGAGAGGAATTACCTAACCTATGACTTGGAACTGGCAGCAGTAGTGTTTGCACTTAAGTTGTGGAGGCACTACTTGTACGGAGATAGGGTGGAGATCTTTACCGACCACAAGAGCCTGAAGTATGTTTTCACCCAGAAGGATCTCAACATGCGTCAGAGGAGATGGCTAGAGCTGCTAGTAGATTATGATGTCAACCTGCAGTATCACCCAGGGAAGGCCAACGTTGTTGCAGATGCATTGAGCAGGAGAGCCGGAGTTTATTTCCTGACAGCGCAACCAGAGCTGTTGGCCGATCTTCAGAAGATGGGTATAGAAGTTGTCCTCCCTTCCAGTGTGGCATTGATGGCCAGCATGCAAGTTCAGTCCACTATAGTCAGAGAATTCGGATGGCGCAGTCAGCAGATTCCAAGCTTCAGCGACTCAGAGCAGGTGTGAGGCAGGACGAAGACCAGAGTTATGCATTCATGAAGACGGTACACTTCGACATGGTAAGCGTCTTTGTGTACCCAGTGGAGATATCAGACATGAGATCATGACAGAGGCCCACAGTTCGCAGTATTCCATTCATCCCGGTGGCACGAAGATGTACCGTGATATTCGTCAGCACTTTTGGTGGAATGGCATAAAGAGGGAGATAGCCCGGTTTGTCTCTCGTTGTTTAGTCTGCCAACAAGTTAAGGCTGAACATCAGAGACCAGCTGGACTACTTCAACCATTACCGATTCTCGAGTGGAAATGGGAGCATATAACCATGGATTTTGTGACTGGATTGCCTAGATCCCCGGCTGGCAGAGACGCTATTTGGATTATTATAGACAGACTCACGAAGGTGGCTCACTTTCTCCCGTTCAGAGTTGGTCAGTCGACGGCTCAGCTAGCGGAGATGTATCTCCGGCAGATTTTTAGATTGTACGGTGTACCAGTCAGTATCACTTCAGACAGAGATTCAAGATTTACGTCGCACTTTTGGCGTAGCTTGCAAGAAAGTTTGGGAACTCACCTCCAGTTCAGTTCAGCTTATCACCCGCAGACAGATGGCCAGTCGGAACATACGATCCAGACTCTTGAAGATATGTTGCGGTCATGTACACTCGACTTCGGTGGTTCGTGGAAAGATCATGTGCACCTGGTGGAGTTCTCGTACAACAACAGTTTCCAGGCCAGTATCCATATGGCACCGTTCGAGGCATTGTATGGTAGGAAGTGTAGATCCCCGCTAGCCTGGGATGATGTTGGAGAGAGGCAGATGCTTGGTCCGAAAATGATTGCTCAAACCGTTGAAGTGGTCAGAAGAGTCAGAGATCATCTTCGAGTTGCCCAAGATCGCCAACGTCATTGGGCCGATTCTCATCGGCGCCCTCTTGAGTTTTCTGTCGGTGACCATGTATTCCTGAGGATTTCGCCTAACCGTGGCGTCATTCGTTTCGGCGTGCGGGGAAAGCTTAGTCCTAGGTATATAGGGCCATTCGATATTCTGGAGCGAGTAAGAGATGTATCCTATCGTCTCGCTCTTCCACCGTCGCTACGTGAGGTGCATGACGTATTCCATGTATCCCAACTGCGACGGTATATCCCAGACTCGAGCCACATCCTGGATCATTCGGAATTGGTTGTCGGTGCCAACCTTTCGTATGAGGAGAGGCCCGTGTCTATATTGGACCAAAGAGAGAAGACACTCAAGAACAAGACTATCAAGTTAGTCAGAGTTGCTTGGGGTCATCACTCTTTGGGTGAGTCGACGTGGGAGCGTGAGGATGATATCCGATCGCGATATCCCGACCTGTTTGACTCGTAAGGTATAATGTCTTCCTTATGCCTTATGCTTTCAATTCCTTGCTTGAATAAATGACTGCATGGTAGACTGCTTGTTATAGCTTACGATTAGAATAGCTTGTCCTTGCAATTCTAGCCTCTTTGTCACGCCCCAGAACCAGAATACTGGAGAGCGGGGGCAGACATAGCCAGCTACGTATATGAAATGGATTCCATCTCGCTATACGGTCACGGCTGTCTAGATACATGAGGATTTACTACAAGCCAACAGTCTCCTATGGTCATGAACAAGCCTAGTGTCTCAATCACAAGCAAGTAAGTAAATGTTACAAGATGTATGATCATTAAATATACAATGATAAGGCGTCCCAAATATTACATATTCAGCTGATCATGAAGCTAGTCGTTACAAAATGTTAGGACTAGCAAGAGTTTAGTCATACATGATCAACCCTAAAATTTGTCAATCATGTTACAGCCCGTAGGCAGACAATAAGTAAAAGTGCAACCGAGCTAAACAGGTGCTCGTCGGCTAAACGCCTCAAAAGAATATTTTTACAATAGAGCAGGAGAGCAAAAATAACCCACTCGTTGCCAGGGTTCCGTCTAGTGGCCACCATCTGGCTGGAAGGTCGGTAGATCCTCTGGAGCTGCTCCGAAATCTGGCCACACAAAACCAGCTGGGTCAGACCCCAGAAAGAGCAAGTGCCACAAAGGAAGCTTCACTTAAGAACTAAAACCAGCAATCAGCACAAGATATAAATATAAATAAAAATAAGGACTGGAATAAAAGAAAACATATCAGGATGATATACGACGAGATAACCATGGAACTATTCAGATAACCAGGTTACAACCCGTAAACCAAACAAGGACCGGGGTTGTAACCCTTCGTCTGAACAGAGCTTGGAATTCTCACCATTTATCGGTAAAATAAATACAGGCATTCAGGTCATTCAATAATCTGGAACAGGATTCAGGGCACGACTAGACTGGTTAGACTCCATCTAATCACTTCACGGCCAAGCAAGAATTACGGCTTGATACTTTAACTAACTAGGGTTGTCACAAGCCTAATTACTAACAAGATGCAGTGAGATTATTCCACAGCCACAAGCCCTACAGACCATCCAGGTTCTCCGGGTTAAAAGATTAGAGTTGGATTCAGGTGGGTACATCGTCCAGGAAACGAATGTACCCTTAGGTAGCTTGAAGGGTGCAACACATGACAGTGTGCTGGAAATGTGCCCTACTCGACGGCAGGCTACAGATCCTAAGGCGTGCCCAGGTAACGGGATTGCCTGTAGCTGGAAAATCTCTTCATGACTAATGTGTTAATCTAGTTATTAACCTTAGTCCATTTCAATAGGTACTCCTGACCGTGGTACTCAGGAGCTCCCTCCCTAGACATGATGCAAGACAGGACTGGTTTATTTGTATACGCACAATCGCCCACGGTGTCCATATTATTTATACAGGTCATGTCATGTCAGGTAGCCGTCGCAACAGCTTATCAAGATATAACATGTCAGGTCATCATGTTAAGTATACTTGTCAGGAGTGCGCCACGACGGACCACTATCAGGTCATGTCAGGTCATTATGTCAGGAGTGCACCACTACGGGTCACTATCGTGTCGTGCTCAGGTATTATTTCCAAACATATTAAACAAATCCATGATTATCAAGTTCATGACAAAAGGCGTAAGGATATAAAATGGACGTTAAATATCTAATAAAATATTAATATACAGGGCTATAGAAGATCAAGGGTAATCAGGCTACGCTCAAGCCAGGCTATACTCAGGCTAGCGTACGCTCAGGTCTGCGTACCAAAGGATCCATATACTTCCAATGGGAAGCGTACGCAAGGGTCAGCGTACACAAGGGCACGCTCAAGCTACAGGTCAGCATACGCTCAAGCTAGCGTACGCTCAAGACTGCGTACGCTCGAGCTAGCGTACGAAAGGGGCCAGCGTACGCCTTGCTCGCTTAAGCTAGCATACCAAGGCACGCGTACGCTCAAGCTAGCGTACGAAAGCTAGCGTACGCTCAAGACACACTGCCAACAGGCAGCGTATTAAGGTGAGCGTACGCTCACTAAAGAGCAGCGTACGAAGGCTAGCGTACGCTCGCTAAACAGCAGCGTACGAAGGCTAGCGTACGCTCACTAAACAGCAGCGTACGAAGGCTAGCGTACGCTCACTAAACAGCAGCGTACGAAGGCTAGCGTACGCTCACTAAACAGCAGCGTACGACTCAGTGGCGTAAGCTAAAAAGCTAGCTCACTGTTCACTGTCTTCTCCAAATGGCAAGAACAGCAAGAACTCTAAAGTTGAATCTAAGCTTCCATTGTCCATATCTTGGTCAAAATAAGTCCGAATCCAACTTTCGAAAGGTCAAAATTGGGTAGAATGAAATGCTCTACAACATGGAACCATCAAAACTTGAAAACAAAGAACTTTAATAGATCAAAACCACCAAAATCCGAAAGTAACAAAACTCTAGATCTACAAGAAATAAAGCCTCAAAATGGAAAATGACAAGTTCTAATGTGGTTTAGAATTATGAGGAGAAGCTAATGAAACCATCAAAAGGAGTTCTCTTGTGGAAGCAAGTTGCACTTGCCTATGGTGTTCTTGGTTGGTGGAGAAGAGTAATGGTGGGGGAAGGAGAAGTAAATGAGAATTATGGAGAGAGAGAAAGAAGAAATGGCAATAAATATCAAAGGTGGTGGTAGGTAGGGGGGGTTGTGGTGGAAATAAAAGAAAAGCATAGGCTAAGGTGTTCCACCCTTGGCCCATGATGAACCAAGTATTGGGCCGGCCGAACCAAGCCAACCCAAACCGAGAGTTAAACCAAGCCAAACCAAACCAAGGAGATATGCAAATACAAGATAAAATACGTATACGTATTCTAAATACGTAATACGAACAACAGGCATTACACTCTTGATTAAATTCTGAGAACGAAATTCTTTTAAGGTGGGTAGAGTTGTAATGCCTATAGTTCGTATTACGTATCTTGGTATACGTGTACGTACTCTTGACTCGTATTGCATATTTTTCCTGCATGGTTATTTTGGCATGTCATTGGTTATGGCTTAGCTTGGTTTGGTTTGCTTTTGGGTTCATCATGAACCAAAAGAAAACTCCCACCTACCACCACCACCCTCATTTATATTTCCACCTAACTCTCTCTCTCTCTTCATTTATTCTTCTCCTTCACTTTTTCTTCTCCACCATTTACTCTTCCACCTACTAGGAAAGAGAGCTAGACAAGTGTAAACTTGCTTCATGATGGATCTCAAGTTTTATTATTCCATTCTCTTCCTTACTTGATTCTAAGACTCTTTAGAACTTGGCCTTTTTTATTTTGATGAATAATTTCTTGTAGATCTAAGTTTATAACTTTTCGGTTTTCTTGGTTTTGATCTCTAAAACTTTGTTATTTTCGAAAACTAATGGTTCTATGTTGTAGAGAATTCAATTTCATGCGGTTTTGGCTTTTGTTTCGCTTGATTTCGACTTCGGATGAGGAAGTTATGGCCAAAAGCATTTTGGTCAAACTTCTATGTTCATCTGCAGCATGAGGCGCATGTCGCAGTTGGCCGCATATGATGTCGCTGTTGAGCCGCATGAGGCGCATGTCGCAGTTGGCCGCATATGATGTCGCTGTTGAGCCGCATGAGGCACATGTCGCAGTTGGCCGCATATGATGTCGCTGTTGAGCCGCATGAGGCACATGTCGCCGTTGGCCGCATATGATATCGCTGTTGAGCCGCATGAGGCACATGTCGCAGTTGGCCGCATATGATGTCGCTGTTGAACCACATGAGCCGCATGTCGCAGTTGGCCGCATATGATGTCGCTGTTGAATCGCATGAGCCGCATGTCGCAGTTGGCCGCATATGATGTCGCTGTCGAGCCGCATGAGCCGCATGTCGCAGTTGGCCGCATAGCATGTCGCAGTTGAGCCGCATAGCATGTCGCAGTTGGCTGCATAGCATGTCGCAGTTGAGCCGCATGAGCCGTATGTCGCAGTTGGCCGCATAGCATGTCGCAGTTGAGCCGCATGAGCCGTATGTCGCAGTTGGCCGCATAGCATGTCGCAGTTGGCCGTATATAATGTCGCTGTCGAGCCGCATGAGCCGCATGTCGCAGTTGGCCGTATAGCATGTCGCAGTTGAGCCACATAGCATGTCGCAGTTGGCCGCATAGCATGTCGCAGTTGAGCCGCATGAGCCGCATGTCGCAGTTGGCCGCATAGCATGTCGCAGTTGAGCCGCATGAGCCGCATGTCGCAGTTGGCCGCATAGCATGTCGCAGTTGAGCCGCATAGGCCGCATGTCACAGTTGGTCGCATATGGTGTCGCAGAATAGGCCGCATAATGCATATTTCGACTATTTCTAACTGTTATATGTCCTAATTGACCAAATTGTGGCTCGAATTTCTTCCAACTCCTAACGTGGAAGTTGTAGATCTTTTTCTTGGCATCAAGAATATGTCACTAGTTATTTTATGCAAGTTTCTCTCATTCATAATATTGTAAGGATAGAACACGATAATGGCCCACTGTGGCACACTCTTGACAAGCAAACTGACATGATATATCTCGGCATGCTGTTACGACAGCTAGCCAGACATGACAAGTATGAAAGACTTGGACACCGTAGGCGATTGTGTTTGTACAAATAAACTAGTACTGTCTTGCATCATGTCTAGGATGGGGACTCCTGAGTACCACGGTCAGGGGTACCTACTGAAATCGACTAAGGCTAATTAACTAGAATGATTCATTAGTCATGAAGAGATTTCCAGCTACAGGCAATCCCGTTATTTGGGCGCATTCAGTGGACTTGTAGCCTACCGACGAGTAGGGCACATTTTCAGCACACAGTCATGTGTTGCATTCTTCCTAAACGGACATTCGACCTGGATAACCGGATGCTCTGCAGGGCTTGTGGCTGTTGGGATAATCTCATTGCATCTTACTAGTAACTAGGCTTGTGATAACCCTAGTTAGTTAAAAGTATCAAGCCGTACTCTTGATTGGCCGTGATTGATTGGATGGAGTTTATTCCAGCTTAGTCTTATTCTGATTCTGTGCAAGATTGTGACATGACATGATTATTGATGCTTGCCTTAACAATAACGATCAGGGGACCAGTCCTGTTCAGGCGAAGGGTTACAACCCCGGTCCTTGTTTGGTTTAAGGGTTGTAACCTGGCTCCCGGAGCAGTTCTGTGTTCTCTCTTCGTTCATTGTCTTAATGCAATCCCATGCCATGTTCGTCATATTTTACCTTACTTTAACACCATGATTAATTATGCTGGCCTTAGCAATAAAGATCAGGGGTCCAGTTCTGTTCAGGCGAAGGGTTACAATCCCGGTCCTTGTTTGGTTTAAGGGTTGTAACCTGGCTCCCGGAGCAGTTCTGTGTCCTCTCTTCGTTTATTGTCTTCACTGTACCAATAGTATTTGAGACGGGTTTCTATTCAGGTGAAGGGCTGCAACCTCGGTCCTTGTTTGGTTTAAGGGTTGCAGTCTGGCTACTTGAATGGTTTCCTCGTACTCAATTTATTATTGTTATTCCTATTATTATCAATTTCTCTTATCAGTTATCTTTAATATTCTATTGTGATATGCTGGTTTTAATTCCTAAGTGAAGTCTCCTTTGTGGCACTTGCTCTTTCTGGGGTCTGACCCAGCTGGTTTTGTGTGGCCAAATATCGGAGCAGCACCAGAGGATCCACCTGTCTTCCAGCCCGATGGTGACCACAAGGCGTAACCAGGGCAACGAGTGGATTTATTTTGTCCTCCCACTCTATTTGTAAAATTATTCTTTTGAGGCGTTTAGCCGGCGAGCACGTGTTAGCTCGTATTGCACCTTTATTTACTGTCTGCCTACGGGCTGTAACATGATTGACAAATCCTAGGGTTGATCATGTATTGACTAAAACTCTTGCTAGTCCTGACATTTTGTACGACTAGCTTCATGATCATCCAATATGTAATGTATGGGACGCCTTACTATTGTATATTGATGCTCTAATATCTTGTGACTGTTACTACTTGCTTGTGATTGAGACAATAGGTTTGTTCTTGACCATAGGAGACTGATGGATTGTAGTTAAACCCTCATATATCTAGACAGCCGTGACCGTATAGTGACGTGGATTCCATTTCATTATACGTAGCTGGCTATGTCTGCCCCAGCTCTCCAGTATTTTGGTTCTGGGGCGTGACAAGAACTTACACCATGGAGATTGCATGATCTAGTCCTCTCTATCCAGGAGGAGACGGCCCGTGGAGGCAAACACATTGACTTCTCCTTCATCCGAAGAGAAGGGAACTCAGTAGCACACATATTAGCCACCTATTCTTTGAACAGATCCTTCAATTGCCGTACTTCCTCTCCCCCTAGCTGCATTGCTCAACATCTTGAGCAAGAGGTTGTTCACTTTGTTACTGTTGAAACCATTTGATTCAATAAAAGACAGACTTTCCCTCAATTTTTTTTGTTAGTTTAATTAAATTTTAAATTAATTAATTATAAGCTTAATTATAAAGTTAAATTATTTTAACATGTAACAAATTTATTATATTTTAACAAATTATAATTAACAACTAGTTAACATTTGTAAAAATAATTTATATGTTAATTAATTTATAAATATATAAAATTATAAGTTTTTTAATGAAATTGTTATATATATATAGGCTCGACACCCCCCCTGCCCATGTTGTTCCCCCTCATGTTGGCCACCACTGCACCCCCACCCCCTATCATGCCTCCTTCGCCGTCACTGTGCCCCTCGTCATGTTGTCCCCCCTCGCTGCCCCCTCCTCCTGCTACCGCACTGTCGCATCTGCTACTGAGGAGAGGGTTGGGAGGAGGAGAATGTGAGTATTTTGGTGATTTACCATTTTCTATAATGTAGTAGGGTATTATTTGTATAATTATAGTTGAGGTATTAAGTTGTACAATTATATTTGAGGTATTAAGTTGTCAAGTAAAAAAATTAGAGTATCATGTTGAAAAACTGTAATAGTTGATGTCACATCCCGATTTCAAAGAATCGATAGTCGTCCCACGGGCGTGATCCCGTGCGAACCTAGGTTACGATCACACAAGGCATAGTCATAAAGTAATTCGAAACACAACATCTAAGATAGAGAGCGCATACAAATTGAACAACACATTGAGACAGAAAAACTTTACATTTTATTGATAATAGACATCATTTACAGACTCTATTACAATTATGCCGCACGGGCTTTATAACATGACTCGATTATAAAAGGAGTGCCAATAAGATAGCCGTTCCATACATACATCCCTCATTTACAACAAAAGTATTCCAGCCACCTGGAATGGAGGAAGGCCGAGACATATTTCTTGGACTGTTGTAGAGAGTCTTCAAAAGTGATGCGACGGGGAGTCTTCGATGCGCAGTCAAAGCTTCAAAAGCACGAACGTCGCCTTGGTCAGTTGGCGCGTTCTTCTTGATTCCTAGCACCTGCGAAGAGCGAGGGTCAGTACGATCACATGTACTGACGAATGGCTAATTAAACCCAAGCTCTGCATTTGGTTCAAACAGTTTTATAAAACATGTTAACTATTTGGTGATCTTTCTAACCATTCTGATTGATTTGCATGTTAACATGTTTTGAGGCAAGCATATGAAATTGTATACATTGAGCAGTTATCATAATCATCCCGTGTCACGTGCGTTAGTTCAAGCAATGAAAGAGGTGTGAAGGTCACTAGCAATGTCAAGCCATCACGGACTATAGCTGGGTTAGACGACGATCCTTTCACGACGGGTAGCGAGCCCTATGCGAAAGTTTCCGAATCACCCGCGCCGATTCATTGCTGGCGCTTGCTATACTCGTTCCTCCCAGGTCGAATCAGTTCCTTGGCCTAGGCAACCGTTCGAGAAAACTACACATTGTCGACAAGTTGTCCAATGATCGTTTTTGCAGATTTTGAAATAATTCTCTCTTTTCTAGAACCTTATCTTTTCTCTTTTTTGTGTGAAACTTACATTTTTGAGTAAATTACTCAAATTGATGCAGTCATTCCGAGTTTTCTTTAGCAAGTGTTTCGTGAAGAATCATGCTTCAATTCATTGATTCTACACTATGGCGACAAGAATTGATTTTGTGTTTCTTGATTGATTTGAAATAGAGGGTCGAGGCAAATGAGATCAGCCACTCACCTTAGTCTTTGCTTCAGGCGAGGGACTGGTTGGCTACGCTTAGACGTCGCCTGCGCGATCACCTGCAATCGCATAAGCAACTGATTAGAACACTGTATTATTCAAAAAAATTGATACGAATGCAAAGTTCGAAAACGCAAGCCATGAAAACCATCAAAAATATTCACGAAAATGCATTCACAAAAACCAAAGCCAAAACAAGGATGACATGAAAAGCAGAGTAACGGGAGGTCTGTTCCGACTTAGCCGTAGAGCCAATCCTCGAGACGCAATCTGCTAAATATGGAATCTGATTCCGAAGAAGGCTTTCCATAACGAGAGAATGATCTTAATTCAATCGTTCTTGTTCGACCGATTCAACCGATCCTGATCTAACGGTCCCGACTGAATTGGTAGCGGCAGTGTTCCTTTCTCACGCACCCCGTGGACGAAAATGGGACACGATGTAGGGACGGAACACTACAGTTGAGAGCATCAAGTTGAAATTTCGCATGTCAAAATATTGCTGCAATTAAGTTCAAATTTTAAATTTTGTAACAGGAATGTCAAGTTTCTAACAATTTTATAAATTTGTCAGTATAGTACTATCAAAATTTTGACAGTCCTTCGTCCTCTTAAACAAAAATGCTTCCAAACTTAGTTGGTTATCACCTAATTTTTTTGGATCCTTTTGTACTTAAAAAGTTTTGATCTTTCCAACGTTTTTAAAATAGTTTTTAAAATAATACGTTGGGTATTAAATTATGAGCATTTGAATATTTTGGATATTAAAATACGATTAATTTTTGGGATGTCCCTAACAAGTTAGAGTTTTGTTATACCTACCATCAAATTCTTACAATCCTCTTATAACCACCACGTGTCGAATTTCGATTGGAGGAGGGAGGAAGTGGTGGAACCGGATGGAGCCAATGTAGCAGGGGAAGTGGAACCCAGTGGGACTCATGTATAAGAGATGGGAGAGAGTGATTATAAGGAGGTTGTAAGCATTTGATTGTATACTTAGAGCATCTCCAACCCTATTGTGACTTTGGAAAAAAGTTGTTGCCACATAGGAATGACAAAATTTTATTCAAAAGTTTTTCTCCAATGCAATTGTCAAGTCAATTGTGAAGCTTATGTGGCAAAAATTAAAGAAGATATTGTGAAGTTGATTGTCTTGTTCTAGACAATGCACTTGACAATGTCTTATCTTCCATGTCATCAATTATGAATAAAAAAATATTAGAAAAAAGAAAGAAGATAGTAGTTGTCTTAAAAGTTGTCTTGGAAGTTGTAAGAAATACTTTTTATTGTCTCCTCAATACTTTTGCATTGGAGAGGGTTTTTCTATCTCATTGTCTTTTGAGATATAATTTTGCTACATAAACAAAATATTGTCTTGTGGCTCATGCCACATAGGAGCCACCTAAGACTCACAACACTTAACAAGACAATAGGGTTGGAGATGCTCTTAGCATTTTCCAACAAGTTAGGTTGTTGATTGTTCTAGTTAATATTTACATTTCCGCCACCAACCACCAAAAACTACTTTACGCAGCATATTTCCTTTCCATTTCCTTTTCCTTTCCATTTGAACGAACAGATCTTGTGTTTACGAACAAACAAAACAAGAAAGAATGTGCGGTGGAGCGATCATATCGGACTTCATCCCGGCGGCGCAGGCGCAATCCAGGTGGGCCACCGCCGCATATCTCTGGCCGGACCTCAAGCCCGGATCCAACAGCTCCGAGAAGAAGCAGAACAAGCATCGGACGGTGGAGATCGACGATGCTGACGATGATGTTGACGGCTTTGAAGCCGATTTCCTGGAGTTCAACGACGAGGAGGAAGGGGTTTTCACTGTCAAGTCTTTCTTTTCTTCCTCTCCCAAACCGACTAAAGCTCCCAAAGGTCCGATCTTTTATTCTTTTTGGGGATTTTTTTTGGATGGTGGGTTTTGCTTTTTTTAGTTAGGTTTAGGAGTTCATACAATTTTTAGATTCCACAAGCATGTAAATATGTGAAATTTCAAATCTTTCATTTGTTTCTGATTTTTCAAATGATAATGATTTTTTTCCACCTGCTCTTTTAAGTGTTTATACAATTTTAAGATGAAAGGAGTGGATTTGAAATGGGTTTCTATTCTTTGTTCCAGTTATTGCTGCAAATATGTGATACTCCAAAAAAAATTCCCATTCGTTTCTGATTTTTAAGATGTTACATTTTTTTTTTTTCGTTTTTTTTGTTGACTTTTTTTAGTTTTTATTAGATACTGGGTCTTGTTGAGGAGATTACTGTTGCAAATATATGGAACTTGTAATTTTCTGAATTCTTGATTCATTGGTATTTTTTCTTTTTATGGGTTTTGTTGTTTGTAGCTATTTTATTTTATTTTAGGAGTTTATACAATTCTGCGATCAAATAAAAAGAGGGATTAGAAATTGGTTTTGTTCATAGTATCCAAATATTTTATTTTGGGTTTTTTTAGATAATGGGTTCTGATCATATTATCAGTTAAATGGATTATTGTTGGGAATGCTTTTGCTAATATATGAGATTAGTATTTCTTTCTCTTGATTATCAACTCGTTTGCATATGATTTATTGTAGATTTGTTTTTTAGGAATTTATAAATATAAGTTGATTAGAAATGGTCATGTTCTTTTCTTCAGTTAATTATTGAGTTATTGCTGCAAATACACAGGATTAGAAATGTATTTATATCTCTCATTTTCTTATTGTTGTTGAGTTTCGAATGGTTAGGGATGCATTTGAATGATTCCTGGAATATGTTAGGGGTGTAGACTAGGAAGTGACCACACTCCAAAAATGTGGGCTCTATCGTGTCAGACACAAACCGGACACTCCAAAATACATCAGGACACACCAAAATAGGTGTTGTGTCCGTCTTGCCATGTCCTTACTGCATCTCCATGTCTGTGCAACATATGGTGTAGCTCTTTGAATTTTTAGCTGCCAGTTCTTGCTCCTTGTTTCATCAAGTTATTGCCATAGTGGAGTGATCCTTCTTTTTGATTTATAGTTTACACCTGGGATGTTTCATTAACTTCGTATTCTTCTTCCTATTGTCTTCGTTCTCTCTTTTCAATTAGGGAAAGGAGAGTTCCTTCTATGTTGCAGAACAATCACAGCAATTTAGTGCTGTAGATGGGCCTCTTTTATGTAACTTATCGAACTAAATTTCGTTTTTTTCTTGCCTGAATCTTTGTTCATTTCTTCTAGCATACCTTCCTACAGACATGTTTAAGTGTGATCCTATCGCGTCTCCTAACATGTGCAATTTTTTTGTCTCCATTGAACGTGTATCACAAATGATTTCCCCTCACACTATTAGAGTTGAAATTATGTCTTACATGTGAATGGAAATCCCTATGGGCAACACATTTTTTTGTAATGCAACATTTGAAATTGCATAATCTTAAGTACAAATATATCTCGCTTCCCTAGTTATTAACTGGTCTTAGGTCATGCACCAAGCTGTCTCACTTGGGACTTGGATCACTTTGTAGAGGATTGAGCCAGTCTTAGTAATCTTGATTAATTCTTCACACGTTCCTGACATAGAGATTTAGTTCACTACCAGCTACAGTTTGGGTATTGGGCTACGATTGCTTGTCGTAGATCAATTACACATGTCATACTCCAACTTCATTCTGATATTGCTTGTGAAAGATCAATAACCATATCTTGGTTCAGCTCTAAAAATGATTGAATCACATGAACACTGACCTGTGTGATTTATTATTAACTAACATGTGTTTTTTTACTTGGTTCTATTTCTAATTCTTGAGAAAGTGTTTGCGAATATTTTCATCTTTCAGCAAGAGAATGCTCCGTGACTCTGAAGCCTGTAGAATTTAGTGGAGCTGCAGATAAATCTGCTAAAAGGAAGAGAAAAAGCCAATACCGAGGAATTCGTCAGCGTCCATGGGGAAAATGGGCAGCAGAGATCAGAGATCCAAACAAAGGAGTCAGAGTATGGCTTGGAACTTACAACACTGCTGAGGAAGCTGCAAGAGCCTATGATGCTGAAGCCCGTAGGATTAGAGGCAAAAAAGCCAAGGTGAACTTTCCTGAAGAAACTCCGAAAATGAAACCAACTTCACTGAAAGCACCAAAAAAGAATATTTCAAAGAGTCTCGACTTCAATCCGGATCCTGAATTCTACTCCACTTTTGGATTCTTTGAAGAAAAGAACCCTGTTAAACTCGAGTACCCCAATACTTTCCCTGCAATAGAATCCTTAACTTTCCAGTCTGATCAGGGAAGTAACTCGTTGGATTGTTCAGACTATGGTTGGGGAAGTGAGATGTGCAAGACCCCAGAAATCACTTCGCAACCTCCCCCTACTATAGTGGAAGTTGATGAATCTGAAATCATTGAAGATGAGTACAATAATCTGCAGAAGAGGCTGAAGAATAACGAAGGGAAGGGAGTGCAAGTGGATCAGAACACGGTGGTGAAGCTACCTGTAGAACCTTCCTTTGAATCCCTTATGAGCCTTCTGCCGGGCCCTAATTCCGTAGGAAGCTCAGATTCATCTTATGACAGCTTCTTCACTAATGATATGGTTGCTCAGGACCTTTGGTCTTTTGATAGCATGCCAATGATGGGAAGCTTCTAAACTCTTAGGGTCCCTTGAATATGCATTGAAATGTTAGTTTACTTCATCTATTATGTTTTTATTATAGATACTTCTCATTTTGTTTGTTCTTTACGAGTTCATTTTCCTGGTTACTTTTCTCTTCAGGAATCAAATAGTACAAGAGGAAATGGAGGAGAAGAGAGATAAGCTACTTGCGCCAAAGTGTAAAAGACTATATTATGGGACTATCTTTAGGTATTATGTCCGAAGTTCAACTTATATATTGTTATCTCGTCATTTTGTTTCTGATTGAACATGTGGGCTCTCTCTTCTGTGTTGTGTTTTTGATGTCAACAACTGTTGAACCTGATTAAGTGCTGGTTTTGCAATGTGATATTGTCTCATGTTGCTATTTAAGTCGCTTTTTTTTTTAAGTTTTAACACTGCAAAGGAGATATTGGAGAAAGAAAGGTTTGCTGCCTAACATTTGTGGAGATATTAAAGACACTTTCCTAATAAACTCATGTTGGATAGTGTTTTGAGTTGTATGACTTCTTGTTGTTGCTTGTCTACTAAGAGTTTTGTGAGGTTATATGTGATGCTGCAAAAATCTTTTTGGGCCCTAGTGATATTGATATGCGACTCCGCATGGATACGAAATGGACATGGTTGGTGTGTCCTAGTGTATTTCGGAGTGTCTATCTATGACGCGCCATACATGTTTGACACTGACACGGTAACCATTGTGGATTGTCTATGCTTCACATGTGACTCTTATGTTGGTTCATGAATGATTCTGATTTGGAATGTGTCCACATGCTTTTCAAGGTCTACAAGTTGTATGCCACATGACAAGATATTGGGGGACCTCTTGCCTCAAATGGAGGGAACTTGGTGGGAGAAGAATAGGGTAAAGTGCAAAAAAAAATCTTCATAGATTTATCTCGGAAGTAAAATAAGACTTGTTAGAAAACTAAAGGAATTAACCCCTCCTTAGATTTGCCGATCTAAGGAAAATATAATCTGGAGAATATAATCAGATCCAGGAGAATATAATAAAATGCAAAAATGCAGATATGAGGAGAATATAAAAAAGAGTTATTTGTATTTACCCTCCCAATTGTTAATCATATCTCTACTTTCCCCCCAAATTTATTTTAATTAGTATTATCTTCGGATAAAGTGCAAAGAAACCCTCCTTAGATTTGCGTTTTTGCATTTGAAGACCCCTTTATTTAAAAAAAAAATTCACATTTTTATTTTTATTCAGTTTGTACCCATGTCGTTAACAGCCGTTAAAATACGTCTAAAAATACGATTTTACTCCTCCCCCCATGCTCTCCCCCCTCTCTCTTCGGTGGCGGGGGCTTGTCAAGCGGGGCCGAAAACTGAATTGAACCGAAAATCGAATAAGCAAAACCGAAACCGAACCGAATTGGCTCATAACTGAATCAAACTGAACCGAATTAAATTGGTTCGATTTTCGGTTTATTCAATTTTTTGGTTTATTTGCACTTTTTTGTTAATATATATAGTACTTAAATATACCTAAATTTATATATATATATATATATATATATATATATATATATATATATATATATATATATATATATATATATATATATAAACTAAATTTTTTTATTCGGTTTTAGGTTTTGGACCGAAACCGAAATCGAATAAAAAAATTTAGTATTTTCAAAACCGAAATCGAACCGAATCTTTTTTAAACCGAATCGAATCTCAGTTCGGTTTGGTTCGATTTTTTATTATTCGGTCCCCCTCGACCCCCCCCCCCCCCCCCCCCCCCCCCCCCCCCCCCCCCCCCCCCTCCGCTGGCCGGCCCCCTCGACCCCGCCGCCTCCTCCCTCCGCTGGCCAGCCCCCCCAATCCCCCTCCTCCCTCCACTGGCCGGCCATGCTCGACCTAGGGGTGAGCATTATTCGGTTTGGACCGAAAATCGAACTGAATCGAATAAGAGATTCGGTTCGATTTTAAAAAAAATCGGTTCGGTTTTGGTTTTGAAAATACTAAAAAAATTATTCGATTTCGGTTTCGGTCCAAAACCGAAAACCGAATATATATATATATATATATATATATATATATATATATATATATATATATATATATATAGAGAGAGAGAGAGAGAGAGAGAGAGGGAGAGAGAGAGAGAGAGGTATATATATAGAGGTATATACTAAATAAATATATATGTATATGTATATAGTACAGATATATACTAAATAAATTTAGGTATATTTAAGTACTATATATATTAACAAAAATGCGCAAATAAACCAAAAAATAAATAAACCGAAAATCGAACCGATTTAATTCGGTTCGGTTTGATTCGGTTATGGGCCAATTCTATTCGGTTTCAGTTTTGCTTATTCGATTTTCGGTTCAATTCGGTTTTCGGTTTGGTTTGAACCGAATTAACCGAATGCTCACCCCTAGATCGACCCGCCCCCTCCTCCCTCCGCTGGACGGCCACCCTCCCCTCTCCTCTGGTCGGCCCCGCTTGACAAGCCCCCACCACCGGAGAGAGAGGGGGAGGGGTAAAATCTTATTTTTAGATTTATTTTAACGGCTTTTAACGACTGGGGTGCAAACTGAACAAAAATTAAAATGTGGGATTTTTTTATAAACAAAATGTCTTCAAATGCAAAAACAAAAATCTAAAGAGGGTTTGTTTGCACTTTACCATAGGATTTGTGGGGGGGGGGGGAGGTTACACTAATTAAAATAAAATTGGGAGATATTAGAAATATGATTAGGAATTAGGGGGGGTAAATATAAATAACTCTATAAAAAATGCAAAAATGCAGATATGAGGAGAATATAATCTGTAGGGCCCACTAAATGTTTTTTTAATTATGGATAGCTCATCCTTTTGCGGATTCAGTGCATTGTATCTATACAATCTGAGCCAGATGATTATTGCAGTTAGGTACTTTTATAATGGAGGTGGTTGAGCAGGATGACAAACCTTGACACTAAACGTGCTTCTTGTTCTACCCTTGATAATGATATGATAATGTGATCAATTTCTTGTATGATATCCCTCTCTTCATTTGACTAAAAACTGATAAATTCTTGTGGAATCATATGCTTGCTTGTTGAGGGCCAAGTCTCTAATGGATGTTGAACAACTGGACTATGTTTTGAGAGATGCAAGTGGAAATAGCTACGAAGATTATGTGGTAGTATGTTTGAGTCAGCAAGGACTCCCAGTAGGGGCTATCACTTTTTTTTTAAATGTCATTTTTTTGTATACTCAAAATATCTTTTAAAAATGTTAGGGGATGACACATTACAAATTCCTATTTTCTCTTGGTCACACAACTTCTTCTTGCAACATATTCATTTTTCAAACACTGTGGTTTCGAAATCCATTATAAGGGTTTAGAAATCGTGACACTCGGATTGAATAGGACTAAGGACTGTCAGAATTTTGACAGTCCTGCCTGTCATTAGGGCATCTAGAACCATGACAATCACATGACAAAGAGTTATATATATATATATTGAAAGAAGGTAATTATAACGAACGCTTCCACCGGGAATCGATCTCCTGACCACTCGGGCCGCATACCTCATCAATACCACTATATATATATATATATATATATATATCAGGATTCTGACTGCCCTAATGTCTTCTAAAACATAATTCTGGTAGTCATTCATCTTCCCCAATCCGACTGCTACAATTTCTAAAGCTTCCAAACTCCTATAATGTGGTTAGAAACTACCAATAATGGTGTTAGAAAGAGGAAGATGTTGCAAGAGGAAGAAAACTTCACCAAACTCCTATAATGGGGTTCGTAACCACCAATTAATGGTCCTCGAAAGAAAAGGAGAAAGTTGGGTTAAAGGAAGATGAATTTGGATGTTTAAAATTGTGTGCTGTCCACTAACAAATTATATGTTGTCCTCTACCACTTTTACAACTTAAAAGTGATTTCTCCTATCAATTTTGATGGTGTCCTTAGGGTCTGTTTGGCAATTGTAGGGGTAACAATTATGAGGTGTTTTTAGAGTACTAGTTATGGGGGATCCAATTTTGGATGGTTTTAAGTAGCGACTTTTAAAGTAATCCAACTAATGCTTGGTAATTACTTATCGTGCGGTTCTGAAAGTTTTTACACGAATAAAATTACCTATATGTCCATACATAAACAAAGCTCTCCCAAATTACTTATATGTCCATATTTGATCAAAATAATAGAAACACATGAAATAATAAAAATGCATGCATGAAAGTAGGAGAAAGATTTTAAAAACCTACCGGAAAAAGTAGACGTAGTTGGTAAGTAGAAGAGAAGCATAGATGAGAAAGAAAAAATATGGTAGAATATTATTAGTTATAATTATATATATTTTTGGTGAGAATATAAATGAAATAAAATAATAAAATTTCTCAAAATCTTTCGATATGTAGTGTTTATAAAGACACCCAAAATTGTATTATACCGATTTTGAAAATTTTTTGAGCCTATTAGAGTCCTTACCTCAAAAAAAATTAACAAGTATGATTATTTTAAAATACTTATAAATAGTCGGCTCAAAAACACCCGAAACCGATGAAAACACTGTTATCAAGCAGCCACGTCCTTTGGCTCAAGTGGAGGCCATGGTATTGCAATTGCTGGTTTCGCATCAAAACCAGCTTCTTATTTGTTGTGAATTGTGGGCCAGAATGGGACGCCCGTTCATGAAAACTCAACTAATAAGGCGCCAAGCGGGCAGTCGAGGACCGGCACCATTTTACCACGGGTATAAACGACGGCCGACCACGCGGCCCGTCGTGCGGCGCCGTAAGGGCGTCGAGAAGACGTCGTAAGGACGTCGTGCGCATAGAGTGGGTGGCTGTATGGCATCGGCTGTCGTAGGCGTCGTAAAGACGTCGGGGGCGCCTTCGGCGTCGTGGGCTAAGCGAGGTGTTGAGTTACGGACGTCGAAAGACGTCATGGCCGTCTCGTGGAGCTCTGGAGCGCGCGGGATGTGCGTGTGGGACAATGATGACAATGCCATTGCGGACAAGATCCGCACGAAGAGTCCGAAATGATATGACGACCGGCTAAAAATCGTGTGCGGGGGACACGATTTAACTGAGCCCGCACATGCTGGGAAAAAAAAAGAAGGAATTGTGGTCACTATTTCACTTGCTCGAGAGCTTGGCACACTTCAAGATTGCTGTTTGTACAATATGCTCTGGAGAGTACCGGATGGTCAAATGTGATTTCTGCAGGAACTTTACGATCTAAATACCTTCCACTATAACAGTTTTTGCAAACAATACCCCAAACTACTTTTTGGGGGCACTTTGTTGCCTGAACTTTTTGTTTCATTTAACAGTACCTGGACATCTCTGAATGTTGAAATATCATCTTGTCCAGTCTTATAAAATGGGGATTTTTTTTTTTTCATTCAACCCTTTATTTTTAGAGATTATATTTGTAGAACAAACTTTGAAAAACCCTTCTGGAAAAAAAAAAAACTAGCAGGATATCTTCCATGACATGACTTTCTCAAATCAACCAAACAGAACATTTGAAACTTTATAGTTACTACTGAAGTCAACATACAAGTATCTTGTGGGTACATATTTCTTCACAATAATTTTAAGCAATATTAAATCAACTACATAGTACTGCAAGAATAGTCAAATGGATATATACATTATCTAAAGATGTAGTGATATTATTTACACAATATTTATTTAGAACGACTTTACAAACACTTGAAAAGAAAACTGTACATTTGCAGTATCCTTTTAGCAGGAATAATAGTTCCAGGAGTAAGGGTTGAATTGAAGGAAGCAGAAGAAATATGTACAGCAGCAAGGCTCAAATATCGAACTTGGCATAGAGGTCATCAAGGGCAGAGTACAATGGCTCGGCAGCTTTCGGCCTCCCCACCATCCCCAAGAGGATGTCAGAAGTACTAAGATAAGGATCACCATAGAAGCGTAGGTTAGTATCCATCCGTGTCACCACGACGTTCCCCTCCATGGAGACGCCGACAAAAGCACCTGTTTTAGTTTCCAATAACTGTCAGTATCATATACTTGCACACAGTAGCACAAGGCTGAAGCTAAGTAAAGTTTCAGCTTCAGTGCACAAATTCACTTCATGATTGAAAACCAAATATAACGTGTCTTTCTATTTAATTTGCACTTCACTAAAAAATAATCAAAATTATTTGGTTTTTTTTTTTTTTTACAGTTTACATATTTTTTCTTTCTTTCTTGAATGAGATCACAAAAATGAAAACCCTTCCTTGCTTGGATTGGAAGGTTAATCGTAGAGGTTAAATTAAAACAAAACTTTTAATCACCTAAACTAAATTGTATATAACTTTATTGTATATGTCTACATCCTGGGATTCCTGTGAGAAAGGGCAATTGACGTTTGCAAACAATAATGAACTAGGATAAGCATATTACATCAGACGAGCTAAATGAGACAGGACGAGAATGGAATATATCAGGTATTTTATAAACTAGTTTGGCATTTTCTTGACATTAAATAATGAGAAAGAAAAATGAAGCATAAGTAAAAGTTAAAAGGTAGTTGCTGCAGTATACACTGATTCATCTTTAGTCCGTAATAACAGGTGAGACCTGTATTTGATGAGGAGATGTTTTGTATTTGATAATGAGAAGGATAAAGCGGAAAGTTCCATGTTAGCAAGTTACCTTTGCTGCAACTGTATGTATAACACATGCCGGACCCCCTATCTCCAGCACACAGATCTGCTTCAAATACTCTGCCAACTGGTCCTGCAGCAGCACTCATACCTGCCCCAAGGGAAAAATGCATTTGACTGCTAAATGTCTTGACAGTTTCCAGGCCATGGAGTACAATAATAAAATCCATGAGTTCAGCCCCAACCTGTAAGTAGATATAACAAATGAGAACTATGTACCATATTTTCATGAAGGAAACATACTTGGAGAATTCTAAGGGCACAGCAATAATGGATGTACAAAAACAAACAAATCACACCTATATATATATATATATATATATATATATATTCAGCAATGCAAAATTTGGCATTACCATGGGTTATATATATATATATATATATATATATATATATATATATATATATATATATAAGGGTGGACCCACATGAGACAGTGGGGCTCAAGCCCCCACTGGAATTCCGATTTTACGCTTAATTTTTCCAAAATAAGCAAAATATATTTGAGTCTCCACTACTTTTAAATCGTAGTCCAATTGGTAAACTAATCATAGTCATGTTTAATTATGGAGGTTATGGAGGTCATAGGTTCAATTCTCATAATAGTAAAAATAAATTCTACATTTCCCCCCTACTTTATCAAACCCCATTGGTTAATGTTCCTGGATCCACCCCTAACATACATATTTGAGAGCTTTGGGTCCTTCAGATAGGATCTGAACCAAAATCTTTCTCATGCAAAATTTGAAAGACATTAATAGTGCATATCATCCGGTTAATCAGGATGCACATCATTTGAGATGTCGATAACCAAAAATGTCAAAACATTTGGAGCGTTCTTGTTCACCTTGACCAAAAAGTACATAGCTTTTAGGAACATACAACAGATTTGAACCCCGTTGTTGGAAACCATATATCTTTTTGCCAGTTGATAAATTAGTTGGTATAGCTGAAACGAGAATGATGTGATGGATGAGTGACGATATTTCAGAAGACAAAAATAAGAAATAAGTGCAGTTTCTCAGGAACATAGATGTGCCAATTGAGAATAATTTTGAGAAAGTTGTTCAACATGGTTTAGGTCTGCAATGGAGAGAAATTGGAAAAGTGATGGAGCTATAGTATCTTACTTACAAGAGCTGCTAGAACTAGGGAAACCTAATGAACATGTATCAAGGATGTGAAAAAGTATAGGGTAGGATACTTGCCAGTATTTAGAGAAGAGATGACCACAAATAACACCAGCTAGCAAAAGATTCATGCGACAAAGTCAAATTTTTGGGACAGACAGTCTTCTGTCATTGTCGTATGCAGCCAGATAAAAAGTTACATGAACAGACTCAAAAAATATTTTTGCTAACTTAACATGTCGTCACTTAACTTATTAGACAATATAATGTGGCTTCTGCTTTCCTGCTTAAAATCAACTATCAATAAACCTTTTTTGACACCTTAACCATTTGTAGTTCAGCATGTCCATAGCAAATTTTAAGTGAAGCAAGGATTATCATCTTATTGCATCTGGTTAACTTTGAACAAGTGCTAAAGATAAATATCTTGTGTTGTACTTAAATTTTGAATTCAAGAAGCATTTCATTTGACTTACTTTAGGATTCTAAAATACAGAATCTCAAAATCGCAGAAGCTAGCTATCACTAAGTCCTCAAAATTGCAACTAAAAAGTATATCATTCATATACTCATGTCAGGAGACATGGTGTAAGCTTTCTGAGAAATACATAAGGTGTTTGCTCATCTGTTAAGGTTTCTAATGATTATGTAATAAATGCACAACAATACTTCATTCAACCTCTAAGTTCTTCATACCTAAGCAAAGCCTATCATTAGCTAGCTTTACCTAGTAAATTCTAAACAGCTTGATAAAGTAAAAAAATAATTCAAAGATCTGCCTTTATGCAATATGAGATTGAAAACTGCCAGAGGCAAACAGTGACGCTCATTCCTCATCAGTATGCTTACCTGTGCTCCCCATCCCAAACCAATTGAGAGAATAGCTGAAGGAGCAGACCAGGATCCATCTGACATTCGAGATACTACCAGACCAGTACCAAGTTTGTATGTAAAAAATGCACCTACTTTAGCAACTGTCAGAATAGCAAGCCCACTTGCTCCGTTCAGGATTGCACGAGGAATAGACTTCTCAGGATGTAACCTAGCAACCTGCACCAAGAACAATGGTATAAAAAGTTACGAGGGATAAGAAGTTTATAATTGTCTCATCAGAATCAAAAGAGTTGGTTAAAAGGAAATATGAACCTGACAATAACTTCGCAGAGTATTCACTGCCTTGTATATTTCATGTTCCATTGACAAACCAACAGGAAAATTTAGCCACCCTCGTCCGCATGTCCAATCAACAACATCATGTTTGGCTGACTGTGACGCATTGCTGATGGAGTTCTTAAGTACACCTTGCAAAGGTTCAAGTTGTTTATAGCATTCACTGCATACTCTTTGAGGATCTCGCATTCGAAACTTAATGGGCATCAAGCACCTTCCCTTAGTGCATGCTCTGCAGAAGATACCCCCACAAAATCTACAGTGATGCCTGCCACGGGTAAGGGCAGTGAAGTGGGCATAGCATAGCATGCAAGAAGTAGAAGAACTATCTGCCTGCCATTCAGGTGGCTCTGCTTCTAACACCCTTTTATATGCAGAATAGTCTACTACTGGCTCAAGAAGTGGTGGTGCACTGGGTATGCAAACTGATGAATGCAATACAGTTTCTCCATTACTGTCTGATCCTAAAAAGGACACACATGAGCCAAAGTCTTCTTGATGTTGAATACTAGCAAGACCTTTGTTCCTGCCAGTCAGGATTGCAAGAATCCCACCCAACACATTTGTCAAGTTCACTTCTGGCTGACGTCTAGACTGAGTTGGAATATATGTGTCTTCACCGGAATCATATCCATCAGGATAGTAGGAATCAGCTGGTAACGGGTACTGACGGTCCAGACTTGAGGTACTTGGCCCCGATGAGCAATCACTTGTACCTATGCCGCCTGAGAAGGTATATTTGTAGTTTTCATCGGAATGAATTTGATTGCCAGGCTTAGAGAGTGATGAATATAAAACTATTCCTCCCTTTGGAGTTGCCATGATTCTGGTCAATACTGAACGGTTGTAAAATACAAGTGTGCCTCCTGCAAATTATGGCATAGTTCCTTTCAGAAACGTTATGTATAAAAATAAGGATATATTGATTAAAAAAGATAAAATCCTAAAACCAGAGCAACTGTGCTTTGCCATACTAGACACACCTTAGGAAATGAAAACCACAAAAATAAGCAAACATAGTATAAATGACCTAGAAATCATTAAGACTATGAAGCAGATCAATTTATATCCTACACATGTGCTTCAAAGCTTATAGGACAAGTCGATGATAATTAACTAGATAATATTGATTAGAAAAAAAGGACCTAGCTGATTTAGCATGCAGGCAATTACAATTTGACAGAACAAGCTTACAAAAGTAACCACATTACTAAACCCAGTAAATTGCATATATGCCTAGAATGATTATCTAATAAATTAATGACAAAGAACATAACCCATGAGGTAACCTTATGCAGATTACTAATCTATTTTGAGTAACGAGAAATGTTTGCAGATGAAAAAGAAAAATTAATACCAACATTAAGTAGCTGTGCAAAGCAAAACATGCCAAGGCTGCTTTACAAACTTGGTGCTTGTCACCATTTATAGAGGGGAAGATAGGGAATAAGAATTTAAGAGGGTACAGAAATAAGAGCAACAAAAAGAGGTAAAAACACTCTCATGAATTCATTATTCAACTAGTATTCCACATAAACTTGTTTGTAGTAGATTCCCCATATAAGACATGTAAAAAGCTTGCAAAACAAATTATCACCAAATGTATTGCAATTAGGTCCCGAAAGTAAACCAAAGTTCATACATAAACACTTCCTGACATCACTCAAACTACTATCTAATAATTATTTAGAAGTAGTCCAAACTCCCAATGCGAAACTTATACAAGTAAAAGTAAGTCTGAAATGAGTAGTTAAACACCCTTAATCTATATAATGCAAGATGTAACCCTTAAAGCCTACTGATCTTTTGATACAAATTCTATGTTACCCAGACTCGGGTACAGGTGTCGGGTATGGGTACACATTCAAGAGTTGGGCCCTTCAAACTCATAATTGAAGGACACATTGACTCGGCTAAAAAAGATCCAAATTTTGGGTACAGGTACGGTAAAAAAGATCCAAATTTTTGGTAGATATACGGGGATATAACTATTAAAATAGATATATTTGAACATGGTTTCATAAAAAAAAGCATATAATTAAATTTGCATGGTTTCCTAAAAAAATCATATAATTAAATTTGTATTAAAAGACTTGTAATTAAATTTGCACGGTTTCATAGAAAAGACATAGCCTCTAATTAAATTTACATGATTTCATAAAAAGATACAATTTTTATTAAGTTTGAATGGTTTCAAATATTTAAGTTTATAATTAAATTTGCATGATTTCATAAAAAGACACATCATGTAATTAAATTTGCAAGGTTTTATAAAAAATATGTAATTATAAACTACTAGTAAGAACTAGTTAAATAAGTTCCTAAGAGAGTGTCCCTTCATCTCCCCTACTACTTTACTACAAGTTTACCATATTAAAATAAACTATCTACTTCACTGCAACATTAAAATTAAGACAAACTATTTACTTCACTAACAGTCTCCCGATTGTCACCATGAAGGATTCGATTGTCATATGGAGGATTAAATACGGATTCCATATCCATACCCATGTCCTATCGGGTCGATATAGGTACTTCTCCTTAAAGTGGAGAGTCCGGGTAATAGAGAGTCACAAATTAGACTTCAGGCCTGAACAATTCTAATTGGAGTAATAAGCTAGATAGCATCCATCTATATAACAACTACAACAACAATGCCCTGATCTCAAAATTTGGGCTGGAAACATGAATGATTATCTTCCTTTCAGCACTATTAAGAGTCACTCTCACATTAGCATAAGTCATATCCTTCTTCAGTCTCCATCCAAGTTCTCTTTTGTCTGTCACTAAACCTTAGGGCCTGTTTGGTTCTTGGAACCCAAGGGAACTCAATATGATTTTTTTTTTTTAATTTGGTTACAAGAACCAACATAACTTTGAAACAAGGACCCCAAAAAATCCTGGCCCCTGTCCCCTTGCCAACAAGGTTACAAGTTCCAGATACATATATGCCAAGAACTCAGAGAACTATGTCCTTTTCTTTTTAGATGGTCCCCACTAGTAAAAAACCTGAAGATTTCACAATCAACTGTTTTAATGGTCCCCACCTACAATCCAACTCCTTACTCTTACGAGTTCTACAGACCAAACAGTTGAACGTGTATTGAACAAGGTTGTAAAAATCGCTAGTCGGCCGCTAGTCGGTTCGTGGGGACTACGGACTAAACGGACTACTCGGGGACTACTCGGGGACTAGTCGGATTAGTCGGTTTAGAATTTTTAATGAATATATATATATATATATATATATATATATATATATATATATATATATATATATGTAATATGTTATAAAATTATTTTAAAAAATAATATGTTAATTGTTGAACTTTTAATTATCGCAGACTACAGTGCATTTTCTTATTCATTATTTTGCATAAATTTCTATTTCAATAAATATTTAAATAATATGTTAACAACTTACTATTTTACACGGAGAGTAGCCGCAGTAGCAAGCAAAAGCAAAAAAAAGTAAAAAGCAAAAATTAAAAAAAGAGCCATAACAACAGTAGCAAAGAGATAACAAAGCAAAAATAAAAATAAAAAAAGAGTAGGCTAGTCACTTTTTTCAAAAATAGAAAAAGGCAGCAACAAAGTAAAGAGTCGACGACGGCTGTCTTGACGAAGTCGACGGCAGCCCAGATTAGTAGCAATTTAGCTAATTTTTGGATGGACCAGACCCTAATCGAGTCGACGGTGGCCGACAAGTGACTAGTCGGGGACTAGCCCCTAGTCGAGTCGGCGGCGGCCGACTAGCGACTAGTCGGGGACTAGTCGGCCGCCTAGAGGAATTTTTACAACACTGGTATTGAACCCATAGAAACTTGATACTGGGGCCCAATATAAGTTCCTATGGGTTCTATGAGTTCCTTGAGGGGTTTTTTTTTTCCCATCCTTGCAACAAAACAGGCCCTTAGCAACTCCATTTACTAATAGCGTGTTGCTCCTCCAACTGCTGCATCCATTGTCTTCTTTGCTGATGTAAGTAAAAAAGATAACAAGGGAATTGATAGATAATAAGTGAATCACTACCAAGAATTGGGATTCACTCAAACAAATAGAGGAATTATTCACTCTCATTACCAAAGGCACTTCACAAAGGCTATCAAAAGACTTCCAATGACCTATCTCAAAAATGACAACTATCTCCTCTAAATAGACTTCTTCCTAGCCATATGACAATTAAATCACTAGGACGAAAGTTGCATGAACGCAACTTACAAGCAAAACATTCAATCCTATCGTAGGAAATACAATTAGTTGGGAATGGACCAAATGCATTTTTAGCTCGTTCTTCAAACTTGACAAACATTCAATAGATTTGGGAAGTCTAAATAATTATATAGGTAGTTTGGAAAGTCTAAAATAATTAGATAATCATTATGCTCCTGCATGGCTGCATCAGTTGCACATGCCAAACCATTTCAAAAGACTTCTATCTCATGATCTCATCTTATCCTCAATCTAAGTCACCTCCCAACTTTCCAAGGATGCACTTATTTCTTAATCTATCTCTTCATGTATTTAACGCCACTCATCCATCTCAACATTCTCATTTCAGCTATATTCATGAAAATGTTTCTCAACTAATCAATACCCAAAACTGTAAAGGACAGAGTTAATTCCAAGGTAAATTTGGACAATATAGTAAAAACAACTAGGCCTTCATCTCAAATTATTGGAGTAGGTTGTTTGCAACTTTGAATCCTTTTCTATCCATCTCACTTAAGGACCTATCCTCCGTAACACCAACAAAAACATATCTTTCTTTACAACTTCAATTATTTACAACTTCAATCCATGTCCATTTAGGCCTATCTGACCTGTCAATGGTTGCTGCACAGGTCGAGTTCAGGTATAACATGTGAAACTCGAAACAATTTTGGGTCTGATTTGGGTTGGATTAAATTATAAAAATGTTCCATATATTCAAACTGGTGTGGGCCGTATGGCTAGTTGGTAAAGAGTTGAAGTTTGTTATGGGGGTAGTTCTAAGTTCGAACCACACCGGCCTTGATTGCTTTTTTTTTATATATCCACATGTTAAAATAAGAACCAAATGGAAATCTGCTCGGGTTCGGCTAGAGATTTGAAAACCGAATGAATCCGACCCAAGCCCAACCTGTTGACAGCCCTAGGCCTATCCCTAGTACTAGAGGCTCCTTTAACTATTGTTTTATCACTCCTTACTGATTCATATATTGCTCTGAGTTTCACATGTCCAAACAAACTAAGACACATTTTTCTTAATCATGTCCTCGATTGGCACCACCCACAACTTCCTATGAAGACACTCATTTCTTATATTATCTTCAATATATTGTCAGTCAACTATCTTAACATTCTCATATGCCCAACACCCTAATCCATAAAGCATGATTGGACTTATAGCTGTTTTGAAGAATTTTCCTTTCAACTTCAATGAAATCTTGCGATCACAAAGTGCACTAGAAGCACTCCTCCCTCAACCAACATGTTTTTATTCTATGCACATTGCACAACAGCCTTCTCATTCTCTATAGAATGATGAATGATTGATCTTAAATAACAAAAACTACCATTTCTAGGTATCTCTTGTTGATTACATGTCGTCCTCCCTTATTTCTCTTTGACATTGGTTTATGTTATATTTCATATAGTATGTTTTTGTCCTACTAATTTTAAAACTTTTAGTCAGTAGTTTCTCTCCAGTTTTATTAGTATCTAACCCTTCTCTACTCTAATGCACCACCACATTATCATTAACAAATATCATCCACAAATTTGGACAATAAATATATATCTTTTTTTTCTTCTTATGCATACACTAATCCCCTTATGAAATATTTATATAATATAGTTAACCAAGATAACACACTTTCTGCACCTTCTGTCTGCTAATATAGGGTGTAAACAAATACAAAAATCTGAATTTTGCATCTGAATTTAAAACAAATATGGATATCAGTGATAGCTCACACACACGCACACGTTGTGCTTTCTCTTCTCAATCTCTAATAACGAGATGAATGTCATCTTTCTGTCGTGCCCCTATTCCAAATGCTAGCTATGTCCTTATCCTAGCTTTTAAAATATAAGTTGAACCTAGTTTCTGTTCAAGATTTCCAGTCCTATTTAGCAATACCTCGTCCAAATTCAAGTCTGACGTCAGCTTTAGTATCAAACAAGCCCCATATCCATATTTGTATCCAATATGAAACAAATACAAACACTGCAATACTCATATTAACTCTAATTTAGACTCTATTCTAGGGTTGCACATCGAGCAAGTAGCAACCCATCTGCCGACTTAAGTAAAATACCACTTCCAATTAACATGTGTGAGTCATTTTGCTAGATATAAGGTTAGTAGTATCTATATAATGAACTATTTACTTTTGGATTGGAACCCATATTTTGGTTATTAAGTGATGATGTATAGCTGAGAACTCTGTGGATTTGACATACTTGAATTTATGTCATATTATTGTCCATATAAGTTATATTTGACCAGCTACGATGTCCGTGACGATCCGAACCACCTTAGATCTTGGGTCATTACGGTCATTTGGATTGGTTATCTACTCAATTCATGACTTCCACTACTAATTAGGTTTATTGATTTATTGAAAAATTGCAAAAGAAGTTCCATAAGGAACACAAAAAAACAAAAGTAAATACATAGATACAATTGGATATTTTGATACAAGAAACATGCATTTCTCTCTTCCCAACCCTTCTCAACTCATCTCATCAAAAGTGGACCCTTTAGCTGATCACATATAGAATTTCGTAAATAGCACCAAGAATCCTATTTTTAATGATAATTCGTTAGAAGAGTCATGAAACCCAATAAATTGGGGAAGAATCGAACTCTAGAAGTAGAACAGCATAGGAATTAATTTGTAGTAGTCCACACAATCCATAACTATTTGTGTTTATTGATTTCTTAAAAAAAATTCATATAGAACACAAAAACAAAAGTAAATAAATGAATACAAACAACAAGAAACTCATACTCCCAGCGATTCTAAACTCATAAAAACTGAAACTTTACGACAATTCATTAGAAGATTAACGAAACCCTAGAAATTGGGGGGAAGAATCGAACATCGCAAAAATGAAGAGAAATAGAACGCATAGCTATTAAGTTTCTGCATGAAGAGAATCACCTACTCAAAAATTTTGAGGTCGTTCGGAATTTGGGGGGAATTTTGGATTGGGAATTTGGAATTAAGTGGAGAAAAAGGAAGGAACAACTTTTCTTTGGGTTCGCGGGAAGGAAAAGAAACGCTGCAGAGGGAAGAAGACCGAAAACCCTTCTTTGTAATATGCCTCGAAATGTATTACTACACGTACAAAATTGGAATTTTACTCAAACCAGCTCAGCTTTCAACCAGCAAGGTCGACTTGGCATTAATTTTGCTTTTAAAAAATTATAAGCAGTTTTTTAACGTAGTCACTCTTTATTTTAAAAGTTGTCTAAAAAACGAACTAGTTTATCAAAGCCAGTCTAAAATATCAAAGCCATAAGTAGAAACCGTTTTTACCAGCTAACTTCTGTTGTTGTTTTTTCAGCTAACTTCTGTTGTTTTTACCAGCTAACTTCTGTTGTTGTTTTTTCAGAAAAATAAGCATAAGCAAGTGAATTTTGTGCTTCTTATCCGCTCCTATTTTTCTGAAGAACAACAACAAAACTTGTTTGATCTACATGTAAAAACCAAGTCTAAGAATCAACATCAAACGGTTATTGTACCGTTTTTGTTTATTTTATTTTATTTTGAAAAATATTCCTAAAAACTTTAAAACTTTAAAACTTTGTGTCGCAAGATCTTATCAAAACTTTAAAAAAAAATGTCTAAAAATTAAGTTTATTTGTATGCATGTTTTTAAAGCAGGTGGGGGGTTATTTTCTAATGTCCGTACTGTTTTTCATCAATCTCGCAAACTTAGGCTCATTTGGTATTTTTATTGTTTTTCAAAAATTCATAGCAAAAATAGCTTTTGACAGTAGATAAGAGGTGGTTGTAAATGACAATTTTCGGAAGCTAATTCAAAAATTAAACTAAAATTTTCATTTAAAAAGTTAAAAGTAAAAAAAAATTAAACTACAAAGTTAATTTGAAAATTTAAGTTTTCATAACTTTTTAGTTTTTTTAAATAACTTTTTAGTTTAACTTTTCAGATTAATTTTTTGGTTCTGTAGACCTATCTAAAACGTCACAATCATATTAGGGAGTTGTCCCTTGTTGCATAGAGCCAAAGAACAGTTTGTTATGAAAATACTCTCCCTAGTTTCTTTTAGGCCTCAGTTTGGTTCACGGATTTAAGGAACCAAGAAAAAAAAGTTGTTCATTTCTTTTGTTTGGTAGCAACAAATTTGGAAATCAATTTTCTGACAAGAGAAAAAATTGGTGAAAATATGGTTCCATTCAAGGCCCATGGGAGTGATTTTTCCTCCTCCTTTTCCAACATTTATTACAAAAGTAACCATGTGTCATTACTTATTTTACCATTAATGTTATTTTTAATAATATTATTTTTATTTTAAAAGGTAAGGATATTATTGGAACATTGTTATATTTTGCTTTTCTTTCCTAACTAGTTTCCTTGTTTTACCAAACAACGCAAAGAAAATGTGACAGGAATCTTACTTTCCCACTCCTATGGAAAATAGAAGGGAATTCATTTCCTTTTCGTGAACTAAACGAGGCCTAATAGTGTAGTCTCCTATCACAGGTTTAGTATTTTTTACACTTGGACTTGTGCGGCGTATCAAATTTTTTTCGAAGACCCAGACAAGTCTTTTCCGAACAAACTTAGCTAGCTTGTTAAAAAGAGAAGAATAGTGTAACAATAGTAAAAACTTGAAAAACTTCACTATACTGAAAGAAGCTTACTATTCGGTTGTGAGAAATATATTGAAAGAAGTTTACCATATTCGATTATGAAAAGCAAATGAGTCTCCTATTTATTTATAAGGCCTTACAAGAAAGTTCAAAACATTACAAGAAGCTTCTAGAAAAAAAACCTTTTAGATATAAGATATTTATATAATGAGTAGATTCTAGTCTCAATGAGAATTCAAGATAACTCCGCCATATTTTTGTGAATTCTAGAAGCTTTCAACTAAAGATTTTTTATAAGGGCACATCAAAAGTTGATTAGGGCTAGTCAGGATTGGAGCTAGTCCATGTTTGAGAAAAAATTACTGGAACTATCCAATTTTTCTACTCATGGGGCTATCACAACCCCACACCCCCCCTAAACCCCAAATTTCACTCTCATTTGCAAATTTCAGTCTCTCTCTTCCAAAACCCTTTCTTCTTCCTCCTCTTCTTATTCTTCTTATTCTTCTTCTTCTTCTTCTTCTTCTTCTTCTTCACCATTTCCCACTCCTCAAACTATACATCTTCTTCTTCATCTTCTTCTCCACCATTTTTCTACTCTAAACCCTAGTTTTCTTCTCCATCATTTCCATCAAAACCCTAGTTTTTCTCTCCACAATTTTCATTCTCATCATTTTGATTCTTCACAAATAATGCATGAAAATAAACCCTAACATGTTTATTTCATTCTTTCTCAAAAAAAAAAGGTATGAAAATAAACCCTAAAATGTATATTTTATTATATTATCAAGATGAAAATAAATCCTAACATATGTTTTTCATTCGGCCATTTCGATTTTAGGACTGCTAGGAATTATTCATTATATTATCAAGATGGAAATAAATCCTAACATATGTTTTTCATTCGACCATTTCGATTTTAGGACTACCAGAAATTATGGCAGTCCTAAAATGTAATTGTTGTACGGCAAGTCCCTTTTAGGACTGCCACAATTTCTGACAGTCCTTAATACTTATAGGACTGCCAGAAATTGTGGTAAACCTGTTGTATAAGGCCTTTTTAGGACTGCCACAATTCCTGGCAGTCCTCGGTACTTCTAGGATTGCCAGGACTGCCACAATTCCTGGCAATCCTCAATACGTCTAGAATCGCCAGAAATTGTGGCAGTCCTCATATTTACTTGCTCAACAAATCGATTTCTTCTAGAATTAGGGTTCATCCATAATTTCTTCTATTAATGAAGAAAATTGATTAATAGATAAATAGTTTAATAGATTTGATAGATTTGATAACCCAATTTCTTCTACAACTAACCCAATTTCTTCTATTTCATACATAAACTAGGGTTTAAGTTTAGAGGAAAAGATATGAAAAATTAGAAGAGAGCAAAAAAAAAAAATAAACTAGGATTTGAAAAAAAGAAATATTCTTTTCTTTTCTTTCTTCTTGTTATTGTTCTTGTTCTCCTTCTCCTCCTCCTTTCTTCTTTCTTGTTCTTGGGAAGAATGAGAAGAAAGCAAAAAAAAAAAAAGTTACCTTTTATACCTTTTGATGTGCTCTTATAAAAAATACAACTAAACCCCTTAGCTTATCACGATGTGCAATATTATTTCGGTGCACTAAAAATATTGTGCATAACACAAGGCTCTTGAAGGAGAGGATTATTCACTCTCCTTCGAAGCCTCCGCTCCGAGACTGCTGCCTCTTTTACGATATTGATTACTTCTCTCCGATCAGAACCGTCACGCCAATGGCGGTTTCAGGATCGAAGATCCGGCGCCGCAGCTCTGCTTGAACTTCGCAGCGCCCAACATCACCGCCACCCGTGGCTCCTCCCCATGAAGAAGCAGGAGAAGATGGCAGTGTTCATACCTCCTCCTTTATACATTTTGCTGAAAGCTGAATTCTTGTGTTAACCATGCCAATTCCGCAAATTCAAGAATCCGCCGCAGCTCTGTACGCATAGTGAACATACCAAACTTCACGGCATCTTTCATGTTCTTTACTAGGTTTATGAAAATTCAGGACCAACAACTCCAATTTGTAAAGATGAGCCTAACATTGCTAAAGTCCAACATTGAATAATTACTTGGAGGATAAGTCATAGATACAACAAGGAGTTCCTCTTTGGTCAAATCCAGTATGGATTGTACCACACAACACGAGATATTGCCCGGAAAAAAAGAATCTGAATTCTCCAAATCTATATCTATTCTACTATATAATAGGAAATCTTAGATGGTGAAACTTTTGAATTCCAAAAATACCCTTACATACTTATACTAATTAAAAATAGTTCATTAATTTGAATAAGGACAACTTAGTAATTAGGAAGACTACCCTTTGGTCTTCCTAAAGAGTCTTCCTAAACTAATTAAGAAATGTTAAAATACGTGTAAGGCACGTGCACATATGCTAGTATATATAATAGCAAAATAGTTGGCAACAATTACAATTTTGCCACTTTCCCGCCTAAATGTTGTAGTAATAAAATATTATTTTTAATTCTGCAAAATAGTAATAAAATAATATTCTTCTGTCTAAATGCTATTATATATTTCCAATTCTGGAGACTTCTAAAGCTGATATAAATATCATTGACTCTTTGGAGAATGTGCAGCTGTCAAAAAAAATACCATTTATAAATGGCATCACATTCTAAAATATAGCAAAAGCATACAATAAATTGCATTCATCTTTTGGAAAATGTGCAAAATAGTGCAACTTTAACAACTTACAGCTACTTTAACAACTTTCACATCTATAAATGACATTCATCCTTTGGAGAATGTGTAAAATAGTGCCACATTTATGAATTTTAGTTTTCAAAATATAATACATTTATGGACAACTGGCTATAAATAGATGAATTTGTACATATATTCCACCGTACACACCATCTGCAGCCGATGTAGAACGTGTCGTGGTCCCCCCGGCCGTGCCGGTGCCGCCCGAAAAGCACCACGTCGCCCGCGTCGAGCCGCTTCTCCTTCACGAACCCGCTCCATCCCTTGGTCAGCACGTAGCTCTGGCTGCTGGCCCAATAGGAGTACCGGAACCTCCACCGCTTCCCCGACCCGTCCTCGAAGTCCAGGAGGAGGCCCTTCTCCCCGGACTCGCCGTCGAGGGGGAAGTGCTTCTCCGCGTGCTGCTTCGGTATCACCAGCCTGTTGAGCTTCCCTACGTCGCTCGGCGTCAGCGGCTTCTCGAACATGTGCTTCCGGCCATGGCTGAAGTAGTGGTGAGTATAGACACAGTCCATAGTGGTTGGCTCCCACATCCAAGTTTGTGAAGGGTTTAGTTGGTTCGTGGACATGTTTGATAAGGTTGAGTGATGCTGATTATTGATGCGGTTGTGCATTCATTTATAGGATGGCGAGAAAGAGTTTTTTTATGCACAAGTTATCGACAAGCTGCCACCGAGACACCATTAGGTTTGGACCAGCGATCTGAACATGTGAGTTAAGTGGCTTTTAGGTGGACAAATTATTCAAAAAGAGTAGGAGGAGGAGGAGAGGGTCGGTCCAGCGTTTTAAAAGTTCTTATATAATTGGTAGCATAACTTATTTTAGTTGAGATGATGATTAGGAATCATCAGGTGGTGTTGGTACACAAAGCCTCGACTCATGCGTCTCTATGAGGTTGCTGGATAAGGAGGAAGAGCTCAACCATTCAGTCTTGAATGTGTTTTTCATGATACTAAGGTAATAGAAATTTATCAAAAGTCATTATTCATGTATTGAAAACATTCTTCTCACAATTTTGGTTAAGTGGACAAACAATTCATAAATTCTTTAGTAAACAGTTCATAAATTACGTGAAATATGTGAATATTATTTACGTGAAATATTCATATTCAGGACTACCCAAACTATGATATTTAGATAATATTATATTTGTTTAAAATTACACAATGAATGTAAACCATATTCTTTACCTGTGACTTCGAATAATAGTTTATTTAATAATATCATATTGAACAAATTGTAACAATAAAGAATTTGGATCAAAAAATATTTTATTTAATGATTTACAAAAATCATACAAAGCCAAGAACATGAATCAACATGATATTAACAGACACAAGCAAGAACAATATCTCTTTATAAAAATTAATATCTTTTTAAAGCTGTCTTATTGAACTATTAAGTTATATACTATGAACCAATATTTATAAGTCAATGTGCATTAACCAATCTTACATTTTCTCTTATAAATTTGCATAAATTCGACTGAAGCTTACTAATATCTAAATATCATATTCAACAAAATTATACGAGAAAATGTAATTGGCAAAGATTTACACCTATACAACTAATCTGGTACAAAATCCATGTAGCATTAAATCAAATATTTATTTGCATCTGTATTAAAACAAAAATATAGATAATAAATCATAAATTAACTAAATATCATTTTACATAAAAATTCGATTTCAACCAAGTGTGGTAAGCAATTCTAGAATGTTATTGCCAAAATATCAAATAATTTTGCTAAATTCGGTAAAATTATGTTGCATCAAACAGTAAAGACATAAAATATTGCATCAAACAGCTAAAATTATCACACAAGTTCAGTGTCAACAGGCTTTCTATAAACGTCAGATACTGGAGTAATCCAAGTTTATAAACGTCACTGCAAGAATCTTCAAATGAAACTTTCTATTTTTTTTACTTAGTATTCCACAAGGAGTCATGTTCAATTATCGAAATAAACAGTCTCCTCCCATTAGACATTCTCCACATCCCCCCTCCCCCAAAACAATTAATTTAAGTTAATAACAAATGACATTAAGATTTGTAATATACTAAAAGTCAGTATACTGATCGTTTTTATAAAAAAATCAAAGCATTCAAAATTAAACTAATTATTCTAAACGTTGAAAAAATTGTTAGGAAACCAATAATTGAATCAAAACTGTTCGTAATCAGAGAAGCTTTTGGCTTTCCTTTTTTGTGTTGTTAGTGGTAAAAACTATCATGTATAATGATATGACATTTATTTATTACATTGATATCTACAAAAAGCTGTGTTCATCATTAGTTGCTTCAAAAGTGATGCTAATAAAGATGACTTTTGATCTTCCTTTATTATTCTTTATTACTTTAAAAAAACAATTCAGATGTTAACTATATATTGGACTTACAGCTTTCTAATCTGAGAAATAATTATAGAGTTAAGGTCTGATGTTACAAGAAAAAAAGTACTACATAGGAAAGACAAGAAAATGAGGAAGCTCTTGAAGAGTACTACACTAAACAAAAGACAAAAAGTTGTAAGCAATGGATCAGGTAATTCTTCTGGCTTGACTACCTTTATTTTCTGTTTTTATTTAATAAATTTGTAACATGGCAGCATACTTTTTTCATGTTTGAAAAGTGGTAAAAAAAATTATGATTACCCATTTTTATTTTCAAAACTGTTATTTTGTTACAACTTTGACATATGCAACACAACAAGAGCTTAAAAATATCAGTTCCAAATATGTAACAAACATTTAAACATGTTTTTCTTACATAGTAACAATTTTTCTACATTACAAATTACTCGCATGGCTTCATGGAAAAATAAATATCTTGCATGTTATATAGTTATTCTATTTTAGTTTAAGATTTTTTTTATAATTTAATTTGCAGCAAAATATTCTAGACAGGAGTAGCATATACCTCCATGATGCACCGCATATGTGAAATATTAAGATTGACAAACATAAATGTATACATAACTTGCAAAAAAGAACTAAGAAAAAATAGTTAAAATTTTCACTACTGAAAAAGGAGAGACAAAAAAAATCCCCAAATATTCTTCGTGAATATCTAGATCTACATGAATTCATGAACCATAAAATAAAATTGAAGAACAAAAGGAACAAAAAATAAAAAAAAAACAAAATCAATATCGCCGGTCCGATGTATAGATCTACTACATCCTGTCAAGAATCACCCAAAACAGACATATATTGAATATTTTTATCGACAATTACAAAGAAATTAAACATTGAAATGAAAAAGAGGACACATCTCTAAAAAGAAGAAAAAGATGTAGTAGGTCTAAGAGACCTTCACGAGTCATCAGAAAGTAAAAAAAAAAATTATTAAATGATTTGTAAAAACAATTGAGTAAAAAAATAGTTATCTTAATTCGTTAGAGAGAGAGAGAGAGAGAGAGAGAGAGAGAGAGAGAGAGATTTGCCTTTAAAAAAATCTCAAACAAAAAACAAAAGATCAATCTCGAACGAAAAACCCTCAAAAATAATTTCTTTGGGGTCTAGATCTAACATACCACTTGATAAATCATCAAAAGAAGAAAAAAAATGAAGAACAAAAAGCACAAAAATGGGTAAAAAATTCTAAAACATAATTTCTATGTAGAGATCTACCCCATCCTATCATGAATCAACAAAAAAAATGAGAAAATTGATAAATCTCTAACAATCAGTGAAGAACCACTAATAAATACAAAACCGAACAAGAAAAATAGCAAAAAAATTGATAATATACACAGATCTATACATATATGTGTAGATCTGAACTGATCTACAGATTAATCACGCACAAAAATAAAATCGTCATAGCAGATGAAAGAAAATCCTTCACATAGAAATAGAGGAAAAGAAAATCCTTCACATAGAGATAGAGGAAGAGAGAAAGAAAATTGAAAATGGGGTGCACGCGGATTTGTGCTCCCATCCGCTGTATTTTATTGTGGTTGTTTGGGTGATCCGAAATTTAAGGCAACTTTTATGGCAAGAGTAAAGGGGCAATTAATGATTTGTATAGGTGGCAGCCTTGACAAATTTTAAATGGCTTGATTCTTTGTTAGGGTTTAATGCTTTTAACAGCTGGCAGCCATTCATTATGTGGGCTAAATTAGTTTTTTTTTTGTTATTGTTAAATTTTATGTGTGCTAAATTAAGATTAGTCTATATAAATTACTATTTTTTTAAAACGAGAAAAACTTCTTGATATCAGTTTTTGGAACGAAACAAAAATTGATTAAATGGCAAAGAAATATTAAGAAATAAACTAATTCATAAAAAAAGTTTTCTTTATTGTTAAGATAAGTATAATTATGTTGTTAAAATTTAATTCGTTCATAATCATATTAATATAATGTTATCTTTTATGTCATTAAAGTAGACTTTATTCTAATTTTTGTTTTAATTTCAAATGCTATATAAATATCAAGAACATTCATTTATTTTTTCAAAAATAAAATAGTATTAAATATACAAACCGTGCATCGCACGGGTGATATACTAGTGCTGGTAGAACGTGGTTAGAGGAAGACGAAAAATGTTAATAATGTTAGCAGGCAATGCTAATCAAAATTTATACATGAACATCGTTGGAACCATCATCTTTGGCCTGGAATTCAGCATAGTGGAGTCACCTTTGGTTTGTCATGTTATGATCTCGAATTATCTAGAGTACATAGCAAACTAATCTATCACACCAGTAGCAAAAGATGAGAGATCAAGTTCATCTGCAATGTCACACTACACTTGATTTGCATGAAAATTACTCTGCTGACATTATTACAGGCTGCAGTTCGGTCGACGAAATTTAAGATGCCACAAAATTGCTTCTTGAGAAATCTCACATGAAAAGAAGGTAGTTTTGAAATGGTAGCAATACTTGAGACACCATGAAATCGATTTCAGTTTTACTATCTGTTGCTCCCAAGTTTAGAATCAAATTCCTTACCAACTGAAGGTAGTTCCGAGGTCCGCCTCACAATATTGAGGGATAAATCTAAGAAAGAGGATCAAACAAAAATAGAATTTGTTAGAACAATCATCAGCACAACAGCAGCATCGAACAGCATGCATCAAGAATATAAATCCCGAATGGTTTGAATAACAAAGTTCCCTAAAAAAATGTGATGGTAGAAAGCCTTGACACTTCCAAATCTTGAAGAATTCGACTGTATACTTGGTGGAATGTATATACGTTCTCGAACAAGACACGATGATAAGCAAATGGTACCTGGATCTATTTGAACCTTATCAACTCAGAGTCGAAACTCTTCTGTTGCTTATTTATGTATAATTGTATCTATCTATATTATAAAGACAAGACAGTAATGGGAAGGGTAACTTTCTCTAGACAGGAGATTGGACAGAGGAACTAGACCCTACCTGAACAATAGGAATGATGAAATTCATTTGTCATAGTTTTGAAGCGCACTCATGAAAAAGTAAATAATGGTGATGGTAGCATGTGAATTACAAACAAGATTTTCATGATGCCTAGGAAAATATTCACAATGTGGAGAGGACAAAAGTACTCAAAAAGTTGAAAATTCAAACAACAAACATAACAAAATAGAAGCACTTCCCAAGTACCTTGTCACAACGAAGTCGGTTGCTCAATGAATCCAAATCTTCCCAGTGGCCAAAGCTACATATTGTTAAGAAAAAAGTTAGTAAGAATAATCCCATTCAATTTGTAAGCTTCATCATTAAAGCTGATAATAAGATGTACATAACCATCCATTTTCTTTCTTGCACATATCAGCATATGAAAATGTAACAAGAATATAGAGAATTGATTTAGATGATAAAAATTGAGTGTATAAGAAAATAAAGCTTAAATCTAAGAATAAATTAACAGATTTTGGAACAAGAAACAAGAGGCGGAATCCAGGTTTGATCACGAGGCAACCCTTGAGGCCCAAAAATGCACAAGATAATGAGAACCAATAGTATCATTTTTATCAACTTTATCAAGCCTAACTATGCTGTTCCCCATTTTTGTATATTGAAACAGCTAAAATTCAAATCTTCCTATAGAAGAGATGGTACCTGCTTTCCTTCATAAATCATCAAAAACAACTGATCCCATTGCCTGGAAGTCATTTTTGTAACTAAAAGAAAGAAAGGAAACGGGTGCAGAAGTACTGCTGGCTTAAACCTTGAGCATGCGAGATGGCCAGGATCAATAGGGGATGTTCAATGCTATCTTGGATCTTGCCCTCTATGAAATCCATAGCATTGAATTGCAAAACTTGGAAGAATAATCAAGGATCCTAGATACATGATTTCACTACCATATATAATATATGAAAGTTTTCTACTCCAGTCAAGAATAAATATTGCAATTCTGTTACAAGGAAGGCTTCCTCATTAAGGTCTATGTAGAGTTTCTTAAATGATAAGGAACCAATAAGGAGGTTCCCCTACCGTGGGTTGGTTCCTTATTCCTTATATGGAGGCTTTTCTATACATGGGGATCCTTTTATTTTGAGGTTTCCTTAACCATTCATGGGGTGAGGGGTTGTATTCCATCTTCTATGCAAGGAAAAAGTGACCACTACAGATAAAGATCCTCATCCAGGGAAGACGGTGTGGAATGTCGCAACCCCTTGCCTAAAGCCGAAATGGTGAGGGATAGAGTCAGCTACTGCTCCAGGCATCACGGAGTGGAACCAAGGCAGTTTCGGCCAATATCGATATCTATTGACCATATCATGTCGTTTTTGGCATGTCCTATCCGATACTCACGCCACCGATACCAGTCGATACCCGAATTGTTGATCCCCTTCCCGGTCAATTAAGAAAAGAAAAATTAAAAAGAAAAAGAGAGAAACATGGCAAAAGACAACGTTGACACAATGATTTTATCATGCAAAAAATAAGATAAAAATGCTCATACACCATATATCTTAATATTATTCTCTCCAAGACTATCTTTTTATTTTTTAAAGTGTTGAATATTGTTCCATACAAAACTAGCGGGTAACAATGTATAATACATAAGATTATTCCTAAATATACCAAGTATTTTGTAAGTTCTTACAATAATTCCTCATTATAGTTTGGCTTTCTGAAACCAACAACTCTTAAACTCCCTTTTGAAACTGCTGAAACCTCCGATACCAATACTCATAAGAAGGATCCAAGGTTCAAAGTATCGGTATCGGAATCGGTATCGGACTATTCCTATGAGTATTGGTATCGGCAATATCGGCAGTATCGGCGGTTTCGGATCGGAGTATCGGATTTTTTGGTATCGGAAAAAAATAATTATTAATAAATTATTTACATTTAAAAACATGTATTTTATACATTTAGGCATAATTTAAGTATTTTCAGTGTTATTTCGTAGTACTTTTGAAATTAAATAACATTGTAATCATCTTTAGCGATTGGTTTACATATAATAGATTGATTTTATTCTTTTACATGTTTTTACAATCTTATTATGCTTTAAACCCTTGATGATTTGTCTTTTTCGTTTAATTTTCTTTGCCGAATTGACCGGAAAAGAGACCCTCAATGTTGGTATCGGTAAGTAACGAGTATCGGTCGTTATCGGATCGGGACATGCCAAACCGTATCGGTATCGGCCGTATCGGATCGGTATCGGCCGATACTTTAAACCATGGAAGGATCTAACCGAATATTGCGACCCTTAGAGTGGGCAAGGACCCATGTTAGTACAGGAAGAGGTGGAGCAAGCTTGCAGGCGACTTCAAGAAGATCAAGAACGGGAAATGGAGGAAGAAGAGAGGGGAGTGTGGCAATGCTCTTCATATTCGGTGATGAAAGCACGTTCAGAGGGAAAGGAGGCTATCCAGGTTCTTTGGCCACGAGGTGGTTGAGCTGATTGTCAGGGAGACAATGTGCATGATAAAAAGTGGTGTTTGAAAGTAGGAGGTCAGCAAGGGAGGATGGATTCTTTTCAGATGGAAAGGAAAACAATGAGGAGCCACTACTGCTACTGACCCCAGTATCAGATAATTACTCCAAGTTAAATTTGTTCAGGTAAAAAAGGTTCTATTTACTCTGTTGAAACGGACTTTTTCCCCATTTTTCAAGGAATAAGTTGGAGAAAAACTATACTATTTCATCATGAAGATGACAGCCATCATACATCATTCTTATAAAAGAAGTTGCACAGTTTGAGAGAGAGAGAGAGTGAGAGCTCTAGAAGGAATTTGACATATTGTGTTGAAAGCCTGGGACATCACCTTTATCCTTATTTGTTTATTCTCATTAAAATGGTTTTGCAGTTCAAGTTAGGACGTCGCCATTGTAATTCACATTTTGAGTTTAATGGTTAAGGTAATATCTTTCAGTTTTTGTAAGGTGGTCTCTGAAGACTTGTTTCTTGGATGAAGAGAAGGAGTATCAGCAATTTGAAAACGAACATCCTGATCCAGGTAAAATTAACTTGCAAAATCCAGAAATTCAGGTAAGTTCACAATGCCTTCCCTCAATCTTTCCTCTTTTGCACACCTACAAGAAACTGGATATTATAACTTTTGGTTGTCCCTATAATCGCAGCAAAAACAAATCTGAAACAGATGAAGATGCCTCCATTTCAGCTGACACGTTTCTAAATCAGTTTAATCTTAAAACTATATAGTCCTTCCCTTAGAAGCCAGAGGTCAACGAATCTCAGTAAGAACCTCGATTCGGCGGTTCTTACTTGGGAGCTTGTTGGGAGCTCGCTTCTCCGATGATGGAAGCTCGTTTTCTCCGACGATGAGAGCACGTTTCTCCGACAATATGAGCGATTCTCATAATATGACCATAATTTTAAAAGAGGACAAAAAAAATTCGGAAGAAAATTAGAAGATTTGTAATACACGTTTATCAAAGTACCAAAAAACTAAAAACTATTTACCCTGACATCATAAAAATCAACATGCAAATGATCTCTCTTTAACTTCAAACTGAACTTTATAAATTCTAACAAATATTAAGATATTATAAGTTTTGATAACAATAATTAATATACATATTTTTTTATTAGCGCAAGCTTCGACCACGCTCCCAACTTTAGACTCTTCTAGGTAGTCGCGTTCCCCCACTCCCGCTCCCGCCCCCGCCCCCGCTTCCGACCCCGCTTTTGCTTCTGGCTTCTAAGGTCCTTCCTACCGCCTTATTCTTAATTACGCAGATAGTGCATCTTTCCTTGCAATTTTTGGTTTCCAAAGCCTCATAACAGCATTCTATCCTAATTAGTAAACCTCTCTTGGTTGCTCTTTTCTTTAGAACAAAAATGAACTCCTGCTATCAAACTATTCACTTTGTGAAACTTATTATCAGAGGTTCCACTCATACGGTCCACATACACCACTCACACAATTATGACCCTTTTATATTCTAAGAGAACTTGGAGGGTGCTCCTTGGTTGCAAGAACTTAAACTGCACGGCCAAAATGGTAGGTCTACCAACCAACCAATTGGCATTCCAGGTTTATGGTAATAAAACTTTATCAATTCTTTTGTGGAGTTCTTGTGCTCCATAGCCGACTCCATTCTAATGGTATAACACATAGATGATGAGAATAATGAACATTTTGAACTTTAGTTTATGTAGAGGCCATAATATAATTGGATACCCACAATTAACAGGTAAAATTTGGTATGTCCTACCAAGTCTAACATCACAGCAGCTTCCAGATTTTCATTTTCACTAAACTCGTCTTGTGTATCTCAACCAAATCCGCACCTTTATCCTTTTGTCTCTTCCAAAATTGCCAGTGAAAATACTATACGATGGAACATTCTGGACATATTACCTGTGAATCTAAATTGCTCAAGAATCGCTTCAGCCACACTGATGTAGCCTAAATGCAATCATTTTATGGTATGAAGGGATTCAACAAAATGAAAATAATTACTTTATAATTTAAAGTACCATTCGATTGAAACTAAAAGTTTCTAACTAAACTATGTTACAATTGTTTCACATATATTACACTGATTGGTGCTCCTTTCTCCACAAAGACCCTCCTTTTGTGCTTTATATTGGCTTGTAAACATGTTACTGCACTTCGCAGACACAATATAAAATTCAAACAAGACAATATAATGATACAGATATGAAATAACAAGATTATGATTGAATGCAAAATATTGGCAGTTCTTTTAACCGATAAAAGTGTAACAAGAAAAGGGCCTATCTGACTACAAGTTGTATCTCCAAAAGACTCATTATAAGAAGTCTTACACTCTTCATATACAATGTCAAATTTTTAATATATACCTCAAAATTATCTTCCATAAACACTGTGAAATTGATTGGGGTTGTCATTCCCTTTCACTCTTTGGCACTTATGTATCATAGAGATGAATGCAATTCCCTATAGAAAATTGTACCACCATACCTCTTCGGCTACTCTCTATGGTCTGGGGGAACTTGGAGAATTGGAGAGTGCTCTTTGGGTTGCATGAGCTTAGACTGCATATCCAAAATGTAGGTCTACCTACCTGCCAATTGGTTGACAAGGTTTTATGGCACAACACTCTCATGCTTATAGCTACACTGTCTAGGAATTTGGCACCAACATAGCAGCTTGGCAGCCTCTCATAGAAACTTTGTCAAATCTCTATGGAGCATTCTTATGCTCCATAGCCGATCACATTCTGAGGAGAGAAGGCTTGGTTGATGAAGATATGTGAAATTATTCTATTATACGTTTTCTCCAAGTACATAAGCCTTCTTAATAACTTCTGATAAGTAAGCTCAGTTTCTGTCATTTTTCAATACAACCAAATTTAGTCTCATAATTATCTTTATATTTGTTCTATTACCCTTAGTCTAAAATTTTGAACTGTTATTGTATATTTGACCTTAATATCATAATACAGATAATGTATTATGACTAAATACCATCTATTCCTCTTTGTTGAACCTCAACCTTAACTCTTAGCTTGTAGAATTTCCAATTCACTTATTTAATGCAATAATTAGCATTAATTTCATCAAGATAAATGGTCCTGATCTACGGACTTCTGCATCCTTATAATAACCTACATGTTAGTTTCATTCTGCCTCCCCCCCCCCCCCCCCCCCCCCCCCCCTTCCCTCTTTCCTCCTTGTACAGATCCAATATAACAGGTTTCTCTACCATTTAGCTCCTCACAAGTCTAGGTATAAGAAATCAACAAGCACGCATCAGACTGAACCCAGGTCACTGTGGAACAGAACTCCTGAGTCTCAATTGTGACAAGGTGCTAATTAGCTACTAGCAAAGTAAACTTACCAACAGCAAATATTTGATACTCATTACTCACCCTAAAAAAGACCCTGCCTTGGATGAGCCCATAGGGTACTGGCCCGAACTGCCTTGAGTCCCTTGAATCATATATATTATCCCCCTGGATCCAAACATGCCCCTTTGGTACCTATAATTTTCAGAAGGGCAAGCAAAAGATCATAAAAATGAAAGAGAAAGAGAACCAGTTCTAACCATCATTCCCATAATAACTCCATAGAAAGTTATTGGAAAATATGATCTACAGAACAAGAAAAAAAAATTAACTGGGAACACTGGAATGGCAGATAAGAAGATCCACATGACGTGCTGAAAAATGTTAAAGCAAAGAATAATCTAACATTTCCAAATTCTGAAGCACAAGAAATCAAATTATTTTGGCACCTACAAACAGGTTTAAGTGGAGTTTATTAGTTTGTAGTATCAGCCGATACTGATCTAATACGGACGATACCGATACGGTTTGGCATATCTCGATCCGATATCGACTGATACCGACAACGAGTCTATTTCCTAGCCAATTCATCAAAAAAAAAAAAAGAACGAAAAATACCATTCAGTGAGGTTGTAAAAGCATGTCAAATAAGAAAACTTATGTATCGCAGGTAAACCAATCAGCAAGGAAGAAAAACTACTAAGAAACAATACAGAAAATACTTAAAATTATGCCTAAGTGTATAAAATATTTGTTCTAAATTTTTTAATAATTATTTGTTTTCCGATACCAAAAATCATATAATTCGATCTGAAGCCGTCAATACTGCCGACACCACCGATCATAGCAAAGGGTCTGATACTGATTTCGATATTGATACTGCAAACCTTAGTTTATACTGAATCATATGCATGTGTGATTTGCATTGAAGCCTCATCTTTCTAACCAAAGAATAAACTAACATTTCAAAATTTGGACGCACACGAAATCAAATTAATCTAGGCACTTACACAATGTATGTGAAGTGTATACATCCCTTTACATGCATGTATGGTTGCAGGGACTGAAAGCCTATCTTCCTAGATGACGTTTTCTATATACATAATTGAAGTACTTATTGTTAGCTTGAAAGTAAATGTGAATAGTTAGTGGGATGACATCCTTATCATTTTATTCGAATTCCCCAGTGGAAACTCCAATAGCGGTGGTTGAAATACAGTAATTCACTGGTTGTGACAGGAAAAGTTAAAAACCTCCCACTCGTTGTCTTATGTCAATGTGTTTTGTGAAGGTTTATTTGTTCTTGTTTACAACTCATCCTTGTATCAGGCACCAAACTTTCTTTTTCTTTTTGGTCAATGAATGGATAAGAATTGAAGAGATAGAACTAAAGGAGGAAACACATGAAAATGTAGCTTGACTGCGTGATAATGCACATTAGCAAGAGGAATATGGCAGGTGACTCGTGCAGTAAGAATGACCAATTGGTTATTACATTGAGGAACTGCCTGGGAAGAGGAGTAGCTTCTGGCGGAGTGTGTGTGCGTGTGAAAATATCCTTCTGTTGCATTAGTATGAACAATTTTACATCAAGAATGGCAATGCTTCTATATTTAAACTTCCTTCCTAAAGACGTCACCTAAAAGAGTCCACAGTGATGCAACCATACTTTACTACTTAACAACATTGAGAACAAGTTTTGCTTTGGACAGAATGGACTGCTAATATGATAAATGTAATGCAACCAGTATTTTAAAGGGAGCCTCCTACGCTTTTTTGTATCCTAAACAGCTTTGTGGCTATCTGCCTCAGTATTGGATATGCCCTTCGTATCGAATCATCTTTCATACTCCTTCAATAGTTAAAGCCTCCATTCAACAGATTTTAGAAAAAAAAGGAAAAATAATTTATAATCATTCATTTGTATTTGCATAAAGGATTCAACTCTTCACAGTTCAATACCACCTAGGAAGCACCGACACTACAAAATTGGTGTTGTATCATATATCCGGCAATACATATCTAACAATTTACTGAAAGTGCAAATTACATCTTCATCTTATGTCCATATAAGCGGCATATAGTATGCGTATCGATTCAACATAAAATCTCACCTTCATCTTGCCTTGGTTCTATGTTCGCCTTAAATCTAAAGCTTTTCTTCTTCAAAATAAGAATAAGAGAGCGTTGTGACGACTCAAGTGGTCTTGGAACATAACACACCAGTGTTGGTGATAACAGAAAATTTTCATTTTGGGTATTCTCTCACCGATGTCTCTTTCATGGAGCATGTGAGTTTTCTATTTGATTCCTATTCTAACTATGGTGATTAATTACTATAAATTACTCAGAATGCAATATTATTATTATTTTACCTCTACATAGCAAATCAAAATCAAATTTTTATTCTACGTTGCAAACCAAAATCAGCACAAATTAAGTTCCGGACATGTATGCATCAAGAACAAGCAAAAGATCAAACTTTTATCCCTATATAGAAAATCGAGATCAACAAAAATTCAAGTTTGAACACAAGTCAACATCAAGAACAATCTCGAAAGATCCAAACTTTCAGCATACCACAACAGTCTCTGACTCCTCCCCCTGCGGATCCACCAGGAACGTCACCGCGTCCCCTCCCAGCCCGGTAACCCGCTTCGCGATGACCTTCCTCGGGTTGTCGGGGGCCGTGACGAGCACGATGTCGCCGACGCCGACGGACCCCCGGCGGGCAGCGATCCGGTCGACCGCGACGACGTCGCCGGTGATGCTGACGGCGGGGAGCATGCTGGGCCCGCGGAGGAGGGCGACGCTGGCGACGTGGGCGTTGAAGACGTGGACCGCGCAGATGGTCTTGGCGACGAGGAGGAAGCGGTCGGCGGCCTCGGCGGAGATGTCGCGGAACGGGATCTTGTTGAGCCGGGCGGCCCAGGCTGCGAAGCGGCCGGCCGCCATTTGTAGATAAAGCAACAGCGGGTGTGGAGGTTTTGGTTTTTCCGGTTTGCAAATCGAGTTTGGGTCCAGAAAGAAATTGATCGGTTTGTTGGTAAAGAACTGCGCCCCAAGCTATTACAGAATGAAATTCGTAAAATTATATAAATAAAAAAAATAGGTTTTTTCTAAGGGCACCGCAAAAATTGCTTGGGGGCGGTCTTTACTTGGGGGCAGCCCAAACAGATGGAGATTTTACTAGGGGACACCCACAATTTACTTGAGGGCACCCAAATATTAGGATTTTTCTCTCTCCTCTCTCCTCCTCCTCCTTCCTCCTCCTCCTTCTTGGCCGCCGCTGCCGCCGTCTCTTCCCGGAGCTCCGCCCGCCGCCGGCTCCGGTCGGAGGGGCCCGAGTCCACTTTCCGAACCCCGAGGACGCCATAGAGGTCTTCGTCGACGGCTTTTCCGTCAAGATCCCGAAGGGGTTTACGTGCTCCAGGCCTGCGAGGTCGCCGGGGTCGACATTCCGCGGTTCTGCTAGCACAGCTGCCTCTCCATCGCCGGGAACTGCCGAATGTGCCTCAGGTCGAGAAGTCCCCCAAGCCGGTGGCCTCCTGCGCTATGTCGGCTCTTCCCTTGAGCGAGTCCACCACAGACGACCGAACCACCATTCCGCCGCTCGCACCACCCGATCCATCTCCTTCCATGTTGCTCTTCTTGCAGTAGTGAGTGATGTTTAACTTTCTTGATGTTCTTCCCATCTGTTGTTTCTTCTTCTTCTTCTCCGAGGAGGACTGCCACCTTATCGGCAGTCCTAACGTATGTTAGGACTGCCACCTTGCTGGCAGTCCTAACGTATGTTAGGACTGCCAACTTACTAGCAGTCCTAGGACTGCCAACTTGCTGACAGTCATAGGACTGCCAACTTGCTGGCAGTCCTAAGACTGGCTTGGGCTGCCCCCAAGTAAAAAAATTGATGGCAAACTTGTAAATTTTTTTGAACATTTTTGGGCTGCCCCCAAGTAAAAAGTGTGGTGCCCTTAGAAAAAACCAAAAAATATTATCCATAATGAAAATTGGAAGAAAGAAAAAAAGTTAAAGAGAAAACGAACTAAGTAGAATATTTACATTTATAGAGAAATGTGTGAAAATTCTATCATTTGTCTAGCAGAATTTTGGAATTCAAAATTCTATTTCTCCATGTTAGAGTTAGGGTTAATATTAGAGTTTTTTAGGGTTAGGCTTATAATTTTTTAGTTTTAGGGTTTAGGGATTAGGGTTAGAGTTTAGGTTATGGTTGACGGTTTACTCCTAACAAGACTCGTTTCAGACTTACGAGCTCATGTAGTAAGTCGTTGTTGTTAGCCATCTATTTGTTGTCTACTAAACGATTATTAGAACGAACTGAGCGAGTGGGTAGTTGGATAAAAATTGGCCGTTATACTTTAACTTTGAATAATTTGAACAAATATGCTTTCAATTTGCCACTAAGTACTCCAATATTTTGGTCCCACCCCCCCTCCCCCCCAACCCACACACCCCACCCCCTACCACAAAAATATATATATATAGTGAGACTAGGCTTTTATCGTGTATATCCATCCTACGGAAATCCCACATTCACTACCAAAATACAGTAAATTAGCGACGGAACATTAGCGACGGATATTGTCCGTCGGCGATAGCGACGGCTTTGTGGCAACTAGCTGACGGACTACCGACGACAAGCCGTTACATTTTTTATTTTATTTTTAGGGGGAGAAAAGGTCGCTCATCCATCGCTAGGGCGTCGGAGATATAGCGACGGATATTTATCCGTCGCTATGCAGTCGATTATTTGGCGAGAATTGTGGGGAGAATTGGCGGGACAGTTCTTCGACTACGTAGCGACGGATATTACGTCGGTAAGCATCAAAAAGAGCGACTAACGGTCGACGGATAAAAATTCGTCGCTAGTCCGTCGCTAAATATACGTTCCAGACTTAAATTAAAACGACGGGAAAAACTTTTCATATTCCCCCAATTCACTCTCTCCTCTCTCTCTCTCTCTCTCTCTCTCTCTCTCTCTCTCTCTCTTCCGCGGCTTCGGTGATCGGCGTCGGCGTCCTCTCCTCTCTCTCTCCCGAAGGTAATCCTCTCTCTCTCTATCTCTATCTCTCTCTCTCTCTCGCGCGGTGTCGAAGGGGCAGCGGGGGCGGCGGGCTTGGGGCGGGGGCGTCGGCGGCTGGACGACGGGGGGCGGCGGTGGACGGGGGGTTGTGGGTGGTGGGGCTGCGGGGGGCGGCGGGCTTGGGGCGGGGGCGTCGGGGGCTGGGCGGCGGGCTTGGGGCGGGGGCATCGGGGGCTGGGTGGCGGGCTTGGAGCGGCAGGCTTTGGTCGGGGGCTGGACGGCGGGCTTGGGGAGGGGGCGTCGGGGGCTGGGCGGCGGGCTTGGGACGGCGGGCTTTGGTCGGGGGACGGCGGGGGGCTTTGCTTCTCAAATTTATCTGAGTTTATATATTGGCTAAATAATGTGTTATCCATATTGGGTGTTATCCATTAGTTTGGTGGTGTTTAGATTAGTAAATGTGAATATAGAGTTTGGGTTCATGGTGTATATGTTCACTGTGTCAAGGACAGTGCGAGTTCTTCATCTGCCTTCTTTGTTAAGAGTATCCTTGGGACATTCGCTTCACCAAAGTCACTGAATAAGTGAAGTTTTTCCTGGAAAACTGACCCTTATAGTGTATCAGTTGTGTGCTTCTATATAGATGTATATATCTATACATCTAACTGTGATATACATATGTGTATGTGTGCTTTAGAGAGTGAGGAATGAAGGCAGGTCTACCATGCCTATTAGCATGCAGGACGGCTTGGGGTGTAATGTGTGAGTGTAGGCATGGTAGGAAATATAGGTAATGCTAGTGTAACTAGACTAAGGTAGTGCTTGCTAGATAGTAAGGACACTCTAGTATCCTAACCAAGTTAATTTTAGCCTAGATATTTAGGATATAGCTCACATATCCTAGAAGTGGACTCTTGCAATTTAGAAATAGATAGATTGACTCAGTTTGATTAATTGACCTATAATGACTCTAAAACTTGATTTGCTGCTGCAAGCATACAACACCACAAAAATATTTACTGACTCGTCAAGTTGAACCGTGTATAACATGCTCGACGCTTAAGAGGAATCATTTCGACTTAGTGGACTATCGAAGAATCGGTATCGGTATCGAACTATCGGACTAACGGTATCGGTATCGGTATCAGTACACTTGCACTCGTTATAATCTCGAATTCGATGAAGTAAGTGACTACACTTATATATTCTTATTTTCTCTAATAGTGTATTTAGAGATGAAGTCAAAATGAGGACACCCGATATTACCGATGAGGGATTTCAAAGAGAGGTTGATTGTACATTTCCGTCATGGTTTCGCAAATACGTAAGTAACTGAGATTATAATTGAGGTTGATTTTATATATTCTTATAAAATACGTAAGTAACTGAGATTAGAAATATATAATCTAAAACATTTAAATTATAAATATTTATTTACAGGTTTTATTGCCTGAAACAACACTCACTAATGAGAGTGTTTGTTATCTGGCATTGGGACCGAAGAGGCAAACAAAGACTTGGCCAGGCTATGTCATTAATGGCTTTAGGTTTAAGGCAACTCAGAATGCTATAAATGTCGAATTTATCAATGACGGCATCAGTACCAAAGATTCCGGTGTTTGCATAAGAGGCACCATCTATGACGACGAACCGGACTTTGACTATTATGGAGTGCTTGGGGATATTGTAGATTTACAATATACTGGCCCATATGATATGCATATTGTAATGTTCAAATATGAGTGGTTCGATACGACACCAAATATCGGTTGGAGAATCGATAAACAATTTGGATTTGTCGATATAAATCATCGCAGGAGGTATAGAGAGTCCGATACATTTGCGATAGCAAATCAGGCTGTTGAAGTCTACTATACAAGCTACCCAGGGCGTCGTAGAGATCGATTTGACTGGTGGGCAGTATGCAAGATTAAATCTAGAAATACATTCAACGTTGGAGACCCAGCATACCAAGAGGACCAGATCGAAAAGTCCCAATACTTGGGACAACACTCGGATATAATGGATGTTGAAGATATTGTTGAGGAAAATAGAGGGGAGGAAGAGGTTGATACACAAGACTTAGCTGTCAACCAGGGGAGAAAGAGGCGTCTTGTCCCAAATATTGAGGCAGAAGAAGAAGAAGAAGAAGAAGAAGAAGAAGAAGAGGAAGAAGAAGACGAATTTGATGGAGATGAGGATACATATTGTCACGACCCGCACCCTAGAGTAAGGGCACGAGACGTGGGTATGTACACCCTACGCCGCAGTGTCGGCGGTAGAACGCTGTCCTAGGTCACAACATCTAACAGTTTAAGGTAATAAACAGTTATACTCTCCGAATGGGGGTGACATAACAGAATAAATCTCAATCACAACTAAGGTAGAACAGAATAAAGATGGATTGATATAAAAGATGCAAGATCCAAACCACAGGAAATACAATAGAGAGAAAGCTAAGTGTCTATGATAACTCCACTGATATCCAGAATAATAGATCCACAATATATACAACTCAACTCCAATACTATGAAATAAGATAAAACTATCTATGGAGCAACTGTCTCTACTGCTAAGGGATCCGACTGGAAGTCCGGATCGCAAGTGTCCTCTAAGGCTGTCCCATAGAAAGCGTCCTACAACTCCGATTTCAACTCGGGAGCCTACCCGCAAAGTCTAATTCACGTATTCTAAGTCCACGCCAAGTTTCAACTCATTCCGACACTCCGAGCTCTGTTTCACCCTCTAACTCGATCTCCTCTATTTTCTATTTCCCACTTTCCTTCCTATTCTTCTTCTTCTATTTCCTCCTCTTCAAATTCCCCTTCTCTAATTTCTATTCTCCTAATTCATCTTCTTCTAACTCTTCCTCTCATTCCTAATCTCCTTTCTCTTATTCTTTCCTATTCTAATTTTCTTCCTAACTTCTTCCTATTTTTCCCTATTCTTCTAATCCTTCTTCCTTTCTAATTCTTCTCAACTTCTTCTTATTCTCTTCTTTTTCTTATCTCTTCTTCTTAACTCTTATTCCTATTCTTTCATCTATCTAACTGTAAGCCCCTAGATTTCAAGAAAATAGTTTTTTGTAATTTTCAATAACATTTAATTTAAATACGTATTTTGTAGCGTATTTCGTATTTTCTTGGTTTTCGTAATGCTTAGAAATTTTTCCTAACTTAAGATTTTTCTTTGGCCGGCATACCGCCAGTATACCTGTCACCATCACTTTTCCCAGTTAGGGATAAAATGGTAATTTTCCATTTTATAATATTTTTGGAAATTTTATTTCATGAATATTATTATTTAAATATATTAGGAGTCGGGTTCGAATTTCATCGCATTCCGAGTTAATTCGGGACCCCGGTGAATTTCGACTTGAGTCGCAATTAGCCTGTTATTTAACTATGGCCCACCACACTAAACTTTTAGGTTTAGGAGTTTGGACTAGTCCCCCATGAGTAATTAAGTTTAATTATGATTTTTATTTATTTTTAGCAACTTCCGAAACCAGTTTTGGGACTTAACTTAGCCTAGAAGCAAGGGAGGGGCAAACTTGTAATTTCAAGTGCCCCTACCCTCCCTTACATGGCTGGTCATATAGGCACCCCCTCCACCTCTCATTTCTTATTCACTAAGTCTTCTTCCTCTCTCTTCATTCTTTCTTTCCAACTCCTTCTTCTTCCTCTTCCAAATCTACAATTAGGTATGTTAATTAAATCCTCTTAATTCCTCCTTTTGCATTTATTCCTTCACATAAATTAGAGAGGGAACCATTCTTTACATGTTGACCCTAGATTTTTGTAGGTTTCCTTAAATTCTAGTTTAAGGATTTATCATGGTTTTATTCTTTTTAGAGTGGTATATACATGTGTATTTATGTGTGTGTGTATTTATATATGTATTTGTGTGTGTGTAGAGGAGAGTGATAGTTGTGTCATGAGAGTGTGTCCATGTGTGGGTGAGAATGTGTCCATGTGTGTGTGTGATATATATATATATATATATATATATATATATATATATATATATATATATATATATATATATATATATATATATGTGTGTGTGTGTGTGTGTGTGTGTGTGAGTGTGTCTATATATATATATACATTTTTATATATATAGATATGTATAGATGTATATACGTGTGTGTGGTCATACATATATAGGTGTGTGTTTTTGTGTGTGTAGAGAGGGGAAGAGAATGGGAATAAGGATATGTATGTGAGTATGTATATATATGTGAGAAAGATTAGAGAGGGATTAGAAGAGATTAGGGAGGTTTTTAGAGTGATTTAGAGAGGGAAATAGAGGGGGAATGATGGAGGATTTGTGGAGGGGAAAGGGGGAGCACCCACAGCAGCTAGGGGGCTGTTTTCCCCCCCTAAACAGCCCCCTAACAGCAGCAAGAACAGCAGCAGTAGCAGGCAACAGTAGCAGCAACAATAGGCTTAAAACCCCCCCTTTTTACCCCCTATTCGACCCCGTATATACCCCACTATATACCTATATGTATATACATATATATACCCTATTATTAGCTCTATATAACCCTAATAAACCTACTAGAATAGCCCCCTAAGTTGGTCCTAAGAGGGTGTGAAAAGTGAGAGTTGAATGAGTGAATGAGAGGGTAAAAGGTTAAGTTAGGATTTTGGTTTAAGGGGTGAAATTGAGTTCCGTGATTCGGAACTCGTTGAAACTTGGAGGGGACTAAGGTAATGTGATTTAGATTTTGTGGGTAGACTTCGGAGTTGAAATCGGGGTTGCGTGTGGGCTTGGAGAGACGGTATCGCACCGCACCATCCCGTATCTTGAAATGTTCAAGATAACGGGTAAACGGGCGATTCAGACCGTAAGATGGACTGGATGTCCACTTACCCTAGAAAATTTGGTAGGTAATGGTTGTATAGGCTAGTACCCTACTACCCTAGGAAGTACGGAGTGGAATTCCTAAGGAAAGGCCACTTGGCGTCAAGTTATAGCAGTTTAAGGGTAAATGTTAAGGGGTAATCGGGTAATTTCGAGATACGGAGTTCGGGTAGTCGGATTGACTTGAAACTTGGGTGGCATGTTGGGTACACCCTACAAATGTCATATTTGAGCCAACTTTGGCTCGATTGACCTAGAGTTGACTTTTTACCCAAAAGTCAACCGTGAGTCAACACTGTCTAGATTTGACCAAATCCAAACTAGAGTTGACCAGTTGACCAAAAGTCAACTGTTGGTCAACATTTGACCAGTTTGACCTAGGGTTGACTTAGAGTTGACTAGAGTTGACCAGGATTGACCAGTTGACCAAAAGTCAACTGTAGGCCAACTCTTGACCCCGTTTGACTTTCTTCGACTTGTTTTGACCTGTGATGACTGGTATAACCTAGGACTGACTTGGTCTGGCTTAGATTGACTTGATATAACTTGATTTGACCTAGATTTGACTTGACAGGACTTAGTGTGACTCAGTGAGACCTAGTTTGACCTAGATTGCATATCATTTATTGTGAATCATTCTTAAACTTGTTTAAACCTAAATTAACATACATTATTTCATATTTAGGTCTTCTGATACCGCTCTGAGCATTGATATATCCTACAGCTCAGGACAGCAGGCGAGTACATTCACTGATAGTTTTCATTGTCTTGATATCTACTATATCCGATTCAGTTGTAGTGTCTTACTTGATTCTCGACACGATAGTTCACGGACTAGTATTATCGGATTCCGGTTATGAGATGTCATTCCTGGATTTCTTGGGATACTGGTACTTGCTTGGTCTTGATTCTTGTACTTGTATTGACGTCGATTCCTGAAGAGGACTTGCTCCCCTCTTAGGGAATCCCGCGTCATGACGTGCTATGTCCGGATCCGTATACTATTCAGGGATGGGGAAATTATTAGGGGTTATGTGATCAAAGCCCCATGTCCTTATTTTGCTAGCGCCACCCTCACCTCACATAGGGTATAGCAGACACCCCTTGCCGGGTTATCCAGGTTGGCCGGCATGACCCTTTCTAGATATTTTCCTGTGATTGTCGGGCCAAGTGGATAACCCTATCCTGACTCCCTAGCCGATCACATATCGCTCTAATAATTCAAATCACATTTTACATTTATTGTCGTATCTTATATTTCAGTTCAGTTTTACTTTCTGTACTTCTCACCATGCTATGATTTCATTTACTCACATGCTCTACTTGCCTTATACTGTACTATGATTTGAGACTAAGTCCTGTTTGAAAGAAGGGTTACAACTCCGGTCCTTGTTTGGTTTAAGGATTGTAACTCGGCTTTCGAATGGTTCCCAAGTCGCCTATATCTTTGTCTTGTATTTCATTATACTGTCTCTTATAGTATTTGTCAATTCACATGGAACTGCTGTTGGTGTTTGTACTTGCTCATTTTCCTGACATGATACCGTTGACAAATTTTACAGATGTTTCTGAGACAGATGGAGACTCAGGCCAGGGCAGTGGCCTGATAGATTGGCCACTAGATTTTATACTCCCTGAGTAGTTAGCACTTGTTAGGCTTGACTGGACTGCGATCCAGCTTTGGATTTTAGAATGTAGTATTATATATTATTCTGTGATGTTACGTTTAGTTTTGGACTTGTGTGGATCTCGAACTTATTTCTTGCTTCATCTATCATATTTCCTTTTCATGCTATCTACCTTAGTTTTACATTTGTGATTGAGACTGTATTGCTATGTCACCTCCATTCGGAGTGTATATACTGTACATGTACCTTTATCTGTTTAGTTGTAGTATTCTAGATGACCTAGACAGCGTTCTACCGCCGATGCTGCGGCGTAGGCTGGACGTACCCACTTCTCGTGCCCCTAATCAGGGTGCGGGTCGTGACAATACCGGAGTATACCGACGGCATACCGTCCAGACAGATTTTCTACATTTTAGATATTTTCGATTTCAGATATTTTGATGAATAGTATTTTGGATATTTTGATGAATAGTATTTAGATATTTTCGTGAATAGTATAGATGCACCCTATTACCCAATGGATAATTAGTTTTGTTTGAATGGCCATGATTGACTTAGATTTTGATATGGATCACGATCCGACGGCTAAGATTAAATCCCCCTTCTATATATACCCTTTCACTTTCTCTCTCCTCTCTCTTTTCATTCTCTTCACTCTTTTTTCATTTTTTCTTCCTTTCTCTTCCCTTGGAGCTTGTTAGGAGCTTGGCCTTGAGGTCTAGAGTATGATTTCGTACCCCTCTTGGTGGTGGAGTAGAAGATTAGGCTTGGAGCTTAACCTAGGTAAATGCATCTTGCTCAAAAGTGACATGACCATACTTTATTTTTGTTTTCCATAGAAACTAAAGTTTTATTGGCCTATAATTTGCTTCTTTAAATTGTTAACATGTTTAGTATATAGCATTTTTGGTTTTGATCGACAGTATTGCGTAGATCTGAGTTTCTAGATATAATTTTCGAGTATTTTGAGATTTTGATCTATCAAATGTTTTGATTTGTGAAAACTAATACTTCCATGTTGTAGAAAATTCAATTCTATTCAATTTTGACTTTTGAAAGTCCGAATTTCGATTTAAAACGAAGTTTTTATGGCCGAAACAAGTTTTGAGTTCAAAAATCAACTTTCTGCGACGGTTCGGAAAATCCGCGAAAATCCGTCGAAAAATCCGAACTTTCACCACAAAACTTGCTGTGACGGAACGGAAAATCCGCCGGTAATCCGCTGTAATCCGTCGGATAATCCGGTTAGGCTGTTTTGATTTTTTTATATATTTTAAGTGCTGTAAAAATTTTGGAAAAATTGTATTTAAATACTATGTTAATTTAGCTAATTTATTATAATTTTTTCAGCATTTAATAAGTACTTTTGGTATTTTATAAAAATAGGAAAACAGAACCCATTTTCAGAATACATATATTTGTTGATTTTTAATAAATATCTATGAGGGTTTATAAATTCCAGAAAAATTAGTATAAATTTCTATAATTAACAAGGATCATTTTGGTACTTTATTTTATGTATAATTAAGCTTTTTGTCTATCTCAAAAATTGTTGGAACACAATGTACAGTTTGATTTATTTATTGAATAATTACGACTTGTAATCTTTTGTGTTGTTTTGAGTTATAGTCGTATTGGACCACCCCCTACACTAGTGTAAAGACCCTAGAAAGTTAGTTTAAGTATTGTGTCACCCCACATTGGTCTCCTATGCTAAAATTCTCATTTGGCTAGGTGCCCAGTCACAAGTCGTATTGCACCAATTAGTGTCTTAGTGTTTTAGCTTAGTATAAAAACTAAGTTTATGCATTTATTTCTACAGTGACGAGTTGCCAGGCATCTATAGCATTTCTATCATTGCTTTGCTTTGCTAGAGGCAAGTACTTTCTACAAACTTTATATACTGCTATAAACCATAAACTGTGATTCACAAACCATGTTAAATGCTGATCTTTGGGGTAGCAAGTTAAAACTTTGCATGTTGTATTACTTTTAGTCTCTGCCATGTTTAGGATAGTTTTCATATCTCTCACATGTTTAAACAACGGGTTAAGGGAAAACTGCTAGTAAGTGTACGTGATTATGACCCCCTTCTCCGTATGTATTTACCGAGCACCGTTACATTCTATATGTATCTGTGTCGTATGTCTGGTCCCGCATTTGTGTATGGATATACACCGATGCCGTTATGTGTACGTATGTGCACATCAAAAAATTGATATGTACCGCTGTACATCCTGATTACCTATTGACTGATCACTCACCTACTACAGTTTTAAACTTTAAAATGAATATCTATTGCCATGATAAAATGTACCTAAAACTGAACAAACATGATATGTCATTTCTTTTCATCACATGATCAGTATTATATGTTTGTTAGATTTAGTACTTGCTCCCGTCCTGAAAGGATAACGTTGTAGGTGTCCTTACTGAGGAGGAGTTACTCTGCGACTCATATTATGGTGATACTGCCGAGGACTCGGCTTTGCTTTACGAGGATGTTCCTGCGGGGAACCTCGCCTAGTTGCCTTTTTGCTTTAGACTTTTTGAGAGTAGTCATGTATTAGACTACGTATTTTATAACTGGACATGTATCCAGTTTTACACTTCAGACTTGTACTTTGGATATTTTACTATATGAGACGACTTTTGTGTTTGGAGCATTTATGACTTTTATTCACTTATAGAACTGTTAGCACATTTAGTCTTGTCTTGTTATCTCTAGAACAGCTTACTACATTTTATCCCAAACGCAGGCTGGACATGACTCGGCCCGGCCCAACAATTTGGGTAGCGGATCGTGACATGTTTTTAGTGGTGGCCCATGCAGGTCCTGACTAAATTGTTTAGTTACATTATTGTACCAAGCATGCCTGCAATTAGGAACTTAAGGTAATTATACAATATTAGGAATGACGCTTAGAACACCTAGAGGAATGCTAGGATTGCAACATAGGAAAACATCACATGCTTGCTATTATAATTAGATTTTCTTGCCTATGATTGCTTACTTTAAATAAGTCCTTATAAGTCCTTTTTATTGTAATTAGATGGTGCTTACTCGTTCATCCCAGTCTGTTACACCTGAGAATGGCGTACTCCATATCCAGTCAGCTGACCAGTTGACTGATACACCCCCACCTCCACCTACCACATTCCCCCACTCCACAGATCCATAAACCCAGATGCCTCCACCACCTTCCACATCACATGTCCAGCAGAACCCAATACTCCCACCACCCCCTATCACTATACCTACCCAGGCTTCCGTCACACTCGACGGAAACTAACTGCTCACTCTGATCCAGGGGTTCCTAACAATCCATCAAGAGCAGACTACCCTACTCCGCCAGAGCAAGGAGCGTTCTGAGGAACGTACCGTGGTCCCACCACCTGTAGAGCCACGGCAAAGAGCGGGGACGATCAAGGACTTCATGGGTCTGAATCCCAAGGAGTTCTCAGGAACTGAGGGCATAGTAGTAGCAGATGACTGGCTAGACTCGGTAGAGAGGAAGCTCCTTGGAGTTAGGATGCCGGGTGACCTCCAGGTCGAGGCAGCGGGATTTCTGCTGATAGACTTGGCAGGAGTTTGGTTCCGGAATGAGCCGTTGTTTGCGAGAGGGAGGGCCACTTGGGATCAGTTCAAGACCCAGTTCAAGAAGAAATTCTTCTCGACCACTGCTAGAGTAGCCATGGGGCTACGATTCCAGAACATCCAACAGGAGAACCGTTCTGTTGACGAGTATGCGGCAGAGTTTAGTCGCCTGAGCCGTTTCGCTCCTAGTCTGGTTGCAGATCCAGAGGAGATGACCCGTAGGTTTTGCCATGGTCTAGTTCCAGACATCGGCATTCTTATAGTGGCGAACGGTACGACTGACTACTACCAGAGCCTAGAGTTGGCCCGGAGCATCGAGGAGCGTCTTCTGTCTAGCAAGAGGCCGGCTTCTGTACATCATGAGGGACCGTCCAAGCGTCAGGCTTTCTAGTATAGAGCACCGACGCCGCCCCAGCAGACCTACCGTCCCCCTACATCACATCATCCGACCCCGCCAGTTAGAGCCCCGGGACCTCGACAGCAGCCGAAGGGAGGTTTTTGTGCATTCTGCAAGAGGGTAGGCCACGATGCTTCCATCTGCAGGAAGAGGTTGAAGCAGTGCTTAGTTTGTGGGTCTGCCACCCACATGATACGTGAATGCCCAGTAGCCAAGGGACCTAGAGGACCGCTTCTGACTCAGCAGCAGAGGTTTGGACGGCATCTGCAGCAGCATAAGGGACCTCAGGGGAAGATTTATAGCCTAGTCCTTGAGCCGGAGCCAGAGCAGGTTTCGGAGCCCGATTACTTAGCTGACGTCATCACAGGTCATGTTTATTTGCATACTTTTCTAGCTCTATGTTTGTTTGATTCTGGTGCATCTCATAGCTTCCTATCATTAGAGTTTATGCATAAACACCATCTAGTAGCTACACCTACTACAGAGATTAGTAGAGTGATGACGGGAGGAGGACCAGTGCCTATTAGAGCTATCTATAGATGTTCTATTTTTATAGCCGGGAGAGAGTTCAGGGGACGATTCTTTGTGATGCCACTTCCCGGTTATGATATCATATTGGGGATGGACTGGCTTAGCTATGCCCATGCATCTATAGATTGTCATGAGGGTAGTATTTTTTTCAGTCCCCCAGGCACAGCACCATTCAGTGTCAGGAGGACAGGGCCGAAGATCAGCCTAGAGCCGAACTGTTGTGCGACAGTTGGGGACGTAGCACCGCCACACCCTATCATTAGAGAGTTTATGGATGTATTCCCAGAGGATCTTCCAGGGCTTTCGCCTGACAGAGATGTGGAGTTCACCATAGATTTAGTGCCGGGTTCATCACCAGTATCCCGGGCTTGCTATAGAGTGAATCCCAAGGAGGCCATAGAGATGAAAGAGCAGATTGATGACCTGTTGAAAAAGGGTTTCATTCGATCCAGTGCTTCTCCATGGGGAGCGCCAGTGCTCTTTGTACCTAAGAAGGATGGTACAGTTCGGTTGTGTATTGACTACCGGGCGTTGAATGCCATCACCATCAAGAACAAATATCCTCTGTCCAGGATAGATGATTTGTTCGACCAGTTGAGCGGGGCGAAGGTGTTTTCCAGGATAGACTTGAGATCCGGGTACCACCTGTAGAAGCATGGAATTACACAACCAGAAAGCCCATGCGCCAGACACTACATGCACCAGGACTCGCACAGAACACTTCGCAGCAAAGTCAATAACCATAGACATTTGAAGAAGGACTTTTTATTTATATATAAAAGTCTATTACATGTCTAGAAAAGGTTGTACAAAGGAGAATTTCTATAAAGGAAGGATCCTAAGTCTACAGCCAGCGGCCACCATGCGCCTCCAGATAGGCGCAGCAGTCATCATGCGCTGCCAGTCACCATGCGCTGCCAGTCACCATGCGCTGCCAGTTAGGCGCAACAGATGTCATGCGCCTCCAACCAGGCGCATCCCGCCATCTCTTCAACAGCTCAGTTATGTGCATCCAGCTCAGTTATGTGCATCCCTTCAGCAGCCCAGTTATTCTTCCAACCAGGCGCACCTGGCCGAGCAGAGCCCAGTTATGTGCCGCTCTTCCAACCAGGCTCGCCTGATAAATACTTCGATACACAAAGTATTTAACCCTCTGGCTGGAACCAAGGAAGAGAAGAGCACCGCAAAGCTGTGGCCAGGGGAGGCTTCGAAAGAGCCTCCAAAGGCCAAGGAAGACCGTGATCGAAATCACGGCGAAAGGCAGCTTTCAACACAATCAGAGTGGGCAGCACCCACTTTGAAGGAAGAGAGAGCCTAGCACCGCCATTTCGATATACGGCTCTTCCGGAACAACGGAGACAAGGCCCGAGCATCCCCATCTTTGGATGCAACAGGCACCTTTCGCCTGCCTCAGAAGCCCTCGACTCCGTCTTTTGGATGTAACAGTCACCTTCAAGAGCATCAATGACAACATGGCGTCTCATCTTCACCCTCGGGAGCACTTCGTCAACAGAATGCACCCGAGAACCTGAGTTCATATTGGAAAGACGTGAGGGAATGAGAGGCAAACCTTCTCTCCATGCCACTATTTATAGACCGGGCAGATCAAACCCACGTGCCAAGTGGATGGCTCTCCTAGTTCCGAGCAATGAACTCACATTAAATGGATGAACCGGACGCCTCGACTTCAGCCAAACGGCTATTTAAAAGCACTCGAGAAGCGAAACAGCCGCATCATTAAAGACGTGTCGGATGCGCCGGCTGGACAGCGCATCACACCCCTTCAAACACCAAGCGCCTCCCACAGATGCGCCCTGTACCGAGCGCATCAAAGGGGATGCGCCCCCATACGCCTAGTGGAACGTCAACCGACGCGCCCACTCAGCTGTCCATCGAATGTCACCAACATTAAATGCTGAACTGACAGAGTTGGCAGCACGCCTTCCCAAGTCTAAACGGCTGACATCTTTGTACAGAAAATGAAGCGTCCACAACGTCAGCATCATTATGACTCTATCCCGACGGCTACTGCCACGTGGCCACTCGACCACCCGCATGCGCCTCCGCGGCCATGCGCCCAAACCTGCATGCACCTCAGACCCTTCATTGATCCCTAAAGACAGAAGAAGAGTCTCCAGTTGAAGCTTTGCATGCGCCTCAAAAGCCATGCGCCCCAGACTGATCTCTGATCCCGAAAGACAGAAGGAAAGTCGCTTGCATGCGCCTCAAAAGCCATGCGCCCAGAACGGCTCGTGACTCCTAAAGGTCACGAGCCAAAATCTCATCATGCGCCCAATCCAAGGCGCATCCCACCAAATCATTCCCCCCACCAAATCAGAGATCTCCGAGCCATGGGTCGACGACACGTGTCCTTTGACTCAACTCATCCAAGATCTCAGCAACAGAAAGATCTTCTCCTCTGCTACGTGCCGGCTCACAACAGCAGTATGAAGAATTCAACCCCGCGAGTAGGGCGTATCGTCCATGTGCCTCCATTAGCAATCTCCACGTGGCGTCCCCATGCACCGGCGCATCCTACATATACACGCATAAGCAGTCAACCTGCCCAGCTATAAATGGAGGAATCATCCCCTCCTTACACACACAGAGAGGACATATATACGAACAATCCAGACAGAGATCATCAGAGAGGCAGATACAGACACTCAACGTCTTCCTCCTCTCAACCAGCTCCAGCACCCAGAGCAATCTACACCTTCAGAGAACCGATAACCGTCGTCAGCCCGTCAACGCATTACCACTCGCTCCATTGGCACTTAGGACCCAGATTAAACAAAAGTGTACTCCTAGGACTACATCTAAGTCCTATATTGTAACACTGTTCTGTTTGTATTAAGATTTGCAATCAAACGATTTTAATGGCAAACAAGCTGGCGACTTTGCTGGGGACTTCTTTCTCCTCTTCCGAGAAAGTCGTGTCACAGGCCGACGACGTGAAGGTGGGCTCCTCCCACAAGACGCTGGTCGTGCGCCTCAATCAACAGGCGTACGAGGAGTTTATTTCTGAAGGAAGCGCGAGTCCTTCGAAGCGGCTGCCGAAGCCGAAGAAGACCCGCCGTGTCTGGGTGCACAAAGTCGACGCCTCGGGCACCACCACTGAAGGGGATGCGCTAATCCAGCCCTCCCTTCCTGCTGACGTTCTCAGCAACCAAGGTGCGCCCGCTGATGCAGCGCATCTCTCGGGGAAACGTACGGCTGACCACATTCCCCAGCCATCTCCCTCTCAGGCGAGAAAGATGCGTCGACGGAGCAGGGGCGCAGCCAAATCCCCGCGCATCACCTCTGATGTGCCACAAAAAGTCTCTGTCTTTGACAGACTCACTCGCTGTAATGGCGAGGAGAATTTGGATGCTGAGTACTATGCACCCCAGCGGGCTAGTACAAAGAGATCCAAGGCGACACGGGCCATGCGCCACAAGCGTGCTATGCCAGCAGCAGGCCAGAGGCACGTGCTCACAATCACGCGCGCTGCCGATGGCAAGCTGTACAAGGTCGACTCAGGTGCTTCGGTACCAAAGACGAGTCGATCTTCAAAGTCCTCATCTCACTTGGGCGCATCCACTGCGTGCATAACCAAGTCGAGTGCGGCAAATTCAGTGGTCTTGAACTCCCGCGCCTCCTCTGGTTGTGCGTTTGAGGTCCGTTCAAGTCACTTCAAATGTTGTTGTTCCCCCACTACTGATCATGATGCCTGCTTGGTATTAGATCAGGGGGCGCAGCACTCACCTGTCCGCCCCGGCGTTTGGCCTTGCCATGCGCCTGAAGGGGGTGTGAGGGTAGCACTCTCCTCCAACGACCTGCGTAATGTGATCACTCACAAGCGCCGGTCAGGAGAGTCGACCAACAAGCACGATGAGCCTCTCACGGGGCATACTTGTGCGGTGGTCACTATCAACTGCTGTGGCAAGGCGGCAGTACCACCAAGGCAGTCAGTCTTCCAGCGACTGCAGTCATCGACACCCCTCCGACATCGCCTTGGAAAGAAGGTGTCAACAGAACAGGAGCCAAGAGTTGCTTCATGCAATGTGGTCTCCAACTCCTCATCACTCCGAAAGACGACTGGTAATTCCAAAAGCCAGCCAAGGAAAACCAAGGCAGCAGTCTCGACCTCCGGGGTGTTCGAAGGCACTCGGTCAAAGAAGAAGTTCTTGGAGGAAGCTGGGGGTAGTCAAACCCTTGTTGAGCTTCCTTCCGAAGACGAAGATGTCCAAAGCACAGCTGCGGCGGATCTTCATCCTCGAGGCGAAGTCAGCCTCCCAGAAGCACCTCGAAACGAGGATGTCCCTCAGGACACAGCTGGGGGTAGAGACGAAGAGGCCCTTCAAGACGGAGTCGAGGACAATCAGGCCCTGGCAGATACGCCCGTCGAGAATGACCTCCAGAACGTGACTGGGGGTGGCCAAGCTGAAACACCAGGAGAGGTGACTCCCCCACATGAAAGTGAGGCCGAGAGCGAAGCCTCAACCAATCCATCCACTCCTGGCCGTGTCAGGACAGTATACATGGCTGGGGATGATGCCGAGTCTGATGCGCCACCGCAGGACATTGTTCAGCGCATAGACTCATTAGAGGGAGGACTCAAAACCCTCTCTGCCTCTATGCAAGCACTGACTCAAGCAGTGTTTGATATTCGGTCGGCCTTGACCAGAACACCTTCAATCGGTCCCGACCCAGGAGTTAATGGGGAGTCGAGTGTACCCCTTCAACGGGTACCCTCCGACACAGAAGCACCTCGGACATCGGAACCCTCAAACGCTCCACTTCAGATAGTGCCACCTTCTCCGACTCCTAGCTCCACGGAGGATGTGGTCAAAATGATCAAGGACCTGCGGGAGCGCTTCGAGTCCAAAAATAGGCAAGAGGAGCGCCAGAAGATGGGCATTCTCCAGCCTTATCCCCTCGAGTGGAACAAGGTGGTTTATCCTCCAAAATATAAACCACAAACACTCACACCATACGATGGGAAGGACTCTTCGCGTCGATACCTGACATATTTCCAGTCACAAACGGGGCATCTCCCAAAGGAGGACGCGCTCCTCACCAGCATCTTTATTGGGGCCCTGAAAGGGGTGGCATATGACTGGTACTGCAGCCTCTCCGATAATTCTATATCGTCCTTCGACGACTTGACGCGCCTCTTCCTCGATCGCTTCTACGACGACGGGAAGGATATGACGATGGCATCTCTCATAGAGATTCGCCAGAAGGAGAAAGAAACAGTTCGGGTGTTCATCGAACGCTTCCGACAAGCCTGCTTCAGGCTACCTCCAGGCATGCCAGAACATGCGCTCCTCTCCTCTTGCAGCATGAACATGCTGCCCGCAGTAAAGCTCTGGCTCAACTCTACTCCCCCTCCCGACTGGAGCTCCCTGATTATCGAAGCTGAAGCCGCAGAAAAGAAGGCGGCCAATGCACGTCTTCTGGGTGTCAGCTTTCCTGCCTTTGATGATAAGGGGAAAAAGTCAGCAGCCAACAACTCCGGGCGAGAAGCAAAGGGGAAACAAGCATTGACTGTTAATGCCTCGAAGGGCGCATCTGCGCCTACTCAGAAACCTCCACTGGCGTCGAGACCCAAGGAGGTGTATTCATTCAATGACGAAGACACCCTGCAACTCTACGAAATACTGAAGCAGGGTGACAAGATCAAGCTCCCGGACCCAAAGCAGCCCGATGAAGTTGGGAAAGTGGACAACCCGAGGTACTGTCACTACCATTGGTTTGTCGGACACCCGACCAAGGACTGCTACGTCCTCAAGAATTACATCCAGCGCATGATCAATGCCGATGTAATCTCCGTCGACTATGAAGAGAAGACGGTATCAGCCAATGTGGTGTCACTTCAGTTCGGCACCTTGCCGCCGACCACCACACAAGATGGCGTCGTCTCCATCCCTAAGGCGACAATGGAGGTGGTGAACTTGCCACCTACCCGCGACAATGTGAGTGGACTCATTCCACTCACCACATCTCGAGGAGAGGTCCTCTGGGTTCACCCTGACCTCGTCTCCGAGGTGACTCAACCGGAGGTACGCTCTACCTCCAAATCAAAAGGCAGGAAGATCAAGTCTTGCCGTACGGTCTCTTTTTCAACAGAAGAGGCACTTCCAGTGCACAACAGAACGCTCAGCCCGGCGAAGCTGCCGCCGAGGTGGTGCCTCCCAGCACAATCCCTGAGGAGGGCCCGTCTAAACCCTCAGCAGCCAATAAGCAGAAGCAGGTGGAGGCTCGTTTCGACAGACCTCTACGGAAGAAAAATGCTTCGGGGCTAGCCAAGCCCCACAACTTTGACATACTGGCACAACTGGCCAGTACTCCTGTGCGCTTATCTTTGTTTGAGCTCCTGCGTCTTTCCAAAGACTCCCGAGAAGCTCTCTGCGAAGCTCTGAAGGACGCTGAATCCTTTCTCAGTCAGGTCAAGCAGCCTGAAGACCTCCCAACTACTTGTGTGCACTGTCATTGTGCGGAGGAAATTATCCCAAACATAACCTTCACCCAACAAGACATGCTGCTCAAGCACCACCGACATAACCGACCACTGTATTACACGGGGTACATCGGTTCAGTCAAGGTGAGCCGGATTCAGATCGATCCGGGGTCTTCCCTCAGCATCATCCCGAAGGCGCTGATGTCAAAACTGGGGATCCCAATGTACCGGCTAGCGCCCTCCAACACAACCATCAGTGGCTTCAACGCTAGCAAAAGCGAGCCACTGGGCAAGATTCGACTGAAGTGCCACATAGGCAACCTCAAAACTGAGGTGACTTGTTATGTGGTGGATGCCGAGGTCAACTACAACATCCTGCTCGGCCGACCGTGGCTACATGAGTAGATGGTGGTGCCTTCCACGCTCCACCAATGCATGAAATATGTATCTACCAACGGCATCATCCGGACGGAGTTCGCAGACATCGATCCTTTCAAAGGGATTGAGGCTTACTTCACCGATTCCGACTTGTACAAGCCACTTGACGAGGAGGAAGCCAACGATGCTGATGATGAGGCTGAGACGACAACTGAGCCAGACACGGAGCCTGAGACGAATCCAGATGCTCCACTGAAGATCCGACTGAAGGGCAAACCACCCCAGAAGGCGCCTCCAATGAGCATCAAGCTATCCGGGAAAGCACCGACTCTTGAGGCTCCCCTGAAGATACGCCTCAAAGGAAAGCCGCCTCAAACATCGGCTCCCCTGGTGGCAAAATTACAGGAGAAGACACCACTCACAGGAGGCGCAGTTGAGGCACCTCTGAAGGTGCGTCTCAAGGGCAAGCCCCCGCAGTCATCCAAGATGCCAGAGAGGGCTCACATAACCCTCTCAGACCCCAAGATCAAAGCTGTGGTGGACTCTCCTGATCCAGCCCCAGTGCTTACAGACGAGGAGCTTGGCGAATATATCTCTGCTGATGTAGATGCACCCTCCTTAGACAATGTAATCCCGCGGGATAAAATCTCGTAGCTCATCAATAATAGAGTGTCTTTTAATTATTCTTGTCTTCCACATTGGAATGCCATGTATACATTAGATCACGCTCTACGGTCGTTACAAACACAAATAACGACCGTCCATAATGTAAACCGAGTAGTCCCGTCTCAAAGAGTCTGTTTCATAAACCCTCCACGAAGCCGAGATGAAAGATCCTCCATTTTTGGCAAAGTCGAGCGTCATCAAGACCTCCCGCCACTCGAGCCTGAACCTGATACCGGCAGAGTACAAGTTTATCGGTATACGGATACAGCAAAGCACATCATCCAGAAGATGGGCTACGACCTGAAAAGCAACAAAGGCCTAAACTATGGCAAGGGTCGACCTCTCCCTCTCCAGTGTTCAACACCCAAAGGAAGGCCGCAAAACTACTACAACAAAACTCGACGGGGGATAGGCTATGTCACGCCACCATCAACCCCAGAGAGCTCAGACGTAGAAGACGTAGAACATTCCCACTCGTCCGAAGCGTCGACTTGGGATTCTGATACCAGTATCGGATCAGTCTTCAGGAAAGTGCTGTCAGCTAACATGACGTCAGCACAACCTCTAAAAGGTGAAGGCGAAGACCAAACGCCGGAACCCTTCGAAGAAGAACCCTGGGCTCAATGCCTAGGAGAGCAATGGGAGTCTCGTTTTGAGTTACGTGAACCTCCCACCGAAGACGAAGTCGAGCAGATCGACCTTGGGGACGGATCTTCTTCCAAACCCATCTTCGTCAGCAAAAGCCTAGAAGGAGAAGACCGAGAGGCTTTAATCCAGCTGGCTAAAGAGTATATCGACGTCTTTGCCTGGAGCTACGAAGACATGCCAGGACTCGATCCACAGATCGCAATGCATAGGTTGAACATCTTACCTGATGCCAAACCTATCAAACAACAACAACGACGTTTCCGTCCGGACATCATGAATGCCATCGATTAGGAGGTGGACAAACTCTTGACTAGCGGCTTCATCCGTGAGGAACAACACCCAGATTGGATAGCCAACGTCGTACCTGTCACCAAGAAGAATGGGAAGATACGAGTCTATATCGACTTCAGGGACCTCAATTCTGCTTGCCCGAAGGACGAATTCCCGCTTCCGATCACCGACGTGATGATCGACAACACATGTGGTTTTGAACGCATGTCCTTCATGGATGGGTATTCAGGCTACAATCAAATCAAGATGTTCCCCGATGACGCGAAGCACACGTCATTCAGTACTCCAAAGGGTGTTTTCTGCTACACAGTAATGCCCTTCGGCTTGAAAAATGCCGGTGCAACATACCAACGAGCTATGAGCACCATCTTCCGTCAACATCTTCGCAAAACAGTCGAATGCTATGTTGACGATATCGCAGTCAAGAGCTGCCTCAAAGGAGATCACCTACAGGATTTGAAGACAGTCTTCGATCTCATGCGGGTACATCAACTCAAAATGAACCCCGCTAAATCCTTCCTGGAGGTTTCTAGCGGCAAATTCTTGGGCTTTGTCATCACGGCGAAAGGCATTCATGTTGATCCCGAGAAGACCAAAGCCATCCTCAACATGGACCCTCCGAAGAATCTTCGAGAACTTCGAGGACTTGCAGGGACGTCTGGCATACATCCGAAGGTTCATAGCAAACCTTTCCGGTAAATGCCAACCCTTCACTCAGCTCATGAAGAAGGAAGTCTCTTATGTCTGGACAGAGGAGTGCCAGAAGGCTTTCGACGACATCAAAGCCTACTTGACGAGCCCACCAGTCCTGGTGGCACCTGTCGCGGGCAAACCATTTCTTCTTTACGTCCGTGCCCTGGATCATTCCCTTGGCGCTCTGCTGGCTCAAAACAGCGATACAGGCTATGAGCAAGCAATCTACTACCTCAGTCGAACGCTCATCGGGGCCGAACACCGGTACAATTCCGTTGAAAAGGAGAGCTTGGCTTTGGTGTTTGCCATCCAGAAGACTCGTCATTATGTCTCGGACCAGACAATTCATGTCATTTCCCGAGTCAATCCACTCAGAGTCCTCATGACGAAGCCAGGATCATTAAACTCTCGGCTAGCCACATGGGCGATTTTGCTAACACCATATAATATGGTGTTTGTCCCACAAAAAGCTGTTAAAGGTCAAGCTCTGGCTGACTTTTTAGCTGCACACCCCATCCCAGAATCCTCAAAACTCTATGAAGACATCCCGGATGAGGTCCAAGAATCCAACGTCACTGAAGGAAGCTCCGTTTGGCGGATGTTTTTCGATGGCGCTTCGAGAACAGGCCCCAAAGGCCAAATCATTGCAGGAGTGGGGGTAGTCTTAGTCTCCTCCGATCAGCTGGTCATCCAGCGTGCTTACTCCCTTTCAAAGCCGTGCTCCAACAATATTGTCGAGTACAACGCACTCGTCATGGGACTCCAACTCGCACAATAGCTGGGGGTGGACCATCTGGAAGCCTACGGTGACTCAAAACTCGTCGTGAACCAGATTCGAGGGCAGTACGAGGTTCGCCATGAAGATCTGATCCCTTACCATGAAGTTGCATTGAACATCATTTCACCCTTCACCGGGTTCTTCATCGAACACGTACCTCGTCTACAAAACTTGGAGGCTGACGCTCTGGCTGGCTTCGCAGCCTCATTAGCAGCGCCCTTTGGGACTCAACACTATGTCACGGTAACAGGCCGAGACTTGATTTGTCCCAGAAATAACCTGTGCTTGCAAGTGGCCCATGCCATACCGACGAACACTGGTGTTAATGTCCGAGACTGGAGGTTCCCGTTCATCGACTTTGTTGTCTATGGAATTCTTCCAGAGGACCCGAAGGAATCCGTCTCAGTCAGGAGACGCTCTCTTCGATTCTACTACGACACAGCTACTAAAACGCTGTACCGACGTTCCTTCGATGGGCTCCTCCTTCGATGCCTGTCCAACGAAGAAGCAGCCGAAGCCCTCCGAGAAGCTCATGACGGAACTTGCGGAGCTCATCAACCCGGTCCTAAGTTACAGGATCGACTGTGACGTATGGGCTACTACTGGCCAACCATGGCCGCCGACGTTGTTGAATATGCTAAGAAGTGTCACGCATGCCAACTCCATGCTGACTTCATACATACACCGTCTGAACCACTACATCCTACAGTCGCCTCCTGGCCCTTCGAAGCCTGGGGCATGGATATCGTGGGACCTATCACCCCTCCTTCATCAAGAGGACACCGCTTCATCCTGGCCATCACCGATTACTTCTCCAAATGGGCAGAAGCAGTCCCATTGGCGGAAGTAAAGAGCTCCAGGGTGGTCAGCTTTATCAAACACCATGTCATTTACCGTTGTGGAGTACCCCGGCGGATCATTCATGACAACGGTCCTCAGTTTATCAGCCATATTTTTAGCAGGTTCTGTGACAAGAACCGCATTCAAAATGTGGCATCCACCGCCTATAATCCGGCAGCAAACGGGTTAGCAGAGGCGTTCAACAAAACCATCGTCAGGCTACTCAAAAAGGTCGTGTCGTCCAATAAACGCGACTGGGATGAAAAGCTTGGCGAATGCCTTTGGGCCTACCGCACAACGGTACGGACCCCGACAGGCAACACACCATTCTCCCTGGTCTACGGAAGCGAAGCGGTACTGCCCCTCGAGATCCAGATACCCTCACTCCGCGTAGCAATAACAAACAAACTCACAGAAGAAGACAATCAACGTCGTCGTCTGCGGGAACTGGAGGCACTCGATGAGAAGCGTCTCCTAGCTCAACAACGCATCGAACTCTACCAAGCCCGTATATCACAGGCTTTCAACAAGAAGGTCAAACAAAGGACTTTCCAAGTTGGTGACCTGGTTCTGGCAGTCAGGAGGCCGATGGTGTTAACTCACAAGACACCAGGAAAGTTCGAGCCCAAGTGGGAAGGACCTTTCATCATAGAGACGGTATACTCAAACGGTGCTTACCGCATCGCCAAACCCAATGGGGACTTGTTCATGATGCCCATCAATGGCAAGTTCCTAAAGAAGTACTATTCTTGACATCCTTCAGACATGTACTTCCCTAAAAGAGGATCTGTGGGCCCAATCATCCGGGCTCACACACAATCTCCTTCCACAAACTCATACGCCTCTGGAACCCAGCTGTTCCGTGGCATCCTTCGGTAGAAAGACAACCACGTCCACATTACCTCTGAGTTGTTCTTCTACACCCTACAAAGCGGACTCTTACGCTACGTAAGCCGACGCTACCCTTCATGTTTACCACGTCCACATTTTCTCTGAGTAAACATCTCGTACAAACAACCCCTGCGTTGTCGTACATTGATCGCAGAACTTCCATGTCCACATCACCTCTGAGTTGTTCAGCGTATCCCTCAGGATAATTCCTACCACGTCCATCACACCTCTGAGTAGGATGATTCTATCATTTCTAAAGATTGCCACGTCCACATTACCTCTGAGCAAACATGTCGGTTCCTTCAAACTTATTATCTGTGCCTAAAAAACCAAGGTGCGCAAAAGATAATAGGTCTACACAAATCATCAGGTTCATAATAACAAAAAATGAACACATCACAAAAAAGTTGCGTACTTCTTTATTTTCTGAAAAGAGAGAGTACAAAAACTATACTATCCCCCAGCAAAGGGTTGCAAAAGAACATAAAAAAGGGAAAATCTACGGTCCCTGAACCTCCCCAGGATGGGCTGAGAGCTCCCTGACTCGAAGTCTTAAGTCGGCTGCGCGGGCCTCCACAGTCACCAGGACTCGTCGCTCAGCTTCTTGGCGCATCAATTCAACAGCCCCAGCGGAAGTATCACTCGCATGCTTCTCATCAAGCTGTTGTCGCTGCTGCGCCGAGGCAAGAGTCCGCTGTGTAAAGGCCGCTTCTTCTTTCTGGAATGCTGCGTGTTCAGTCCGGACATGCTCGACATCTAACTGGAGTCGGGCCCGTTGGTCCTCAAGACGGCGCATCTGGGTGTCGATCTCCGCGATATTAGCATCCAATGTAGCTCGAGTTTCCACCGTCGTCTTCATGGACTGAGACAACTGCTCTACCGCAGCCTCAGTCTCAGCCACCTCGCGCTCCCAAAGGCCCACAGTGGCCTGGTATGAAGACTCGATCTCGGCAATCAGCTTCTCCTTCTCCGCATCTATCAAGACGGAGAGGTCGTTTCGCTGGATGCGCTGAAGTTCCGCAAGCCGCTCGTCCAGCTCGATCACCGAAGCCTCCAGAATTTCGGCCATATGGTCATGGCCTTGGTGAATGCGGATCAGCTCGATACAGGGCATTGCCAAAGTTCTTGTCGTTGCAAAGCTCCCATTGGCATTCATCACAGCAGATACACCCTTCTGCAACATTTTGTATACCCCCTCGACGAAAAATTTTATATACTCGTCTGCATCCGCCAGGACCTGCGGCATCATAGCAGGAGTTGGAGGAGCTACAGCAGTTTGCGGACCGGAAGAAGATCCGCCAACCTCAACCTGCGAGGCTTGAACCTCAGTATCAACGAGCTCTTCATCAACGGGGGCTGGACTGCTAGCCCGAGGAGCCGAAGGAACAGAGGAAGCCCGCACAGGCATCGAAATAGTACCCCAAGTAGGAGGGGCAACAGAGGGTTCCACACCCCCACCCTTCTCAAGCCCAGAGGAACCACCGACGTCAACGGCCACCTCTTCTATCCCCAACGTCCTATCGACAACTGGTACTTCCCTTGGCAGAATGGGGAAATTATCACTCATCTCTTGACCCGCCTCAGCGGTTGTGACCGGCAGACGGGTCTCGTCATCAAGTCCCTCCACTGGAACAGAATCTGTCGCTACCTCCTGATCGGTAGCCGCTTCAACTTCCACGGTTGAAGCCGGGGTAGGACTCGGCAATGATCCAGCCGACCTTCCCTCATCATGATAAGGAGGGGAATCAACCCTCTCCTCTGTCTCAACCATATCTGTTGCCCCCGCAGTAGACTCTTGCGGATCCACGGCAACGTCATCCAAGGCCGACGCTGTGGCCTTCACCTTCTCAGAAGCTGCTGCATCCTCAGCTTCCCGTCTGACATAATCCAGGGAGGCTGGAATCTCTACAGCAACACCCTCGGTATTCTCCTCCATGGGAGATATCATAGTAGGTGGAATACGCATGTCAGACGAGCCCACCATCTCCTTTGGCCTGCTCCCACCAAATTTTGTAGTGCGAGGCTTTCTTATCAGCGGCTCCTACACAACAAGGGGAAAAGCATGATTACATAAGGAGCTGAACTTGAAATCAAACCTTACAGGACATCTTACCTCTGCAGATGCGGAGTCCGAGGACACCGTCGGTGACGACGCCCTCTTCTGCTTTTTCGATACAGGAGAGTCGACTTTTGTATCTGCACCCCTTTTCGTTTGATCAACCGAGGGTCTTCCCTGACCCCCGGTAGATACGGCGGGGGCGCCTCGACCCAACTCGGGCGGACGGTACGACCGAGCCTTCGCCAAAGTGTCTGCACCCGCCGCTAAATGGGTGCCTGCAATAAAACTGGTCTCCCTATCATATCCGGTGGGCGGAGCAGCCATAGCACAGTAAAATCTGGCGGCTGAGTAGAGAATCGGCGGCCGCGGATTCTGGACGGGGAGCGTAAAGCGGGCTCCAGTACATCCGACATTATAGTAATGCCAAGCTCGTGCACCATCCAGCAAACTTTCAGCGTACCCCAAGGTGATACTGGGATTATCCAACATCAACTGGGCGTACCCGAATTGCCTCGCAAAGCGGCTCGGCAGATATGGTTCCAGGTAACACTGGTTCCTGTTCCGATATACCAAATGGGACGGCCGGATACTTTGCAACCAGCGGAATCCCCATGGAGACAGAGTGGTGGCATCCTCACCCGAGTCCACCAGATCTTCATTGACCTCAAAATCGGAGAAGACAGGACCAACTCTGGCGATCTCCCATCCCTGAAGATGGGATAAAACTTTCCTGCAAACAGAAACACCGGTGTGTAACCAATTCCTCCGATGGAAACGCCGGAGGAATGCATCTCCGGACCTGTAGTCTTCCTCCGAACCCGGGCTCATCACATTGGGATGGTGCAAAATTAACCACCCCATCAAATAATGAAACGGCAGTTCGGCACGCGGGAAGTTGTTGTTTTTGCCCCGCTCGTGAACGACATCTCCTGCAAACTCTCGAAGACCCCGTAACAGGTTACACACTATTGCGGGGAGTAAAGCTAAAGGACGGCCGAAGGCTAACTTCACGGCCGGCAGAATTAAGTTCCGAGTCACCCTCTCACAGAGCCAGACCCGCCTGAAAAGACGTGGTCCCGGAGCCAAATCATAAGATACGAGACTAATACTGCTTTTGGCGACATCCGATAGGTGAGATGCCAAAAACAGCTATAGGAGCGTTCATCCGACTGCTGGTCCTCGCTCTCCAAGGGATTCTTCTCGCCTAACCTGCTCATTTCAGAAAGCACCTCATTACGAGAAAGTGCCGGCGGGGTAGAAAAGTGAGAAGGTTCCTCTTTGTCCTGCCTAAAGACGTGATCTCTTCAAGCAGTCACATGAGGCTGCGTCCCACCCCTGTCCTTCTTCTGCATATAGTAGTGATGGCTCGCTACTTCTTTGAAGACAGCCATCATCTCATCAGCTTTGTCTCCCAAGACCTGGAATTCTTCATTGGTCGGGAAGTACTCCTCGTAAGGTTCCGATCCCCAGGGGAGTTTCGATACCTCGTACATCTCATGAAGCGCGAGCCCTAGCTCCCCTACTGGAGTGAAGAAGGTCCCGGTATGAGTATCAAACATTACCAAAAGCGCAAGGAACATGTGCCTGTTAATCTCTACACCTGTCTGAGTGGCGCGGATCGCGGCGGTCAGCCCAATCTCTTGGAGCTCAGTCTGAAACCGCGACAGGATCCAGTGTGTCAGTTTGTCCCATTTTGAAACATAATGACACCAACCCTCTACCCGAAATTCTCCCTTGGGGTATGATTGTTCCATCAACAACATGCGACGAGCAAAAGTCGAGGCACCCAGGGCAAAAGTATTGACGGGAACATCGCTATAAATACTCCCAGGACGAAGAGTCCGCCAGGTGTAAGAGGTTCCATCTCGCGAGGCGACCAGAGTATCCCTCTGATCAGAAGAAGAATCAATTCTGATGACGCCTGTTACCGCTCCTCCTTGAGATGGAGTAATGTCCCAGGATATTCTCCTTTTAGAAGCAAGTCGACAGAAAGTTAACAAAGGCCATTGACGTTCAAGCTGCCTGACGGTCATATGCACGCCCCTGGCTGTAAAGAACCAGTCTTCTTTGACCTTCAGCACCTGGGCTTCAGTAGAAGAAAGGCGGTCCCCGAACAGGAACTCGGGCTTTAAGAAGGTCACTTTATCGGAAGTGGCGGATTTCAGAACGCCACGTTCCATCATCCGTTTAAGGAACCCGTGATGTTATTCCCGAATTTGAATCATTCTTTCGGGATGCTGATCCAACATAATAGCCGCTTGAGCAGGGTTTATCACCTCTTCATCACAATCTACTCCCATCTGGCAGAGCGCAGTGTCCAGGAGCACTTCGTTCAAGAGTGGGATAGTCATCGACACTGACAAAAAATGCAAAGATATTAGAGACAACACAAATATCGGAGCTTCATGCTCGTCAGATGCGCGTATTAAGCGCATCTGAAAAAGGAGCCTCAGCGCATCATCAGGGTATAAACCCATGCGCGGCAGCGAGAGCCTCGGCGTATCATCAAGGCGTGAGCCCATGCGCGTCAGCGAAGGCTTCGGCGCATCATCAGGGTGTAAAACCCATGTGCGTCAGCAATTAAAGCCACGGTGCATGATAAAGGCCTGGGCCTATGCACGTCGGCGGGAAAGTTTTCAACATCGATAGGAGACAATAAAGCTCACCGACTACCGCCGGCCGAACTTCGACAGGCGGGCGAGGAATGTCACTCACGACAGCCTCTACGGGCTCCTTCTCCTTCCCCTTTCCTTTGCTGGCACCGCCGCGAGGAGTCTTGGGAGCCATTCTAACAGAGAGAAAGAAGTTAGGGTTTTGAAGAAAGAACTCTAAAGGAGGCAAAGACATAGAGTAGAAGAACTCTCTCTCTCTCCACCTCTCACCTATTTATAGGCCGTGGTCGCACGCGTGAACCGATGACGAGTGATCTCAGCCGTCGCCTCGGGTCTTGTGAAGATAGCAGCAGATAAAACCAAAAGATCATCATTAATCTTTTTCGGTTACCGAGGCATTATCAAATTCATTAAATTGAGAAGAGCATGCGGCTGAACAGGCATGCGCCCCAACAGTCATGCGCCCTGATCGCCATGCTTCTTATTCAAAGTATTCCAAAACTTATTCAAAAGTTTTGAAAACTTTGAAGGGGGTCTTTTAGAAGCATGGAATTTCACAACCAGAAAACCCATGCGCCAGACACTACATGCACCAGGACTCGCACAGAACACTTCACAGCAAAGTCAATAACCATAGACATTTGAAGAAGGACTTTTTATTTATATATAAAAGTTTATTACATGTCTAGAAAAGGTTGTACAAAGGAGAATTTCTATAAAGGAAAGATCCTAAGTCTACAGCCAGCGGCCACCATGCGCCTCCAGATAGGCGCAGCGCAGTCATCATGCGCTGCCAGTCACCATGCGCTGCCAGTTAGGCGCAACAGATGTCATGCGCCTCCAACCAGGCGCATCCCGCCATCTCTTCAACAGCTCAGTTATGTGCATCCAGCTCAGTTATGTGCATCCCTTCAGCAGCCCAGTTATTCTTCCAACCAGGCTCACCTGGCCGAGCAGAGCCCAGTTATGTGTCGCTCTTCCAACCAGGCTCGCCTGATAAATGCTTCGATACACAAAGCATTTAACCCTCTGGCTGGAACCAAGGAAGAGAAGAGCACCGCAAAGCTGTGGCCAGGGGAGGCTTCGAAAGAGCCTCCAAAGGCCAAGGAAGACCGTGATCGAAATCACGGCGAAAGGCAGCTTTCAACATAATCAGAGTGGGCAGCACCCACTTTGAAGGAAGAGAGAGCCTAGCACCGCCATTCCGATCTACGGCTCTTCCAGAACAACGGAGACAAGGCCCGAGCATCCCCATCTTTGGATGCAACAGGCACCTTCCGCCTGCCTCAGAAGCCCTCGACTCCGTCTTTTGGATGTAACAGTCACCTTCAAGAGCATCAATGACAACATGGCGTCTCATCTTTACCCTCGGGAGCACTTCGTCAACAGAATGCACCCGAGAACCTGAGTTCATATTGGAAAGACGTGAGGGAATGAGAGGCAAACCTTCTCTCCATGCCACTATTTATAGGCCGGGCAAATCAAACCCACGCGCCAAGTGGATGGCTCTCCGAGTTCCGAGCAATGAACTCACATTAAATGGATGAACCGGACGCCTCGACTTCAGCCAAACGACTATTTAAAAGCACTCGAGAAGCGAAACAGTCGCATCATTAAAGACGTGTCGGATGCGCCGGCTGGACAGCGCATCACACCCCTTCAAACACCAAGCGCCTCCCACAGATGCGTCCTGTACCGAGCGCATCAAAGGGGATGTGCCCCATATGCCTAGTGGAACGTCAACCGACGCGCCCACTCAGCTGTCCATCGAATGTCACCAACATTAAATGCTGAACTGACAGAGTTGGCAGCACGCCTTCCCAAGTCTGAACGGCTGACAGCTTTTTACAGAAAACGAAGCGTCCACAACGTTAGCATCATCATGACTCTATCCCGACGGCTACTGCCACGTGGCCACTCGACCACCCGCATGCGCCTCCGCGGCCATGCGCCCAAACCTGCATGCGCCTCGAAAGCCATGCGCCTCAGACCCTTCACTGATCCCTAAAGACAGAAGAAGAGTCTCCAGTTGAAGCTTTGCATGCGCCTCAAAAGCCATGCGCCCCAGACTGATCTCTGATCCCGAAAGACAGAAGGAAAGTCGCTTGCATGCGCCTCAAAAGCCATGCGCCCAGAACGGCTCGTGACTCCTAAAGGTCACGAGCCAAAATCTCATCCTGCGCCCAATCCAAGGCGCATCCCACCAAATCATTCCCCCCACCAAATCAGAGATCTCCGAGCCATGGGTCGACGACACGTGTCCTTTGACTCAACTCATCCAAGATCTCAGCAACAGAAAGATCTTCTCCTCTGCTACGTGCCGGCTCACAACAGCAGTATGAAGAATTCAACCCCGTGAGTAGGGCGCATCGTCCATGCGCCTCCATCAGCAATCTCCACGTGGCGTCCCCACGCACCGGCGCATCCTACATATACGCGCATAAGCAGTCAACCTGCCCAGCTATAAATGGAGGAATCATCCCCTCCTTACACACACAGAGAGGACATACATACGAACAATCCAGACAGAGATCATCAGAGAGGCAGATACAGACACTCAACGTCTTCCTCCTCTCAACCAGCTCCAGCACCCAGAGCAATCTACACCTTCAGAGAACCGATAACCGTCGTCAGCCCGTCAACGGAGTCAACGCATTACCACTCGCTCCATTGGCACTTAGGACCCAGATTAAACAAAAGTGTACTCCTAGGACTACATCTAAGTCCTATATTGTAACACTGTTCTGTTTGTATTAAGATTTACAATCAAACAATTTTAATGGCAAACACCACCAGGTGAAGGTCAGGGCAGCAGACATCCAGAATACGGCGTTCAACATGAAGTACGGACAGTACGAGTTTCTGGTGATGCCATTTGGTCTCACAAATGCGCCAGCTGTCTTTATGAATTTGATGAATAAGATATTTCACCAGTATCTGGATAAGTTCATCGTAGTATTTATCGACGACATCCTGATATACTCGAAGACGTCGGAGGAGCATGTAGAGCACTTGCGGATAGTTTTGGGGATTCTGAGGCAGGAGAGATTGTTTACCAAATTGCCGAAGTGCGAGTTCTTTTTAGATCGAGTGGAGTTTCTCGGCCATGTAGTTACTGGAGAGGGAATCTCGGTGGATCCCAGGAAGATTGCTGCAGTTGAGACATGGAAGGCTCCGACGTCAGTTTCAGAGATCAGGAGCTTTCTGGGTTTAGCAGGCTATTATAGAAAGTTCGTCCAGGACTTTGCTAGGATAGCTGAACCCATGACGAAGCTGACGTGGAAGGACGCAGAGTATATTTGGTCAGAGGACTTCCAGGCAGCGTTTGAGGAGCTGAAGAGGAGGTTGACGACCGCTCCAGTTCTGACTTTACCTTCAGGTTCTGGAGGTTTCACCATATACAGCAATGCTTCTGGGAAGGGGCTAGGATGTGTCCTACAGCAGCATGGAAAAGTGATTGCTTATGCATCTAGGCAATTACGGACTCATGAGCGAAATTATCCTACCCATGACCTAGAGTTAGCTGCGGTGATCTTTTCTTTCAAGTTATGGAAACATTACTTATACGGAGAGCGTGTGGAAATCTTTACTGACCACAAAAGCTTGAAGTATGTGTTCACGCAGAAAGAGCTGAACATGAGGCAAAGACGATGGTTGGAGTTGATGAAAGACTTCGACATCGATTTACAGTATCACCCCGGGAAGACAAATGTGGTGGCGGATGCACTGAGCAGGCATCCGATGGCATGGTATCTGATGATAGATCGGTATTTGCGAGAAGACCTGGAGAAGCTCGGTATCGAGCTAGTTCGGCCAGGATCAGTGATACAGATGATGGCGCTTGACATTCAGTCAGGTTTGATGGAGCAGATCCGGGAGGCACAGTCTACAGATGAGAGCCTTCGCAAACTTCGAGCCCAGGCTTTAGCTGGATTGCTGGATGACTTCACTATAGCAGAGAATGGATCCTTGAGGCATGGAAGCCGATTGTACGTACCGAAGGGAGAGCTGGTAGAGGCAGTCTTGCAGGAGGCGCACCGATCGAGATATTCTATTCACTCGGGTGCTAACAAGATGTACCGTGACTTGCGGGAACATCTTTGGTGGTACGGAATGAAGAGAGATGTATCACATTTCATTTCGAGATGCCTAGTTTGCCAACAGGTCAAGGCGGAGCGCCAGAGGCCAGCTGGTTTGTTGCAGCCGTTACCCATTTTCGAGTGGAAGTGGGAACATATTACGATGGACTTTGTCTCAGGACTTCCTCGTTCCCAAGGAGGGAAGGATGCCATTTGGGTCATCGTGGACAGGCTGACGAAGTGTGCGCACTTCATACCCTTCAAGGTGGGGCTTTCCACCGAGAAGTTGGCAGAGCTATACATGCAGCAGATAGTTCGCCTACACGGAGTGCCAGTGAGCATCGTGTCGGACAGAGACAGCAGATTCACGTTCCACTACTGGAGGAGCTTGCAGGAGGAGTTGGGCAGTAGGCTCAAGTTCAGTACGGCGTACCACCCGCAGACAGATGGGCAGTCCGAGAGGACGATACAGACACTGGAGGATATGCTGAGGACCTGCATACTGGACTTTGGAGGATCATGGGAGAGCCATCTACACTTGGTAGAGTTTTCATACAACAACAGCTACCAAGCCAGTATCAGTATGTCTCCATTCGAGGTGCTATATGGACGACGATGCCGCACACTGCTCTTTTGGGATGACGTCGGGGACAGAGTCATGCTTGGGCCAGAGATGATCACAGATGCAGCAGAGAAGGTCGGGATGATCAGAGACAGGCTCAGAGTAGCTCAGGACAGACAGAAATATTAGGCTGATGCTAGTCGCAGACCGATGGAGTTCGCAGACGGTGATATGGTGCTAGTGAAGATATCACCTACTAGAGGGACTATCCGGTTCGGACGAGGAGGGAAGCTGAGCCCCAGATACATCGGGCCATTCGAGATACTTGGCAGGATTGGAGAGGTAGCTTACAGGGTTGCTCTTCCACCCAACCTAGCAGGAGTTCACGATGTCTTTCACGTATCTCAGCTGAGGAGATATGTTCCAGACCCCAGTCATGTGCTAGATCATTCAGAGTTGGAGATCGGGCCGAGCCTTACAGTTTCTGAGCAGCCAGTTGAGATAATAGACATGAGAGAGAAGAGGCTGAGGAACAAGGTTATACCCTTAGTACGAGTAGCTTGGAGCCGTCACTCCCCAGGTGAATCTAATTGCGAGAGGGAGTCGGACATGAGGGAGAGATACCCTTACTTGTTCGATCCAACAGCTGTGAGGGAACCACACGTTCCCGCTTGATACCCTAGAGGTTAGTCTTAATAATAGCCTTAGTCATTTGTTTGCATTGCTTGTTATATTAGAATGTTTGTAGAGTCTTCTATCCTTGTAAATTTCGAGGACGAAATTTTTCAAGGAGGAAAGATTTGTAAGCCCCTAGATTTCAAGAAAATAGTTTTTTGTAATTTTCAATAACATTTAATTTAAATACGTATTTTGTAGCGTATTTCGTATTTTCTTGGTTTTCGTAATGCTTTGAAAATTTTCCTAACTTAAGATTTTTCCTTGGCCGGCATACCGTCAGTATACCGGAGTATACCGACGGCATACCATCCAGACAGATTTTCTATATTTTAGATATTTTCGATTTCAGATATTTTGATGAATAGTGTTTTGGATATTTTGATGAATAGTGTTTAGATATTTTCGTGAATAGTGTAGATGCACCCTATTACCCAATGGATAATTGGTTTTGTTTGAATGGCCATGATTGACTTAGATTTTGACATGGATCACGATCCGACGGCTAAGATTAAATCCCCCTTCTATATATACCCTTTCACTTTCTCTCTCCTCTCTCTTTTCATTCTCTTCACTCTCTTTTTATTTTTTCTTCCTTTCTCTTCCCTTGGAGCTTGTTAGGAGCTTGGCCTTGAGGTCTAGAGTGTGGTTTCGTACCCCTCTTGGTGGTAGAGTAGAAGATTAGGCTTGGAGCTTAACCTAGGCAAGTGCATCTTGCTCAAAAGTGACATGACCATACTTTATTTTTGTTTTCCATAGAAACTAAAGTTTTATTGGCCTATAATTTGCTTCTTTAAATTGTTAACATGTTTAGTATATAGCACTTTTGGTTTTGATCGACAGTATTGCGTAGATCTGAGTTTCTAGATATGATTTTTGAGTATTTTGAGGTTTTGATCTATCAAATGTTTTGATTTATGAAAACTAATACTTCCATGTTGTAGCAAATTCAATTCTATTCAATTTTGACTTTTAAAAGTCCGAATTTCGATTTAAAACGAAGTTTTTATGGCCGAAGTAAGTTTTGAGTTCAAAAATTAACTTTCTGCGACGGTTCGAAAAATTCGCGGAAATCCGTCGAAAAATCTGAACTTTCACCACAAAACTTGCTGTGACGGAACGGAAAATCCGTCGGTAATCCGCTGTAATCCGCCGGATAATCCGGTTAAGCTGTTTTGATTTTTTTTATATATTTTAAGTGCTGTAAAAATTTTGGAAAAATTGTATTTAAATACTATGTTAATTTAGCTAATTTATTATAATTTTTTCAGCATTTAATAAGTACTTTTGGTATTTTATAAAAATAGGAAAACAGAACCCATTTTTAGGATACATATATTTGTTGATTTTTAATAAATATCTATGAGGGTTTATAAATTCCAGAAAAATTAGTATAAATTTCTATAATTAACAAGGATCATTTTGGTACTTTATTTTATATATAATTGAGCTTTTTGTCTATCTCAAAAATTGTTGGAACACAATGTACAGTTTGATTTATTTATTGAATAATTACGACTTGTAATCTTTTGTGTTGTTTTGAGTTATAGTCGTATTGGACCACCCCCTACACTAGTGTAAAGACCCTAGAAAGTTAGTTTAAGTATTGTGTTACCCCATATTGGTCTCCTATGCTAAAATTCCTATTTGGCTAGGTGCCCAGTCACAAGTCGTATTGCACCAATTAGTGTCTTAGTGTTTTAGCTTAGTATAAAAACTAAGTTTATGCATTTATTTCTACAGTGACGAGTTATCAGGCATCTATAGCATTTCTATCATTGCTTTGCTTTGCTAGAGGCAAGTACTTTCTACAAACTTTACATACTGCTATAAACTATAAACTGTGATTCACCAACCATGTTAAATGCTGATCCTTGGGGTAGCAAGTTAAAACTTTGCATGTTGTATTACTTTTAGTCTCTGCCATGTTTAGGATAGTTTTCATATCTCTCACATGTTTAAACAACGGGTTAAGGAGAAACTGCTAGTAAGTGTACGTGATCATGATCCCCTTCTCCGTATGTATTTACCGAGCACCGTTACATTCTATATGTATCTGTGTCGTATGTCTGGTCCCGCGTTTGTGTATGGATATACACCGATGCCGTTATGTGTACGTATGTGCACATCAGAAAATTGATATGTACCGCTGTACATCCTGATTACCTATTGACTGATCACTCACCTACTACAGTTTTAAACTTTAAAATGAATATCTATTGCCATGATAAAATGTACCTAAAACTGAACAAACATGATATGTCATTTTTTTTCATCACATGATCAGTATTATATGTTTGTTAGATTCAATACTTGCTCCCGTCCTGACAGGATAACGTTGCAGGTGTCCTTACTGAGGAGGAGTTACTCTGCGACTCATATTATGGTGATACTGCCGAGGACCCGGCTTTGCTTTACGAGGATGTTCCTGCGGGGAACCTCGCCTAGTTGTCTTTTTGCTTTAGACTTTTTGAGAGTAGTCATGTATTAGACTATGTATTTTGTAACTGGACATGTATCCAGTTTTACACTTCAGACTTGTACTTTGGACATTTTACTATATGAGACGACTTTTGTGTTTGGAGCATTTATGACTTTTATTCACTTATAGAACTGTTAGCACATTTAGTCTTGTCTTGTTATCTCCAGAACAGCTTACTGTATTTTATCCCAAATGCAGGCTGGACATGACTCGGCCCGGCCCAACAATTTGGGTAGCGGGTCGTGACACTAACTATATATCTACCTATATATATATATATATATATATATATATATATATATATATATATATATATATATATATATATATATATATATATATATATATATACTAGGGGGTTTAAAGGGGGGTTTAAGGGGCTTAAAAAGGAGGGAAATGGGGGGGGGACTGCTGCTGTAGCTGCTGCTACAGCAGCTGGTACTGCTATACTGCTGTTGTCGCAGTTGGTACTGCTATCTAGATATCTATCTATCCATCTAAATATATATATATATATATATATATATATATATATATATATATATATATATATATATATATTTTTCCATCTAAATATATATATATATATATATATATATATATATATATATATATATATATATATATATATATATATATATATATATATATATATATAACACATCTATATGTAAATATACATACACACACACATTTATCTATATATAAATACATACCCACATATCCTTATATATATAAATATATATATACAAACATATAGATATATATATATAAACACACACACACACACTCTCACTCACACACTACCACCACCACTCTCATGACAAACACCACCACCACTCTCATGACAAACACTCACACACACAAATTCAAATATATATGTATAATACATACACATATATATATATATATACATATATACCACTCAAAATAGAAAACCCTTAATAAATCTCTAACCTAGATTTTTAGGAAACCTAATAAATTCTATGGACAAAGTGTGGAGAATCTCCTCCTCTACAATTATTGTGAAAGCAATAAATAGTAAAGAGGAATTAATGGAGAATTAAAAGCTTACCTAGAAAATGGGTTTCTTGGAGAAGAGCTTGGAAAGAAAGAAAGAAATTTGAGAGAGAGAGAGAGAGAGTTTCCTTTGTGAAGAAGAAAGAGGGGGGGTTCTCCTACTTGGCCGGCCATGTGGGGGGGGGGGGGGGGGGGGGGGGGGGGAGGGGTTATTGGGTTTCGGGTGGATCCAATAACCCTCCAAACCCATTAGACTTAGGTTGGGTTGGTTCGGTTCATTTCGGTCTAATTTTAATTAACTAATTAAGCTCTAAAATGACTAATTAAGTCATAGAAATAGGGTTTATGGTTTCTAGCCTAATTAGGATGGTATGTAGGCCAAGTCCAGCTAGTATGTGGGTTCCACTAGTGTCCAGGCTATCCGGGTCTCCAACTTAAGTCCGAATTGGATAAAATCCAAACCAAATCAAATAAATCCCTAAAAATCATATAAAATCAAATAAAAATTCCTAAAAATTATAAAATTAAAAAAATAACAAAAATACCCCTAATTCGAAAATTGGGGGTGACACGTGGTCGCATTCAATCTTTCCGGGATGTGACCCCATCCAGCGAGCCCGACTCGGAGAGTACCTCGGGCACAGACGCATCCCGCCGTCGATCGACTACTTCATCGAGGCATGAGTCTGGATCTGCTAGCGGATCCGTTCCGCTATCGGACCCACCAGCGGACCCACCCGCGGATCCACCAGTGGATCCCCCAGTTACTGCACAATGGGCCCCGGAGTACCCCCATACTCGGTTCCATCCGGTTACTGGGGAGTACATACGCGGACCCGCAGATCCTCCGATGGCACCAGAGAGGCCGAGAGGCGAGTTCCGACGAGAGCTATGACCCGCGGGGACTTCGTAAGTAAACTTAAGATAATTTATTAAATTTCTTTCATTTATTCAAGTTAATAATCCAGTCGTTTCTTCTTTGTAGGTTTTTTCCGTTTAATGTTGCCAGGGCTCTTGGAGAAATTATCAGGGCTAACTTCCATGGTGCCGACCTCAACTTTTTGTCGGTGCCCCCAAACTTGAAGTACGTCTGGCTCGACGAGTTGAGGGTATATATCTATATCTTCTGGTTAATTATTAGTTTCTCTTTAATCAACCATTTTTTAAATTACGTGATAATTGAATTTGTATGTTAGACGACGTACTGGTGGCCCCCCCCATCGCGAGGACGCGATCCGCAGGACCTACAGAAGCGCTTCCTCGAAGAAGATACGGGATATGATTCATGACCTAAAAATGGGGAATACGAGGCCGAATTGGATCCGGCAGGAGTATTATGAGGACCTCTTAGATATGATGAATACTCCTGCTTACAAGGAGAAATCGGAGAAGGCGAAGGCGAACCGACAGGCCGCGGGGCTTCATACTGGTGGATCAAGGTCCCACGCAGCGACGCTTGCAGATCTGGTGAGATACCGTAAATTTATTTCACTATCGAATTTGGTATTATTAATATACGGAGTTAATTAAGTTCTACGAAAATTTTATATGCAGGCCCAACCGGCGGTGAAGGAGGGAAGGGCGCCAGAATCGGTCACCATGCACGACGTGTTCCAGCATACGCACAAAAGACGGAAGGATAGGAGCTTCGTCGACGAGAGGGCCAAGGAGACTGATGTAAGTACTTATGTTTATGAGATTTACGTTAGAATTAAAAGTATTTGGACTATAACTTAGGTAAACTTAGGATTCACACTTAACTTAGTGAAACGTAGGATTTAGATTACAACTTAGGTAAATCTTATAATATAAACACATTCATTTGATAGGCTGCGTATCGTGAGGCCCTTAGTCGGGCTCAGTTAACTGATACCGAGGATGTCAGTGAAACGACGCCCGCCCGGACGCCCTCTTCTTTGGCCACTCGCAACGACTTGTTCGTAGATACCGTCGGCGGCTTTAAGAAAGGGCTCCTGTACGGAGTCGGCTCCCTAGGGCCGTTGCATATGGCGACTCAGAGATTTCCACCGACACCGCCTCCTCCCGCGGTCTTGGCAGACGATGATGTTAGGTCGCAGCTTACGCAGCTGCACGAGGCGGTGTCGTCCTTGCGGGAGCAAATTGCCTCGCACTTTTCGCCTCCGTCTGCTGCTGCCGGTCCGTCTGCTGCTGGTGTCGGTCCGTCTTCTGCTGGTGCTGGTGCTGGTGTCGGTCCTTCTTCCGTAGGTCATCTTTCTTTCAACCCTGCTGTCCCTCTGGTACCGACTCCGACTGTGACGACACTCCTTGATCTTATGTCGCCAGAGCAGCTACGCCGACTTCCGAGCAGTGTTTACGACGACTTGCCGCCGTACCTACTGGAGCAGTATATTCGTCGGTCGTAGCAGGGATTACCACCATCGGACAATCGAACTCCTCCTTCTCCTTAAAGTATTGTAATTAAGAAAATTTGGAATATTTATGGGAATGTTGGAATATTTGTGGGAATGTTGGAATAATTGTGAGAATTTCAGAATATTTGTGATAATTTTATATTGGTGTGCATTATATATTTCGTCTATGTGATTGTTGGATAATTGGTGTGCATTTTTCTGATTGTTTGGTCTATGTGATTGTTTGGTTTATGCATATTTGTGTGAACAGGGAAAGCTCTGTATTTTTTTCAAAAAAATCTCAATTAGCGACGGACTAGTGACCGCGTAGCGACGGATATTTCCAGTTTTCGACTACCTTTCGACGGAATATCCGTCGCTACCTGGAGATTTGAAAGTATTTCCAGTTAGCGACGGGTGATCGACGGGTTCGCGTCGGATAATCCGTCGCCAAGGTCCTGGAAATACATAATACGGCGGAATAGCGGCGGCACATCCGTCGCCAAGGTTCTGGAAATGCATCACATTTCCAGAACTATGGCGACGGATTATCCGTCACTAGTCCGTCGCTTCGTCGACGGATGAGCGACGCAATGGCGACGACTCATTCGTCGCCATGGTTCTGGAAATGCCAAGCATTTCCAGAACATGGTCGACGGATAATCCGTCAGTATTCCGTCGCCTTTGTTAGCGACGGCGGTCGACTGAATAGCGACGGAACGATACACTCTGATACGTTATTACGACGGTTTACCGACGGACAATTACATCGTTAGCTTCTACACAGTTCAGTATTTAATACCTGAAATGGACGAAGCCCGTCGGAATGTCGTCGCTAATACTTCGTATTGTGAAGTCAAAAAGCCGTCGCTATTCCGTCGCTTGACGACTACTTAGCGACGAGTTGATTGCCGACGGATTATTTTGGCCAAGATCCGTCAGTGATCGGTCGCTAATACAAATTTCCGACGGATGGGCGACGGATGTGGCCGTCGCTAAATGGACATATTTTGGTAGTGATTGAGGTATTGTCTGACCATCCAATCAAGCTCCAACTCCTCATCAAATATTATAGATTCACCTATAATAGGTAACCCTAGAATGTTTGTCACATCCGCTAGGGTGATGGTCATCTCTCCAACCGAAAGTTGAAATATGTTACGTCCTGGCAACTAACACTCAATGAGATTTAGGATCAAATCTCTATCGTGACGTATAAAATATAGCTCATCAACGTGCTGAAAGCTAAATGAATGCACCAATGACTCTTAACTCGGGAGTTAGCTTTCATTTACCTTTATTTTTCTTGTACCGCCATATGTCATACTCTCGCAATCACAAATCAACACTAGAATCATGTAGCTATATATAAAATATTTTTTTTTGTTATTTCTAGATATGTGGAAAATATACAATCATGTTATACTCTCGCAATCGCAAATCGACACTATACTAGTATGCACGCACATTGGACATATATTAACTTTTTTATTAACTTTTTTGTACTTGGGAAGAGCAAAAAACACCAAAAGCAAACTATGTTTTCTTTTAAAAAAAAATCTATATGTAACTACCTAGCTACTCATCAAATTTAATGAACAATTTTAATTAATAAATGTAGATAAGGATATATTTGGAAGAAAATTTTTTTTACGGTGAAGCCAATTTTTTTATTATTATAGTAGTAGTAGTCTATTCTACTATATAAAGGAAAGTAGGTTTCACCGTAAAAGTTTTTTTTTCCCCAAATATGTCCTTTACCTACCATTACTAATTAAAATTGTTCATTAAATTTAATGAGGGCTGCTAGGTAGTTATGTAAAAAAGGAAATGTAGGTTTGCTATTATGGTGGCTTTTGCTCTTCCAAAGTAAAAAAAAAAAGTTAATTAAAAGACATTTAAAATACGTGCAACACACGTGCATATATGCTATTATAAATAATAGAAAAAATTCAGCTTCACTGTGGAACTTTTGTTCCAAATATATCCTTACATATGATTACTAACTAAAATTATTCATTAAAGTTAATAGTGACATCTAGGTAATTACGAAAACTGTCTTTTGATCTTCCTAAATTTTATATATAACAATACTAATTTAATTAGAATATCAAGAAGGTTGTCTTTTAGCCTTCCTATGTAGTCGTAATAAATATTAGAACAATTACATCTTTTAACTTCCTAATAATAATAATAATAATATAAAATAATGTAATAATTTATACTATTATTATTTGTTCTTTTTAAGTAGTATGAAATACGTGCAACATATGTACGTGCATATATACTAGTAATAATAAAGAAGACTGATTATTTGTGGCCGAATAGCCTTAAAGACTTCTCTTATTAACACATTTATATATAAAAAATGAAATGATTAGGGTTTGTGTGTAATTGTATAAGGGTAGTCACAAATATAGGGTTTACAACAGATCCAATATTTGTACCAATTTTTTCATATATTTTTTAACTTTTATATATAATTAATATAATAATAATACCATTAAAAGTTTTTGATATCTTCCAATATAGTATAAAATTAAATATGTTTGTTATTAGTTTTTTTTTCTTTATACAATTTCAAAGAATTTTGGGATCCTCTACATAATTTCAAAATTTTGGTTTCTCCTTAAAAAATTTCGTATAAATAATGTATAATAACATAGTGTATATAGTGTATATGATTATATTAAAATAATTGTAAAGTAATTAATTTACTTAGAAATAAATAATAGTTGTTTATTGTTTGATGATAGATGGTGATGGCACCCCTTCCCAATTGATTGAGAATTGGAAGGGATCTAGTCATAGTGGCCATGAATTCACGGAGAAATAAGAAATCAAGAACCGGAAACGAAGAAGAAACAGGAAGTAGGGTTTTATTGATTTAGGAAAAAAGAACATGACAGTTATAATGGAAGTAAAAAAAAATACTTAACATTCTCCACACCCTTTTGATTGCTATTCCCTGGGCCGGCGGGCTAGCTGGGCGATTGCCCTAGGCCCCTCAAATATGATCCACGATTACTTGCTAGCCCAACCAGCCCTTGCAATGAAAAAGAAAATCCAAACAAGCTCTAGACCCACTTAGACGGTACTCCGCATTAATAACTTTAGTAGGAACACGATCCAAAGAGGACACCCACTTATACATAGTAAACTTTAGTAGCCAAAATGACAATAACAGGGTTCGGTTCGAACCATAGATCAAGAACCGCATTGAGAGACCCATTACCACGATATCAACTAATTCAATTGTTATTTTTTTTTTCAAATATATTTTATTATTCTAACTGTTACTTTGCCTTTTTGGCTCCAAATGATCTTGTTTTTATTTGTCTTGTTGACTATTAGGAAAAATGTATTGAGAGAGCCATTACCATGAGACCAACTAATTCGTTGTTATTTTTTTCAAATATCTTTTATTATTCTAACTGTTACTTTGTCCTTCGTCTCCAAATGATCTTGTTTTTATTTGTCTGGTTGACTATTAGAAAAAAATGTCACTATAGTTACTCAACTAGTTACTTTTTTTATCATCTTTTTGTTTGTTACTATTATTATTATTTGAGAAGATTTTATTTGTTAAATTGATTGATAAACTGGTATCAAAGAAAAATGGTGCTGTTATTGACACTCCTAAAATATCATTCTGCACTCCTCTTTAATTTTATATCATTCTAATTCCAAATATACCCATGCATTAAATATGACATTAATTTGTGCATGCATGAAGGGAGGAGTGCATGATGACATTTCAGGAGCGCCAATAGTGTTAATACAGGGACTAATTTGAAATTTGAATGTTAAAAAATTAAAGAGGAGTGCAGGATGACATTTTAGGAGTGCCAATAGCGATATTCAGGAAAAAATTCATAAAATTCATTTAGGAAAACATGATTTTTTTTTTTTTTTTTCCATTTACCCATTCGAGGCCTCACTTTGAAATCCTGCCCTAGCCCTGAGAATTCTCGGACCAGCCCTGGCTATTCCTCTCCTTTTATAGCCAGCCAGGAAGAAAGTTCTAACAGTAACTAACTAACAGTTTGGCTACTAAATGCCTGAACATGGGCTAAGCCAGTTTGGCTACCAACTGCCAGAACATGTGCTAAGCCTTGGCCTTGTGATACTCCCTCTCTGTCTGCAGTTTCCCCTGCTGATACTGATATACTTGCACTATAGTCACTAGTCGCTACCTGTTGATGAACTGCACCCTTCTGATACTGCACCCCACAATGCTGAAGTGAACTTGCTGCTATTGAACTGATGCATTTGGTCACTAGTTGATCACTATTGTAACAGAGAACAGAGGACTATGCCTCACTTGGCTCGCTGAAGTATGCTCCACTGGCTCACTGGCCACTCTGTTCAGTGCCAGTGGTCACACTGAACTGTTATATAGGCTCTCAGCAGTGTTAGTGTTTAACACTTTACTGTTTAGTTTAGGCTCGTATCAGATGGGTTGGAGTTATAAAACTTTGAGGATGAAATAATATGAAAATATTCCGTTTTGAGTCGTCAACTTGAGGGGAGATTTGAGGATAGGTTGGACCTTATGCCTCCAAAACTCTTTTCTTTGTGCAAATATTACCAATTATACCCTTTACCTTGTCTTACTTCTTTTCCATAAGAAACGTTGTGTTTGATTGGACTTTTTTTAAATGAAAAATATTTCCATCACAAATTTTTCACCAATATTGTGTCGTGTTTGATAACTTAGATTTTTCATGGAATTATTTTGCAAAAAATAACCATTTTTCATATTTTCTTCTAAAATAGTGGAAAATAAAACTGGTCCAACCCGAAAATATTATTTTCCATGAATTAATTTTTTCATAAAAATAAATCAAAATTCCATGGAAATTTGTTCCTAGTAAATTAATTCCATGGAATTAATTTATTTTCCACCTTCCAATTAATGTTCAAGTACCTTCACAAGTTACTATCCTTCAAAGGTTCAGGTATATCTTCACAAACATGTTATTTGCACAAGTCTATGAACACACAGCTAAAAAGCCGTTTGTCATCTTTAGAGATCTGATCAAGAGAGAACAACTCCCAATTGCAATCTTCCCAATTGATGGCACCTTCCATTTGTTCAATCAGAGATGACAATGTCAGTGAGGCCTTGGACCGCGGAGAAGATACCTGTTCCTGCATGAAGCTTTCGGCAGTGAGTGATGCCGAAAACGCACTGCTTGAAACTCATCTGCTTCTGCCGCTGGATGCTGACCTTTGGTATCGATGATATCTTCAGTTCTTCGATTTTAAGGCCTCCTCGTGCAACAACACGTTGCTGCGAAAGAGTGCAATGCAACACTCACTTGCTGCAAGCAGGCTTGCAGACAAAAAGCTTGTCAGTGTGATTTGTTGGAGTTGGACCTGGCCGAACTGATTCTCGAGTCCGTTGGTCAGAAGCGTGCAAACCTCGGTCCTCACTTAGTTCAAACTGTGTAACAACATGAGTAAACCGTCCAAACCAAGCACCTATCTACTTTGTGTAGATAACACACTTTATCCTCCCTTGCAATAAATCCAGGAGGTTGCATCACATAAACTTCTTTTTCAAGATCACCATGTAGAAATGCATTCTTCACATCCAGCTGAAGTAATGGCCAATCATAGCAGACTGCTAAGGCCAGAAGTATGCGCACAGAGGTCATTCTGGCAACACGAGAGAATGTCTCAAAATAATCTTCACCATTGGTCGGAAGTGTGCAAACCTCGGTCCTCACATAGTTCATGCTGCAGATCAGATAACAGGAGTAGTCTGGAAAATGGATCAATCTGGATCAGGTAACGCCTGCCACCCCATTTCCATATTATGCTACATGATTAACATTCACTTACAAACTTCAAACACAATAATACGATTATAGTTGCACTCTGTCATGAGCTACTCCATGCTTAATCTTCACGACCACAACCACTCTTTTGATAGCAATTATCATGTGTTGGGAAAGAAGCGCGGAAACCTTTCCCCAAACCGGAGAGTACCTGCGAGAGGACCGAGCAATACAACGCACGAACCCAAAAACAATCACACAAAATAATCCACACAGACACAGAGAATTTTTGACGTGGAAAACCCTTGCGAAAAAAACCACGGGACGATCGGAGTCAAACCCTGAGAAGCCTCCACTAATGGAATAGAAGAATTACACCCTCTACAAACTTCTCCCGATCCAAATCGGATCCCCACAACACTCAGAAGTAAGAACAATGATTACAAGGCTACGAAGAGCGAGAACGACGAGAAGAGATTACCCGTACGCGATCTCCTTCGAAAAACGACCTTCAATCCTCCGTCTTCTCTTCCGAAGTTGTAATGGCACTCTTGCCTCCTTCTCTCTCCAAGTTGTGTTACGTTGCGTTATGAATTAGGGTTGGAAAATCCCAACTTAACTCCCTAATCCCGCAGCCAACCTGGACCGTTGGATTAGATCCAGTGGTGAAAAATCACCCAAATTCCCGCATCAGCCCCGACGACACAGAGTTCGGCCAGAACTCTGTTGTCGGACATCCAGCACCTAACGCCAACATCCTGGAATGGCCAGACCGAGTTCGGCCCGAACTCGCCATGGGACCGAGTTCGGCCCGAACTCGGCAATCCCATTCCAGAACCTCCCTCTGGTCAGCAACAGCAGCAGCGACTCCGCGTCGCCTACTTCCCGAGCTTCTTCGACACACGAATGGCGCTCGTCGCACTCCGGGGTCTTCTCCACATAGGTTGGGAACCCCACCCACTCCAACAAATCTCCCCCTTCACAACTATGGGGAGGATGTCGTCATCCCGACGACCTGCCTGCAGTACTCAAACTTTCCCCTTGGTAGAATCTTCGTGAACATATCAGCTCCGTTGTCATCTGTATGAACCTTCTCAAGCTCCGCGTCCTTCTTCTCAACCATATCCCGTATCCAATGATATCGAGTCTCGATGTGTTTGGACCGGCTATGAAACGTCTGATTCTTCACAAGGTGAATAGCACTCTGACTGTCGCAAAGCAAAGTATACTGCTCTTGCTTCAGTTCCATTTCCTGCAGCAGCTTCTTCATCCACAGCAACTCCTTGCAAGCCTCCGTCGCCGCAATGTACTCTGCCTCTGTCGTCGACAAGGCAACACACTTCTGCAACCGCGACTGCCACGACACCGCTCCTCCCGCAAACATCATCACGTAGCCCGAAGTCGATCGCCTCGTGTCTACATCTCCAGCCATATCAGCATCGGTATACCCAACCAGCTTCGGCTCGTCACCACCAAAGGAAAGTCTCCAACCAGCAGTGCCCTGAAGATATCGTAGAATCCACTTGACCGCACTCCAATGTACCCTTCCAGGATTTGAAATATACCTGCTAACCGTACCAACTGCATGAGCAATATCTGGCCTCGCACACACCATGGCATACATAAGGCTTCCCACAGCTGAGGCATATGGAACCCGCTCCATATCTTCTTTTTCGTCCTCGGTAGATGGACACTACTCCTCAGTGAGCTTAAAGTGAGCCGCAAGAGGGGAACTCACTTTCTTCGACCCGTCCATCCCGAAACGCTGAAGTACCCGGTGAATGTACTTCGTTTGGGACAAGTGTAGCAGCTTGGACTCTCTCTCGGCTGATCTCCATCCTAAGAATAGTCTTCGCTGCGCCCAAATCCTTCATAGAGAAGGCTGCGCCCAGTTGGCGCTTCAGCTCCGCTATCCTAGTGGCATTCCGACCCACTAATAGCATATCATCAACATAGAGCAATAAAATGATGAAATCATCATCGGCAAAATACCTCACAAATACACAGTGGTCCGACGTCGTCCGTGCATAACCATGCTCTCCCATAAACGACTCGAACTTTCTGTACCACTGCCTCGGAGCCTGCTTCAGACCATACAAGCTCTTCCTCAACCGGCAGACCAAATGTGACTTGTCCTTCTCACAGAATTCCTCCGGCTGCTCCATGTACAACTCCTCCTCAAGATCACCATGGAGGAATGCCATCTGCTCGACCTCCAAGTCGAGACTGGCTACTAATGCTAGCACCATCCGAATAGACGAATGCTTGATGACAGGCGAAAAGATCTCATCATAATCCACGCCTTTCCGCTGACCGTAGCCTTTAACTACCAGCCTCGCTTTGTATCGAGGGCGAGTAGCATCATCCGTCTGCTTCACTCTGAACACCCATCGATTCTTCAAAGCCTTCTTGCCCTTTGGCAACCGCACCAGAACATAAGTGGAATTAGTGTGCAAGGAGCTCATCTCCTCCTGCATAGCCTCCATCCACTCATGCCTGTGTTCGTCTTCCATAGCCTCTGCAAAACTTTCGGGCTCTCCCCATCAGTCAATAGCACATACTCATCTGGTGAGTATCTCGTAGATGGTCGACGATCCCTGTCACTCCTTCTCAAAGGAACCACTAGTGCTGGCTGTATACCAACAGCCTCCTCCCCTTCAGGAACTGCCTCTCCGGCATGCTCATCCTCCTGAGGGACACCCTGACCACCATCAGCAGGCTGATGATCAAGGTTGGGAGCAACTCCATGTACCGGCTCTCCCATAACTGGATCCTCTGCGATGTCCTCTGGAAACTGCTCGAAGCGAAATGACTCTAACTCAGGCAATTCCTCAGCCTCAGAAGGCGTCTCGGAATCCTGAGTGTTGGTCATGGTCTGATCCTCGACGAATACCACGTCCCTGCTTCTGTAGAGCTTTCCTTCCACTGGGTCGTAGAGTCTATAGCCAAACTCATCCCGACCGTAGCCAACAAAGACGCATCGTCTCGTCTTCGGCTCAAGTTTGGTCCTCTCGTCCTTCGGTACATGCACGAAGGCCTTACAACCAAACGCCCGCAGGTGATTGTATGACGGCTCTTTGCCGTACCATACTTTGTCAGGCATATCACCCTGCAAAGGAGCACTAGGAGACAAATTAATAACATAAGCAGCTGTGAGAAGAGCCTCACCCCAGTAACTGCCCGGCAAGTTTGCTTCTGACAGCAAACATCGCACCCTCTCCATCAGTGTCCTGTTCATGCGCTCCGCTACACCATTGAGCTGAGGTGTCTTGGGCGGAGTCTTCTGGTGTCGTATCCCTTGCTCTCTGCAATACGCATCAAAGGGACCGATGTATTCGCCGCCATTGTCGGACCGAACACACAACAACTTCTTGCCCGTCTCCCTTTCAACAGAGGCCTGAAACTCCTTGAAAGTAGGCAGCACCTGATCCTTGGTCTTTAAGGCATAGACCCAAACCTTCCTGGAACAGTCATCAATAAAGGTTATAAAGTAAGAAGCACCACCAAGAGATTTTACCTTCATATGGCCGCAGACATCCGAGTGAATCAACTCGAGCAACGCCGGCTTCCTCGAACTTGGGTGACTTTGGAAAGACACCCTATTTTGCTTCCCAGCTAAACAGTGCGTGCACTTCTCCAACTTTGTAGACTTGAGCCCCGGAATCACCCTCCTGTTCATCAAGTAGCTTATCCCCTTCTCGCTGATATGGCCGAGCCGCCTGTTCCACAACTCGGTAGACGCATCACTGACTGCGTTCACCTCCTGTGCCCCCTGTGCGCTCCCCTCCATATAGTAGAGACCGGACTTCTTGCTTCCTCTGGCAATCACCATCGAACCCCTGGAAAGCTTCCACTGACTATTCCCGAAGAGACTGAAGAATCCCTCGTCATCCAACCTTCCAACCGACACCAGGTTGAAACGGATATCAGGGACATGACGAACATCCTTGAGAACAAGAACCGCATCCGTCTTCGTTCTCAAATGCACATCTCCAACGGCAACCGCCTTCGACACGTCTCCAATGTCCATCTTCAACACTCCACAGTCGCCTGTTGTGTAAGTGGCAAACAGTGCCCTGTTGTGAGATACATGTGCTGAAGCCCCTGAGTCCACCAGCCAAGAATTGTCATCGCAGGCGAGGTTAGTAATGACCTCATCACCTACGACGATCATATCGCCTCCATGCATCGAGGCCGCCGCTGTAGTGTTCTCTTCTTGCTTCCCCTTGTCGCCCTTCTTCTCTTTCTTCCAAGCGAAACAGTTCCGCTTGATGTGGCCCTTCTTACCACAATGGTAACACTCTGAGTCCTCGTAACGACCCTTGGACTTCCCCCTGCTCTTGTCTCTGCCACCACCTGGACCCCTGCTTTTGCCCCTTCCGCGGCTCTCTGAAACAAGTGCCTCTGAGTGGTGGGATGTGGATGAAGTGCCCTGAGAACGTCTCCGCATCTCTTCATTCAACACCCCGCTCTTGGCAAACTCCAGACTGACCACGCCCTCTGGAGCAGAAGCGATCATAGATACTCGTACGGTCTCCCACGAGTCTGGCAAAGTACACAGCAGCCACAGTCCCTGAACTTCGTCGTCGAACTTGACTCCCATAGAAGATAGCTGGTCAACCACGCCCTGGAACTCACTCAAGTGGTCCGAAATAGACGCTCCATCCTTGTATCGCAGACCCATCATCGTTCGGATCAGGAACAACTTGTTTACCCCGGTCTTTTTCGCATACAAGGATTCCAGCTTATCCCACAACGTCTTCGCGTGCTCAATATTGGCAACGTGGTTGTACACGTTCTCGTCCACAAACTGTCGTATGTACCCACACACTTGTATATGCTCGAATGTCCAGTCCTCCTCGGATTTATCACTGGGCTTCTCGGATGCAAACACGGGTAGATGCAGCTTCTTGACAAACAGCAAATCCTTCATCTTGCTCCGCCAATAATGATAGTTGGTGCCGTTCAGGTTCACCATGCGCACTGGCTTCGCGTCCATCTCTCCTCTCTGGTTTCTCTGTCAACTACTGACACTCCTTCTGAATTACAGAACCTGGCTCTGATACCACTCTGTTGGGAAAGAAGCGCGGAAACCTTTCCCCAAACCGGAGAGTACCTGCGAGAGGACCGAGCAATACAATGCACGAACCCAAAAACAATCACACAAAACAATCCACGCAGACACAGAGAATTTTTGACGTGGAAAACCCTTGCGGAAAAAACCACGGGACGATCGGAGTCCAACCCTGAGAAGCCTCCACTAATGGAATAGAAGAATTACACCCTCTACAAACTCCTCCCGATCCAAATCGGATCCCTACAACACTCAGAAGTAAGAACAATGATTACAAGGCTACGAAGAGCGAGAACGACGAGAAGAGATTACCCGTACGCGATCTCCTTCGAAAAACGACCTTCAATCCTCCGTCTTCTCTTCCGAAGTTGTAATGGCACTCTTGCCTCCTTCTCTCTCCAAGTTGTGTTACGTTGCGTTATGAATTAGGGTTGAAAATCCCAACTTAACTCCCTAATCCCGCAGCCAACCTGGACCGTTGGATTAGATCCAGTGGTGAAAAATCACCCAAATTTCCGCATCAGCCCCGACGACACAGAGTTCGGCCAGAACTCTGTGTCGGACATCCAGCACCTAACGCCAACATCCTGGAATGGCCAGACCGAGTTCGGCCCGAACTCGCCATGGGACCGAGTTCGGCCCGAACTCGGCAATCCCATTCCAGAACCTCCCTCTGGTCAGCAACAGCAGCAGCGACTCCGCGTCGCCTACTTCCCGAGCTTCTTCGACACACGAATGGCGCTCGTCGCACTGCGGAGTCTTCTCCACATAGGTTGGGAACCCCACCCACTCCAACATCATGCTCATTCGATCTTATTTGTGTCGACAAACCAAAATCCATCTTCCTCGAGAACATTCCTAAAGCTCGGAACAAGAGTGATATATAAGAGACTGAACCCTATTGTCAAGTTGAACTTTTAACTTGCCAAAATATTTCCATAATTCAAATATCTGGAACTTTACCAGTACCAAGCAAAAACTTTAAACCCAAAATTTACCAGATATTATCAAAATTGAAGTAGCAGAACTGTTATTGCAACATAACCTGGCTTTTCGAGCCTTATACATAAGCTTACAGAAAAACATATATAAAACCCTCAGTTCCCTTCACAAGAAACTTAAATTGAAGGGTCTTCCCGACAAGGTTATTTTACTGGTCGCAAGCTCTTCCCCAAAATTATTTCGTAGCGCCGTTGGCAACCGTCTCTCCATCCACAGCCAAAGGAACGGAGTTTGCCTGAAAAGAAAATGAATTCTAAATCAACCCCCACACCTTGATTACAAAACAAAGTATGCAAGCTTTTAATCTCACGGTGTCTAAAAAAAAGTAATTTCTAAATGCACTCCACATTTTACTCCAGGACAGCCCAGTCCTAAAGAATTTGAATATTAAGATAGACTGTGAACGAAGTTGGCAGTCCTCCTTAATTTAGGACTGCTAACTTTGTTGGCAGTCCTAATGAGTTGTCCTGAAGTAAAATGTAGAGTGCCTTTAGAAGTTACCTAAAAAAACAACTCACCAAGTCTCGGTATTTAAGTGCATAAAACATCTCGAGGTAACGACGAGTCTCGAGCCTATCCAACTTGGAGACAAACTTCCAGAAGCCGTACACACCAGCCAATGTCATCATCTTCTCAGAGTAGAGCTTCCAAGTGTACCTAAGCGCGAAGATCAATGCCAATAAGTAAGCTCCTAGTTAGTCTAAAGGAATTCTTACTCCATACTGTAAGCCTTTGAATTTACTCTACCATGAGCTGATGAACATCAATTTAAGGATTCTATTAATAGTTAACTGTATGGTAAGTAAATCATGTACAATGTAGTGTAAGGAGAAAGCAAATGCATATGTAGTATCAAGTCCAAAGTAATGTCGATAATTAGCTTACTTCTCTTCGATACGCTTCAATCCCCCTGCAGAAATCTTGTCCCAGTGTGTCGGATCCTCCCTGCACTTCTCGAAGAAACTGACCAGCAGTTCAGCAGCTTTGTCCCCCTGGTAGGGATCAATGTGGTAACCCGAGACCCCATTCACTATGATCTCTGCCGGCCCTCCATAAGCAGTGGCGAACATGGGCAGACCGCAGGTCATGGCTTCAATAACAGTGAGCCCGAACGCTTCATAAAGGGCAGGCTACAGAAAAAACAATAATTATAAACCTATTTACTGAAATATAGTTATGTTACTGAGGTTATAACTATATTACACTTTTCATATAGTTCTTGTACTTAATATAATTTACGGATTTTAAGTGGTGAACTGGGGGGGTCCTAAAATTACATTACCAATTTACATTGTAAAACAACTTTTTATATATTATACTTCAATCGTTTTAACACTGATATATACATTTATTATCAAGAGTACACTATATGTAATTTAACTTGTTCTCTTGAAAGAAATTCAGTGAAGTCAACAATAATCAAACTGAGTTAACAAATGATGAATACTAGCAGTACGAACAGTATGATTTACTGGTGGCACATATTACCTTGTAATATTACATACCTAATATTAGTCATACATCTGGGATAAAAAGAAAAGTATTATTGTAGATATATAATCCCAGAGTTGAACGATGTAAATACACTATGGCAATTTTAGTTACAGAACAATGAGATTACAATTTGCAATTCTTATAATCTTAGCCAATATGGCACGTATCTTGTAATATTACATACCTAATATTACATATTACCTTGTAATAGTTACAACACTATGGCACATATTACCTTGTAATATTACATACCTAATGTCAATAATAATAATAATGAGTAGTCATAATTCTTGGATAAAAAGAAAACTATTATTGTAGATAGTTTCAACACTATGGCAATTTTAGTTACAGGACAATGAGATTACAATTTGCATTTCTTATAATCTTAGCCAATATAGCTTGTTATATGCGATAGTTTCAACAATTAACACGATATCCAGATAAGAAGAACATTAATACCTGAACAAAAGCTCCCCTGGTGTCAGCAATGCAACGGTAGAGCTCACCGTTACGAACGCGGTTCATCTGCGCAGAGATCCAACGGATGTGGCCATCCAACTTGTACTGATCGATGAGCCTGTACATCTTCTTCTTCTCCTCCTGCTCTTCAAGATCCTTGGACTCCTTCTTGTGGTCTCCAGCCACCACCACAAGGTTGACAAGCTCCTTCAGACGGGGATTCTTGCCATACATCTCCACCAAACCCGTTATGTTCTTCACTCGGTCCAACCTTGCCATCGAAAATATGATGGGCTTGCTCCTGTCCTTCAACACACCCCTAAAGGAGAAAAAAAAAGGATCCATTTTACTACATTATGTGATAGAGATACATCAGAATCAATCTCTTGATTACTGGCACGATAAGATAATATTTAGTTGTAAATGCTCCTTAATTTATTCCTTCTTTCTCTCAATGGCTTATTTTCTTTTTCAAATTGTTACATTTTGTATTCCAGACATAACTACGATAGTTATTGTTACTCTTTGTATTCCAGCTGTAAGTTGTATATATATACGACCAATATCTATAATGATATTCAAGCTTCATTTTCAATCACAATCAATATTATTTCCTCTTATATGGTATCAGAGCGACGAACTAGGAAAGGCAAGAGGAGAGCTCACTTGTGCTCAGAGTTATCCACAGGGTTGTATAGTAGTTCCTCAATCTCAGCATGGAGGGCAGTGAGCCTCCTGCTCTCTTCGGAGTAAGGGAAGTAAATGGACATGTCTGCTCCAGGAGAGACTATATTGAACTTTGGATCGAACACATCGATCCCGTGAACCACACGGTAGAGACCGGGAAGGGTGAAGGCGGTGTGCGATTCGTATTGCCCCACAGTATCCTTACTGCAAAAATAGATATCAACATATGAAGAGACCTATTTCAAGGAAAGTAATTACCGGTATAAAAATTCTCGCGAGGATGAACAATACCTGCCGGCAATCTCCTGGAAGGTGCTAGTGATGATGAAGTCGGTGTGATTCATGGCGATCAAGTCGGCCGTGAATTGGCAGGAGAAATGGTACTGTTTCTCAAACTTCTTCCAGTAGAGATCAGAATTCGGGTACTTGGTTTTCTCCAGAGCATGGGCAATGGTGCACTATACAGACGAGGAAACAAGTGTAAGGTTTACCAAATCAATTGAAGAATAGTAGCTGCAAGCCTGCAATAGTTGTGTAGCTAACTGGGAGGAAAATTGCAAAATGAAGTTAAAAAAAAAACTTGTCGCCGATAAGTTTAGCAACTCCTATGTTAAGAGCAAGATTCCCGGTATCGGAATCGGTATCAGATCCTTCCTGTGAGTATTGACATTATCGACAGTTTCGGATCTTTTGGTATCGGAAAGCAAATAATTATTAATAAATTTAGAGAAAAATATTTTAGACATTTAGACTTAATTTTAAATATTTTTTGTATTGTTTCATATTAATTTTCAAAGAGAACAAAATAATAGTCACCCTTGATGATTGGTTTACCTACGAAAGATAAGTTTTCTTCATTTACATCTTTTGCATCCTTGCTTATTAGTCTTTTTAGTCCAATTTTTTTGCCGAATTGACAGGGAAAGAGACTGTTGATGTCGGTATTGGTCAGTATCGATATCGGTCGATTTCGGATCGGGACATGCCAAACCGTATCGGTATCGATTGTATCGGATGCCGATACTGCAAACTATGGTTAAGAGTTATGCGATTTCTATCACCGCAAGATACAATAAGATGGGTAAAGGATACATTTTCCATTATCCTCATGTACAACATGTTTGAGTGCCAAATTTTCTGTTAGGCCAACTTAGAGTCTAAATCCTTGAGTCAGAAAAAGAAAAACATAGTAACAGCAGATCCACAGGTATCTGATATCTTGATACTTTTATTGAGATTCAGTAGTAATAATTATAGCTACCAACCTGAGTCACTCCTAGCTTATGTGCCAACAGAGTGGCTACTAGATTTCCGTCACTGTAATTTCCAATGATAAGATCAGGAGTACTCCCCTGCAGTTCTCCCGCTAACTCGTTTGCAACATCCTACAATGAAACCATAGATATCAATACGATTTCCGAACTATTTGAAGTACAGAAAGGTTAGATATAGTTTGAAAGAGTAGATATTTACATCGGTGAAGGTCTCCAGATATGGCCACACTTCAAAGCGCGAGATCCACTTGCGGAGGATCCCCTTCTCAGTTCTGAAGGGCACCCGAAGGATGCTCGTGTGGTCAGTTCCAATGACCTTCTCTAGGCGCTGGCCGCAAGTTGTTCCTACTGCATCGGGTAGCAGCCGAGTCACCTATAGAGCGCAAAAGAACATTGTAAGTATTTGAGATGAAGAAGAAACTAAACATTAACAGCAATGGCAACCAGAGTTCTGAACTTACTATTAGGATACGAGGAGTGATATCAAGACCTTGTTGCTTAATTCTAAGGAGCATCTCACTCTCCATGGCACGGACTTGATCCAAAATATATACAATCTAGAGAAACAAACACCATAAGTAGATTGAATTATAGGCGAAAATGCTGCAGTTTAAGAGTCTCACTTGGCCACCAGTGTCGGGATAGCCCAAAACATTAGCTTGCGCAAAGTAGCCATGTGGGGAAAGGATCACGACGTTGAACACCATGGGGATCCTACCCAGGAACTTCTCCAGGGTGCACGGGTCGGGTGCCTCGAGGAGATCATGGAGTAGGTGGATGGTGTCGGACACGCGCTCAGCAGTGTCACCCCAGCCCTTCTCGAGACCAAGCTCTTGGAATCTAGCATATTTTGTGTACGGAACTTTAACATGTTAACAAACATGGATTATCCTGGAAAATAACTAGACTGGTCAATTTACCTGTGGGTGAACTCAGAGCATGGAGTGTCCGGTGGGAGTGCCGCGAGATGTTTCTCAGCTTTCCTTAGTGCAGATTGCAGGGCGCTAAGGCTCTGAATTCTGTCGTTCAGCATCATTGTCTGCAAAAAATTTCATCAATATTAGTTTAGCATTCACACTGCTCGAATAATTTTTACAGATCTAACCATGTCCCTCTTCATATTTCAGTACATGGGTTGGTAATACCTTTTGTTGGTTTCAATTGCTAAGAATTTAAATGTACAACAGTTATTTTGTAAGAATGAAACCAATTGATAGGAATCAATGAGGACTTATATTTAGTTGGCAGAATTTAACTATCGGAAAATTTCGTACAAAAGGAAGATGTTCTTAGTATTTGCAATGAGAGAAAAGTTTTTCCAAGTTTACAATTGTGAGAATAAGACGCCAAGTCCCGTGACATATGGAGTCATGTGTCATCTCCCGTGGCGCCCCATAGGGAGGGGAGTAATAGGGCGACGTCTCCCATGGCGTCTTTATGGCTGATAAGTGGGGCACCAACTCGGTTGGCGCCTCCTAAGAATGATAGGGTGTATGGCGTCAACTCCCGTGGCGCCCCGTAGAGTTAATTTAAAAAAAAAAAAGCAAACTGAAATCTGTGATTGGAGGAGAGTTGGAAGAATACATCTAACTCATCGTAACTCATCGTGGCGCCTCACAGGAGTTGGCGCCCCCACACCCCACCTCACTCCTTGCTGCCAATGGGACATCATGGGAGTTGGCGCCTGACCCAATACTCCCTATGGGATGCCAACTCCCATCCTCCTATGGGACGTTATGGGAGTTGGCGTCTCTTACTACAATTGTAAATTTGGATTTTTTTTCCTCTCCACCGCAACCGCAAATACTACAAACATGTCCACTCTGTACGGAATTTTCTATTTTAACTTTCAAAGTCACATACTATCTTCCATAGATTCTTTAGTAGTCATAATTCATTCTTATTATTTGCTTTACGCGAAATTAGAACGTGCGTAAGACTTGATTTGAAAATTTGGTAACGAAAGGGCAAACATGAGATACAAAATTAGGCGTTAAAATGTATTATAACTCGGGGGTCCAATTTTACTACCAAGGTTAAGAAAAGTAAGTAGTTAAATATGAGAAACGACTTAGAAGTAGGTAATTAAAGAAATTTACCGTCCCCTTGTAGCTATGCACTCGGAGAAAATTCAGAAGTGGGTACATGCTCTCCTTGTCATGGAACAACTTCGAGGAGAGGTGGCGATTTAGGAACTGCCCACCGTTCCCAATCGATTTCGAAAGCGAGGGCTGAGGGAAAGAAGCGTTGAAGGGCTCGAAGTCCACCTCAAGAACAAAGTTCTCTTTGGAGCTGTCAAAAGGGATCCATATGTTAGTATGTTTGATGTGCAACTATGATAACTTGAGGAATTTGAGACCATAGAGATCAAAGTACTGACGCCCCATCTGCGAGCTCTTCCTTGAACTGTAAGTACTCGGGCACGGTCAACTCCTCCACAGCCGCTTCACTGACGACGTTCACACGAACGTACTCCCAGACTCCAGGCCTCGGACGAAGGGCAAGAGCAACCAATGGAGGTATTACTATAGCCTCCTGCACTCACACAAGAGAGAAAATTTCAAGAAATATGTTGAAGATACAAAAGGTTCACGAACAACTCATGAATTTTCGGAACATGTAACTTGAAGTTTCTCATAATGTTAATAATAGTATTGAAAAATTATCACTTGAGATAAAAATGGTGGAGAAATTAAAATGTAGAGTTCATAATAACCAGCCATATCAAACCTGAGAGGCTCTCAAAACATCCTCAAAGCCATCCTTGAGCTTATCTTGATCCTCCTTCGGGATTATCGCTTGATACTCAGCGAGAAGCTGATGTGGTTGAAGTATTCCTTTTCCCTGCTTAATAATCCTGTAATTTAAAGGAAAACAATGACCTCATAACCAAATCCATTGATCCAAGGAGAACTGGAATTGGTCAAGCTAGCTATTCTTCTCGACTCAAAACAATGAATCATCAAGAACATAAATGTGAGGATTCAAGTGCTATTCCGATCTCATGTCTGTGTCAGACACGGACAGGACAAGGAACACTCAACAATTGGTGCTGTAACCATGTCACCGTGTCCGTTTTGTTTCCGTATCCACTTGTGTCCGTGTGACAAAGTTCGAAATTTTGGTAGCAGGAAAACAGAGACGAGGTTAAGACCTTGTGAAGAGTGCACGTAGTTCGTTGGTATGAGCCGACAGTGTGTCACTCAGCCGATCCTGAATGCCGTGAGGGAGGTTCAGTGAACCCATCTTTTCCTAACTGCAATATAATCAGAGAGCAAACTGCATTAGTAAGAACTATACTTACTACTTAGCCAAAGGAGAAATAACAACATGCATGGCCCAACCTCTGCTTCAAAAGCAAAAAAAAAAAAGGCCTGTTGTTTTTAGATGATGTAGATGAAATCAAATTAAATACAAACAAGAGTTGAGAAACTGAAATTTTACTATAAAAGGGATTTTTCCGACTTCGTCTGCCAAAAGGCGAAGTCTGCGTAAAATCCTAAAATTGAAGTTATTCAAAGAGTTATTATATAGCAAGCGATCAAATGACATCCATAGGAAAATCCATTAAAAGAGATTTAAAAAATCAATAAAATTTGTAGGGGAAAGAGCCAGGAAGGAAAAATGGAAATTTAGACAATAACAGGAAAAGTAGGTGATGTAACTTAGAGAAACTTCAATATCCTAAAGATAGGCCTCCATTGTCTTGAAACATTGAAGTTGGCTAAAACCTCAAGAACTTAAAATCTCCATTTAACCAGATGGATCATGGATGTCAAGAGTTTAATATTTCCACAAATATAAATTAATAATCTTAAATGTAGAGGAATTTTTTTGTTTTATCTCACAAAAGTAGGCTAAAATTGATGGAAGAAGTTTGCTTCCGCAAATAGACCAGACATGATAAAAGAGAGATTAAAATCAACTACCAGCTCCAGAACCACAAGAAATCATTCATAATTAGTAGCAACAAATGAACTGATCGTTCGCAAAGCATTGACATTATTCTTCTACTTACAGAATCCTAGCCTAGTAGTACCTACATGCATAATCAAGAACGCCCATAATCCATCAATGTGTCAATGCCATAAGACTCAAAAATAGTAACAAAAAATAACTATGGCTAAATTACAACTTGATACCCTCAACTATTCGAGTTTTTCAACTTAATAACCTCAACTTTGCCAGGCATCAACTTGATAGCCAAATTTTTTAAATGACGAAATTATCCTTCATCTCTCCCCCTCCACACCCTCCCCCCCATGGCCACTGGCTGTCTCCTCCCCCGCCGCCCTCCTCTTCCACCCCCACCCCCACCCCGGCGGCTGAACCACCCTCGCGCCCCTGCCCCCTCCTGGTGCAGTCGCGACGCAGAGAGGTGGTCGGAGGACACGACGGGTGAGGGGCGGCGGGGGGTGACAGTCGGTGGGGGAGGGAGGGTGAGAGGAGGGATAATTTAGTCATTTTTGAAATTCTGGGTATCAAGTTGATACCTATCAAAGTTGAGAGTATCAAGTTGAAAAACTCGAATAGTTGAGGGTATCAAATTGTAATTTAGCCAAAAACTAAAGAAGAACGAATTCATCGCCATTATATAGAAAGACTAATAGAATTTACATAGCGAGAGGATCAAGGAAGACCAGATTTCAAAACAGTATTCTTCTTCTTAACTTCTTCTTCTTCTTCTTCAATTCTTCTTCTTTCTCCACCAGAGATGAAGTTGAGCGCAAAGAAACACCATGGTACTTAAAGCCGACATTAATGAATTAGGTCGATATATAAGAAGACAACAAGTACCAACTCAGCAAACAAAGAAGCCCATGGGAAGAGTTACAGAAACCATCGTCTCCTCTCTCTCTCTCTCCTAACGATACGTGTTCGAATCCTAACAGAGCACAGTAACGTTTTTCGCAGACAAAAGCTGATGTGTTTCGGATCAACCTATGCTTAACCAGAAGCATAAAATTAAATCTTAAGTTGTCACTTGTAAAAAATCTAAGTTTTTTACTTGACCATAATTATAGTAAGATTTCTGTAGAGAAAACAAGAATCTAGAAAGTTTTTAAGCACTATTTTCCTGCATGGATTAAACATAACTATGAAGATCGGAAGCAAAGAGAACCTTTTTTTTTTACCAACTATTGTTTACAGTAACCTTGATTCTGGAACAGGACCAAAGAACAATTAATTGCAACTTGTAAGCAAAGTAACATGGACAGATGCATCGTGCAGTACACATGTCAGACACGACACAGACACTCGTAAAAAAATCAGTGTCGTGTCGTATCGTATCATATTTGTATACATGCAACCAAGATTTCCATGCAAAAGAATGTTAAAAATCATACAGAAAAATTAGACTAAGAGTTCCACAGAAGCAATAACAATCTAGAAATTAATAGAATCAAACATAAATTTTACTACGTAATCATACTAACAATGATTCTGGAATAGAGCAGTACTGGGAATATTGATAACAGAGTACTTTTCACACCAAAAGCAAGAGAAAGTAAACTATAACTTGTCCTAAAAGATCTAGTTGATGGCAACCTTTTACAATGATATAATGAAAATAAAAATTATGGCAGGAAATGTTTACTCTTATAGAGTTGGGTTTCCTGGAGCAAAAGAAACCACACATTTATTTGGCAGGGGAAGGTGACATATACCTTCCATTTTCAAAGGCTCTTTTTGGTAAAAATAGAAGGAAAAAAATGATAATTGCAAGATATTAACTATAACTTGTTCTCCAATTTTCTACAAAATATTTAGCCAATAGCACATGACATGCATGGAGTTGCTAAAATTGCACTTTCCCTCTCAGGACGTTTAAGTATTTTGTATAAGAATAAGAGTGGTGTAATATTTATTGAGTATAAATATTACTCCCCAATCAACTCTAGCTCAAGTGGCCGAGGTGGACGGCATCATCCATCTAGGATGTGGGTTGGAGGAAGCAATTTAATTTCCAAGAAAATTAAATTGGCTGCGTTGCGGGTCAGTGTTGGCTAGAAACACGCAGCGGTGGAGTAGGCCTTTGGACCACATGAAGTGGGCCACCTGATCATGGTGCAGGCCTTAATTTAGACCGGAGCGGGGGTGCATCGGTACGGCAACGGGCCGAACAGTGTGGACCGAGTGCAATGGTGGAGCAGGCTTTTGGGCCATAGGCGGACCAACGAGCCATGGTCCAGGCCTTCGGGCCGTGAGCAAGCGCACGGGCCGGATTGTAAGCCTATAGACCGACTTTTGAGCCGAATTGTAAGCCTTCGGACATGAGATTAAGACCATTCTAACTTAGACAAGTATAATGCTATTATTTTTCTCCACTTCAAAGAGAGAAACCAATATACAGAAGAATAAGACGAAAAAAAAAAAGAGCATCAAATATTAATTTGTAGTTGGTGTAACTAGTTATGTCAAACAAAAATACTAGGATTAATTAGACAAGTATTATGTCGAGTGATAATTACCTTGTTAAAAAAGAACCAAGTGATACCAATGTAAGAAGAAGTAAAATATAGAAGAATAGAGAGGTGGTGTAGAGAAATGGGAGGTTGGAGAGCTCTTTATATACACGAGAGAGAGAGAGAGAGAGAGAGAGAGAATCCAAACTACTTAATTATTGTGTTGTGGTGACTATTACTGTGAGAGTGACCAAATCTCGAGCTATTTGTTGCACGAGGAGAGAGAGAGGTCACGTCCCTCTCAAAAGATGCCATTCGTCCATAGAGCTAGCTGCACGAGAGCCGACGTGTATGTGTGTGTTCATGGAGTGTTTCCTTGGACTTGTTTGGTAGCCGGATTTTACTATTTGAATTTGGATTTGAAAATTCAAATCCAACTCCAACCAAACATAGGATTTAAATTTATGATTAATAATTAAATTATAGTCATGATCAATAATTAAGTTATTAATTAATTATGATTAATTATAGTTATTATTATTTATAAAATTAATAATTAACGATTAGTAATTAATAATTGACGATTAGTTATTATTAATTATAAAATTAATAATTAATGATTAGTTAATTTTTAAATAAATAACGATTAATAATTAAAGATTAATAATTAAAGATTAATAATTAATAATTAACGATTAATAATTACTAATTAATAACTATAAATTATAATTAACGATTAATAATTAATAATTAACAATTGATAATTTTTATTAACAATTATAAATTATAATTATTGATTAATAATTAACGATTAATTAACTATAAATTAAATATTTTAAAAATAGTAATTATAAATTAATATTATTATGATTAGTATATTATTAATTAAATTATTATAAAATATGATTCTAATTGTGATTAAAACATTATTAATTAAGATTATAATAAAATAGTTATTAACAAATTATTAATTAATATTATAATAATAATAATAAATTATTAATTAATATTATAATAATAATATAATAATACTAGTAAATTATGATTATAAACTAATTAACAAATTATTAATTAATATTATAATAATACTAATAAATTATTAATTATGATTATAGCGAAATTAACTAATTAACTATTTTTTTAAATTAATAATACTATATTTTTATTAATTAATAATACTAATAAAATAGTTATTTTTTTATTAATTAACTAAACTTTAACGAAATTATTAAAGAAGAAATATTTTTAACGAAATTATTAAAGATTAACTAATTTTTAATTTACTAATTTTTAACAAAATTATTAAATAATAAATATTTTAACGAAATTATTAAAGAATAATTATTTTTTTCCTCCAAAATCCAACCAAGTCCAAGTTTTGGATTTTGTCATACTTTCCATATCCAAATCCATCTCCAACCAAACATAGGATTCCATGGATTTGCCTTCAAATCCATAAAAATCCAAATCCCACCTCCAAATACGGTTTACCAAACACACCCTAAGGGCATGTTTGACAATTGGGTAACGGTTATGAGGTGTTTTTAGAGTATCGATTATGAACGGTTATGAGGAATTCGATTTTGGATGATTTTAATAGCAGTTTTTAAACCAGTCCAATACATGCTTAGTAATTCACTAACGAACGGTTCTGAAAGTTTTTTACACGAATAAAATTAAATAAGGAAAGGATATTAGTAGTTATAATTATATATTTTTGGTAAAAATATAAATGAAATAGAATAATATAATCCCTCAAAATCCATCGATTTGAGGTGTTTATAAAGCCATCCAAAATTACATTACATTGATTTTGGAGGATTTTTGAGCCGACTAAAATTAGTACCTCAAAAAAATTAACAAGCAAAATTTTGTATAAACGGTCGGTTCAAAAATATTCCAAAATATTTTAAAACCGATAAAAATAATGTTACCAAGCAGACTCTAATGCACTAAAACATACTTTTTGGGCATTACTGATTTGCAGTTCTTACTTAGTTTAGGAATTAAAATTTTGGCACTCCTAATTTTATACAAACTGTCAAAATTTTATAAAGTCTTGGATATATACAAAATTGGTCAAAATTTTGATAGTTCTGTTTTTTTTTTCTTTTTTTTATAGAACCGAATATATACATAAAACTGTCAGAATTTTGTCAGTCCCGAACTATAATTCTTATAGTGTCCTTAGTAATTGTCTTTTCTTCTTTCTTAGTTGAAGCTCTTTCGGTGATGCTTGAAACCAAGCTCAAGCGAGACACGCAACTCATAGTGATCTCCAAGGCGGTGGTCTTAGATGTTGACTCGAATATGATCTGGCCCCGAGACAATTTCATCGAGACACGACTCATTGCTAATTAGGGGAAGAATAAAGAAGAAAACTAGAAAGAGATTCGAAACAAAAGTCTTTGACACGTTGTACTTGTAGCATCCGCAGAGGAAATGGCAGAGTTCTAAGAATTGGAAGACTCAGCAAGCACCTGCAGCATAAAAATCAACATCCGGAGAGGAAGGAGAAGATTCTAAAATTGGAATACTAGGAAGCACCCGCAGCATAAAATCAATATGCGGAGGGGGAATTACAAGGCGCCGACAAGAGCTTGTGATGCTCAATGAGAACAATTTGTATATGTAAAAATTGTTGGGGAATTTTGTTAAATATATGATCAAGCTTATATACCTATTAATATTAGTCATGCTTTCACTTTCTACACGAAATATTTATATACTCAATGGGAACAATTTGTATATGTAAAAAATGTTGGGAATGGGAACAATTTGGTTATATATATATATATATATATATATATATATATATATATATATATATATATATTTCGGGTATATATATATATATATATTTCGGTATATATATATATATATATATATATATATTTCGGTATATATATATATATATATATATATATATATATATATATATATATATATATATATATATATATATATATATATATATATATATATATATATATATAATCCGGGCGGTTGACTTAGCCAACATTGGCCAAGAAGCAGTCACCAGGCTATAACAAGGCTTAAACGCGGGAATCAACACCACCGATAGCTTCTTCGGAGCCGTGGATGAAATTGTTGGAGAGGTTTACATGCATCCGAACAAAGAGACAGACAACTTTATAATGGTGGTCGGTAAGGCAGCTTCCACCTCAAAAAATCGAACAAAGGAGGCAGCAAAGAGATCTTGGCCAGAACCACTAGGTCCGTTGCGAAACTCAAAAAAAATTCTCCAAACAGCAACCTTAATGCTTAACATCCTCTCTTGGAATGTTAGGGGCCTTGCCAACAAACCAACCTTGAGAAGACTCATCAGTCTCAAGAAAATTCACCGAATTGACATCCTTGTGATTATAGAACCCAAAATCCCCCAAACAAGCTCAGATCCATATAGCTGCAGTTAGGCTTCGCCTCGGCTATCTCCGGCTGTCATGATATCTGGACCCTCTCCAATAATGACGTGAAGATCGACACCATTCATGAATCGAGACAAGCACTCTCGTGCTGGGTGGAACATCCCATGCTCAAATCTCGCTCCCTCTTGTCAGCAGTTCACGACAGCTGCAATATTTTCAAGCATAAGCAGCTATGGGACGAACTGCTGAACACTTATCTTAACAATAGCGACCTCCCCTGGCTTTGCATCGGAGACTTCAATGATATCACTTGTAGGGAGAAGAAGTCGGGAGGTCTGTCACGCCCTAGAACCAGAATACTGGAGAGCGGGAGCGGACACAGCCAGTGTCACACCCCGCTCCCGTAGGAGCGATCGTCCTCGCTAAGGTGTGATGCCGCACGAGCCTAGATTGCGCTCGTGCAAGGCGGATTCTATAACGGCCGATTACAACGGCTGTGACGGGGTCGTCGCACAGAAGTCCCATTCAGAGACATTGAACATATCAGCAGAAATTTAGAACAAACACTTGTCATTCAAAAGAAGCACTTTATTGATATTGAAACAACGGTTACATTGGGAGCGCAAGGCCAAGATTACAATCACTCAAATACACTCGTCTCACATTACAAATCGCTCAGCTCTCTCTCATCTCTCGATACATATTTGTCGATCCAGTGGAAGCTTCGGAAGGCGATGTCCATACATTATGTCCCGTATAAGTCTTCGATCCATGCGGCCGTACGCTTCGAATCGCCAAGGAACTCCGTACCTCGACGCATCCAAGCGAGCTCCGCGCCACGAGCTTCTACCTGTGCCTGCACATAGAAACTGTGTGGGTGTCAGTACTCAACTGTACTGGTGGAGTGAGCTCCTCGCCCACCCATACAAAACCGACACGTTTATTGTGCTTTGTGCAATACGAGCCCCTTTACGATTGTCTTTCTAGTCTTGCCTTAGGATCGATTTTTAGGACATAGGCAATCGACCTATTTAGTGTCTTTAGCCCATCTTCGTGCCTTGCACTGATAACGTACTCATACCTTGGCTCTAGACCTTTCTCGTGCTTGCATTGTCAACGTACCGACTCATACTTGTCTTTTGTACCATACTCTTGGACGTAACGACTAGGTCGTGTCAAATACTTGCCCGTGCCTCAAACATCGAGGCCGTGCCTCGCAGCGTAACCTGACTTATCCAAACTCGCCTTACGGCCCTTCCAGACTTAACTCGAAACGTCTAACACAACTTGTGGAACCGGTGTTGAGAACTTAAGTACGACGCCATATCTCGTGATGAAACACGTATCTTTACGTATAGCCGAATCGTAGGCTTTATAACACTTTGGTGCAACCGAGCACACATTTCACAACCCATCGCATACCGTGCTTACGCTTCGTTTGTTACGACCGACACCGTGCATGCAGATTCGCCGCTTAGCACGCCAATTATCTATATGAAAGGCCACTGGCATGACAAGCAATCGCGGACATAGCTCGGATAGGCGACGGGTCCTTCGATGCAAGGTAGCTAGCCCCATGGAAAGACCCCGACTACCCACGCAATAAAAGCATGCGTTGCTATAACGTCTACCTCCTAGGACGACTGGGCCCGGTGTCCCGGCGTATAACCAGTCTAGGCAGAAATCCTTGTCGACAAGGTGTCCAATGACCACGCACCTACGAGATATCTAGACTCACGTAAATGCATGGCCTACTTGTTGGTACGACCAGAACTATACTTAGCAACTCGTGCTTGAATCATGTCACGTCCCGCTCCCGTAGGAGCGATCATCCTCGCTAAGGCGTAATGCCGCACGGGCCTAGGTTGCGCCCGTGCAAGGCCAAGTCCAGAAACGGCCGATTTGATGCTAGGCTACAGAGTCGCACAGAGTGTCCCCATTTGCAGCGGAAAGTAAACGAACACACAAGTTGAATACGAAATCAAACTCTTTATTGATATTCAAGAAGTTACAAGCGGCGCTAGGCCGATATTACAAGTCGCTCGAGCTCTCTCTCTCTGAAACATAAAAGGCATGCCAAGTGGCTTACAAGATGGTATGATTCATGGCGATGTTCCAATACATTATGTCATGTATAGGGTGTTTCAGCTTCTTGCAACGTCCCAAGGCTCCAGAGTTGGCTCCGCGCCCTAGCACGTTCGATGAAAGCTCCGTACCCGCCGACGTTTCCTGCTTCCTGCAAGCAGACTGTGGGGTTATCAGTACATTGTTATGCACTAGTGGGGAGGCTAGCTCGCCCACAATGCTATCATTACCAAATACGTTCCATTTACTTTTGTGCATCTCTATCATTCATTGTCTTTCTAATCTTGCCTTAGGATCAGTTTCATAGCATGTTGCATAGCCTATCTCGTGTTGCCAAATTCAAGTGTGTGCATGGAAATGAATGCACGACTTACCCATACTTACCGTTCGGCCTTCCCTGTCCAAAGTAAACCAAGTTAGACAACAGTACATATATTTCAATTAGACATGATTCATGAAAGCATTCAGTGTCAAGGGCGTGTTACTGCCTCGGGTTCTAGCGCGTCGTAGGCGTATTCTTTAACTCATTATACAAGTATTCTTGATCATGTGGTGTGTTACATTCAAGCCTGTTCAGGAGGTACTTGGTTCATTTAACTTAGACTACTTTGATTTCAATGCAAAGACTTGTACGTGGATTGCCACCAGCAAAGCCCCCTTATTCTATATGCACCGGTCGCTGGCATGACAAGCCATTTGGACATTTCTCCTTGGTATTTCTCAACTTAGCATAGGGTGATGGCTGGTACACCCCGTTAAGTCTCTTGAAATACCCTGCACTTACGTCTCCCGGTGCCCAAGCCCGCACCCAGGCAGCCCGTAAGCCCCGACTTTTTGATTCCGCCTAGGCCGGCCACGGTATACACCACCACACAACACCCGTGCCGCAGAATCATTGCACGGACACAGCATTCGCCACCCCTCGCTCGTACCGTTTGTCCACGACCATTTCATATTATCTTGTCTTTTTACTTAACGGCTATCTCCGTCGTAGGCTAACCCTTAGCCATAATGCGTTATCGACCAGGTTGGCGTCCGTGCAGCGCGGGTAGCGAGCCCCGATGCACGTGCCCGTCACACCTGTCGCTAACCATTCTTTCTTTTCTTATCTTTTCTTCATTCTTTCTTTTCTTTCTTTCTTTCACTTGTTTATTCGTTTATCGATTCATTCACGTATTTATTCATTCATTCATTGATTCGTTGATTTATTCATTCAAGCATTACGCAACTCCTCGTACGGGAGTCGCCTTGGCGACCCATCGGTCCCATAGCCTTTCAGTGTCGCTATACTCTACTCGGAACGACTATATTGATAGCCTTCCCGTTCATTGTTGTAAACCATTCATTGTTTCATTGTTGGACGCATAAGGAGCATAAACGTAGGCTTGTGCCGTAGCACGAGCATGGAGCGCGGGCGAGAGTTCTCGTACTTTTCCATGTTCCTTTCCATATTCTATACAAGCATACAAGTTGGGATTATTCCCTTAGCTAGGTACGTTGAGTCATTTATTAGCATGCAAGAGGTTATCGCCTATCGATTCTCGTGATAGTGTCCGTATTGTTATATGTCTAGGCTAAGCACAGACGGGTTCATCGGAGCCACCCACCTTAGCGATGTTCGCATCGGCCGAGCGATACTCCGAGTGCGCCTTTGAAAGTCTAAGTCTGGATTCATCTTGACGGGCCAATGCAAGTCTTGCATCGATTCGCATCGATACTTCATCGGGTCGAAGCAACTCTTCGGGTCGACGGCTCGTTTTTGAGTTGTTGCACTTGCCGTTTGAATCGGCGTTCCGCTAGGGCGGAGCGGGTTACTACATAATACACCACTCAAAACAAGTCTCGTCCTCGAGACTTTCTGAGTGCAGGTCATCCTACCGTTCCTTAACTCGGATCGTGTGCGCATCTTAGGCAATTTCCTATCGAATGGCTTTATCGTTCGATGGCATCGAACGGTACTCGGTTTCTTTCTAAGTTCCGTGTCGCATACGTTCGATCAATTTTATCGAATGACTTTTTACTCATTTTAGAGTTGATGATACTTATTCAATTGTCGTGTTTCTTTGATTCGGTTGCCATTTCGATGTGTCATGGAACTGGAATGGTTGCCGAGGCACGTTATAATTTGTCAAATACGAGGGTCGTAGGCTAAGGCAAACTTATTTTTGTTTATCTCGGTCATCGAGATGACTCGATTCGCTTCTCAAGCGTTCTCGTCCATGAAATCAGTATGATTTCCTCTTAGCGGGGTCGACCAAGTCTAAGAAATTCTCGTCAAATTCAAGACCAAGTATTGCACTATCGTCGAGCATAACTTCCTATCAATGGTTCAATTTGTTGTACCAAGTTTTACTAGCTCGATTTCACATTCACGACACTCGTTCACTCCCCAAGTCGTGCTAGAACTCATCGTATCACTTGGCCGGATCGTGCACGCATTTCAGGCGTCCCCAAAATACCTGCATTCAGCCTAGCCGTATGATAGAGAATTTGTCATTCTCACTCGAGTCGCATCGTGCACATACTCAGGCGTCCCTGAAATATATGCATGTCAGCCGAGTCTCGTGAGTAGATTTTCCTACTCTAGAGTCATTCAATCCATCCATGCCAATCCTCAAGATCAATCTCTCGATTGTTAACTCTTGCGACAGGGCGTCTCGCCTAACCGCTAGGCCACTTCTCAAGGCTAAGTCAATATCAGGATTGGAATCATAGTTCCCCAACAATAATGCCAACACTGACCCCCAATCCTAGGGTCAAACCAAAGTCGATAATACGGGATTCTCTACCCAAGCTCGCGTCACTCAGATTTCTAAACATCGAGCACGATCACCTAGTTCGCATCAAGACATTCGTTACGCAGCGCAACGAATTTTAATCCGTTCAACTCGTGAAATCGACCCACTTCACGTATCCATTCTAACCAATTCATGTATTCGATCACGAGGTCATCTAGCTCGACAATACGTTCTGCCCCAATCTCACGCGAGTCCGATTATCCACGGTGGTTCATGAATCACCATCCAACGCTCCCGCGGAATAATCATTCCCATCAGAACGTAACTCTTGTTTGAGTTTAGACTAACTCATTCTCGATACACGGATTGGACCTACGTAATCCTCAAATTCAATCATCGAACACACTGATTCATTCTCAAGTCACCTTCGCGTTAAACCACAAGTCGAAGCATACGAATTGCCACGCCATGCAAGTGCCGATCACTCCCGCTGTATGAATCACCATACCAGCGCTCACGCAGAGTGATAGCCCTAATCGGCGTGACGCATGTGCGAGGCTAGAGTTGCGCTCGCATACGACAAGAACGTCAACGTTGTGGTTGTCAACGAAGCAAATCCAAGCATTTCATTTTCTATCCAAGCCAAGATCGATAGTCCATTTATATTTCGTTCAACTAGAAAATCTTTGAGCCAAATCTATCTTTTCCTCGACACATTTTTAACATTTCAAGTATAGCGTCCAACGGAACAATAACATTTGCACGACCGTCATTTGCCGAGTCAGAGTGTCCCCGAGTTATCGTATATCGATCTTTGATACGCCTCAATACCATCGACGATATACGTAACCTGACGATCTTCCTTTGCAACCAATTTCGAGTCGTGCGACTGATGCTATTGTCCGAGTTGGATGATCCATAATTTCCTCGATATTCAAGATCAAGTTTGATCGCTATTCCTCAAGCTAGTTTCAAGATCGTTGTCCAAACTCAAGTCACAATTTATTTGAATCCATCCAAAATTGTACGCGCGATCCTCTAAGTTTCCTCGATCAAGACCATTCATTTTCATTCATTGTTCCGACCCATTTTCTAGCTCGCGTTGTCCATTGACAAGTTGTCCAGCGACATCTCATTCGGGACTTTTGAAGTCATGCCCAACTAAGCGTGACGCGTTCTAAGGCTTTGTGCGATCGTATCGCCTCGCCGACGTACTCGTACGATCCGTAAATACTTTAGTCTCGCTCGAACAATTTCTATGACGTCCATACACCACTCAAGGTTCAAGCCACTCGTCTAGTCGTCGACATTCATTCTTGTTCTTCTCCGAACCTATCACATACACCACTCGGATTCAAGCCATCCTATTTAGTCCTCAATCACGTTCGCGTCATGCGCTAAGACATCCTTTAGATTCGTTCGACGGATCTCTAGCGTAATCACATCACGTCGCCTCGACGTACTAAGTCGTTCGTACTATCCTCAAAATCCAATAACTCTTCCGTGTACGCCTAAGCGTTAGTTTGATAGCGTTCCTATTGATATACACTCTAAGTGTATCTCTGTTCCCGACCGAGCGGTACTTGATATCGCTCGCAACCCGATTGCACCCAAGAGTCGAGGTGCGCGACGCACGGACTAAGTTGTACCGCTTAACCATCCCGTACGGACTACATTCAAGTTTGCATGCTCACTTATTCTCGTTCGCAACTTATTTGCACCAAAGAGTCTAGGTGCACGATACTCCGCACAACTTAGCCAAAAGGCTGCGTGCATGACCATCCCGTTCGAACTATACTTTGGTCTCGTGTACTCGTTTGCTGTCATCAGCATACGCTTATTCAAGCACGCCTCGCATTCGCTAACTCTTAGCATCGATTCCGTCCAACTCAAGTCCGTCGTGGTTTGGCACAAAGGCCTTCGCCTATCAAGTCCGTCGTAGTGGCACAAAGGCCTTCGCCTATTGGTCCCGATCACCCGAGTACTTATACGATCTTTCAAAAATATTAGACTTATTGTATGGAACATCCCAAGGCACAACGAGAGAGAGAGCGCACACTTCTTTTGTAACCAACCGAGCTTTCAAAACTGAGAAAATCGAAATGAAGTCCAAGGACGTGAAGCCGTGCTCTGATACCAATCTGTCACGCCCCGCTCCCGTAGGAGCGATCGTCCTCGCTAAGGTGTGATGCCGCACGGGCCTCGGTTGTGCCCGTGCAAGGCCAAGTCCAGAAACGGTCGATTTGATGCTAGGCCACAGAGTCGCACAGAGTGTCCCCATTTGCAGCGAAAAGTAAACGAACACACAAGTTGAATACGAAATCAAACTCTTTATTGATATTCAAGAAGTTACAAGCGGCGCTAGGCCGATATTACAAGTCGCTCGAGCTCTCTCTCTATGAAACATAAAAGGCGTGCCAAGTGGCTTACAAGATGGTATGATTCATGGTGATGTTCCAATACATTATGTCCTGTATAGGGTGTTTCAGCTTCTTGCAACGTCCCAAGGCTCCAGAGTTGGCTCCGCGTCCTAGCACATTCGATGGAAGCTCCGCACCCGCCGACGTTTCCTGCTTCCTGCAAGCAGACTGTGGGGTTATCAGTACATTGTTATGCACTGGTGGGGAGGCTAGCTCGCCCACAATGCTATCATTACCAAACACGTTCTATTTACTTTTGTGCATCTCTATCATTCATTGTCTTTCTAATCTTGCCTTAGGATCAGTTTCATAGCATGTTGCATAGCCTATCTCGTGTTGCCAAATTCAAGTGTGTGCATGGAAATGAATGCACGACTTACCCATACTTACCGTCCGGCCTTCCCTGTCCAAAGTAAACCAAGTTAGACAACAGTACATATATTTCAATTAGACATGATTCATGAAAGCATTCAGTGTCAAGGGCGTGTTACTGCCTCGGGTTCTAGCGCGTCGTAGGCGTATTCTTTAACTCATTATACAAGTATTCTTGATCATGTGGTGTGTTACATTCAAGCCTGTTCAGGAGGTACTTGGTTCATTTAACTTAGACTACTTTGATTTCAATGCAAAGACTTGCACGTGGATTGCCACCAGCAAAGCCCCCTTATTCTATATGCACCGGTCGCTGGCATGACAAGCCATTTGGACATTTCTCCTTGGTATTTCTCAACTTAGCATAGGATGATGGCTGGTACACCCCGTTAAGTCTCTTGAAATACCCTGCACTTACGTCTCCGGTGCCCAAGCCCGCACCCAGGCAGCCCGTAAGCCCCGAATTTTTGATTCCGCCTAGGCCGGCCACGGTATACACCACCATACAACACCCGTGCCGCAGAATCATTGCACGGACACATCATTCGCCACCCCTCGCTCGTGCCGTTTGTCTACGACCATTTTGTATTATCTTGTCTTTTTACTTAACGGCTATCTCCGCCGTAGGCTAACCCTTAGCCATAATGCATTATCGACCAGGTTGGCGTCCGTGCAGCGCGGGTAGCGAGCCCCGATGCACGTGCCCGTCACACCTGTCGCTAACCATTCTTTCTTTTCTTATCTTTTCTTCATTCTTTCTTTTCTTTCTTTCTTTCACTTGTTCATTCGTTTATCGATTCATTCACGTATTCATTCATTCATTCATTGATTCGTTGATTTATTCATTCAAGCATTACGCAACTCCTCGTACGGGAGTCGCCTTGGCAACCCATCGGTCCCATAGCCTTTCAGTGTCGCTATACTCTACTCGGAACGACTATATTGATAGCCTTCCCGTTCATTGTTGTAAACCATTCATTGTTTCATTGTTGGACGCATAAGGAGCATAAACATAGGCTTGTGCCGTAGCACGAGCATGGAGCGCGGGCGAGAGTTCTCGTACTTTTCCATGTTCCTTTCCATATTCTATACAAGCATACAAGTTGGGATTATTCCCTTAGCTAGGTGCGTTGAGTTATTTATTAGCATGCAAGAGGTTATCGCCTAGCGATTCTCGTGATAGTGTCCGTATTGTTATGTGTCTAGGCTAAGCACAGACGGGTTCATCGGAGCCACCCACCTTAGCGATGTTCGCATCAGCCGAGTGATACTCCGAGTGCGCCTTTGAAAGTCTAAGTCTGGATTCATCTTGACGGGCCAATGCAAGTCTTGCATCGATTCGCATCGATACTTCATCGGGTCGAAGCAACTCTTCGGGTCGACGGCTCATTTTTGAGTCGTTGCACTTGCCGTTTGAATCGGCATTCCGCTAGGGTGGAGCGGGTTACTACAAATCACACTTGGCATAACGTGTCTCGGGACCGCGAGACTCCCAACCGAGGGACCGCCTCGAACTTCTTAACGTGGATAGGAACGCGAGACTCCCAACCGAGGGTCCGCCTCGAACTTCTTTGAACTCGAGGGAACGACTACTACATAGCCTTCCAACTTAACTTGAACAAAACGTGTTCCTTAAGTGCCATGGACCGTGGCTAACTTTACATCGTCCCAACCGTGGCTCGTGCCTTTAACTGACTTCTGTCTTACGCGACGCTATCACCCAAGTCATACGTTATATGACGGCCCATGAGATCGTGGGACTATTTGACTTGACAACCGCAGAACGAGCAGGACGACACTTAAAATGACTTAGGTCGATCGGTATAACTTTGCCTAACTTACTCAAGCCTACAACTTAACCCGAGGGACGAGCCAAGGCTATGCCAAGCCTTGCGCAGTAGAAACGAACATGCTTTATCGAGCATTTACGCGGGCGACGCCTATGACTTAGGCTAACTCATCGTTTGTGTCGAAAACCAACTTTTTCTTCTCCCAAGCCGCGGGACGAAGGATCGAGTGTCATTTAAAAGCACGCTGAGCCGACTTCTATTGAGACCGTGGGACCATTTTCCATGTTCTAAGACATTCCGACGGGTCGGGATCATTCTCTTAGCTATGTGCGTTCGTAGCTTTTATTATTAAGCCTACTTGTGCAAGTTGAAAATACGATTTATTATGTGAAGGCAAAGATGAGGCAAGTTCACCGAAACTACCCCACCTGAGCGATGTCTTCGAGTTGCCGTTGTAAGGCCAAGTCCGAACGCCGTTGGCGTTTCGATTCCTCCGATTGACTGAGCGGGACGGGGCACTACAGCCAGCTACTTATATTGAAGTGCAACCCACCTCGTTATACGGTCACGGCTGTCTAGATACATGAGGGTTTAACTACAAGCCATCAGTCTCTTATGGTCATGAACAAGCCTATTGTTTCAATCTCAAGCAAGTAATAGCAGTTACAAGATGTCAAAGCACCAAATATACAATCGTAAGGCGTCTCATATATTACATATTTGGATGATCATGAAGCTAGTCATACAAAATGTGAAGACTAGCAAGAGTTTCAGTCATACATGATTAACCCTAGGATTTGTTAATCATGCTACGGCCCGTAGGCAGACAATAAGTAAAGTACAATCGAGCTAACACGTGCTCGTCGGATAAACGCCTCAAAAGAATACTTTTACAATAGAGTGGAAGAGCAAAATAAAACCCACTCGTAGCCAGGGTTACGCCTGGTGGTCACCATCTGGCTGGAAGGTAGGGAGATCCTCTGGAGCCACTCCGGTATCTGGCCACGCAAAACCAGCTGGGTCAGATCCCAGAAAGAGCAAGTGCCACAAAGGAGGCTTCACTTAAGAACTGAAACCAGCATATCAGAATCATAAAGTGAAAAAGGTAAATAAGACATGAAATTTAATAGGGCAATAACTGGCAAGAAGGTGAGAAATTATTCAGGTCAGTATAATAGGGGTAAGCATGAACAATCGTGTTCCAAGATAGCTATGTACTGGAACAAGACAAGGCTTAGACTGGCTAGACTCCAATCAACATTCACGGCCAAGAAATAAGTACGGCTTGATACTTTAACTAACTAGGGTTATCACAGGCCTAGTTACTAGCAAGATGCAATGAGATCGTTCCAACAGCCACAAGCCCTGCAGACCATCCAGGTTATCCGGACGCAATTAGGGGTTGAGTTTATGTGGGTACATCATCCAAAAAACGTATGTACCCTTAAGTAGCTTGAAAGGTGCAACACATGACAGTGTGCTGGAAATGTGCCCTACTCGACGGCCGGCTACAAATCTCATGATGGGGCGCCTAGATAACGGGATTGCCTGTAGCTGAGAAATCTTTTCATGACTACTGGATTATTCTAGTTATTAGCCTTAGTCAGTTTAAGTAGGTACCCCTGACCGTGGTACTCAGGGATCCTTGCCCTAGACATGATGCAAGATAGTACTGGTTCATTTGTACAAACACAATCATCCACGGTGTCCAGGTCATTCATTCTTGTCATGTCATGCCAGCCGTCGCAACAGCATTCAATAGTGCCCAATCATGCTTGCTTGTCATGTTATGCCATGTCAGTTACTTGTCATACCATGCCATGCATAATTATCAGTCCAGTCGTGTCAATCAATTCAAGGTTATCAAGTCCGTGACAAGAGGTACAAGAACAATAAAGCAAACGGGTGCGCATAGGGGCTCAAAGCCTCTACGCGAATGAAACTACGCTAGGCTAAGAGGCCCCGAGCGTAAAAATTGCTTTACGCGAGCAAGACCAAGGAAGGATCCCTCTATACGAGCAAGCACTCTACGCGAGCAGGCACTCTACGTGAGCAGGCACTCTACGCGAGCAGGCACTCTACGCAAGCAGGCACTCTACGTGAGCAGGCACTCTACGCGAGCAGGCACTACGCACGTGAGCGCCCGAGCGAGACTCTACGCACGTGAGAGTAGCCCCTGCATAGAGCTCGATTGAACTCGGCGTAGAAGAGACTACGCTGGCACGCAAATACGTGGGCGTAAAAAGGGGAACACTACGCAGGCACGTGAAAACGTGTGCGTAAAGGAGAAAAATGCTACGCTGGCACGTGAAAACGTATGCGTAAAGGGCTCGTCTCCTCCCCAAGGTCGAGACATGCAGCCATGGGGACTCAAGAAGCTCAAGAAACCCCATCTCGGTCAAGACTTGATGAAATCCAACCACTCAAAAGCCAACCTTGCGTAGGATCGAAAATATTCCTACTACATGGAACTCTCAATCTCCTAAAACAACTAAGTTTAGAAGATCAAAACCATGAAGATCAAAAATGCTAAAACTTAGATCTACAAGAAATAAACCATAAAAATTGAAAATGCTAAGAACTAAAGTGTCTTAGAATCTTGTGAGGAAGACAATGGAACAACAAAAATTGAGTTCCTCCATGAAGCAAGTTGCACTTGCCTAAGCCTCTCTCTTGGTAGGTGGAGAGAGTTATCAGGATGGAGAAGGAGAGTAAATGAAGAAGTGAATGAAGAGAGAGAAGGGTTGTTGGGTTAATAAATGGGGGATGGTGGTAGGTAGGGGTTTGCATGCTAACCCAAACCGAACCCTACCAAGCCGAACCCAACCAAACCCGACGCATGCCAAGGCCAAGATAAACCACACCAACCAGGAAATGCTAACCAAACCATGCCAAATGCAAAACCCAAGGCTAGCCAGTCAGGACAAGTTTAAATACGGGTCCGAGATACGTATATGCATACCAAAATACGTATAACGAAATCCGAGGGTGACAACTCTACCCACCTTAAAAGAATTCTATCCTCGAAATTTAATCAAGAGGCTAGAGATGTCGGATAAGCTATACTAATCACAAGCAAGTTATAACTAGGCAATCAATCAAGCGATCATTCATACAAGCAAGGAATTAAGGCATAAGGCATAAGAAAGACATTATACCTTATAAGTCAAACAGGTCGGGATATCGCGATCGGATATCATCCTCATGCTCCCATGTTGACTCACCCAAAGTGTGATGACCCCAAGCAGCACGGACTAACTTGATAGTCTTGTTCTTGAGTATCTTCTCTCTTCGGTCCAATATGGATACGGGTCTCTCCTCATACGAAAGGTTGGTACCAATAACCAAATTCGAATGATCAAGGACATAACTCGGATCCAAGATATACCATCGTAATTGGGATACATGGAAGACATCATGCACCTTACGTAACGACGGCAGAAGAGCGAGACGATAGGACACATCACCTACTCGCTCCAGAATGTCAAACGGTCCTATATACCTAGGACTAAGCTTTCCCCGTATGCCGAAACGAATGACGCCACGGGTAGGCGAGATCCTAAGGAATACATGGTCATCGACAGAAAATTCAAGGGGACGCCGATGAGAGTCGGCCCAATGACGCTGGCGATCTTGCACAACTCGAAGATGATCCCTAACTTGTCTGACCACCTCAATAGTCCGTGTGATCATCTCTGGACCAAGCATCTGCCTCTCGCCTATATTATCCTATACTAACGGAGATCAGCACTTCCTGCCATACAAGGCCTCAAAAGGTGCCATCTGGATACTGGCCTGGAAACTGTTATTATAGGAGAACTCCACAAGATGCAAGTGATCTTCCCACGAACCACCGAAGTCGAGTGTACATAACCGCAACATATCTTCAAGAGTCAGGATCGTGCGTTCTGACGGACCATCTGTCTGCGGATGATAAGTTGAACTGAACTTGAGACGAGTCCCCAAACTTTTCTGAAGACTCTGCCAAAAGTGCGATATAAATCTCGAATCTCTGTCGGATACAATACTGACTGGTACTCCATGCAACCTGACTATCTTCCTGAGGTACATCTCTGCTAACTGATCCGTCGACTGACCAACCCTGAAGGGAAGAAAATACGCTACCTTGGTGAGTCTGTCGACTATAACCCAGATAGCATCCCTCCCAGCTGGGGATCTAGGTAATCCAGTCACAAAATCCATGGTAATATGCTCCCATTTCTGTTCTGGAATCGATAAAGGTTGAAGAAGTCCAGCCGGTCTCTGATGTTCAGCTTTAACTTGTTGGCAAACTAAACATCGAGAGATAAACCGAGCTATCTCCCTCTTCATGCCATTCTACCAAAAATACTGCCGGATGTCATGATACATCTTCGTACCGCCCGGATGAATCGAATACTGAGAACTGTGAGCTTCTGCCATGATCTCCTGTCTGATATCACTACTAGATATACAAAGACGCCTCTGTCACGCCCCGCTCCCGTAGGAGCGATCGTCCTCGCTAAGGCGTGATGTCGCACGAGCCTATATTACGCTCGTGCAAGGCGGGTTCCATAACGGTCGATTTTAGCGGCTACGATGGGGTCATCGCACAGAAGTCCCATGCAGAGACATTAAAGAATAGTAGCAAAAATTTTAAAGCAAAACACAAGTTATTCAAAGAAGCTCTTTATTGATAATGAAACAAAGATTACAAAGGGCGCAAGGCCAAGATTACAAGTCTCTCGAGCTCACTTTTCTCACATTACAGGTTCACTCTGCACTCTCTCATCTCTCGATACAATGCTTGAGCCAGCGGACGCTTCGAATCGCCAAGGAACTTCGTGCCTCGACGCATCCAAGCGAGCTCCGTGCTACGAGCTTCTACCTGTGCCTGCACATAAAAACTATGTGGGTGTCAGTACTCAACTGTACTGGTGGAATGAGCTCCTCGCCCACGCATACAAAACCAACACGTTTGATTTACTTCGTGCGACATAGTCCCTTCTTATCAATTGTCTTTCTAGTCTTGCCTTAGGATCAGTTTTAGGATCGACGCCTTGGCCTATTTTATGTCTCTAGACCATCCCGTGCTTGCAACAACAACGTCGACTCAACAACGTTAACCTATCAAGTTGTGCTTGCCTTTCGACCAAAATCAGAGACGCAACTACGCGATAAGACTCCATTTCCGTGTGACCGTGCTATAAGTCCTTGTTGAGGTCGTGCCTCGCAACTCAATGAGACTCAATCATATCGCCGCCTCGCGGCCCTTGGCTACTAAATCATCAACTGACCCATCCAACTTGTGAACTAAGTGTCACTCGACCAACTTTACCTTGCGGTATTTTCTGACTTAAACTCAAGACAACTTAAACCAACTTATGCAACTTATATGCCGACAACTCAAGACTCGATGCCACATCTCGTACCGAAGCACAGTGTCTACACTGCAGCCAAATCTTAGGCCTAACATTGTGTTTATCATGTACGCATTCTTCCCGACTCTTGATTCACTTAATCTGATACTCGACTCAGTCCAAAGGCATATACGTGGATCGCCGCCCATGCCGACTCATCTATATGAGGTCACTAGCATAACAAGCTATACCTGGACTCATAGCTTGCGATTAGCCGGGACCCTTCCAGCGCAAGGTAGATAGCCCCCTGGAAGTCCCTGACTAACCCGGTGCTATCGATTCAGCACAGCTATCACCGTGTTTCCTTGGGCCAAAACGGTCCCATGGCCCTGCGTTGCCATTACGGGGAAACTCTACCTTGTCGACAAGTTGTCCAATGACCATGCAAGACCCGACTCAAACTGACGTCTCACACAGTTATTCTTCCTTCAATGTTACCCTATCTTTCAAAACCACGTTCAGGACTTCTATCCTTGAGACCCCTCGATGACCCACAGTCGCGAGCATTCTTTCTATGTTACCATATCATTTCATTTAACTCATAAATGCCTATTTGATAGTCCTTTCTCCAAAACTCACTTGAATCAAGTGTGGTCCTTGCCTTAAACACTAAGACCGTACATCGTGCCTTAGGCCCATCGTGCTCTACGCGACACTCCAGCCCAAGTCGACGGGCCTTGAGATCGTGGGACTACTTAACTTTGACAAACCGCGAAAGAGCAGGACGGTACTTGTAATGTCTTAGGTCGACCGGCATAACTTTGCCTAACTTAACTTCGCAACAACTTAACGAGCAAAGGATGCGTCAAGCTTTGCCTTTACGGATCGTACCGTGCACGCATTCGACTTGAACGACCAAGTCAATCGGGTGCCTAGACTTAGGTCACAAGCCGCTCAACGCAACTTAACTCATGGGCAAGCCAAGGCTATGCCAAGCCTTGGGTGATGGGACCGTGCATGCTTTATGAAGCATTCATGCGGGCGATGCCTATGACTTAGGCTACGATCATAACTTCGCCTACTCAACCAACTTTCCTTCTCCCAAGCCACCGTACGAAGGATCGAGTGTCATTTTCAAAGCACGCCGTGCACCAACTCTAAGCCGACCATTGGACATTTCCATATTCTAACTTAATTCGACCCGTCGGGATTATTCCTTTATCTATGTGGATTCATCTCTTTTATTATCAAGCCTATTTGTGCAAGTTAAAAACATGCGATTTATTATGTGAAGGCAAAGATGAGGCGAGTTCACCGAAACTACCCCACCTAAGCGAGCGGTCGCCTCGACCGAGCGATGTCTTTGAGCAGCCGTTGCAAGGCTAAGTCCAAACGCCGTTAGCGTTCCGATTCCTCCGATTGACTGAGCGGGACGGGGCACTACATCAAACACCACTCAGAAAAAGTTCCGTCCTCGAAACTAACTGAGTACACTTATCGACTTATCACTTTACTCAATATTCAAGGACTCTCGTACACACTTACTCCTATGCGTTTCTCAAATCCGAGCCACGCTCGTGCTACCCTCAATCCGTTCTTCAAAACTCACGATCTTAAAATCCTCGACACTTCTTATTCCTCAAGTCTCACTTGAATTCAATATATCACTTAGTTCGGATCGTACACACATTCTAGGCGTCCCCGAAATATATGCATTTCAACCAAGCCTTGTGATAGTGAATCCAATTCCACCTATCGATCCATCCACTCAATCCTAAAAATCAATCCTATCGATGCTAACTCTCGCAACATGGACATCTCGCCTAGCCGCTAGGCAATCTCTTTAGGCTAAAGTCAATTGTCAGTATTGAAATCACAGTTCCCAAACAACGATATCAACACTGACCCCATCGTAAGGTCAAACTAAGTTGATAGTACAGGGTTTTCTACCCAAGCTCGTATCACTCTGATTTCTAAACATCAAACATCGATTCCCTATACACATCCTAATGTTTCGTCGTACGGGGTCCGAGTCGTTCAACAAGGCCATCCAATTGTAAGTTCGTTCAACCAAATCTTCGATACATCAATATCGTTCGTTCAACAAGCCATTTCATATAGTCTATCTCTTCAAACACGTCCGACATAATCTGCCTATCAATCCTTCCAAGTCAAACATGCTATGACACAATTCATCGCTAAGCCATAATTCACATTTCATACCCCCTAAGTCATTTATCCCAATTCACAAATTCGATCACAAGGTCATCTGACTTAACAATACGTTGTGCCCCGATCTCACGCGAGTCAGATTATCCATGGTGGGCATGAATCACCGTGCACGCTCCCGCGGGATAATCATCCTCATCGGGACGTAACTCTTGTTCGAGTCTAGACTAATTCATTCTCGATGTGCGGATTGGACCTACTCAATCCTCAAGTTTATTTCATTTATCAATTGCAAGTCTAACATCCTCAAATTTTCCTTCGCATCAAACCGACAAGTCGAGACAATCAAAGTTATCGTATCCTGATTTTCCGAGTTTGATCATTCCCGCGACATGAATCATCTTATCAGCGCTCACGCGGAATGATCACCCCAAATCCGATGCGACGCATGTACGAGGCTAGAGTTGCGCTAGTGTAAGACAAGAATGTCGACGTTGTGGTTATCCGTATAACCATCAAGACACGATCATTTTCATCCAACATTCATCTCAATCAAAATCCTAAGTATAGTATCCAACCGAACAATAACATTTGCACGATCGTCATTTGCCGAGTCAGAGTACCCCCGAGTTATCGCATATCTATCTTTGATACGCCTCAATACCATCGACGATATGCGTAACTTGACGATCTTCTTTTGCAACCAATTTTGAATCGTACGAATGTTGCTATCATCCGACTGGATAATCTCCTCGACATTCAAGTTCAAGTTCAATCATTATCCCTCGAATCATTCACAACATCAATTTTCTCAAACCAATTTCACGTATTGTTCATCCGTTTATCTTAAGTCATCGGCCAACGTGTTTCCTCAATTCGCATCATTTCTTGCTAACTCAAATCATCGAGCAACATTCAATGCAATCCTTAGAGTCATTGTGTAACTTCAAAATTCAACTTTTTATGTACGCTATCTATCTGTCGTGCTAACTTTTCATATACGATCCGTATCAATTTCTTCGATCAAGTCATCCGTTCGCTACACCTTAACTTTTTCCTCGATTCGATTTCATCTACTCGCTCATTTTCGTGTTTTATACTTGCGTAATCCTCAATCCTATGCATGTTTCGTGCTCGTCAATTCTAGGTTGTTCGAATCCACTCGTCAAACTTCAAGACTAAAACTTATTCATCGATACTCAATCTATGGCTTTGCATACACGCGACGCTTGCTGATAGACTCATCGACACCCTACATCCTCAATTGATCGATCGACATCCCTGAGGCTATCGCATACACCACTCAGGGATGAAGTCATCCAACAAATTCTCAAAACTATCATTCGAATCAAAAACGACTTCTTCAAATTTTCCGTTCAAACCATTCATCAAATTCCAAGCACGCTCATCTATATCGCACCGAAGTTGTCGTCGCTCGATAACACCCCTATCGATAGTCATTCCCCGTTACTCAATCAAGTCCAACTCATTCTCGTCCGACACAATTTGAATCCCGCACTCGACTTTTCTAAGGTCGATGCAACTTTGGTGTATATGCCCAGCCGACTTAGCCAACCGTGCTTATGCAAACCATCTTTTGTTTTGTCAAAAACTATTTTCCTATGTTTTGCAAAATAGTTAGACTTATTGTATGGACATCCCGTGGGACATTTGAGAGAGAGCGCACCAACGATATCAACTTTGCGAAAGCAACAATTCAGAGTTTACGGAAATAATGGAGTTAAAGAATTCAATCGATAGTCCAAGGACGTAAAGTCGTGCTCTAATACCATTATGTCATGCCACGCTCCCGTAGGAGCGATCGGCCTCGCTAAGGCGTGATGCCGCACGAGCCTAGATTGCGCTCGTGTAAGGTGGGTTCCATAACGGCGGATTTCAGCGGCTGCGACGGGGTCATCGCACAGAAGTCCCATGCAGAGACATTGAATAATAGCAGCAGAAATTTTAAAGCAAAACACAAGTTATTCAAAGAAGCTCTTTTTTGATATTGAAACAAAGATTACAAAGGGCACAAGGCCAAGTTACAAGTCTCTCGAGCTCACTTTTCTCACATTACAAGTTCACTCTATTCTCTCTCATCTCTCGATACAACGCTTGAGCCAGCTAAAGCTTCGGAAGGCGACGTCCATACATTATGTCCTGTATAAGTCTTGAATACATGCGGCCGCACGCTTCGAATCGCCAAGAAACTCCGTACCTCAATGCATCCAAGCGAGCACCGTGCCACGAGCTTCTACCAGTGCCTACACATGAAAACTATGTGGGTGTTAGTACTCAACTGTACTGGAAGAATGAGCTCCTTGCGCACCCATACAAAACCAACGCGTTTGATTTACTTCATGCAACATAGTCCCTTCTTATCAATTGTCTTTCTAGTCTTGCCTTAGGATCATTTTTAGGACCGACGTCTTGGCCTATTTTGTGTCTCTAGACCATCCCGTGCTTGCAACAACAACGTCGACTCAACAACGTTAACCTATAAAGTCGTGCTTACCTTTCGGCCAAAATTAGAGACGCAACTACGCGATAAGACTCCATTCCTGTGTGACTGTGCTATAAGTCCTTGTTGAGGCCGTGCCTCGAAACTCAATGAGACTCAATCATATCGCCGCCTCGCGGCCCTTGCCACCTCGCGGCCCTTTGCTACTAAATCATCAACTGACCCATCCAACTTGTGAACTAAGTGTCACTCGACCAACTTTGCCTTGCGGCATTTCCTGACTTAAACTCAAGACAACTCAAACCAACTTATGCAACTTATATGCCGACAACTCATGACTCGATGCCACATCTCGTGCCGAAGCACGGTGTCTACGCTGTAGCCAAATCTTAGGCCTAATATTGTGTTTATCATGTACGCATTCTTCCCGACTCTTGATTCACTTAACCTGATACTCGACTCAGTCCAAAGGCATATATGCGGATCGCCGCCCATGCCGACTCATCTATATGAGGTCACTAGCATAACAAGCTATACCTGGACTAATAGCTTGTGATTAGCCGGGACCCTTCCAGTGCAAGATAGCTAGCCCCCTGGAAGTTCTCGACAAATTCGGTGCTATCGATTCAGCACAGCTATCACCGTATTTCCTTGGGCTGAAACGGTCCCATGGCCCTGGGTTGTCGTTACGGGAAAACTCTACCTTGTCGACAAGTTGTCCAATGACCATGCAAGACCCGACTCAAACTGACGTCTCACACAGTCATTCTTCTTTTAGTGTTACCCTCTCTTTCAAAACCATGTTCAGGACTTCTATCCTTGAGACCCCTCGATGACCCACGATCGCGAGCATTCTTTCTATGTTACCATATCATTTCATTCAACTCATGAATGCCTATTTGATAGTCCTTTCTCCAAAACTCACTTGAATCAAGTGTGGTCCTTGCCTTAAACACTAAGTCCGTGCATCGTGCCTTAGGCCCGTCGTGCTCTACGCGACACTCCTTCCCAAGTCGACAGGCCTTGAGATCATGGGACTACTTAACTTCGACAAACTGTGAAAGAGCGAGACGGTACTTGTAATGTCTTAGGTTGACCGGTATAACTTTGGCTAACTTAACTTCGTAACAACTTAACGAGCAAAGGATGCGTCAAGCTTTGCCTTTACGGATCGTGCCGTACAAGCATTCGACTTGAACGACCAAGTCAATCGGGTGCCTAGACTTAGGTCACAAGCTGCTCAATGCAACTTAACTCATGGACAAGCCAAGGCTATGCCAAGCCTTGGGTGATGGGACCGTACATGCTTTATGAAGCATTCATACGGGCGACGCCTATGACTTAGGCTACGATCATAACTTCGCCTACTCAACCAACTTTTCTTCTCCCAAGCCACGGGACGAAGGATCGAGTGTCATTTTCAAAGCACGTCGTGCACCAACTCTAAGCCGAACGTTGGACCTTTCCATATTCTAACTCAATTCGACCCGTCGAGATTATTCCTTTATCTATGTGGATTCATCTCTTTTATTATCAAGCCTACTTGTGCAAGTTGAAAACATACGATTTATTATGTGAAGGCAAAGATGAGGCGAGTTCACCGAAACTACCCCACCTGAGCGAGCGATCGCCTCGACCGAGCGATGTCTTCGAGCAACCGTTGCAAGGCTAAGTCCGAACGCCGTTAGCATTCCGATTCCTCCGATCGACTGAGCAGGACGGGGCACTACAGCCTCCCATTACGAAGTGTACCATCCTCATGGATACATAACTCTGGTCTTCGTCCTGCTACACATTCTGTCCTAAGCCGCTGAAGCTTAGAATCTGATGACTGAGCTAACTCGATCCTCTCAACTATACTGGACTGGACTTGCATACTGGCCATCAATGCCACATTTGTAGGAAGGACAGCCTCTATACCCATCTTCTGAAGATCTGCTAACAATTCTGGTTGTGCTGTTAGAAAATAAACTCCGGATCTCCTGCTCAATGCATCTGCAACAATGTTGGCCTTCCCAGGATGATACTGCAAGTTGAAGTCATAATCCATAAGTAGCTTTAGCCATCTCCTCTGAGGCATGTTAAGATCCTCCTGAGTAAACACATACTTCTGGCTCTTGTGGTCGGTGAAAATCTCTACCCTATCTCCATACAAATAGTACCTCCATAACTTAAGTGTACATACTACTGCTGCCAGTTCCAAGTCGTGGGTCGGGTAATTTCTCTCATGATCACGAAGTTGACGTGATGCATAAGCTATTACCTTTCTATGCTGTATCAAAACACATCCTAATCCTCTGCCTGAAGCATCACAATATACTGAGAATCCCTCGGTCCCATCTGGAAGCGTGAGAATGGGTGTCGTCATCAAGCCTTGCTTCTACTTCTCAAAAGAATCCTGACATTCTGCTGTCCAAGCAAACTGCACATCCTTGCGGGTCAACTGGGTCATAGGTGCTGAAATTTGTACAAAATCTGAAATAAATCGCCGGTAGTAGCCGGCCAAGCCAAGAAAACTGCGAAGTACTGGCCACGTCTCAATGGCCACGATCTTCTGGGGATCCACTTCTACTCCACCTCTGGTGATGATATAACCCAAGTATGAAATGCAATCGAGCCAGAACTCGTATTTACTGAACTTCGCATACAACTGGTATTCTCGAAGAATCTGGAGGACGACTCTGAGATGCTGCTCATGCTCCGCTTCACTCTTATTGTAGACCAGGATGTCGTCTATGAACACAATCACGAACTGATCAAAATAAGGCATAAAAATACGATTCATGAGGTCCATGAATACAGCCGGCACATTGGTTGCTCCAAAGGGCATAACAAGGAACTCCCAATGCCCATACCTGGATCTAAATGCCGTCTTCGGGATGTCCTGCTCTCTGACTCTGATCTGGTTGTATCCTGACGCAAGTCAATCTTCGAAAATATGGAAGCCCCTTTGAGTTGATCAAACAAGTCATCTATCCACGGGAGAGGATATCTGTTCTTGATTGTCACTGAGTTCAAGGTACGATAGTCAACACATAATCTGGACGTACCATCCTTCTTTTTCACAAGAAGCATCGGGGCTCCCCAAGGCGATCCACTAGCACGGATAAATCCCTTGGTCCTGAGTTCTTCAATCATCTTATACAAGATCCCTAATTCTGACGGTGCCATCCGGTAGACCCTCTCTGACACTGGTGCTGTTTCGGGGATCAAGTCTATGGTGAACTCGATCTCTCTCTCTGGCATACCTGGAAGCTCCTCGGAAAAAACATCGGGAAACTCTTCTACAAATCTGGAAAATCGAACTGCCGCTATAACTGCCATCTGAAATACTGGAGGAGAGGGTTCTATGCCGCTTCGGAAGAATGAAAACCCTGGCTCACCAGGAATACTAAAAATAATCTTACCGATATGGCAATCTATCCTAGCATACTGGTCCCTCAACCAATCCATCCCTAAGACCACATCATAATTGGCCATCGGGAATTCTATCAACCTAGCGGGAAACTCTCTACCGCTAACTACGATCCGACACGAGAAAAATATTCTATCTACTCCCACAAGTTCGTTACCAGTAAGTATATTTAGCCTTACTGATAATGACTCGGGCTCCAGTCCTATCCGTGTCGCGAATCGTGCAGACATAAATGAATGCGATGCACCAAAATCAAATAATGCTGATGCTGGAAAGGAGTTGAGGAGAATAGTACTGCCACTACCTCACCTGATGCTAACTCCTCTTCCACGATCAAAGACATCCTTGACCTTGCCCTCTGGGTGCTGGTCCCCTCTGCTGGAAACCTCTTTGACGGTTCTGGATCTGAGCTTGGACTTGTGCATACTGCTGGGGGTTCTGCTGCTGAAATGCATGGGCCCGAGGCTGCAAGGGCCTCGGGAACGGGTGCTGTTGCTGCTGCTGAACTGGTACTGGGGCTGGCCCCCTAATTGAGGGACTAGAAAAGATCGAAGAAGATGAACTCCCCCTATTCGGGCAGTTTCCAACCCTGCGGTCCGGTGTCCCACAAACCAAGCACAAACCCTGTGCTCTGCGATACTCTGATACCACATGTCCTGGCTTTCCACAATGAGTGCAACTCATTGCGAAAGACAGCTTCTGCTGCTGCTGCTGAGGATATGCTGGGGTCGAATGCTGAGTCGACGTAACAGAAGCCGCCCACCTTGGAGCTCCAATGGTCAAAGCCCTAGCTGCTGGGGCTGGGACTGAAGACTGGTTCATCTGGCCGTGAGACCGCTTTCGACTCCCGGTCCGGTCCACAATCCTCTGGGAGGTATATTCATGCCTCCTAGCTGCTCTCAATACTACATCGAAAGTCTGATGCTCAAACTGCTCCACTGCCAGTAAAATCTCCAGGTGGAGTCCCTGCTGGAACCGTTGAGCCCTGTCGAACTCGGTCGCCACCAAGGTGGGAGCAAACCGACTAAGCCTGGAAAACTCGGTCGCATATCCATCGACTGTCCTGCCCATCTGCTTCAAATTAGTGAACCTCGTCTGTAGATAATACCGAGCTACAGCATCAAAGTACTTGGTCCGGAATCTCTCACGAAATACTGTCCAGGCAATAGGTGCCACTAATCCAACGGCCTGCACCGCCCACCAGCTGTAGGCCAAATCCAATAACTGCAGGCGCACTACGACCACCTTTTCGCCTTCTGGGGTCCTGGCTGCTTCTAGAATAACCTCAGTGTCCTGCAGCCAAGCATCTGCGGCAATAGCATCTTCGCTGCCATCGAAGAAGGGAGGGTTCAAGCGCTTGAAGCTGTTGGCCGCACTATTACCTTGATGGCCACCTCTGTTCAGAGCATCTTGTACAGTCTGGTGCAATGCATCACCTCGACGATCCTATGATGCAAGCAACTCCCTGATGAGCCCAACCAAGACTTCATCATTCTGCCTTGCAGGCTGGACTGGCTGTACTGGGGGTTCTGGACCTCCGAGAAGCATGACTCGGGAAGCTGCTCCTGAGTGCTGAGCTTGGTCCTCTTGTTGATGCTGAGGTGCTGGTTGAGCTCCTTTCTGGTGATCGGTAGGACCAGGAATAATGCTACTGGAAAAATAATGATATAGGGGACAATAAGGAAGGACCAAGTGTCACGCCCCAGAACCAGAATACTGGAGAGCGGGGGCGAACACAGCCAGCTACGTATATTGAAGTGCAACCCACCTCGCTATACGGTCATGACTGTCTAGAATACATGAGAGTTTATCTACAAGCCATCAGTCTCTTATGGTCATGAACAAGCCTATTGTCTCAATCTCAAGCAAGTAATAGCAGTTATAAGATGTTAGAGCATCAAATATACAAAAGTAAGGCATCCCATACATTACATATTTGGATGATCATGAAGCTAGTCGTACAAAATGTTAAGACTAGCAAGAGTTTCAGTCATACAGGATCAACCCTAGGATTTGTCAATCATGTTATAGCCCGTAGGCAGACAGTAAGTAAAGTGCAATCGAACTAACACGTGCTCGTCGGCTAAACGCCATCAAAAGAATATTTTTACAATAGAGTGGGAGAGCAAAATAAAACCCACTCGTTGCTAGGGTTACGCCTGGTGGCCACCATCTGGCTAGAAGGTATGGAGATCCTCTGGAGCTACTCCGGTATCTGGCCATACAAAACCAGCTGGGTCAGATCCCAGAAGAGCAAGTGCCACAAAGGAGGCTTCACTTGAGAACTAAAACCAACAATTAGCACAAATATAATTATACAATAAAACTGGAGATATGGAAAAGCATGATGATATACGATAAGATAACCAAGGGACTATTCAGATAACCAAGTTACAACCCTTAATCCAAACAAGGACCGGGGTTGTAACCCTTCGTCTGAACGAAACTTAGTTTTTCACCATTTATCGATAAGGTAATAGCATAAGTAATCAGGTCATATAACAATCTTGTACAGGATCCGGACATGACTAGACTGGGTTAGACTCCATCCAATCAATCATGGCCAAGCAATGAGTACGGCTTGATACTTTAACTAACTAGGGTTATCACAGGCCTAATTACTAGCAAGATGCAATAAGATTGTTCCACAGCCACAAGCCCTGCAGACCATCTAGGCTATCCGGACGAAATTAGGAGTTGAATTCATGTGGGTATATTGTCCAAGGAATACATGTACCCTTAAGTAGCTTGAAGGGAGCAACACATGACAGTGTACTGGAAATGTGCCCTACTCGACGGTAGACTACAGATCCCATGATGGGGCGCCCAGATAACAAAATTGCCTGTAGCTGGGAAATCTCTTCATGACTACTGGATTATTCTATTTATTAGCCTTAGTCAATTTAAGTTGGTACCCCTGACCGTGGTACTCAGGGGTCCCTGCCCTAGACATGATGTATGACAATACTGGTTCACTTGTACAAACACAATCGTCCACGGTGTCCATGCCATTCATTCTTGTCATGTCATGCTAGCCATCGCAACATCATTCAATAGTTCCCATCATGCTTGTTTGTCATATCATGTCATGTCATGTCATGTCATATTTACTTCACACCATACCGTGTACAATTACCATTCCAAACATATTAAATAATTTCGTGATTATCAAGTTCATGACAAAAGGCATAAGAATATACAAGGGCAACGGGGTACACCATAGGGACTCAAAGTCTCTACGCGAGCAAGACTACACTATGCCAAAAAGACCCCGAGCGTAAAATAGCTCTACACGGGCAAGACCTAAGGATAGGCAGCTCTACGCGAGCAAGAGAGCAGGTAGGGGGGTGCATTCTACGCGAGCAAGCGCTTTACGCTAGCAAAGCCGCATGCGGGCGAGACTCTACGCGGGTGACCCCTCTACGCGAGCGAGAGTCTAGCCTCTGCGTAGAGCTCGGTTCAGCTCTGCGTAGAATTGATTACGCGATCATGTGAGAACGTGTGCATAAAGGGTAATTAATACGCGGGCACGTGAAACGTGTGCGTAAAGGGTAATTAATACGCGGGCACGTGAAACATGTACGTAAAGGGTAATTAATATGCGGGCACGTGAAACGTGGGCGTAAAGGGTAATTAATACGCTGGCACGTAAAACGTGGGCGTAAAAACTAAATACTATGCTAGCACGTAAAAACGTGTGCGTAAAAACTTTATCTTCTCCCCAAGGCCAAGACAAGCAGGCGTAAAAGCTCAAGAGCTCAAGAAAGCCCCATCCCGGTCAAGACTCGATGAAATCCAACCATTCCAAACCAAACTTGCGTAACATCAGAATGCCTTCTACATAGAACTCTTAGTTTTCAAAAACAAGCCAATTTAGTAGATCAAAGCCAAAAAATCTAAAAATACAACAAACTTAGATCTACATGGAATAAACCATGGAAACTAAAAATGCTAAGTACTAAAGTGTCTTAGAATCTCGTAAGGAAGACAATAGAACAATAAAACTTGACTTCCTCTATGAAGCAAGTTGCACTTGCCTACGGGGGTGGTCGGTGAAGAAATGAAGAAGAAGAGTAGTAATGAGAAATGAATGAGGAGAGAGAAAGGGTTGTTGGGTTAATAAATGGAGGGGGATGGTGGTAGGCAGGGGTTTGCATACTAACCCAAACCAGCCAACCCAAGTCGAACCCAATGCAGGCCAAGTCCAGGATAAACCACATGAACCAGGAAATGTTAACTAACCCATGCCAATGCAAAACCCAAGACTAGCCAGTCAGGACGAGTCGAACCAGGATGAACTCAAAATAAACTAAGGCAATATTAAACCAGGATCAAGCTAAGCAAGACAAGTCTAATTACGGGTCGGGATTCTGTATACGTATACTGAAAATACGTATAACAAAAAACGGAGGTAACACCAAGATTGATCGAGGATATAAGCATGTGATCACGTCAAGATTTCAGGAAGATTAGAAGGCACGAGTAGAGATCAAAGACGAGTACTGATTGAGACATCTATTCAGTGAAACCCTCACACATCTTGATTTACGAGACCTACATGGGCCACCACTTAAACCGTGTCACACCCCAGAACTGGAATACTGGAGAGCGGGGACGGACACAGCCAGCTACGTATATTGAAGTACAACCCACCTCACTATACGGTCACGGCTGTCTAGATACATGAGGGTGTAACTACAAGCCATCAGTCTCTTATGGTCATGAACAAGCCTATTGTCTCAATCTCAAGCAAGTAATAGCAGTTACAAGATGTCAAAGCACCAAATATACAATCGTAAGACGTCCCATACATTACATATTTGGATGATCATGAAGCTAGTCATACAAAATGTAAAGACTAGCAAGAGTTTCAGTTATACATGATCAACCCTAGGATTTGTTAATCATGCTACGGCCCGTAGGCAGACAGTAAGTAAAGTGCAATCGAGCTAACACGTGCTCGTCGGCTAAATGCCTCAAAAGAATACTTTTACAATAGAGTGGGAGAGCAAAATAAAACCCACTCATTGCCAGGGTTATGCCTGGTTGTCACCATCTGGCTGGAAGGTAGGGAGATCCTCTGGAGCCGCTCCGGTATCTGGCCACGTGTAATGCCTGTGGTTCGTATTGCGTATCTTGGTATACGTATACGTAATTTGACCCGTATTGTATGTCTCCCTGCTTGATTTATTCTAGTATTTTATTGATTGGTTTATTCTTGGATTGGTTCGGCTTGGCATGGTTTGCTTTGGTTCATCATGAACCAAAGGCGAACCCTCCTACCTACCACCACCCTCCTTATTTATAACCACTTTCTTTTCTCTCTCATCATTATTTCCTTCTTCAATTACTCTCCACCACCAACCAAGAGAACCCTAGCCTAGGTAAGTGCAACTTGCTTCATGAAGGAACCAACCATTTTATTGTTCTAAACTCTTCTATGCAACTTTCAAATCCACCTTAGTTCTTGTTATTTTACATTTTCTTGTATATTTTCTTGTAGATCTAGGTTTTAGCCATTTTCAGATTTTTCATGGTTTTGATCTATCAAACCTTCTTGTTTTCAAGTTTTGATGGTTCCATGTTGTAGGAAATTTGATTTTACCCAATTTAGACCATTGGAAGTCCTGATTTTGACTTATTTTGAGTAAATTATGGTCTTTTGGTTCATGGGTTTTCATGGCCATTGGAGGCTGGTTGGAGAAGATGAGCAGTGCTGTTTTCTGGCGTATGCTGTTTGCTGGCAAAATACTGTTGCCATGCTGTTTGCTGGTGCATGCTGTTTTCTGGCGCATGCTATCCTGGCGTATGCTGTTTTCTGGCGTATGCTGTTTGCTGGCAAAATACTATTGTCATGCTGTTTGCTTGTACATGCTGTTTTCTGGCGCATGCTGTCCTGGCGCATGCTGTTTTCTAGCGCATGCTGTTTGCTGGCAAAATACTGTTGCCATGCTGTTTGCTGGCGCATGCTGTTTCCTGGCGCATGCTGTTTGCTGGCAAAATACTGTTGCCATACTGTTTGCTGGCGCATGCTATTTTCTGGCGCATGCTGTTTGCTGGTAAAACACTGTTGCCATGCTGTATGTTGGCACATGATATTTTTTGGCGTATGCTGTCCTGGTGCATGCTGTTTCCTGGCACATGCTGTTTGCTGGCAAAACACTGTTGCCATACTGTTTGCTGGCGCATGCTATTTTTTGGCGCATGCTGTCTTGGCACATGCTGTTTCCTGGCGCATACTGTTTCTGGCAAAACACTGTTGCCATGCTGTTTGCTGGCGCATGCTATTTTGCTGGCGCATGCTGTTTGCTGGCGCATGCTGTTGCTGGCTGTTTGCTGGCGTATGCTGTTTTGCTGGCGCATGCTGTCCTGGCATATGCTGTTTGCTGGTGCATGCTGTCCCTGGCACCCCTTTTATCTCTTGTACCATTTGTTTTGCCATGACAAATCATGTTACCTTATCCGTGTTATTTCTCTTGATCCTTAGTGTAATGTGGATAATTGCGACATGAACACGACAAGATACATGAACCTGACATGATATATGGGCACAACATGATAATGCATGATAGTGGCCCGTCGTGGCGCACTCCTGACAAAAAAAACCTGACATACTGTTACGACAGCTAGCCTGACATGACAAGTATGAATGACCTAGACACCGTGGGCGATTGCGTTTGCACAAATAAACCAGTACTGTTTTGCATCATGTCTAGGATAGGGATCCCTGAGTACCACGGTCAGGGATACCTACAGTAATTGACTAAGGCTAATAAACTAGAATAATTCAGTAGACATGAAGAGATTCCCAGCTACAGGCAATCCCGTTATCTGGGTGCATTAAGTGGACTTGTAGCCTACCGACGAGTAGGGCACATTTCCAGCACATAGTCACGTGTTGCATTCTTCATAAACGGACATTCGACCTGGATAACCGGATGGTCTGCATGGCTTGTGGCTGTTGGGATAATCTCATTGCATCTTGCTAGTAACTAGGCCTGTGATAACCCTAGTTAGTTAAAAGTATAAAGCCGTACTCTTGATTGGCCGTGACTGATTGGATGGAGTTTATTCTAGCTTAGTTCTATCCTGATCATGTGCAAGATTGTGACATGACATGATTATTGATGCTTGCCTTAACAATAACGATCGGAGGTCCAGTTCTGTTCAGGCAGGGTTACAACCCCGGTCCTTGTTTGGTTTAAGGGTTGTAACCTGGCTCCCGGTGCAGTTCTGTGTCCTCTCTTCGTTTATTGTCTTATCGCAACCCCATGCCATGTTCGTCATGTTTTACCTTACCTTAATATCATGATTATTTATACTGGCCTTAGCAATAAAGATCAAGGGTCCAGTTCTGTTCAAACGAAGGGTTACAACCCCGGTCCTTGTTTGGTTTAAGGGTTGTAACCTGGCTTCCGGAGCAGTTCTATGTCCTCTCTTTGTTTATTGTCTTCACTGTACCAATAGTATTTGAGACGGGTTTCTATTCAGGTGAAGGGCTGTAACCCCAGTCCTTGTTTGGTTTAAGGGTTGTGACCTGGCTACTTGAATAGTTTCCCCGTACTCCGTTTACTGTTGTTATCTCTATTATTATCAGTTCTTTATTTATTTATCATCTTTAATATTCTATTGTGATATGCTGGTTTTAGTTCCTAAGTGAAGCCTCCTTTGTGGCACTTGCTCTTTCTGGGTTCTGACCCAGCTGGTTTTGTGTGGCCAGATATCGGAGCAGCACCAGAGGATCTACCTGTCTTCCAGCCAGATGGTGACCACCAGGCGTAACCCTGGCAACGAGTGGGTTTCTTTTTGTCCTCCCACTTATTTGTAAAATTATTCTTTTGAGACGTTTAGCCGGCGAGCACGTGTTAGCTCATATTGTACCTTATTTACTGTCTGCCTACGGGCTGTAACATGATTGGCAAATCGTAGGGTTGATCATGTATGACCGAAACTCTTGCTAGTCCTGATATTTTATACGACTAGCTTCATGATCATCGGAATATGTAATGTATGGGACGCCTTGCTATTATATATTTGCTGCTCTGACATCTTGTATACTGTTACTACTTGCTTGAGATTGAGACAATAGGCTTGTTCTTGACCATAGGCGACTGATGGATTGTAGTTAAACCCTCATGTATCTAGACAGCCGTGATCGTATAGCGAGGTGGGTTGTACTTTAATATACGTAGCTGGCTATGTACGCCCCCGTTCTCCAGTATTCTGGTTCTGGGGCGTGTCATGGTTTAAGTGGTGGCCCATGCAGGTCTTGTAAATCAAGATATGTGAGGGTTTACCGAATAGATGTCTCAATCCGTATTCGCCCTTGATCTCTGATCGTATCTTCAAATCCTTGAGAATCTTGGCCTGATCACATGCTTGTATCGTTGATCTGTCCTGGTCCTTCCTTATTGTTCCCTATGTCGTCTTCTTCAGCGGCATTGTTCCTGGACCTGCCGATCAGCAAGATGGAGCACCTTCCATGGACCAGTCGCAACCTGGAGATCAAGTCCAGCATTCAGGAGTAGCCTCCAGAGTCGTGCCTACCGGAGGAGAACCACCAATTCAGCCCGTCCAGCCTGCAGAGCCTGATTATGGCACTTTGGTGGGTCTCATCAGGTCCCTATTAGCTTCTCAGGATCGTCGCAGAGATGCCTTGCACCAGGCGGTGGCAGATGCTTTGACTAGAGGAGGTCATCAGGGTAACAGCGTGGCTAACAGCTTCAAGCACTTGAACCCTCCATTCTTCGACGGCAGTAAAGATGCGATCGCTGCAGATACATGGCTTCAGGACACAGAGGTGATTCTAGAAGCAGCCAGGACTCCAGAGAACGAGAAGGTAGCCGTAGTGCGCCTGCAGTTACTAGATCTTGCCCACAGCTGGTGGGCAGCGGAGGCCGATGGATTAGTGGCCCCTATTTCATGGGCAGTATTCAGGAAGAGATTCCAGACCAAGTATTTTGATGCTGTAGCTCGGTACGATCTACAAACGAGGTTCACTAATCTGAAGCAGATGGGCAGGACGGTCGATGGATATACGGCCGAGTTCTCCAAGCTTAGTCGGTTTGCTCCCACCTTGGTGGCGACCGAGTTCGATAGAGCCCAGCAGTTCCAGCAGGGGCTCCAGCTAGAGATTTTATTGGCGGTGGAGCAGTTTGAGCATCAGAATTTTGATGCAGTGTTGAGAGCAGCTAGGAGGCATGAGTATACCTCCCAGAGGATCGTGGATAGGACCGGAGGTCGGAAGCGATCCCACGGTCAGATGAATCAGTCATCAGCACCAGCCCCGGCAGCCAGGACTTTGACTATTGGATCTCCGAGGCGGGCGGCCTCAGTAACGTCAGTTCAACATTCCACCCCGACGCACCTTCAGCAGCAGAAGCAGAAGCAGTCTTCCGTAGTGGGATGTTCACACTGCGGGAAGCCAGGGCATATGGTGTCAGAGTATCGCAGAGCACAGGGTTTGTGCTTGGTTTGTGGTGCCCCGGACCACAGGGTTGGGAACTGTCCGAACAAGGGGAGTTCATCAGCTTTCTCTAGTCCTTCAGTTAGAGGACCAGCACCAATCCAGCAGTAGCAGCAGTACCCGTTCCTGAGACCATTGCCGACGCAGGCCCAGGCGTTCCAGTAGCAGAGACCGCAGCAGTATGCCCAAGCCCAAGCCCTGATCCAGAGCAGGCAGAGGAGTTTTCAGCAGAGGGGACCCGCACCCAGAGGACATGGTCAAGTGCTGGCTTTGACCATAGGAGAAGAAGGAATTGCACCAGGTGAGGTTGTGGCAGGTACTATTCTCGTCAACACCTTTCTAGCTTCAGTATTATTTGATTCTGGTGCCTCGCATTCATTTATGTCTGCACGATTCACGACACAGATAGGATTGGAGCCCGAGTCATTATCAGTAAGGCTCAATATACTTACTGGTAATGGACTTGTGGGAGTAGATAGAGTGTTTTCCTCGTGTCGGATCGTAGTTAACGGTAGAGAGTTCCCCGCTAGATTGATAGAGTTTCCGATGGCCGATTATGATGTGGTCTTAGGGATGGATTGGTTGAGGGACCAGTATGCTAGGATAGACTGCCATATTGGTAGGATTGTTTTTAGCATTCTAGGCGAGCCAAAGTTTTCCTTTTCCCGAGGCGAAGTTGAACCTTCCCCTCCAGTGTTACGGATGGCAGTAGCAGCAGTACAGTTACCTCGAATAGTCGAAAAGTTTTCAGATATTTTCCCCGAAGAGCTTCCAGGGATGTCGTCAGAGCGGAAGATCGAATTCACTATCGACTTGATTCCCGAGACAGCCCCAGTGTCAGAGAGAGTCTACAGGATGGCACCGTCAGAGCTAGAGATATTGTACAAGATGATTGAAGAACTCAGAACCAAAGGATTCATTCATGCTAGTGGATCGCCTTGGGGTGCCCTGATGCTTCTTGTGAAAAAGAAGGATGGTACATCCAGATTATGTGTAAATTATCGTACCTTAAACTCAGTGACAATCAAGAACAGATACCCTCTCCCGAGGATAGATGACTTGTTTGATCAACTCAAGGGGACAGCAGTGTTTTCGAAGATCGACTTACGGTCAGGATATCATCAGATCAGAGTCAGAGAGCAGGACATCCCGAAGACAGCATTCAGATCCCGGTATGGGCATTGGGAGTTCCTTGTTATGCCATTTGGAGCAACCAATGCGTCGGCTGTATTTATGGACCTCATGAATCGTATCTTCATGCCTTATTTGGATCAGTTCGTGATTGTGTTCCTAGACGACATCCTGGTTTATAGCAAGAGTGAAGCGGAGCATGAGCAGCATCTCCGAGTTGTCCTTCAGATTCTCAGAGAGCACCAGTTGTATGCCAAGTTCAGTAAATGCGAGTTCTGGCTCGATCGCATTTCGTACTTGGGTCATATCATCACCAGAGGAGGAGTGGAAGTGGATCCCCGGAAGATTGTGGCCATTGAGACATGGCCAGTGCCCAGCACGGTTGCAGAAGTTCGCAGTTTTCTTGGATTGGCCGGCTACTACCGGCGATTTGTTTCGGACTTTGCTCGGATCTCAGCGCCATTGACTCAGTTGACCCGCAAGGATGTGTAGTTTTCTTGGACAACAGAATGTCAGGATTCTTTTGAGAAGCTGAAGCGAGGCTTGATGACGGCAACCATTCTCACACTTCCAGATGAGACCGGAGGATTTTCAGTGTACTGTGACGCTTCAGGCAGAGGTTTAGGATGTGTTTTGATGCAGCATGGGAAGGTAATAGCTTATGCGTCGCGATAACTTTGTGATCATGAGAGGAATTATCCGACCCACGACTTGGAACTGGCAGCAGTAGTGTTTGCACTCAAGTTTTGGAGACACTACTTGTATAGAGATATGGTAGAGATTTTCACCGACCACAAGAGCCTGAAGTATGTTTTCACCCAGAAGGATCTTAATATGCGTCAGAGGAGGTGGCTAGAGCTATTTGTGGATTATGATGTCAACCTGCAGTATCATCCCGGGAAGGCCAACGTCGTTGCAGATGCATTGAGCATGAGAGCCAGAGTTTATTTTCTAACAGCACAACCAGAGCTGTTAGCAGATCTTCAGAAGATGGGTATAGAAGTTGTTCTCCCTTCCAGTATGGCATTGATGGCCAGTATGCAGGTTCAGTCCACTATAGTCGAGAGGATCCGGATGGCACAGTCAGCAGATTCCAAGCTTCAGCGACTCAGAGCAGAGTGTGAGGCAGGACGAAGACCAGAGTTATGTATCCATGAAGACGGTACACTTCGACATGGGAAGCATCTTTGTGTACCCAGTGGAGATATCAGACAGGAGATCATGGCAGAGGCTCACAGTTTGCAGTATTCCATTCATCCCGGCGGTACGAAGATGTACCGAGATATTCGTCAGCACTTTTGGTGGAATGGCATGAAGAGGGAGATAGCCTAGTTTGTCTCTCGATGTTTGGTTTGCCAATAAGTTAAAGCTGAACATCAGAGGCCAGCTGGACTTCTTCAGCCCTTGTCAAATCCAGAATGGAAGTGGGAGCATATAACCATGGATTTTGTGACTGGATTGCCTAGATCCCCGGCTGGCAGAGACGCTATTTGGGATGTCATAGACAGGCTCACGAAGGTGGCTCACTTTCTCTCATTCAGAGTTGGTCAATCGACGGCTCAGCTAGCGGAGATGTATCTCCGATAGATTATCAGATTGTACGGTGTACCAGTCAGTATCACCTCAGACAGAGATTCCAGATTTACGTCACACTTTTGGCGTAGCCTGCAAGAGAGTTTGGGGACTCGCCTCCAGTTCAGCTCAGCTTATCATCCGCAGACAGATGGCCAGTTAGAACGCACGATCCAGACTCTCGAAGACATGTTGAGATCTTGTACGCTCGACTTCGGTGGTTTGTGGGAAGATTACCTGTACCTGGTAGAGTTCTCGTACAACAACAGTTTCCAAGCTAGTATCCAGATGGCACCGTTCGAGGCACTGTATGGTAGGAAGTGTCGATCCCCGCTAGCATGGGACGATGTCGGAGAGAGACAGATGCTCGGTCCAGAAATGATTGCTCAGACCGTTGAGGTGGTCAGGAGAGTCAGAGACCATCTTCAAGTTGCCCAAGATCGCCAGCGTCATTGGACCGATTCTCATCGACGACCCCTTAAATTTTTGGTCGGTGACCATGTATTCCCGAGGATTTCGCCTAACCATGGCGTCATTCATTTCGACGTACGGAAAAAGCTTAGTCTAAGGTATATAGGGCCGTTCGATATTCTGGAGCGAGTAGGTGATGTATCCTATCGTCTCGCTCTCCCGCCGTCGCTACGTGAAGTGCATGACGTATTCCATGTATCCCAATTACGGTGGTATATTCCGGACCCGAGACATATCCTAGATCATTCGGAATTGGTTGTTGGTACCAACCTTTCGTATGAGGAGAGGCTCGTGTCTATATTGGACCGGAGAGAGAAGATACTCAAGAACAAGACTATCAAGTTAGTCCGAGTTGCTTGGGATCATCACTCTTTGGGTGAGTCAACGTAGGAGCGTGAGAATGATATCCGATCGCAATATCCCGACCTGTTTGACTCGTGAGGTATAATATCCTCCTTATACCTCATGCCTTCGATTCCTTGCTTGCATGATTGATTGATTGCCTAGTATAGCTTGCTTGTGATTAGTATAGCTTGTCCTTGCCCCTCTAGCCTCTTAATTAAATTTCGAGGAAGGAATTCTTTTAAGGTAGGTAGAGTTGTAATGCCTGTGGTTCGTATTGCTTATCTTGGTATACGTATACGTAATTTGACCCGTATTGCATGTCTTCCTGCTTGATTTATTCTAGCATTTCATTGATTGGTTTATTCTTGGATTGGTTCAGCTTGGCTTGGTTTGCTTTGGTTCATCATGAACCAAAGGTGAACCCTCCTACCTACCACCACCCTCCTTACTTATAACCCCTTCCTTTTCTCTCTCATTATTATTTCTTTCCTTCTTCAATTACTCTCCACCACCAACCAAGAGAACCCTAGCCTAGGCAAGTACAACTTGCTTCATGAAGGAACCAACCATTTTATTGTTCTAAACTCTTCTATGCAACTTTCAAATCCACCTTAGTTCTTGTCATTTTATATTTTCTTGTATATTTTCTTGTAGATCTAGGTTTTAGCCATTTTCGGATTTTTCATGGTTTTGATCTATCAAACCTTCTTGTTTTCAAGTTTTGATGGTTCCATGTTGTAGGAAATTTGATTCTACCTAATCTAGACCATTGGAAGTCCTGATTTCGACTTATTTTGAGTGAATTATGGTCTTTTAGTTCATGGGTTTTTATGGCCATTGGAGGCTAGTTGGAGAAGATGAGTAGTGCTGTTTCCTGGCGCATGTTGTTTGCTGGCAAAACACTGTTGCCATGCTGTTTGCTAGCGCATGCTGTTTTTTGGCTCATGCTGTCCTGGCGTATGCTGTTTCCTAGCACATGCTGTTTGCTGGCAAAACACTGTTGCCATACTGTTTGCTGGCGCATGCTATTTTCTGGCGCATGCTGTTTGCTGGCAAAATATTGTTGCCATGCTGTTTGCTGGCACATGCTGTTTTCTGGCACATGCTGTCCTGGCGCATGCTGTTTGCTGGCAAAACACTGTTGCCATGCTGTTTGCTGGTGCATGCTATTTCCTGGTGCATGCTGTTTCCTGGCGCATGCTGTTTGCTGACAAAATACTGTTGCTATGCTGTTTGCTGGCGCATGCTATTTTCTGGCACATGCTGTCCTGGTGTATGCTGTTTTCTGGCGCATGCTGTTTGCTGGTAAAATATTGTTGCCATGCTGTTTGCTGGCGCATGCTGTTTCCTGGCGCATGCTGTTTGCTGACAAAACACTGTTGCCATGCTGTTTGCTGGCGCATGCTATTTTGCTGGCACATGCTGTTTGCTGGCGCATGCTGTTGCTGGCTGTTTTCTGGCACATGCTGTTTTGCTGGCGTATGTTGTCCTGGCACATGCTGTTTGCTGGTGCATGATGTCCCTGGCACCCCTTTTTCTCTTGTACCATTTGTTTTGCCATGATAAATCTTGTTACCTTATCCGTGTTGTTTCTCTTGATCCTTAGTGTAATGTAGGATAATTGCGACATAAATACGACATGATACATGAACCTGATACGATACATGGGCACAACATGATAATGCATGATAGTGGCCCGCCGTTGCGCACTCCTGACAAGAAAACCTGACATGCTGTTACGACAGCTAGCCTGACATGACAAGTATGAATGACCTGGATACCGTGGGCGATTGCGATTATACAAATAAACCAGTACTGTCCTGCATCGTGTCTAGGATAGGGATTCCTGAGTACCACGGTCAGGGATACCTACAGTAATTGACTAAGGCTAATAAACTAGAATAATTCAGTAGACATGAAGAGATTCCCAGCTACAGGGAATCCCGTTATCTGGGCGCATTAAGTGGACTTGTAGCCTACCGACGAGTAGGGCACATTTCCAGTACACAGTCATGTGTTGCATTCTTCATAAACGGACATTCGACCTGGATAACCGGATGGTCTGCAGGGCTTGTGGCTGTTGGGATAATCTCATTGTATCTTGCTAGTAACTAGGCCTGTGATAACCCTAGTTAGTTAAAAGTATCAAGTCGTACTCTTGATTGGCTGTGACTGATTGGATGGAGTTTATTCCAGCTTAGTTTTATCCTGATCATGTGCAAGATTGTGACATGACATGATTATTGATGCTTGCCTTAACAATAACGATCGGGGGTCCATTTCTGTTCAGGCGAAGGGTTACAACCCCGATCCTTGTTTGGTTTAAGGGTTGTAACCTGGCTCCCGCAGCAGTTCTGTGTCCTCTCTTCGTTTATTGTCTTCACTGTACCAATAGTATTTGAGACGGGTTTCTATTCAGGTGAAGGGCTGCAACCCCGGTCCTTGTTTGGTTTAAGGGTTGTGACCTGGCTACTTGAATGGTTTCCTCGTACTCCGTTTATTGTTGTTATCTCTATTATTATCAGTTCTTTATTTATTTATCATCTTTAATATTCTATTGTGATATGCTGGTTTTAGTTCCTAAGTGAAGCCTCCTTTGTGGCACTTGCTCTTTCTGGGGTCTGACCCAGCTGGTTTTGTGTGGCCAGATATCGGAGCAGCACCAGAGGATCTACCTGTCTTCCAGCCAGATGGTGACCACCAGGCGTAATCCTGGCAACGAGTGAGTTTCTTTTTGTTCTCCCACTTATTTGTAAAATTATTCTTTTGAGGCGTTTAGCCGGCGAGCACGTGTTAGCTCGTATTGCACCTTATTTACTGTCTGCCTACGGGCTGTAACATGATTGGTAAATCCTAGGGTTGATTATATATGACCGAAACTCTTGCTAGTCCTGACATTTTGTACGACTAGCTTCATGATCATCCGAATATGTAATGTATGGGACGCCTTGCTATTATATATTTGGTGCTCTAACATCTTGTATACTGTTACTACTTGCTTGAGATTGAGACAATAGGCTTGTTCTTGACCATAGGCGACTGATGGATTGTAGTTAAACCCTCATGTATCTAGACAGCCATGATAGTATAGCGAGGTGAGTTGCACTTTAATATACGTAGCTGGCTATGTACGCCCCCGCTCTCCAGTATTCTGGTTCTGGGGCGTGACACCACGCAAAACCAGTTGGGTCAGATCCCAGAAAGAGCAAGTGCCACAAAGGAGGCTTCACTTAAGAACTAAAACCAGCATATCAAAATCATAAAATGAGAAAGGTAAATAAGACATAAAATTTAATAGGGCAATAACTGGCAAGAAGGTGAGAAATTATTCAGGTCAGTATAATAGGGGTAAGCATGAACAATCGTGTTCCAAGATAGCTATGTACTGGAGCAAGACAAGGTTTAGACTGGCTAGACTCCAATCAACATTCACGGCCAAGCAATAGGTACGACTTGATACTTTAACTAACTAGGGTTATCACAGGCCTAGTTACTAGCAAGATACAATGAGATCGTTCCAACAGCCACAAGCCCTACAGACCATCCAGGTTATCCGGACGCAATTAGGGGTTAAGTTCATGTGGGTACATCGTCCAGGAAATGCATGTACCCTTAAGTAGCTTGAAGGGTATAACACATGATAGTGTACTAAAAATGTGCCCTATTCGACGGCCGGCTACAAATCCCATGATGGGGTACCCAGATAACGGGATTACCTGTAGCTGGAAAATCTCTTCATGACTACTGGATTATTCTAGTTATTAGCCTTAGTCAGTTTAAGTAGGTACCCCTGACCGTGGTACTCAGGGATCCTTACCCTAGACATGATACAAGATAGTACTGGTTCATTTGTACAAACACAATCATCCACGGTGTCCAGGTCATTCATTCTTGTCATGTCATACCAACCGTCGCAACAACATTCAATAGTGCCCAATCATGCTTGCTTGTCATGTTATGCCATGTCATGTCATGTCAGTTACTTGTCATACCATGCCATGCACAATTATCAGTCCAATCGTGTCAATCAATTCATGGTTATCAAGTCCGCGACAAGAGGTGCAAGAACAATAGAGCAAACGGGTGCACATAGGGGCTCAAAGCCTCTACGCAAATAAAACTACGCTAGGCTAAGAGACCCCGAGCGTAAAAATGGCTTTACGCGAGCAAGACCAAGTAAGGACCCCTCTACGCGAGCAAGCACTCTACGCGAGCAGGCACTCTACGCGAGCATGCACTCTACGCGAGCAGGCACTCTACGCGCGCGAGTACTCGAGCGAGACTCTACGCACGCGAGCGCCCGAGCGGGACTCTACGCACGCGAGAGTAGCCCCTGCGTAGAGCTCGAATGAACTCGGCATAGAAGAGACTATGCTGGCACGCAAATACGTGGACGTAAAAAGGAGAACACTACGCAGGTACGTGAAAACATGTGCGTAAAGGAGAAAAATGCTAAGCTGGCACATAAAAACGTGTGCGTAAAGGGCTCGTCTCCTCTCCAAGGCCGAGACATGCAGCCATGGGGACTCAAGAAGCTCAAGGAACCCCATCTCGGTCAAGACTTGATGAAATCCAACCACTCAAAAGCCAACCTTGCGTAGGATCGAAATTCCTACTACATGGAACTCTCAATCTCCGAAAACAACCAAGTTTAGAAGATCAAAACCATGAAGATCAAAAATGCTAAAACTTAGATCTACAAGAAATAAACCATAGAAATTGAAAATGCTAAGTACTAAAGTGTCTTAGAATCTTGTGAGAAAGACAATGGAACAACAAAAATTGAGTTCCTCCAGGAAGCAAGTTGCACTTGCCTAAGCCTCTCTCTTGGTAGGTGGAGAGAGTTATCAGGAAGGAGAAGGAGAGTAAATAAAGAAGTGAATGAAGAGAAAAGGGTCGTTGGGTTAATAAATAGGGGATGGTAGTAGGTAGGGGTTTACATGCTAACCCAAACCGAACCCAACTAAGCCGAACCCAACCAAACCCGATGCATGCCAAGGCCAAGATAAACCACACTAACTGGAAATGCTAACCAAACCATGCCAAATGCAAAATCTAAGGCTAGCCAGTCAGGACAAGTCAAAATACGGGTCCGAGATATGTATATGCATACCAAAATACGTATAACAAAATCCGAGGGTGACAAGGTCGCCCTCCCCCTCTATGGCCATTTATGACTTCACCAGCTTCATCTTTAATGCCCACCTATCGCCACTCCAGTTCAACGGCAGCACCTTCACCTGGGGCAACATGCAAGATGGCGATCGAAGACAATACTCTCGACTGGACCGCGCTCTCGTCAACCCGAAGTGGGCCGATCTAGATATCATCTCCAATCTCTCACACCTCAACACTACCGAGTTCGACCACTCACCCCTCATCATCGAGATTGGCAGCAAATTGAATCAAATCAAGAAAAGCGTCTGCTTTTTTGACTTCTGGAGCCACCACCCACAGTTCAAGAACATCGTGTTGGCACATTTTATTTTGAGTAATTAACAGCATCTTCGTAGTTTAGTCTTCTGTTCTTCAGATTCAAATACTCAGAAGATGTACTACATGGAGTTCTTCACTTCAAGAGCTTCCTCCTTCTTCCTTGAAGACTGTAGCAGTTACCGGCGTTCCCTGCTTAGAGTCTTCGTGTCTGTACTGGTCTAGGTATATCTGTAAACACTAAAGGATGGATGATAACTAAAAGCACAAATCGAAATACATGTCATTCAGAGCGGCATACCGGCGGTATGCTTCGGCATACCGGCGGTATGCTTTGGCATACCGGCGGTATGCTTCGGCATACCGACGGTATACCATTTTCGTGTCCAGAAAAGGTTCTGTGACAAAAAGCGGCATACTGACGGTATGCTTCGGCATACCGGCGGTATACCGTTTTTGGACTCTAGAAAGTTGCTGTCTCGAAATGTCGGCATACCGACGGCATGCTGCGGCATACCGGCGGCATATCGTTTTTAGCAACACAAAAGTTGCTGTGATCAACTGTCGGCATACCGACGGTATGCTGCGGCATACCGGCGACATGCCGTTTCTAGCAGCTCTAAACTTTCTGTGACATTCTATCGGCATACCGACGGTATGCTCCGGCATACCGGCGGTATACCGAATTTAGAATACTTAGTTTTCGATTTGTTCTGACACGCATTAATGGCCACATTTAATGCTCTTGAACGGTCATAATTATGACCGTTACTATTTGGCCGGCATACCGACGGTATGCCGCGACATACCGACGGTATGTCGGTCTGCCTGCATTTCAGAGCATTAAATGCCACCTACTCTTAGTTTTCTTATAAAAGGAAGCTCTCTCTCTCTCTTGAGCTTCCTCACCAACTCTTCCATAAATTTTCCAACAACCAAGAGCTCCACCATTAATACTCTTCAAAGCTTTTCATTGTCATCCTCTCCCAAAGTGCTAGAGTATTAAAGAGTTGTACATTTCGATCTTCACGTGTTAGAAGATCAACAAGTTCTCATTCTCTTTTGTTTGAAGTTGGCGAGCCTTCGTAAGAAAACTCGTGTGTAGAAGTTGGCGAGTCTTCGGATCCAAACTCGTGTTGAAGTTGGCGAGTTCTTCGAATTCAAACTCGTGTGTACTATTTGGATAATAGTGGATTAAAGCCGGAGAGAGTTCCGGGACTGGATTGCCTCAAAAGAGGATACCAGGATACATCCTTGCGTTTGCGTTTGATCTTTCTACTCTTTACTTTCAATTGTCTTTATTGCATCAATTGTTGTAGTTTATATTTTATTTCCCTATTCACCCCCCCTCTAGGGTTCTACAATTGGTATCAGAGCCTCGTTCTCTTGATTTGGATTTACACCCTTGAGTGATCCATGGCCTCTAACCCTAGCATCAACACGTTTCACAATGAGGGACACTCCACAAATAGGCCTCCCCTATTTGATGGTACCAACTATAACTACTGGAAGATTAGGATGGGCATTTATCTCAAGTCCATAGATTTCGATTTATGGGATTGCGTGATAAATGGCCTTCCTACTCCTTCCAGAGCTATTGAGGATATTACTTCTGACACCCTTAGGGAAATACTTGCCGAAAACATTAAGAAGCTTGCTTGTCGAGATGCCAAGGCAATGAATGCTCTTTACTGTGCCCTCGACAGTACTGAATTCAACCGGATCTCTACTTGCAAGACTTCCAATGAGATTTGGAAGTTACTTGAAGTCACACACAAGGGAACTTCACAAGTGAAGGAATCCAAGATCAGTAGACTCACGCAAGAATATGAGTCTTTTAAAATGAAGCATGATGAATCTATTGCTAGCATGTTTACTCATTTTGGTGACATTATTAACCCTCTCTCTTCTCTTGGAAAGGAATATCCCGTTCATGAAAAGATAAGGAAAATTCTTAGAGGATTGACGAAAGCTTTGAGTCCTAAAGCTACCGCAATCATTGAGGGGAACGATCTAACCGTCATGAACCTAGAGACCCTCATGGGTAAGCTAATGACTCACGAGCTCGACATGAAGGATCAAGAGGAATCCTCCATTCAAGAGAAGGAAAAGGAGAAGACCAAAGAAAAAGAGAAGACTCTCGCTCTCAAAGCTTCAAGGTCCTACTCCAAGGATAGCTCCGACGACAATGAGTCGGATGACGATGAAGAAATAGCTCTCACAGCTAAGCACTTCCGGAAGTTCTTAAAGTTCAACAAGGCCAACCGCTCTAGACGAGACAATGAAGAAGACCCGGCGTGCTATCAATGCAGAAGACCCGGACACATCAAGAGGGATTGTCCGATGATACGAAAAGACTCAAGCAAGTACGAAAAACCTAGCAAGGGAAGCTCATCCTCCAGAAAGTTCGCCAATACTAGCATTTGGTGTGAAAGCGACGCGAGCGACTCCGACAACGACAAGGAGTGCAAACACAATGCCAACGTCTGTCTCATGGCAACCGATGAGGTACTTGATGATTTTTCTTTAAACACTCTTACCTATGATGATTTGGAGAAAGCCATTCTTGAGTTACATGAAGAACACAAAGATGTTCGGAATAAATACAAGAAATCTCTCAAGGAGGTTGAGGCTCTTCAACTTGAAGTAGAGAGGCTCTCAAGCATCATCATTGATGTGAAGAAAAAATCTCCTATTTCCGACATGGATGAAATAGAGTCTTTGCGACTCAAATTTCAAGAATCTCTTGACACCATCAAGAAAAAGGATGATGAGATTCAATCCATGAGAAGCTCTTATGAATTTGCCATGCGCAAATGTCAAGATGCTAATAGAAGAGAATATTCCACCTCTATTAAGTATAATGATCTTCTTACACGAAGTAATAATTTAGGTAATAAGAATACCACTCACATGCATGCTCCAAGACACCCTCACACTCATCACAATGCTAGGCATAATCATTACATGAACACTACACACAACTCCTTTTCTAACACAAGAAAAGGACCCTTTGTCAAGAAGAACACCTCTCATCATGCTTTTTACTATCATCATAACACTCATGGTAGAACTTCTCACACTAGAAACTCACACATGCACAACACTCACACTTCTTCTTCTAAATCTTCCTTGATGTGCAATTATTGTAGTTTGGTGGGTCACACTTCTAACTTTTGTTATACAAGAAAACAAGTTGACATGAGAGTTCTTAAGTGGGTTCCTAAGACTAACACTCATGGACCCATAAGATCATGGGTACCAAAATGTTCATCTTCAACTTATGTTGTAGGTGACGAATCCTTCTCATGCTAGAAGCAAATGGATTCTCGATAGCGGTTGTTCACGGCACATGACCGGTGATGCTTCACTTTTTACAACGCTATCGATGAAGAAAGAAGGACACGTCTCCTTCGGTAACAATCTTAAAGGTTATATTATTGGAAATGGTAATATCGGTTCTCCTCCTTATCCTTGTATTAATAATGTATGTCTTGTTACTAATCTCAAGCATAATCTCTTAAGTATTAGCCATCTTACCAATAATGGTTATGATATCAAGTTTGTTAAACTCAAATGCCACATTACCGATAGCTCCAATGGAACTATTGTGTATGAAGGCATTAGAGAAAATAATATTTATGTTCTTTATCTTGTTGAAGGTACTAACAATGACAGGTGCCTAGTTGCAAAGAACGATGAGAGTTGGCTTTGGCACATGAGGCTTGGACACGCCAACATGGATACCATCTCTCGCCTCGCCTCCAAGAAGCTTGTACGAGGACTTCCTAGCATCCCTTTCAAAAAGGATATGGTATGTGAAGAATGCGAGAAAAGTAAGTTGACCAAGTCATCCTTCAAATCCATCAACTCTGTGAGTACCACTAGACCCCTCCAACTTATTCATATGGATCTCTTTGGGCCTAGTAGAGTAGCTAGCCTTGGTGGCAAACTTTATGCTTTTGTTTTAGTTGATGATTTTTCGAGATTTACTTGGGTTATTTTTCTTGCTTGCAAAAGTGATACCTTTCGTGAATTTATTGCTTTTTGTAAACGTGTTCAAAATGAGAAAGGTTTTTCTATTAACAAAATTATGAGTGATCATGGAGGTGAATTTGATAATGTTGATTTCAAAAGATTTTGTAAAAAGAATGGTTTTGGACATAATTTTGCTTGTCCCCGTACTCCTCAACAAAATGGTGTTATGGAGAGAAAGAATAGAACCCTTGGCGATATGGCCCGGGTCATGTTAAACCAATATAAGCTCCCCCAATATTTTTGGGCGGAAGCCGTTAATACGGCGTGTCATGTTATTAATAGAGTCTTAATTAGACCTATTACTAAGAAGACTCCTTATGAGCTTTGGTTTAACAAAATTCCTTCTATTGAATATTTCAAGGTTTTTGGTTGCAATTGTTTTATTTTGAATACCAAGGATAACCTAGGCAAGTTTGAAGAAAAAGCCTATGAAGGGATATTCCTTGGATACTCTACTCATAGCAAAGGTTTTCGTGTTTTTAATAAAAGAAGTCTTGTTGTCGAAGAGTCAATCAATGTCTCTTTTAACGAACTCAACTCTTCTACATTCTCCTCCTCCGAGGATATTGATGACATCTCATTTGGGTTGGAGAACTCCTCTATTGAGGATCGTCCTTCTTCATCTAACAATGAAGTTGTGACCCCATCAAAAGAGTCTCCTCCTCTCGAGCCTCCTCCAAAGGATCTCCCAAGAGAATGGAGATTTGTCACCAATCATCCTAAGGAGCTTATCATTGGGGATCCTTCCTCAAGTGTTAGTACAAGATCCGCCACTCGTGATCTTTGTGCCAATGTGGCTTTTATCTCTCAAATAGAGCCTAAAAATGTTCATGATGCTTTCCTTGATGAATTTTGGATGATAGCTATGCAAGAGGAGCTCAATCAATTTGAGCGAAGCAAGGTTTGGGAACTTGTCCCAAAACCTAGCAATCATCCCATTATTGGAACTAAATGGATGTTTCGCAACAAGCTAAATGAAGATGGGTTAGTGACTCGTAACAAATCCCGATTGGTTGCTCAAGGCTATAACCAAGAGGAAGGCATTGACTACGACGAAACCTATGCTCCGGTTGCACGTCTTGAATCCATTCGTATACTTTGTGCCTTTGCTTGTTTTAATGACTTTAAGCTATTTCAAATGGATGTTAAGAGTGCTTTTCTTAATGGTATTATTAAGGAGGAAGTTTATGTTAAACAACCTCCCGATTTTGAAGATTTTCAATTTTCTAACCACATTTTCAAACTCCATAAAGCCCTTTATGGCCTCAAACAAGCTCCACGTGCTTGGTATGAGCGTCTTAGCTCTTTTCTTGTCTCTCACAATTTTTCAAAGGGAAAAGTTGACACCACACTTTTTATTAAATCACATGATGGGACTCTCTTTTTGGTTCAAATTTATGTTGATGATATTATTTTTGGTTCTACTAACAACACACTTTGTGTAGAATTTGCCAAAGTTATGCAGGAAGAGTTTGAAATGAGTATGATGGGTGAACTCTCCTTCTTCTTGGGGTTACAAATCAAACAAGGGCCTAAAGGAACCTTCATCAATCAAGCAAAATATACAAAGGACCTCCTCAAGCGTTTCGACCTTGACTCATCCAAATCAATGAGGACCCCTATGGCTACAACGACCAAGCTTGACAATGATGAAGATGGCACATCGGTCGACATTCGTAAGTATAGAGGTATGATCGGTAGCTTACTTTATTTAACGGCTAGCCGTCCGGATATCATGTTTAGTGTTTGCTTGTGTGCACGATATCAAGCCAATCCAAAGGAATCACATTTGAGTGCCGTTAAGCATATTTTTCGTTATCTCAAAGGCACCATTAACATGGGTCTTTGGTATCCGAAATCCTCATCGTTTGAGCTTCACGGCTTTTCGGATGCGGATTTTGCCGGATGCAAGATTGACCGAAAAAGCACTAGTGGCACATGTCAATTCCTCGGGAAGTCCTTGGTATCGTGGTTTAGTAAGAAGCAAAACTCTGTTGCTCTTTCCACCACTGAGGCAGAGTATATTGCGGCTGGTTGTTGTTGTGCACAAATTCTTTGGATGTCACAAACACTTTTAGATTATGGCATTTCTCATTCTTGCACCCCTATTAAATGTGATAACACTAGCTCTATCAATCTCACGAAAAACCCGATTTGTCACTCACGTACGAAGCACATTAAAATTAGACACCATTTTCTTCGTGACCATCAGCAAAAAGGAGATATCCATCTTGAATTTATTGATACTACCTATCAATTAGCCGATATTTTCACTAAGCCTCTCCCGGAAGATCGCTTCTCTTTCCTTTGCCGTGAACTAGGCATTTTATCTTTTGATCCTTAGTCCCAGTCGACCGGCACACCGACGGTATACTACGGTATACCGGTGGCATGCCGTTTTTCAAGGCAGAATTAGGTTCTGTTTCGAAAGACGGCATACCGTTGGTACACGTCGGCATACCGCCGGTATGCCGGGCAGCGGCGGACAGGCTTTCATTTCTGGATTCGGGCCCACATTCTTTTACTCCTTCATTTATTCCTTTTTACCCTCTTCTATTCTCTCTCATCCATCCCATCAATCTTCAACTCCCATCCCATCACCTCCCTTCTCATTTACTATCCTCTATCTCTTCACATTAACTACCCATCACTTTCCCCTTTTTTCTCTCCTCTTTTTACTCCACCATCATAAATTTCCTCCACCTTTTCAACTCCTTCTCTTTCAAACTTCCTCTACAACCGTTCCTACCTATTTTCAAAATCATCTCTTCATCTTCCTCCTCTCTTTAAAAACCCTCCTTCCTCCCTCTCCTCTCTACTCCTTCTTCCTCCACACCATAGCACCAATCCCTCTCCATGGCCAACCCTAAGCGCCCCCGATCCTCCTATTCCTCCGGGTTCAACCCCTTCGTCCCGGTGGCACTACCTACCGGCTATGACCAACGCATCTTCTCCAACTCTCTGGCCGTCGAGCTTTGGTTCCAGCACTTCGCCAATCACAACGTATTCAAATGATGGGCGATCAACTGGAACCTCTTCCCCGGTCACGTCCCTTTGTTTGACGATGCCGGTCTCTCCTCTCTTCTAAGGCGCCAAATCCCTGTCTACCCTGCTGCTGTCCGCCTTTTCTATTGCAACATGAGAGGGGATGACGACGACCCTTCCGCCATCCAATCTATGGTCAATGATCGCCACTTCTGTCTCACATCTCGGAAAGTGGGGGCCATCTTAGGCATCCCAGACAAAGGGGATGCGTTACCTCTTTTGGGTGCTCTCAAATCTTCGACGGCGTCCCCTTTCGACGAATTCTGCCGAATCATCTGCAAGGGTCCCAACCCTCCTGCCATCCCGGCCCTCTCTGTCCAGCTGGAGCCGTTTTATTACGAGCTCTATCGGATCGTGTGCCACACTCTCTTTCCGAAGGGCGGGAACTATGACGCAATCACTGGTGATGCCCTCGTCTGCATGTACCATCTCTATGCCCGGAAGCGATTCTCCTTCCCAAAGACTCTTCTTCTGCAATTTCGGCGTACCATGCCTTCGGGGAAGCAGAATCTCTACTATGGCTCTTTCATCACTCTGCTTATAGAGGCCAAGCATGTTGACCTGTCTCTCTGCACCACGGATGGCGTCCCCTCATATCTTGCTATCTCCCGTACCCTTGCTGGCGTCTCTACTTCCCGTGCCTCATCTTCCCAAGAGCAACCGGCATCCACGCCTGCTGCTCCCATATCTACCCCTCCTCCTTTGGGCCGTTATATGCCGCTCACTCAGCAGCATTTTGATATGCGGATGGCCCAGGCGGAGGAGCAGATGCGGGCCCACACTCGTGGACTTGGCGCCCTGATCCAGACTCGTTTCCACGATCAGGGGTACTTCATTCAGCGCACTCTTCAAGAGCGTGATGCTTTTCTGGATCTTAATCTTCAGGATCCCATGTACACGGGCCCGCACTTCTCTGACCCCAATTCCTATGGGTTTATGTACCCTGACGGCATTGATCCTTTTGGCGCCTTCCAGCAGGCTCAGGGTGATGATGATGATGATCCGGCTGAGGATTAGGGATGGTCTTCCTTTTGATGGTGGTTTCGGTTCTTGAGTGGTTCTAGTTTTTATGTGTGTTTTCTGTTTGTTGTCTTTAGTGGTCCTTCGGGGACCGGTTTATGGTTGTTTTAGTTCTTTGCTGTCCTTCGGGGACATTATCTATGGTTGTCTTTTGTGTCTGGCTCTCGTTGTGGAGAGTCTTTTATCTTCTTACTATGAAATGTATGGGTCCAGCATGTATTCACTTTCTCTTTAATATATTCATGCATGCTTTTTCTTTATATACTCATGTCTTTTCTCTTATGCAATGTTTCTATTGATTATCTCCATCTTTGACTAAGTGACAAAGGGGAAGAAATCGTATTGAGGGGGAGCTGTCTACCTACGGGGGAGCTACTCCCTGAAGATGCTATCTCTCTCTATTTTGTCAATTATCAAAATGGGGGAGTTTGTTGGCACATTTTATTTTGAGTAATTAACAGCATCTTCGTAGTTTAGTCTTCTGTTCTTCAGATTCAAATATTCTCAGAAGATGTACTACATGGAGTTCTTCACTTCAAGAGCTTCCTCCTTCTTTCTTGAAGATTGTAGCAGTTACCGGCGTTCCCTGCTTAGAATCTTCGTGTTTGTACTGGTCTAGGTATATCTGTAAACACTAAAGGATGGATGATAACTAAAAGCACAAATCGAAAAACATGTCATTCAGAGCGGCATACCGGCGGTATGCTTCGGCATACCGGCGGTATACCGTTTTCGTGTCCAGAAAAGGTTCTGTGACAAAAAGCGGCATACCGACGGTATACTTCGGCATACCGACGGTATACCGTTTTTGGACTCTAGAAAGTTGATGTCTCGAAATGTCGGCATACCGACGGCATGCTGCGGCATACCGGCGGCATGCCGTTTTTAGCAACACAAAAATTGCTGTGATCAACTGTCGGCATACCGACGGTATGCTGCGGCATACCGGCGGCATGCCGTTTCTAGCAGCTCTAAACTTTCTGTGACATTCTATCGGCATACCGACGGTATGCTCCGGCATACCGGCGGTATACCGAATTTCGAATACTTAGTTTTCAATTTGGTCTGACACGTATTAATGGCCGCATTTAATGCTCTTGAACGGTCATAATTATGACCGTTACTATTTGGCCGGCATACCGGCGGTATGCCGCGACATACCGACGGCATGCCGGTCTGTCTGTATTTCAGAGCATTAAATGCCACCTACTCTTGGTTTTCTTATAAAAGAAAGCTCTCTCTCTCTTGAGCTTCCTCACCAACTCTTCCATAAATTTTCCAACAACCAAGAGCTCCACCATTAATACACTTCAAAGCTTTTCATTGTCATCCTCTCCCAAAGTGCTAGAGTATTAAAGAGTTGTACATTTCGATCTTCACGTATTAGAAGATCAACAAGTTCTCATTCTCTTTTGTTTGAAGTTGGCGAGCCTTCGTAAGAAAACTCGTGTGTAGAAGTTGGCGAGTCTTCGGATCCAAACTCGTGTTGAAGTTGGCGAGTTCTTCGGATCCAAACTCGTGTGTACTATTTGGATAATAGTGGATTAAAGCCGGAGAGAGTTCCGGGACTGGATTGCCTCAAAAGAGGATACCAGGATACATCCTTGCGTTTGCGTTTGATCTTTCTACTCTTTACTTTCAATTGTCTTTATTGCATCAATTGTTGTAGTTTATATTTTATTTCCCTATTCACCCCCCCTCTAGGGTTCTACACATCGTAGCCAACACTTGGAGCAGAGACAATACCCTCGACCCCATGGTCCGTATCGCAAACAAACACAAGGCTACTAGGAAAGCTCTCTGTATGGAGCAAGAAGGTGTTTGGTGACATCTTCTAGGCTGTCCGTACTGCCGAGGACGACGTCACCCGCGCTAGAGCGCTCTTCGCCTTAGAAAGATCTCTTACCGCCAGGACCTCCCTGAACCTTACCAGAGCGTTTCTGAAATTCCGGCTGAAGGTTGAAGCCAAAACGAATTCTGGAAATAGAAAGCGAGACTGGCTTGGGACAGTGAGGGGGACAAAAAATCGACCTACTTCCACGCCTGTGTCAAGGAGCGCAGTCGGCAGCTCAACCTCCACCAGATCGCAGATGATAACGGGAACATCATCAAAGAACATCGTGGGATCCAATTGGCGGCCACTGACTTCTACTTCCGGCTGTTTACAAAAGAAGCCATCTTCATAGATGAAGAATTTCTTACGGAGATTCTTCGCCTGATTGAGGCGAGAGACAACAACCGGCTGGAACTCATCCCCTCCGAACAAGAGGTCAAAGATGTCGTATGGGCACTTGACGAACACAGCGCTCCGGGCCCCGACGGGTTCAATGGTGTGTTCTTCATATCGTGCTGGGACATCATCAAATCGGACATTCATGAGGTGGCCACCGCCTTTTTTCAAGGAGCCAGGTACCCCATATCTATTTTCCGCGCTAATCCGATTCTCATTTCCAAACAAGATAACCCAAAAACCTTCAAAGATTTGCGTCCTATAAGCCTGTGCACCTTCACGAACAAGATCGTCTCCGAGATCATTGCCGACCGCATGACTGAGATCCTTCCCAAAATTATTTTCGAAGAGCAGAGTGGTTTCATTCGCGGCCGAAACATTATAGACAACATTCTGATGGCCTAGGAAATGGTCACTTGCATAAAATTACCAGCTAGGGGCGGTATATTGCTATCAAACTGGACATGGAGAAGGCTTACGACAAGCTGGACTGGCAATTCATGATTTTGATTTTCAGGGCCTTCAGATTTTTGGAAACCTGGACCAATATCGTGCGGAGATCGATCAGCAACTCGTGGTTCTCCACGATTATTAACGGTCAAGCCGAATGTTTCTTCAAATCTAGCCGCGGGGTCAGACAAGGAGATCCTTTATCCTCCACCATCTTCATCATCGATGCGGAAGCCCTGAGCAGAAATCTCAATAGAATGGTGGGCATCCCGAACTTCCATCATTTCTACACCACTAGTGGCTGCCCGATCATCACCCACTTGGCGTATGCAGATGATATTCTCATATTCTCCTCTAGGGACGTCGAATTAGTTGAGGTAGTCCACAACACGCTTCAGAGATATTCTAGATACTCTGGCCAGTGCGTCAATCCTAACAAGAGTGTCATATACGTCCATCACAAGACCAACAGAGATCACGTCTTGTAACCACCATTTTTTTAAAATGAGGATAATTTTAAACTTTTGTAAAAATCTATCGTTTATTATTAAATAATAATTTATAGTGAATTTTAATTAATTTAAAATTATTTAAATTAGTGTATTATAATTTTGACCTTAGAACTGTTTAGCCTAGAGTGTAACCATGACCTTGGAGGCCTAACCCGTGTGATTAGATTAGCTAATTACCACTTTTTAGGCTAAGGGTATTTTGGTCATTTTATGACTTTTAAATTATTTAGGATTTTGATTAATTGGTAAATTTTAGATTATTTTAATAATATTTAAATTGATGTATTGTGATTTTGGTTATTTTTTATATTTTAATATTTTGGGAATTTTTATATTTTAATATTGATTTTATGGGATTTGTTAAGTCGGGTTCGATTTTCATCTCGTTCCGACTTGTGTTTGTGACCCGGGTAGCTTAGACTCTAGTCGAGGCCCCAAGATTAGTTAGGCATGGCCCGCAAACCCCAATAATTAAGTTAGTGTCATTAGACTAATCTCACTTGCTTAGAATGGTTAAATTAGAGACTTAAACTTGACCTTTTTGACCACAAACCTTGTCATGACTTAAGTTGACCCAAAGGAGACTTGTAGGGGCATCTTGGATATTTCACATAGGCCCATTAGGGCATGTATGGACAGCCACCTATAGGGGGAGAGGTGTCCCTCTCTTTTATTTCACACTTGCCTTTTTTTTCCCCAAATTTGTTCTTCCCCAAACTTGAGAGCTTCCCTCTTGATTTTGATATCCAAATCCCTCCATTCTTCTTCCAATCTTCCATCATTTCTTCCCATTCAACCAAGGAGGAGGTGCTAGCAAGGATTAGAAGCAAGGAGCAAGGAAGGGTGTCCATTTTGGAGGAGCTTTCGTGTCGGAACCATGTCCTTTGAGTGTATCATTGGGATCTCACTTCCAATAGGTATAACCATCTCTCTATTTCAATTTTCCTTACATTTTAGTTAGATTTGAATCCTTAGGATCCACCCCCATGCATGTACAACCATTAGATTTTAATTTGAGGCTATTTGGAGTCCTCTTTAGGATGTTTGAATAGGTTTGGTGTCATATTTGTGGAGTTTCCAATATAGGACACCCCATGTGTTTGTGTTTATGCAAATAGGCTATTTTGTGGTTTAATTTTAGTTTTAGGATGGTTAGAGAGTGGATTGATCTTAGTTAGGATAGTTAGAATGAGTTTTATTTCGATAGCTATGTTGGTATCCAAGTATCTTGGCCTACATGTGTTTCCTTTGTCCAAAACAACCCAAATTTGTCATAATTTTTATCCGCGTTTTCAGTAGCCAGAGCAACTTAGAAATAACATAACTCCTAGCTCAAGACTTCGATTAATCTCCCATTTTTTTAAAAGAAGCGTATCGAAGTTAGCTTTCCAAATATATATTAATAGGCTAAATTCGTTCTAAAAATTTCTGTAAAACTGTTTGAGTATCAGCTATCCGAAAGATGAACATGTTTCGGTGTTTTCGCGATTTCGGGAGCTTTCGGACACAAAAATACGATCCGTTTGATGTTTCGGAAAGCTAATACGAAAGGCTACAACGTACTTTAATCCTAGAATTTAGTGATGTCATGTCCCATAAACCAGAATACTGGAGAGCAGGGGCGGACACAGCCAGCTACGTATATTGAAGTACAACCCACCTCGCTATACGGTCACGGTTGTCTAGATACATGAGAGTTTAACTACAAGCCATCAGTCTCTTATAGTCATGAACAAGCCTATTGTCTCAATCTCAAGCAAGTAATAACAGTTACAAGATGTCAGAGCACCAAATATACAATAGTAAGGCGTCCCATATATTACATATTTGGATGATCATAAAGCTAGTCATACAAAACGTGAAAACTGGCAAGAGTTTCAGTCATACATGATCAACCCTAGGATTTGTTAATCATGCTACAGCCCGTAGGCAGACAGTAAGTAAAGTGCAATCGAGCTAACACGTGCTCGTCGGCTAAACGCCTCAAAAGAATACTTTTACAATAGAGTAGAAGAGCCAAAATAAAATCCACTCGTTGCCAGGGTTACGCCTGGTAGTCACCATCTGGCTGGAAGATAGGGAGATCCTCTGGAGCTGCTCCGGTATCTGGCCACGCAAAACCAGCTGGGTCAGATCCCAGAAAAAGCAAGTGCCACAAGAGAGGCTTCACTTAAGAACTAAAACCAACATATCAGAACATAAAATGAGGAAATAAATAAGACATGAATCTAAATAGAGCAATAAATGTCAAGAGGATGAGAAATTATTTAGATCAGTATAAAAGGGGTAAGCATGAACCATCATGTTCCAAGATAGCCATGTACTAGAATAAGACAAGGCTTAGACTGGTTAGACTCCATCCATCATTCACGGCCAAGCAAATAAGTACGGCTTGATACTTTAACTAACTAGGGTTATCACAGGCCTAGTTAATAGCAAAATACAATGAGATCGTTCCAACAGCCACAAACCCTGCAGACCATCCAGGTTATCCAGACGCAATTAGGAGTTGAGTTCATGTGGGTACATCGTCCAGGAAATGCATGTACCCTTAAGTAGCTTGAAGGGTACAACACATGACAGTGTGCTGGAAATGTGCCCTACTCTACGGCAGGCTACAGATCCCATGATGGGGCATCCAGATAACGGGATCGCCTGTAGCTGGGAAATCACTTCATGACTACTGGATTATTCTAGTTATTAGCCTTAGTCAGTTTAAGTAAGTACCCCTGACCGTGGTACTCAGAGATCCTTGTCCTAGACATGATGCAAGACAGTACTGGTTTATTTGTACAAACACAATCATCCACGGTGTCCAGGTCATTCATTCTTGTCATGTCATGCTAGCCGACGCAACAACATTCAATAGTTCCCATCATGCTTGCTTGTCATGTCATATCCATTACTGGTCATACCATGCCATGTACAATTATCAGTCCAGTCGTATCAATCAATTCAAGGTTATCAAGTCCGTGACAAGAGGTGCAAGAACAATAGAGCAAACGGGTGCGCATAGGGGCTCAAAGCCTCTACGCGAATGAAACTATGCTAGGCTAAGAGGCCACGAGCGTAAAATGGCTTTATGCAAGCAAGACCAAGGAATGACTCCTCTACGCGAGCAAGAACTCTACGCGAGCAGGCACTCTACGCACGCGAGTACTCGAGAGAGACTCTACGCACGCGAGTACACGAACGAGACTCTACGCACGCGAGACTCTACGCGAGCGGGAGTAGCCCCTGCGTAGAGCTCGAATGAACTCGGCATAGAAGAGACTACGCTGGCACACAAATGCGTGTGCGTAAAAGGCTCGTCTGTAAAATCCTAAAATTTTTACTGGTATTTTTTTTAAATTTTTATATTGTCGCATTGGTTTCCTTTTGACATTGTACGTAGCATGCGAATACAGAAATGCTAGAAATTTTTTTTATAAAAGTTTTTATAGGTTTCTGTACATATAGAAATAAATAGTTTTATACATTTAGAGTATATATTACGTGTATAAAATTATTTTATATAAAAAGGCTTTTATTGAAATGATATTTTTATTAAAAATGTACTATCGCATGTAATTTAATTTATGTATATTAATTTTCGAAAACTAATTATGACCAATTTTATCATTTGCAAAAAAACATTTCAAATAGTTATATTTATTGCTATTTTTGAAATAAATATTTTAGTTATTTATCGTATATATAAAAATACATTTTGAAAGTTGTTTCATTAAATCTTTAATTATTATTGTAATTTAAAATTTGAATTATTTTATTTGATTTTAAACTAAAAGGAGGAATTCATCTAGATTTAATTGAATGAAAATTTTGATTTGATTAATTCGGTTTAAAGCAATTTAAAATAAATAATAAATTATCTATTTTGATTTAAATAAATCATAGTCTTTATCCTAATGGGATTCCCACCTCCTATAAAAGGAGAGGTACTTGCCCTCTTTTTCCATGAACTCTACAACCCCAAATTTTTACAACCAACGGTGCATCGTGTCCATGTTTTCCCCTCCCACATCTTATTCCAAGATCTACATATACATAAACCTCTCCGTGTCGGACACACCCCGACACAATCGAATTCCTAACCCTATTCCTAGCCACGATCTATCCCGACCACCGCCTCTGGCTGCCCCCTCGGCGCACCCCTGCCAACTTCGGCACACCACCATCATCGTTGTACCACCGTGGTCTCCTCCTCTCCCGACCAGACCTGAACCCGACCCCATCATCAATACTATCCAACCACCACCTTCTCCACCACTCATCGTCCCCGTCTCCGCCAACTCCACCAACACATCCTTCCGACCAACATGATACAACCCAGTAAGACCACCACCGGCCTTCACCCGAACCCGCCGCCAACACATTATCACCATCACCCGATAACCTAGCTGCCACTACCACAACCATCACCCCCACCATCTTCACCGTCACCACCACACACGCACCTTCGCCACAGACCACCACCGTCACCAGCGACCCCGAAAACCCATGACCAGCAAAGAAAACCCCCAAAACAAAAACTGTACCTGACCTCCGTCGAGATCCCCCGCCGAGATCGGGATCACCAGATCTGCCCCCCATGCCCTGCCGCCGGCATGCGGAGTCCCATCGCCGTACCCAGACCGGAGCACGGACGAGGCCTCCATGCACGGTTGCCGCCACGTCGTGCCAGGCGTCCAGCCACCGGCGCCGCCGCGTGCGCGCGTCCGCCCGCCTTAGCCTCCCCCGTCGTCGCGCCTGAGAGCACCGCCGCTTTCCAAAACCCTTCCCGTCAACCCCGGCCGCCTCATCCCCAGGCCGTCGTTGCCTTGGCGTGCCGCGCGCCGAGGACCCCTTCGTTCATCTCCTCCCTCCTCCTTCCCATCTCCGCGAGCTCCGCCCCCTCTTCCGTTCTTCCTCGACCCCCTCTCGTCACTCTCCTTCTCTTTTTCTTTCTTTCCCTTCTCCTTTATCTTCTTCTGTCACGCCCCAGAACCAGAATACTGGAGAGCGGGGGCAGACATAGCCAGCTACGTATAACGGAATGAAATCCACACCGCTATACGGTCACGGCTGTCTAGATATGTGAGGGTTTCACTACAATCCATCAGTCTCTTAAGGTCATAAAATAGCCTATTGTCTCAATCACAAGTAAGCAGATAAACATTACAAGATGTAAGATCACCAAATATACAATAGTAAGGCGTCCCAAATATTACATATTCAGCTGATCATGAAGCTAGTCGTTACAAAATATGAGGACTAGCAAGAGTTTTAGTCATACATGATCAATCCTAGGTTGCCAATCATGTTACAGCCGTAGGCAGACAGTAAGTAAAATGTACACGAGCTAACACTTGCTCGGCGGCTAAACGTCTCAAAAGAATAATTTTACAATAGAGTGGGAGAGCAAAAATAAACCCACTCGTTGACCTGGTTACGCCTGGTGTTCACCATCAGGCTGGAAAACCGGTAGATCCTCTGGAGCTGCTCTGGTATCTGGCCATACAAAACCAGCTGGGTCAGACCCCAGAAAGAGCAAGTGCCACAAAGGAAGCTTCACTTAAGAACTAAAACCAGCAATCAGCACAAGAGTATAATTACATAATAAAAGACAGTAATTTTAAGAAAAGCATGACAGAATGATATACGATGAGATAACCATGGGACTATTCAGATAACCAGGTTACAACCCGTAAACCAAACAAGGACCGGGGTTGTAACCCTTCGTCTGAGCAGAACTTAGAATTCTCACCATTTATCGACAAGATAAAAGAAGGATTCAGGACATGTAACAATCTTGATATTGAATTAAAGTAAAGCACGAGTAATCATGTCATGTCATAACATTATACAGGATCGGGACGAGACAAAGCTGGACTAGACTCCATCCAATTAATCACGGCCAAGCAAAGAGTACGGCTTGATAGTTAACTAACTAGGATTATCACAGGCCTAATTACTAGCAAGATGCAGTGAGATTATTCTACAGCCACAAGCCCTGCAGACCATCCAGGCTATCCGGATGCAATTAGGGATTGAATTCAAGTGGGTACATCGTCCAGGAAATGCATGTACCCTTAGGTGACTTAGAGGGTACAACACATAACAGTGTGCTGGAAATGTGCCCTACTCGACGGCAGGCTACAGATCCCAAGTGGGGCGCCCAGATAACGGAATTGCCTGTAGCAGGGAAATCTCTTCATGACTACTGGATTTATTCTAGTTGTTAGCCTTAGTCCATTTCAGTAGGTACTCCTAACCGTGGTACTCAGGAGTCCCTGTCCTAGACATGATGCAAGACAGGACTGGTTTATTTATACAAGCACAATCGCCCACGGTGTCCAGGTTATTATACAGGTCATGTCATGTCAAGTAGCCGTCGCAACAGCTATTCGAGATAATCATGTCAGGTTATTATGCCAAGTGTACTTGTCAGGAGTGCGCCACGACGGGCCACTATCAGGTCATGTCAGGTTACTCATGTCAGGAGTGCACCACTACGGGTCACTATCGTGTCAGGCTCAGTTATCCTTTCAAACCATATTACATAAATTCGTGATTGTCAAGTTCAGGACAAAAGACGTAAGGATAGAAAATGGACGTTAAATATCTAATAAAATTTCAATATACAGGGCTATAGAAGAGCCAAACTTAAGGAAAGTAAAACCAAACTGACACGCTGACATAAGGCCAAGTCAGCCAAGGCCATACGCTCAGTGAAAAAGTCATACGCCCAGGTCATACGCTCAGGTCAAGCTACGCTGAAGTCTGGCTACGCTCAGGTCAGGGTATGCAAGTCATACGCTTCCAAAAGGCAGCGTATGGGGTCCATACGACTCCTTGTCAAGCAAGCGAGCGTATGCGAGTCATACCCTCCCAAAAGGCAGTGTATGGGGTCCATACGACTCCTTGTCAAGCAAGCGAGCGTATGCGAGTCATACGCTCCCAAAAGGCAGCATATGGGGTCCATACGACTCCTTGTCAAGCAAGCGAGCGTATGCGAGTCATACGCTCCCAAAAGGCAGCGTACGGGGACTGCGCTGCGCTAAAGAGCGTGCGCAACTCAGTGGCACAAGCTAAAAAGCTCGTGCACTGCTCACTGTCTTCTCCAAACAGCAAGAACTCCATGGGTTGAACCCAAAGCTTCAAAAGTCCATAACTTGGTCAAAATAAGTCCAAATCCAACTTTACAAAGTTCTATCTTGGGTGAAATTCAATTCTCTCCAACATAAGAACATCAAAACCCATAAAAATACAACTTAAATAGATCAAAACCATACAAAACCAAAAATAGAAGAAACTTAGATCTAGAACAATAGAGACTCCAAATCACAAAATGTCAAGTTCTAATGTTGATCACCATGGCCTAATCTAGCTAATAGACAAATAAAAAGTGGTTCTCAAGTGGTGGCAAGGTGCACTTTCCTAGACCTCTCTCTCTCTCTCTCTCCCTCTCCTTGGTAGGTAAGGAAGTAATGGGGAAGAAGAAGATGAGTAATGAAGAGAGAGAAGGAAGAAATGGCAATAAATATCAAAGGTGGTGGTAGGTAGGGGGTTTATCCATGGTTCATGATGAACCAAAATAATCCCAACCGAACCAAGCCAACCCAGGCCAAGAATAAACCAAGCCAAGTCATAAAGAAAACTAAACAAGGAATCATGCAATATAAGAATAAATATGTACACGTATTCCAGAAATACGTAATACGAACCACAGGCATTACATCTTCACCTCCACTTTCTTATTCTTCTTCTTCTTTACTTTTTTTTTGCTGCTTCTTAAAAGGAGAAAGTGATTTTATTATTTTATTATTATTATTATTATTATTATTATTATTATTATTATTTTGCTTGTTTGTTTATTACTTTTGTTATTATTATATTATTATTATTAGTAGTAGTAAAAATTTTCCTTAACATTATTCTTACTATTAATATTATTCTCATCATCTATTTCACTTATACAAAATATATTAAGTAGATTAGTTTTTAGAAATATTTTTTATATAACATCTTTGATATTAACAAGTTACACTATTAGTATCTTGTTATTATTTAGTATAAGATTTTTTTTTCTAAAATTAATTTATAAACAAATATGTTATTAGGCCTAGGACTAAATGCATCCATTTTCAGTTTTTTGTTTACAAGCCCTAAAATAGTATTAGATAATTTTATTCGTTATGGTTTCATAGTTTAAAATTTTCATTTGATAAAGATTATTTTGCCTAAATTATTTTTATGATTTTTAAGTATATGTTGGTAATATTTGTAATAAAAGAAAAATGAGTTTTTTTTCTATAATTGATTTTTCAAATATAGTTTTATGGTGACCTTTCATTTCAAACTCGATTATAAAACATACAATATTAAAATTTTATTTTATTTTTATATGACTATTGACCAAAAAAAACTATGGAAGTACAAATTAGGGTTCCCAAAGATATTTTTAGTTTATTTTTCAAAAGTCTTTATCCAAAATAGTTTAACTAATAAAACAGAGTTTTTTTTATGGATATTTTCAAAAATAGCTATATATATTTACAAAAATCTCTTCTTATTTGTGGTTAATCTTATCCCTATCCTCTTACAATCTCGGGCCTCTCTATATTGTCCTTAGCTAAATTGACCCTCTTGGACCCAATGGAACTGTCCGTGCCACCGTTCGTGGTCACCTTGCATAGTTGTTGTACCGAAGTTGCAGTTCGTGCCACATTGATTATCGCAGCACACCATGCGACAAACCAGGCAAGTATACCTTGCTAATTAACTGTCACATTATTTATTTTCTGCATTTATTTACTTGTTTCGTATTTGTTATTTTTTAATTGTTATAAACTGTGCGTCCAAGCCACACTTAGGTGCAAGCGACTCTATTAGTCGTTTTACTATATGCATGTTAACTTAGTGTTAGCGGACTACCTCCTTGTTGGGGGATATCCTTATAACTTCTTTGGCCATGACACTTACACTACACGGTTTGAGGCATTTTATTAGGGGCACGGCTTACATATTGACTAGCTATCTCTAAAGTCGTGCGATGGTAGATATTCGTAACTGCTATGACTAGGGTTTAGAGACTCAAGCAGTTACAAAACTGGACAAGTTATGGACATGACTTGGACAGTGTGGGAAATATTGGGGGAGGACAGTCGCTAGTGCGTATGGGAAGCCAAACAGGTAACCCATAGTTTTCGAAAGGAACTATGGTGATATATTTGTAGATGCCCTCTGACGTTTTGGACGTTACAGACGGATACGTATGACTGGATGCCAGTTGCGTACTTATAAGCCTAAAATCCTACCCATGTGCATGAAAGTTGTCCTCCAAATTGCACAATAGATGATTAGCATTCCCTTGTGCATGCTTGTGTCTAGGAGAGTCTTTACATATTATTATTATTATTATTTTGACAGTCATATTAGCTTGTTCTTCCTGTATCTTGCTATGTCCCTCTGAGGACCTGGTTATCTCGCTAGATGTGTGCCCTTGTCTTTCGCATGTGTTCTAGCCGTGGCCATGACCATCTCTATTTCTTCGAGGATGATTGCACTTTGATCGTATTCGCTCCGCTCGCCAAACCCTTTCTTTTGTTGTGTATTTCTTTTCATAGTTGGTAGTGGATTTGTCTCCGCCCAACTGCATGTACCAATGACAATTCATAGTTGATTATATGATATCTTTTATTCTTTTTTTTTGTGGATGAGATTAGTTTGTTGTGGTTTACTGTATTTTACAGCTTATGTATCCATACGAGGCCCATGTACATCGTATGAATACAGCTGGCATGTCTACATGCCTAGTCCTACGTATTTTGGGACTGGAATGTTACATATTTTTGTGGTGGCCTATGCAGGTCCAGATAAATTGTTTGGTTACTTTACCGTACCAAGCAATCCTGCGTATAGGATTAGAGTCTAGGATTTCATCCACATACTTACCCGCCTTCTCGCTTGACTCCTCGAGTTGCATCTTGTTTGATCCCTTCTATCGTGATTCGTGCCCTTCTTTCATGCTTGATAGAGATTAATAAGGTAACCCATACTAGGTGGATATGACCCATTGTCCCATCACCCTACTAGTTTAACTCTTGTAAGTTGGGTAGAATGCCTTACGACCTAACCTTCCTTGTGACCTTACCCAAGTTTTAGACAAGCAGACGGTAGAACGACTGTATAGGTATCAACATAGGACATGTCCTAGATTTTTAAGGGCTTTGACCAAATTCTACTTTCCTTCAATCTTCATCTCTCGTGCCTATATTTTTTACCATCTTGACTAATGTTGCTACTATAATCTAGTTTTGCAAGCTTATCCATTTGTCGAGCTTGTTCATGACATATGCTATTGAGCGCGCTCACTAACATATTATCTAATCAGAACCGGTGCATGGTGGTCTGATCAACCGAGTGCACTTTGGTTCGCTTATCGTATATCGTTCTACGTGGATTGAGACATAGTTAAACTTGACCTCTAGAGTCTCATCCACGACTGCTTGGCAATTCTCTTTTGAATTATTCATGTCCCCTTTGAACCACGTATTCGTATTCGATAAACATCTTCTTCGAACCCTGTGTTGCTTTCACCCTTCACCTATTTTAGAAGGATGAAGGCGCTTGTCCTTAAATTTTCCTCTAGCTATCCTATCTCTTATGACCATTAACACTCAATATGACTATATCTACGTCTTAACTACTCGTCCCTTCCTTGACCTTCTATCGTGACCTTCTAATTACTCAAATTTAGGAGTGATTCTAATTGTTTCTGCCCTCAACCTACTCTCAAGATGCCATATCTTCATGATCTCTAAATCTATTTTTCTCTTGATACAAAACTATTCCTTTTCGCATGTTATCTTGGTTAAACTTACCCTTAATCATTTCTTTCTTGCATAAATTAGCCATATTCTTGATTATTTTTGCCGTTATTGAAATCACGACTTTCTAATGCATGTTTGCATTGAACGTCGTTTCTTTGCCTCGTCCAGTGACTTGATCGTATTCATTACCGATATACACATTTGACCTTCTCACCTACCCCTATTATTCTTAATTTCGAGGACGAAATTCTTGTAAGTTTGGTAGGATGTAAAATCCCTAAATTTTTACTGGTATTTTTTTTAAAATTTTTATATTGTCGCATTGGTTTTCTTTTGACATTGAACGCAGCGTGCGAATACGGAAATGCCAGATATTTTTTTTATAAAAGTTTTTATAGGTTTCTGTACATATAGAAATAAATAGTTTTATACATTTAGAGTATATATTACGTGTATAAAATTATTTTATATAAAAAGGCTTTTATTGAAATGATATTTTTATTAAAAATGTACAATCGCATGTAATTTAATTTATGTATATTAATTTTTGAAAACTAATTATGACCAATTTTATCATTTGCAAAAAGACATTTCAAATAGTTATGTTTACTGCCATTTTCAAAATAAATATTTTAGTTATTTATCGTATATATAAAAATATATTTTGAAAGTTGTTTAATTAAATCTTTAATTATTATGGTAATTTAAATTTTGAATATTTTATTTGATTTTAAACTAAAAGGTGGAATTTATCTAGATTTAATTGAATGATGATTTTGATTTGATTAATTCGGTTTAAAGCAATTTAAAATAAATAATAAATTATCTATTTTGATTTAAATAAATCATAGTCTTTATTCTAATGGGATTCTCACCTCCTATAAAAGGAGAGGTACTTGCCCTCTTTTTCCATGAACACCACAACCTCAAATTTTCACAACCAACGGTGTATCGTGTCCATGTTTTCCCCTCCTACATCTTATTCCAAGATCTACATATACATAAACCTCTCCGTGTCGGACCCACCCCGACACAATCGAATTCCTAACCCTATCCCTAGCCCCGATCTATCCCGACCACAGCCTCTGGCTGCCCCCTCGGCGCACCCCGGCCAACTTTGGTACACCACCATCATCGTTGCACCACCGTGGTCTCCTCCTCTCCCGACCAAACCTGAACCCGACCCCATCATCAATACTGTCCAACCACCACCTTCGCCACCACTCCTCGTCCCCGTCTCCGCCAACTCCACCAATACATCCTTCCGACCAACACGACACAACCCAGCAAGACCACCACCGGCCTTCACCCGAACCCGCCGCCAATACATCATCACCATCACCCGACAACCTAGCAGCCACTACCACAACCATCACCCCCACCATCTTCACCGTCACCACCACACACGCACCTACGCCATAGGCCACCACCGTCACCGGCGACCCCGAAAACCCAAGACCGGCAAAGAAAACCCCCAAAACAAAAACTGTACCTGACCTCCGTCGAGATCCCCCGCCGAGATCGGGATCACCAGATCCGCCCCCCGTGCCCTGCCGCCGGCGTGCGGAGTCCCTTCGCCGCACCCAGACCGGAGCGCCGGCGAGGCCTCCATGCACCGTTGCCGCCACGTCGCGCCAAGCGTCCAGCCACCGGCGCCGCCGCGTGCGTGCGTCCGCCCGCTTTAGCCTCCCCCGCCGTCGCGCCTGAGAGCACCGCCGCCCTCAAAAACCCTCCCAACCCCAGCCGCCTCCTCCCCCGGCCGTCGTCGCCTTGGCGTGCCGCGCGCCGAGGACCCCTTCGTTCATCTCCTCCCTCCTCCTTCCCATCTCCGCGAGCTCCGCCCCCTCTATCGTTCTTCCTCGACCCCCTCTCGTCACTCTCCTTCTCTTTTCCTTTCTTTCCCTTCTCCTCTCTCTTCTTCACCTCCACTTTCTTATTCTTCTTCTTTACTTTTTTTTACTGCTTCTTAAAAGGAGAAAGTGATTTTATTATTTTATTATTATTATTATTATTATTATTATTATTATTATTATTATTATTATTATTATTATTATTATTATTATTATTTTGCTTGTTTGTTTATTACTTTTGTTATTATGGTTTCATAGTATAAAATTTTCATTTGATAAAGATTATTTTGCCTAAATTATTTTTATAATTTTAAAGTATATGTTGGTAATATTTGGAATAAAAGAAAAATGTGTTTTTTTTTCTATAATTGATTTTTCAAATATAGTTTTATGGTGACCTTTCATTTCAAACTCGATTATAAAACATACAATATTAAAATTTTATTTTATTTTTATATGACTATTGACCAAAAAAACTATGGAAGTACAAATTAGGGTTCCCAAAGATATTTTTAGTTTATTTTTCAAAAGTCTTTATCCAAAATAGTTTAACTAATAAAATAGAGTTTTTTTTATGGATATTTTCAAAAATAGCTATATATATTTACAAAAATCTCTTCTTATTTGTTGTTAATCTTATCCCTATCCTCTTACAATCTCAGACCTCTCTATATCGTCCTTAGCTAAATTGACCCTCTTGGACCCAATGGAACTGTCCGTGCCAACGTTCGTGGTCACCTTGCATAGTTGTTGCACCGAAGTTGCAGTTCGTGCCACATTGATTATCGCAGCGCACCAGACGACAAACCAGACAAGTATACATTGCTAATTTATTGTCATATTATTTATTTTCTGTATTTATTTACTTGTTTCTTATTTGTTATTTTTTAATTGTTATAAACTGCGCGTCCAAGCCACACTTGGGTGCAAGCGACTCTATTAGTCGTTTTACTATATACATGTTAACTTAGTGTTAGCGGACTACCTCCTTATTGGGGGATATCCTTATATCTTCTTTGGCCATGACACTTACACTACACGGTTTGAGGCATTTTATTAGGGGCACGACTTACATATTGACTGCTATCTCTAAAGTCGTGCGACGGTAGATATTCGTAACTGCTATGACTAGGGTTTAGAGACTCAAGCAGTTACAAAACTGGACGAGTTATGGACATGACTTGGACAGTATGAAAAATATTGGGGGAGGACAGTCGCTAGTGCGTATGGGAAGCCAAACAGGTAACCCATAGTTTTCGAAAGGAACTATGGCGATATATTTGCTGATGCCCTCTGACGTTTTGGACGTTACGGACGGATACGTATGACTGGATGCCAGTTGCATACTTATAAGCCTAAAATCCCACCCATACGCATGAAAGTTGTCCTCTAAATTGCACAATAGATGATTAGCATTCCCTTTTGCATGCTTGTGTCTAGGAGAGTCTTTACATATTATTATTATTATTATTATTTTGACAGTCATATTGGCTTGTTCTTCCTGTATCTTGCTACGTCCCTCTGAGGACCTGGTTATCTCGCCAGGTGTGTGCTCTTATCTTTCGTAGGTGTTCTAGCCGTGGCCATGACCATCTCTATTTCTTCGAGGATGATTGCACTTTGATCGTCTTCGCTCTGCTCGCCAAACTCTTTATTTTGTTGTGTATTTCTTTTCATAGTTGGTAGTGGATTTGTCTCCGCCCAACTGCATGTACCAATGACAATTCATAGTTGATTATATGATATCTTTTATTCTTTCATTTTATGGATGAGATTAGTTTGTTGTGGTTTACTGTATTTTACAGCTTATGTATCCATACGAGGCCCATGTACTTCGTATGAATACAGCTGGTATGTCTACGTGCCTAGTCCTACGTATTTTGGGACTGGGGCGTTACATCGTCTTCTCTCCAAGGCCGAGACAAGCAGTCATGGGTCTCAAAACTCAAGGAACCCCATTTGGCCAAGGCTCGATGGAAGCGAACTTGCGTAAAATCGAAATTCCTACTACATGGAACTCTCAATCTCTGGAAACAACCAAGTTTAGAAGATCAAAAACCATAAAGAACAAAATTGCTGGAACTTAGATCTACATGAAATGAACCATGGAAATTAAAAATGCTAAGTACTAAAGTGTCTTAGAATCTGGTGATGAAGACAATGGAACAACAAAAATTGAGTTCCTCCATGAAGCAAGTTGCACTTGCCTAAGCTCTTGGTAGGTGGAGAGTGTTAATGGAGGAAGAAGAAGAGTAAATGAAAAAAATGAATGAAAAGAGAGAAGGGTTGGTGGGTTAATAAATGGGGGATGGTGGTAGGTAGGGGCTTGCATGCTAACCCAAACAGAACCCAACCAAACTCGATGCATGGCAAGGCCAAGATAAACCACACAAACCAGAAAATACTAACTAACCCATGCCAAATGCAAAATCCAAGACTAGCCAGCCAGGACAAGTCGAAATATAGGTCCGAGATACGTACATGTATACCAAAATACATATAACGAAATCCGAGGGTGACAACTCTACCCACCTTAAAAGAATTCCATCCTCGGAATTTAATCAAGAGGCTAGAGATATCGGGCAAGCTATACTAATCACAAGCAAGTTATAACTAGGCAATCAATCAAGCAATCATTCATGCAAACAAGGAATTAAGGCATAAGAAAGACATTATATCTTATGAGTCAAACAGGTCGGGATATCGCGATCGGATATCATCCTCACGCTCCCATGTTGACTCACCCAAAGAGCGATGACCCCAAGCAACACGGACTAACTTGATAGTCTTGTTCTTGAGTATCTTCTCTCTTCGTTCCAATATGGATACGGGTCTCTCCTCATACGAAAGGTTGGTACCAACAACCAATTCCGAATGATCAAGAACATGACTCGGATCCGGGATATACCATCATAATTGGGATGCATGGAAGACATCATGCACCTCACGTAACGACGGCGGAAGAGCGAGGCGATAGGACACATCACCTACTCGCTCCAGAATGTCGAACGGCCCTATATACCTAGTATTAAGCTTTCCCCGTACGCCGAAATGAATGACGCCACGGGTAGGCGAGATCCTAAGGAATACATGGTCGTCGACAGAAAATTCAAGGGGATGCTGATGAGAATCGGCCCAATGAAGCTGGCGATCTTGCACAACTCGAAGATGATCCCTGACTTGCCTGACCACCTCAATAGTCCGTATAACTATCTCTGGTCCAAGCATCTGCCTCTCGTCTATATCATCCTACGATAGCGGGGATCTGCACTTCCTGCCCTACAAGGCCTCAAAGGGTGTCATCTGAATACTGGCCTGGAAACTGTTATTGTAGAAGAATTTCACAAGATACAGGTGATCTTTCCACGAACCACCGAAGTCGAGTGTACATGACCGCAACATATCTTCAAGATTCTGGATCGTACGTTCTGACTGACCATCTGTCTGTGGATGATAAGCTGAACTGAACTTGAGACGAGTCCCCAAACTTTTCTGAAGACTCTGCCGAAAGTGCGATGTGAATCTCGAATCTCTGTCGGACACAATACTGATCGGTACTCCATGTAATCTGACAATCTGCCTAAGGTACATCTCTGTAAGCTGATTCGTCGACTGATCGATTCTGAAAGGGATAAAATGAGCTACCTTGGTGAGCCTGTCGACTATAACCCAGATAGCATCTCTCCCAGCTGGGGATCTAGGTAATCTAGTTACAAAATCTATGGTAATGTACTCCCATTCCCATTCTGGGATCGGCAAGGGTTGAAGAAGTCCAGCCGGTCTCTGATGTTCAGCTTTAACTTGTTGGCAAACTAAACATCGAGAGACAAACCGGGCTATCTCCCTCTTCATGCCATTCCACAAAAAATGCTGCCGAATATCACGATACATCTTCGTACCGCCCGAATGAATCAAATACTGAGAACTGTGAGCTTCTGCCATGATCTCCTGTCTGATATCACTACTAGGTACACAAAGACGCCTCCCATGCCGAAGTGTACCATCCTCATGGACACATAACTCTGGTCTTCGTCCTGCTACACATTCTGTCTTAAGCCGCTGAAGCTTAGAATCTGCTGACTGAGCTAACTTGATCCTCTCAACTATACTGGACTGAACTTACATATTGGCCATCAATGCCACATTGGTAGGAAGGACAACTTCTATACCCATCTTCTGAAGATCTGCTAACAATTCTGGTTGCGCTGTTAGAAAATAAACTTCGGCTCTTCTGCTCAATGCATTTGCAACAACGTTGGCCTTCCCAGGATGATACTGTAGGTTGATGTCATAATCCACAAGTAGCTCTAGCCATCTCCTCTGACGCATGTTAAGATCCTTCTGGGTAAACACATACTTCAAGCTCTTGTGGTCGGTGAAAATCTCCACCCTATCTCCATACAAATAATGCCTCCACAACTTAAGTGCAAACACTACTGCTGCCAGCTCCAAGTCGTGGGTCGGGTAATTCCTCGCATGATCACGAAGTTGACGTGATGCATAAGCTATTACCTTCCCATGCTGTATCAAAACACATCCTAAACCTCTGCCTGAAGCATCACAATATACTGAGAATCCTCCAGTCCCATCTGGAAGCGTGAGAATGGGTGCCGTCATCAATCCTCGCTTCAACTTCTCAAAGGAATCCTGACATTCTGCTGTCCAAGCAAACTGCACATCCTTGCGGGTCAACTGGGTCATAGGTGCTGAAATCCGTACAAAGTCTGAAATAAACCGCCGGTAGTAGCCGGCCAAGCGAAGAAAACTGCGAACTTCTACAACTGTGCTGGGTACTGGCCACGTCTCAATAGCCACAATCTTCTGGGGATCCACTTCTACTCCACCTCTGGTGATGATATGACCTAAGTATGAAATGCGAGCCAGAACTCGCATTTACTGACCTTCGCATACAACTGGTGCTCTCGGAGAATCTGGAGGACAACTCTGAGATGCTGCTCATGCTCCGCTTCATTCTTGTTGTAGACCAGGATGTCATCTATGAACACAATCACGAACTGATCCAAATAAGGCATGAAGATACGATTCATGAGGTCCATGAATACAGCCGACGCATTGGTTGCTCCAAAGGGTATAACAAGGAACTCCCAATGCCCATACCTGGATCTAAATGCCGTCTTCGGGATATCCTGATCTTGGACTCTGATTTGATGGTATCCTGACCGCAAGTCAATCTTCGAAAATACGGACGCCCCTTTGAGTTGATCAAACAAGTCATCTATCCTCGGGAGAGGATATATGTTCTTAATTGTCACTGAGTTCAAGGTACGATAGTCAACACATAATCTGGACGTACCATCCTTTTTTTACAAGAAGCATCGGGGCTCCCCAAGGTGATCCACTAGCACGGATGAATCCCTTGGTCCTGAGTTCTTCAATCATCTTATACAAGATCTCCAATTCTGACGGTGCCATCCGGTAGATCCTCTGTGACACTGGTGCTGTTTCGGGGATCAAGTCTATGGTGAACTCGATCTCTCTCTCTGGTAGCATACTTGGATGCTCCTCGGGGAAAACATCGGGAAACACTTCTACAACTCTGGGAAATCGAACTACCGCTGGAACTGCCCTCCGAAATACTGGAGGAGAAGGTTATATACCACCTCGGAAGAATGAAAACTCTGGCTCACCAAGAATACTAAAAATAATCTTACCGATATGGCAATCTATTCTAGCATACTGGTCCCTCAACCAATCCATCCCGAAGACCACATCATAATCGGCCATCGGAAATTCTAGCAGCCTAGCGAAAAACTCTCTACCGCTAACTACGATCCGACACGAGGAAAACACTCTATCTACTCCCATAAGTCCATTACCAGTAAGTATATTGAGCCTCACTGATAATGACTCGGGCTCCAGTCCTATCCGTGTCATGAATCGTGCAGACATAAATGAATGCGATGCACCAGAATCAAATAACGCTGATGCTGGAAAGGAGTTGACGAGAATAGTACCTGCCACTACCTCACCTGATGCTAACTCCTCCTCCAAGGTCAAAGCCATCACTTGACCTTGCCCTCTGGGTGCTGGTCCCCTCTGTTGGGAACCTTTCTGGCGGTTCTGGATCTGAGCTTGGACTTGTACATACTGCTGGGGGTTATGCTGCTGAAATACTTGGGCCTGAGGCGGCAAGGGCCTCGGGAACGAGTGTTGTTGTTGCTGCTGAACTGGTACTGGGGCTGGACACCTAACCGAGGGACTAGAAAAGGTCGAAGAAGATGAACTGCCGCTATTCGGGCAATTCCCAACCCTGTGGTCCGGTGCCCCACAAACCAAGCACAAACCCTGTTCTCTGCGACACTCCGACACCAAGTGCCCTGGCTTCCCCCAATGAGTGCAACCCATTATGGAAGACTGCTTCTGCTGCTGCTGCTGGGGATATGCAAGGTTCGAATGCTGAGTCGACGTAACGGAAGTCGCCCGTCTCGGGGTTCCAATGGTCAAAGCCCTAGCTGCCGGGGCTAGTGCTGAAGACTGGTTCATCTGGCCGTGAGACCGCTTCCGACTCCCGGTCCGGTCCACAATCCTCTGGAAGGTATACTCATGCCACCTAGCTGCTCTCAACACTGCATCAAAAGTCTGATGCTCAAACTGCTCTACCGCCAGTAAAATCTCCAGGTGGAGTCCCTGCTGGAACCGCTGAGCCCTGTCGAACTCGGTTGCCACCAAGGTGGGAGCAAACCGACTAAGTCTGGAAAACTCAGTCGCATATCCATCGACCGTCCTGCCCATCTGCTTCAAATTAGTGAACCTCGTCTGTAGATCATACCGAGCTACAGCATCAAAGTACTTGGTCTGGAATCTCTCACGGAATACTGTCCAGGCAATAGGTGCCACTAATCCAACGGCCTGCGCCGCCCACCAGCTGCGGGCTAGATCCAATAACTGCAGGCGCACCACAGCAACCTTCTCGTCTTCTAGAGTCCTGGCTGCTTCTAGAATAACCTCAGTGTCCTGCAGCCAAGCGTCTGCGGCAATAGCATCTTCGCTGTCATCGAAGAAGGGTAGGTTCAAGCGCTTGAAGCTGTTGGCCGCATTGTTACCTTGATGACCACCTCTGCTCAGAGCATCTTGTACTGTCTGGTGCAATGCATCACCTCGACGATCCTGTGATGCAAGCAACTCCCTGATGAGCCCAACCAAGACTTTATCATCCTACCTTACAGGCTGGACTGGCTGTACTGGGGGTCCTGGACCTCCGGGAAGCATGACTCAGGAAGCTGCTCCTGAGTGCTAAGCTTGATCCTCTTGTTACGGGGGTACTCGTTGAGCTCCTTCCGGCTGATCGGTAGGACTAGGAACAATGCCACTGAAAAAATAATGACATAGGGGACAATAAGGAAGGACCAAGATAGATCGAGGATATAAGCATGTGATCAGATCAAGATTTTAGGAAGATTAGAAGGCACGAGTAGAGATCAAAGGCGAGTACTGATTGAGACATCTATTCAATGAAACCCTCACATATCTTGATTCACAAGACCTGCATGGGCCACCACTTAAACCGTGTCACGCTCCACAAACCAGAATACTGGAGAGCGGGGGCAGACACAGCCAGCTACGTATATTGAAGTGCAACCCACCTCGCTATACGGTCTCGACTGTCTAGATACATGAGGGTTTAACTACAAGCCATCAGTCTCTTATGGTCATGAACAAGCCTATTGTCTCAATCTCAAGCAAGTAATAGCAGTTACAAGATGTCAAAGCACCAAATATACAATCGTAAGACGTCCCATACATTACATATTTGGATGATCATGAAGCTAGTCATACAAAATGTGAAGACTAGCAAGAGTTTCAGTCATACATAATCAACCCTAGGATTTGTTAATCATGCTACGGCCCGTAGGCAGACAGTAAGTAAAGTGCAATCGAGCTAACACGTGCTCGTCGGCTAAATGCCTCAAAAGAATACTTTTACAATAGAGTGGGAGAGCAAAATAAAACCCACTCGTTGCCAGGGTTACGCCTGGTAGTCACCATCTGGCTGGAAGGTAGGGAAATCCTCTGGAGCTGCTCCGGTATCTGGCCACGCAAAACCAGCTGGGTCAGATCCTAGAAAGAGCAAGTGCCACAATGGAGGTTTCAGTTAAGAACTAAAACCGGCATATCAGAACATAAAATGAGGAAATAAATAAGACATGAATCTAAATAGAGCAATAAATGTCAAGAGGATGAGAAATTATTCAGATCAGTATAAAAGGGGTAAGCATGAACCATCATGTTCCAAGATAGCCATGTATTAGAAGAAGACAAGGCTTAGACTGGTTAGACTCCATCCATCATTCACGGCCAAGCAAATAAGTACGGCTTGATACTTTAATTAACTAGGGTTATCACAGGCCTAGTTACTAGCAAGATGCAATGAGATCGTTCCAACAGCCACAAGCCCTACAGACCATCCAGGTTATCCGGGCGCAATTAGGAGTTGAGTTCATGTGGGTACATCGTCCAGGAAACACATGTACCCTTAAGTAGCTTGAAGGGTGCAACACATGACAGTGTGCTGGAAATGTGTCCTACTCTACGGCAGGCTACAGATCCAATGATGGGGCGCCCAGATAATGGGATTGCCTTTAGCTGGAAAATCTCTTCATGACTACTGGATTATTCTAGTTATTAGCCTTAGTCAGTTTAAGTAAGTACCCCTGACCGTGGTACCCAGGGATCCTTGTCCTAGACATGATGTAAGACAGTACTGGTTTATTTGTACAAACACAATCATCCACGGTATCCAGGTCATTCATTCTTGTCATGTCATGCTAGCCGTCGTAACAGCATTCAATAGTTCCCATCATGCTTGCTTTTCATGTCATGTCATGCCCATTTCTGGTCATACCATACCATGTATAATTATCAGTCCAGTCGTATCAATCAATTCAAGGTTATCAAGTCCGTAACAAGAGGTGCAAGAACAAAAGAGCAAACGGGTGCGCATAGGGGCTCAAAGCCTCTACGTGAATGAAACTATGCTAGGCTAAGAAGCCCCGAGCGTAAAATGGCTTTACGTGAGCAAGACCAAGGAAGGACCCCTCTACGCGAGCAAGCACTCTACGCGAGCAGGCACTCTACGCGAGCAAGCACTCTACGCACGCGAGTACTCAAGCGAGACTCTACGCACGCGAGACTCTACGCGGGCGGGAGTAGCCCCTGCGTAGAGCTCGAATGAACTCGGCGTAGAAGAGACTACGCTGGCACACAAATGTGTGGGCGTAAAAGGGGAACACTACGCAGGCACGTGAAAACGTATGCGTAAAAGAAGAAAAGGCTACGTTGGCACGTGAAAACTTGTGCGTAAAAGGCTCGTCTTCTCCCCAAGGCCGAGACAAGCAGTCATGGGTCTCAAAACTCAAGAAACCCCATTTGGCCAAGGCTCGATGGAAGCCAACTTGCGTAAAATTGAAATTCCTACTACATAGAACTCTCAATCTCTGGAAACAACCAAGTTTAGAAGATAAAAAAACCATGAAGATCAAAATTGCTAGAACTTAGATCTACATGAAATGAACCATGGAAATTAAAAATGCTAAGTACTAAAGTGTCTTAGAATCTGGTGAGGAAGACAATAGAACAACAAAAATTGAGTTCCTCCATGAAGCAAGTTGCACTTGCCTAAGCTCTTGGTAGGTGGAGAGTGTTAATGGAGGAAGAAAAAGAGTAAATGAAAAAATGAATGAAGAGAGAGAAGGGTTTGTGGGTTAATAAATAGGAGATGGTGGTAGGTAGGGGCTTGCATGCTAACCCAAACCGAACCCAACCAAGCCGAACCCAACCAAACCCGATGCATGCCAAGGCCAAGATAAACCACACAAACTAGGAAATGCTAACTAACCCATGCCAAATGCAAAACCCAAGACTAGCCAGCCAGGACAAGTCAAAATACAGGTCCGAGATACATACATGTATACCAAAATAAGTATAACGAAATCTGGGGGTGACAAGTGAAGGCCCAATTGGTACAGTATTGATTTTAAGTAGAAGAGTGACTATGCGACATAGGCATTTTGTGTAACATATGAGCCTAGTATGGATATCATGTGAATGTAGGTATCATAGGTTGTCAAAAATATGTATGATATAGTAAATATATGTATATATATATATATATTATTGTTATGTAATATATGTTAGTGTAGTGTGTGTGTTGAATGAGATAAGGATGTGTGTGGTTAGTGGAGAGAAGTGATATTGATAGAGGATATGTGCTAGTGTGTGTTTGACGTTGTATAGATGGTAGTGTAGTGTGTGTGTTGTGAAGGTGAGAGAGTTAGGAGGATCATGCCATCCTATTTGACTTGAGGCTAGTATGGTTTGTTGAGTGATTTGTGTTTTGGTTAAGTGGTAGTGTGTTTGTATATAGATGTGTTAGAAGAGAGGGGATGGATTTGGTATATGTGTTTGTATATGTGTTAGTATTAGAGTGGGGAGAAATGTAGATGTTGTATGTATGGATATGTTAGTATGTTAGTGGTTATGTTAGAATCTATGTAGAGGTTAGAGGTATCTTAGAAGTTAGATAGTGATATCTTGTATAAGTTAGATAGTTAGTTGTCTTACTCTATGTTATTGTTAGTTAGAGATGACATATGTTAGTTGGTTAGAGTTAGAGATGGATATATATATACATATACGTTATGCTTAGATATTAGTTAGTGGATGTTAGTTGTGTTAGGTTTCTAAGTTAGAATAGATGGTTAGAAGTTACATGTTAGAGTTGGTTAGTATCTTGTATTAGAGATAAATTAGGATATAGAGTGATATCTTGAGATACCATAGTAGTATCTTAGGATATTTTGGGTATTTGCCTATTACCTTAAGGTAATGTATTTACCTACAAGGTAAAGGGGACTTACCTACAAGGTAGAGGGGATTTACTTTATACTAAGGTATTAGCTACTAAGGTATTGACTATCTAATATTTAGGGTGGATGGTTAGAGGCTAGATATTTAAGGTATTAGTATTAGAGGTTAAGGTATTAGTTTCCAACCAAGGTATTGGGTTTACCTAGGTAACTAAGGTTAGATATCTAAGTTATTGGTTAGCTAGTAGCTTAGGATAGATATTAGATATCTAAGATTGGTATCTTGGTAGTTAAGGTATTTATACCTAGACTAAGGTATTGAGTTTTCAACTAAGGTATTGGTATTATGATATTAATAGGGCTAAGGTATATGATATCTTGGGATAAGATATAGGTTGGTATCTTACTAGTATCTAGTATCTACGTTAGTTGTCTTAGGATGTAGATGAGTAGGTATCCTAATATACAAATCAGTATCTTAGAGGGTAAATTAGTAGGCTAAGGTAATATCTAAGGTATTGACAAGGTAATGGAGATTACCTATAGTCTAAGGGTAAGATATTGGTACGATATTGAGATAGACGGTTAGATACTAGTCTAAAGTATTAGTAGGATCTATTAGCCTAGGTTAGTGAGTTATCTACTAACCTAAGGTAATATATTACTAAGGTAAGGGTATTACCTAGAAGCTGAGGTATGAGTTTAAGGTGTTAAGATATGGTTAGAATTAAGTTGTCTTGGTTGGTAATGGTCAGAATTAGTGCTCTTAGACTGTTTTGACCTCGGTTGACCGTTTTGACCAAAAGTCAACAAAAGTCAACCGAAAGTCAAACTTAGCCTAAAAGTGACTAGAACTTGACCGGACTCAAATAGAGTTGACCAGTTGACTAAAAGTCAACTGTTAGTCAATATTTGACTAGTTTGACCTAGGGTTGACCTAGAGTTGACCAGTTGACCAAAAGTCAACTGTAAGTCAACCTTTGACCCAGATTGACCTAGTTTAACTTGGATTGACTTTCTGTGACCTTGTTTGTTCTAGTGTGTCTCAGTATGACCTAGTATGACCTAGTTTAGCCTAATGTGACCTAGTTTGACCTAGTTTTGACTTAGACTTGTATATCATGACTAGATTAGCTTTCCTTTCATTATTAAATCCTGTTTTGACTTATGGTATCTCATCTTTAGGTCTGTGATTACTCTGAGCATCTGTTCACCTTATCAGCTCAGGACCACAGGCGAGTACATTCATTGATAGTTTTTATTGTCTTAATATCTGCTATATCCGATTCAGTTGTAGTATCTTACTTGATTTCTGACACGATGGTTCACGGACTAGTATACGTCGGATCCTGTCATGAGATGTTGTTCCTGGATTAATTGGTATATTGGTACATTACTCGACTTGTTACCTGTACTTGTATAGACATGGACTTGGGAGCGGGCTGGCCTCCTGCTCTTGAGTCCCGTATCATGACGTGTCATGTCCAGATCCATATACTATTCAGGGATGGAGAGTTATTAGTGGTTGTGTGATCAAAATCCCTTCTTGTTTTTCATACTTGTACTTGTTACTTATTTATAGCTATACCCTTGCCTCACGACGGGTAAAGCCTGACCCTACTTGTTCATAGCTTTCCATGGTGGCCGGCCTGATCCTGCTCTATTGTACACCTGTTCATAGCCGGTCAAATGGAAAACCTGATCCTGATTCCCAAGCCGATCACATAACACACTAATAATTCATGGTACATTTTATATTTACTTTATTATATCATATATCCTACTCAGTTCCATATTCATTACTTTTTTTTACCATGTTATGATATTCAGTACTCACATGTTCTACATGATCTTATGCTAAACCTTGATTGGAGGCTAAGTTCTGTTCAGGAGAAGGGTTACAATCCCGGTCCTTGTTTGGTTTACGGGTTGTAACTTGGCTTCCGAATAGCTCCCAAGCCATCCTATATTATGTCTTTTATTTCATTATACTGTCTCTTATAGAATTTGTCAATTTATATGGAACTGCTGTTAGCGTTTATACTTGCTCATTTTTCTGACAGGATAACGTTGATATATTATAGATGATTCTGAGGCAGACTGCTCGACCTACTATGGGGTTGGGGCAGATGAAGACTTAGGCCAGGACTGTGACCTGGCAGTTGAGCCACTAGACTTTGCACACCTGGACTAGTATAGCTTAGTTAGGTTTGCCTGGACTGCGATCCAGCTAGTGCTTTCAGACTGTAGTTTTAATATTATATTTTGAGTTTCTGTGATGTGTTTATATCTTTGAGCTTGTGTTGGATCCTGAACTCATTTTCTGTTTTCACTTCTATCATATTTCAATTTCGTGCTATCTATCCTAGTTTGTCTTGTGATTGAGTTATGTCATATTATACCTCCGTACGGAGATGAAAGGTACCCTTATATTTGTCTAGTTGTAGTATTTATAGACGACCTATATAGCGTTTTACCGTCGATTCTGTGGCGTAGGCTGGACGTAACCACGTTCTCGTGCCCTTCCTCAGGGTGCAGGTCGTGACACATTTTTGTGGTAGCCCATGCAGGTCAGAGTCGCAACTAGTGTGATTTCGTAGTGGTGCTCGACTTAAAGTGCTGCTACGAGCCTGTTGTTATGATATAAGATTAGACAGTATAGAGAGTTACTCAATCACAGTTAGGACTACTTGAGAAGATTCCTGGGATGACCCTTGAGAATCTCATTATAAACTATCTCAAAATTCGATTCTGACAGTTTCTGTCTACTTCTTTGTTCATCGTTGAATTTGATTCTTGGTATTCATTATTGACTTGATTTTCTACCAAGATAACATTATGGGCTAGGTTGCCTCAGTTATGGAATCTAGAGTCTTCTACAGCCATATTAGGTGGTTTGGCGATGAGATAGAGTCTGATTTTGGATATATTTCTCGGGTGTGAGAATTTAAAATTTTTGCAGCCAAGCTAGCGGCAATACAAAAATTTTAAATACCATGATTCTAGAGGCATGTACCTTAGTTGCGGACTCTATGGATTATCGCAGCCATACTTACTGGTGTGACGAGTATTCTGGTAACATGGTTCTGGATAGACGGGTATGATTATCAAATTGCAGAATAGATACCATATAGATGGTGTCCTAGTATAATGGAGTGGAATATCAGTGTGGATATTACTTGAGTATCTTGAAGTAGATAGAGGGAGCTAGGCCACCTGTGGTGCAGAACCATGCCTAGCACCTGAGGGGCAGGAATTTTGCACTGACGGTCGAGGAGACCGACGCTGTAGGTGACGGGTTAGCATGTCTGTCTTCCTGTTCTTCTTTCTCATCTTGATGTGTGATTTCATTAGTACCTGCCAGGATATTTTGTACTGTGATAGATAGTATGGTGACCCTGTTTGAGACTATGAAATCACGACCGGTAGGACCACAATTTGCATGTTATTAGATATATTTATCTTGATCTTGATTGTCGGGGGTTTAACCTAGAAGGAGTATGGCCATCTTAATTTCTGTTTTCCATAAAGAAATTCTCTTTATTTGTTGTGTATCTGGGAAAATTACAACTGTAGGAATCCGATCTAGAAGACGATCGCTTTATCCCTTGGACTATGCGAAGAAGAAAAGCTCTCAAAATTTTGACAGTAGATATCAATGTATCTGTACAATGAATAGAAAAAGAACTCTATTTATAGAGTCAAAACAGTAACTGAAAAGATAACTACCTCACCACTAGTGCATTTGAAAAGTCACGCAGACTCTAAATACACGCAGGGTTAGTGAGTAGTTACTGGACGTGGCCCGTAACTGTTGGACACATGGCATTAGTGCATGAGTCGTGTGTAAGTTACTGGGCACGCGAGAGAGAGATCGGTGGCATGGCTGCCACGTACTCCAGTTGAAATGAAATCCACGCTGTCTTGCTGAAGGCAAAAAATCTACGCAGTTTCGTTGACGCAGACTCGTTGAAGGCGAAATCCACGCAAGCTTTGAAGAAGAATACTTCAGAATTCACGCAGGCTTTGAGAAGAATAACTCAAAAATCCACGCAAACTTGAGGAAGGAGAAGGTTCAGAATCCACGCAAACCGCCAGCTGTCTTGATTTGGCACGCTTCGTCTGACAAAAAATCTCTGAAATTGATTATATTATCAGCCGCATTAAATGAAGATAAGACCCAAAGTCACGGCAACTTGGTGAAGAGTGAGTCTTGCTAAGAAAGATTTCGAAAATCACGCAAAAGACGGCGATGATCTCTCGAATTCTGTGCATACGTGGCATACGAGGAGACGTTTCTCGACTGTTGTGTTGTCAGTCATTAAGATTCTGACGTATGGCTGAGCTGTCTCTGCGTGACTTCTAAAGGAGATGGCCAGGCAGAACTTAGCGTATCTTTTGTGCTGCTTCTTGGATCACTCTGTGTGACTTGTTCTGATCAACTCAGCGTGACTTTCATTTTTGAGGCCTACAAAACCCCCTTCAAAGTTTTCGAAAAATGATAAAATATTTTCGAAATACTTTGAAATAGAGATGATGAAATAAGTTAAAGTCACGCTGAGATGACTCCAAAATTTTTCGAAAGTCGAAAAGACTTCGAAGTTCTTTGAAAACATCCAAATGAACTTATTAAATGTCATAATGACTCTTCGTTCTTCGAGACTGATTGCGTCCAATTTATGGTGGAATATGAACTGTCGACGAGATCTGTTATATAAACAGGGAGTGATTCTCAGTTTTGACTTCATCTCTCGAAAATATGACCCCAAAGGAAGCAGCTGAAGAAGAAGCACGCAAGTTGGGCTTTTGTTCCCATGGTGACCCCACTTTTGGGGGTAAAGAACCCGAACCTGTCGTCATTGAGCTCAAGGACGACGCCACACAGTTAGCCAAGAACCTCTTGAGCTACTTTGGATTGGATGGCTCGTCTTCTTCTGATGGGCGGAGCCTTATGGAGAAGCGTGAAATGCTCGAGACTCTATTGCATCGCCTGGGAGTTAAGAGCGTAGAGGAGTTAGGCATCAAACTTAGCCGCTCTGGAAAATAGGGCGTAACTTTCTACGCTTTTGTTGCACTTTTTTTTTCTTTTTGTAAGGCCATCAGTGCATGTTTAAAGAATGAAGTACAACTTTTGTGTTTGATCTGCGTGCCTTTTAATGAAGAAGATTAATTAGCACTCTTTGACTGTTTCTAATGTTGCACGGTCTCCCGAAGTACACGTGACACTCATTCCACAATTTACGAGCGCTATTTATGCGGATCTTTTCCAAGAATAGACCTGCACTTGACCCTTTAAATAGATGGATGAACTCCACGCAAACTCATCTTCCCATTCTTCTTCCTCTCTTCTGAGAATAAATTTTCTATGAGAAGGAAATAGGAAAGCCATGTTGTCTGATGTCAAATCTCTGTACACGCTACCAGACATGAATCTGTCAATCCTTAGCAGCAAACTCAGCGGTAAGTTCAATATACACGCATCGAATTTTTTTATTTGCTAAGGACAAATTTATCTTCCTGAAATGAACAGAATGCATCTGTCTTTGCTTGGCCAGTTTCTGTTGATTGATTTTTCTTTACTATTTCTTGCAGAATTTTGGCTGAAAACCTTCTTCAGAACTGGCATTGGTGATATGGATGCTGTGGACAATGTTCTTCTGACATCTACATCAGGGAGCTCATACGCTTTTGACGCATAAATCAGAAAACTCAGAACTCTTCGTGAGATAGAAGGGTCTTCCTTAGATGGTAGGAAGAGCCTTTATACACGAGAGTTGGATGGTGGAGTTAACTCTACTACCGAGAGATTGGGTAGTAGAGTTCCTTTCAAGGCAGAACCAGGAATTGTATCCCAAGGTTTGGATACATTCCTGTCTTTCTTGAGAGGTTACCCCCATCCACCAGTTGTATTGGCAGCAATACGTTTTCGTGTTGCCCTACTCTGTGGTTCTCCTCTCGTCTGAGAGATAAGACCAGAGTTTGATTCCTGCTGGACACCCAGGAATTGCCACAAACAACGAGATTGCCAGAGAAGATCCAAGAAGAAATAGATCTCAGTTGTACATAGAATGAAAATCCAAGATTTGTAATAGATTTCCATTATGATTTGTAAGAAAGTCTAAGAAAATGTAATAGACTTTTTGTGGTGAAATGGGAATGGAAATGACAATTCTTCTATGCTCAATGATTTGTATTTGTGGATGAATTGTGGACATGATAGATAATAAAATCATCTTTTCTATTTTTAGAGTATATGATATTATCAGAGGTATTATGGACATGATAATATATAGGAACTCGAAAGAAAATAGATTGATTTCTATACAGAGGTCAAAACATGACAAATGAGTAAGCAGATTCGGAATTGATTCAGAGGTTATAAAAATATGATAAATAACGAATCCCCACTTAATGAACTGATAGAAGATTATGAACGGATGAACCGTTAAGAAACGATGAACAGATGAACTGTCGAGTGAATATAATAAATGAACAGACGAACCGTCAAGTATTAATGAACATGTGAAACGTCGGATGAATGTGAGAAATGAATGGATGAACTGAATATCGGGAAAGAATACGTCCCTTCGATCCTTGTAACCATATGCCTATAAATAGAGCATATATTTGAATAGAAGAATCGCATTTTATCCACAATGTCTTCTGAAGAGAACATAAAGAAGGCTGAAGTCGCCCCCGAAGCTACTGAAGGTGTTAAAGAACATCCACCTCTGCAGAAGAAGGAAATGGGCGAAAGCTCGTCTACTCCCAAGCCGCCGAAAGATATCCTGGACTTCCTGGTCGAACCAGGAGAAACCGAAGAAGAAGAAGCAATGAGGCTGGCTGCCTATCAATTCTTGGTGCGGTCAGGAAAAGATGTACTTAATTCTTTTGCTGATTATGTATGTGGTCCTCGTCCCAAATATGAAAGGGATTACAGTGATCTTCCATGATGATGTACTCTTTTTCTTGAGGAATTTGTCTCAAATAAACTCCGTTTAAGGAAACTTTGTCTACGATATATCCTTCCCACTTTATATTTGCCTTTATTCATTGATCTTTTGACTCAAAAATCAGAAAGACTAAATATTATTTTCATAAATATGATATTGAGATAGAAAATTCAGAGGTAATGTGGACATGATTTTCTGGATATCAAATTTGTTGAGAAAATGATACAAAGTAGAATACCTATCTCCACTGGGGATAATAGATATCAGAATGATTCTTCGGAAAGAACAATGAAACAGCTGGAGAGTGATGGGAGGACAATCTTGATAGAAATATCAGACGTAGTACTTCTTCAAGAATTTTCCGTTGATGGGCATCATAGTGGCTTTACCATCTAGAGTAGTGAGTTGATAAGCCCCATTAGAAAAGATCTTATTGACAATGAATGGACCTTCCCATTTTGCATCAAACTTGCCCTTATTCATGTGTGTCATAGTCATCGGGCGTCTGACAGTAAGCACAAGTTCTCCTTTCTGAAATGTTCGAATTCTGACTTTCTTGTTAAAAGCCCTTGAAATTCTAGCTTGATAGAATTCAATATTCTGTTGAGCAGATAACCGTTTTTCATCCAGAGCCTCCAATTCTTGAAGTCGAAGACGATCATTATTTTCGGCAGTGAGTTCATTAGCGATTGCTATCCTTAAAGAAGGAATTTGAATCTCTAATGGGAGAACAGCCTCAGATCCGTACACCAGAGAGAAAGGTGTACACTTAGTAGCATTACGGACTGTAGTGCGATAAGCCCACAAGCATTTCCCGAGCTTGTCACTCCAATTACGTTTGTTAGTGGAGACAAACTTCTTTAGGAGTTTGATGATAGTCTTGTTGAAAGCTTCTGCCAATCCGTTAGCTGCTGGATTATATGCGGTAGAAGCAACATTATTGATCCAGTGATCGTCACAGAATCGAGTAAATTTCTGGCTGACGAACTGTGGTCCGTTATCATGAACAATGCGTCGAGGAACACCAAATCTGTAGATGACATGGTGCTTAATAAAGCTGATGACATTAGACGTCTTAACTTCAGATAAAGGAATAGCTTCGGCCCATTTGGAGAAGTAATCGGTTATTGCGAGAATGAACCGATGACCTTTAGATGATGGAGGATTGATCGGGCCGACAATGTCTATGTCCCAAGCTTCGAAGGGCCATGATGCTGCCGTCGGATGTAGAAATTCCGAAGGTTGATGTATAAAATCTGCATAGATTTGGCAAGCTTTGCATTTCCTTACATATTCAATGGTATCTGATACCATAGTTGGCCAATAATATCCCATCCGTCGAATACGGTCTTGAAGTTTTGGCCCAGGTTGATGCGCTCCACAAATTCTATCATGTGCTTCACGAATAACTTGTTAGGCTTCATCACCGACAATGCACCGAAGGAGTAAACCATCATAAGCTCGACGATATAAGGTCTTTGTTGTATGATTGTAATAGAATCTGAGTGATCGTCGTCTGATAGATGCTGCCTCACTCAGATCATCCGGAAGAATATCATACAATACAAGATCTAAGAAAGGAAGTCTCCAATCTTTATCCGTATTCTGATTCTCAGTCGAGTTACTGAAGATGAATTCCATGCTGGAATCGGATGAAGATGATATCGATTTACGACTAAATCCAAATCCTCTTGTTGTGTTGACGTCATGAGATGTTGATTCTTCAATGTCAACTGGAAGTCCTAGAGTCAGGTTATTTTCAAGATGAAATAATTCTCGATTACGAACAACGATCATTTGTTGCCGTTTGATTGGGATAGCCAGCACCGCTGCAAGATTAGCAAGGGTATCAGCTTCTGTGTTACATGCTCGCCTAACATGTTCAATAAAGAATTCCTTAAATGATGAGGCCATAGATATGGCCACTCTATGATAAGGAACCAGATCTTGATGGCGAACTTCATAAGTACCCCTGATCTGATTGACAATAAGTTTAGAGTCTCCATACGCCTCCAAATGTTGAATATTCAGATGTTTAGCGAGTTGAAGACCAATAAGCAATGCGTTGTACTCAGCTACATTGTTTGAACACGGCTGATCGAGAGAATAAGCTCTTTGGATGGCAAGACCTTCTGGCGATACAAGAACTATTCCAACTCCAGCAACAATATCGCCATTAGGACCAATTCTTGACGCTCCATCAAAGAATAGACGCCAAGTAGGATCTTCTTCAGCAATTTGATTTGATTCTAGGACTTCATCTGGGATTTCATCATAGAGTTTTGAATTTTCTGGAATTGAGTGAGCAGCCAGAAAATCAGCTAGAGCTTGTCCCTTGACTGATTTCTGAGGAATATAGTGCATATCATACTGAGCAAGTAGGATTCCCCAGTTAGCCAATCGAGAATTCAAAACACTGGGTTTCTTCATCATGATCCGTATAGGATTGATCCTGAAGATGACATGAATAGTCTGGCCAATGATATAATGACGTGTCTTTTGGACAGCAAACATCAAGGCTAGACATTCTTTTTCAACTGGTGAATATCGAGGTTCAGCTCCGGTCATAGTGCGGCTGAGATAATAAATGGCCTGTTCATGGCTATTTTGATTCTTTTGAGCGAGTAATGCACCCAATGAATGACTCATTGCTCGAGTATAGAGGAGGAACGGTATTCCTGAGACGGGAGGTACCAATACTGGAGGGCTCATCAGATATTGTTTTATATCATCGAATGCTTTCTGACATTCATCATTCCAGACAAAAGAGACACCTTTCTTCATAAGTTTGTTGAATGGTCTGCAGCGTCCTGATAAATTAGAGATAAATCTCCTGATATAAGCAATTCTTCCTTGAAATCCTCGTAGCTCTTTTAAGGTGCGTGGAGGACGCATCTCTTGGATGGCTTTGATCTTCTCGGGATCCACGTGTATACCTTTAGAGGTAATGACGAAGCCGAGAAATTTACCACTAGAGACGCCTAAGAAGGACTTAGTAGGGTTCATCTTTAATTGATGCTTACGCATTAGATCAAATATAGTCTTCAAATCTTGGATATGATCCTCCTTTTGTCGACTTTTGACTGCAATATCATCAACATAGCATTCGACTATTTTCCGCAAATGTTCACGGAATATAGTACTCATAGCTCGTTGATAAGTTGCTCCTGCATTCTTGAGACCGAATGGCATAACTGTATAGCAGTATGTACCAATCGGCGTTCTGAAAGAAGTGTGCTTCTCGTCTTCTGGAAACATTTTGATCTGATTATACCCAGAATACCCGTCCATGAATGACATTCGTTCAAATCCATAGGTATTATCAACCATGACATCAGTGATTGGTAGAGGGAATTCGTCTTTAGGACATGCCGCATTGAGATCGCGAAAGTCTATGCATACTCTGATCTTGCCAGTCTTTTTAAGAACAGGAACAATATTAGCCACCCAATCGGGATGTTGTTCCTCTTTAATAAACCCAGATGTAATAAGTTTATTGACTTCAGCTTCAATTGCATCCATGATGTCCGGACGAAATCGTCGCTGTTGTTGTTTGACCGGTTTAGCATTCGACAAGATGTTGAGCTTGTGAGTTGCAATTTGAAGATCAAGCCCTGGCATATCTTCATAACTCCAAGCAAAGACATCGATGTAATCACGAATGAGTTTGATCATGTCTTTCTTATCAGTTTCTGAAAGACTTTCACTGATGAATATTGGTTTGGGAGACCCCTCTTCACCAACATCTATTTGAACAAGTTTATCTTCAGTCGGAGGTTCTTTTTGCTCGAAACGGAACTCCCATTGATTATCTAATCTTTGGGCCCACTGTTCTGATTCAGGTGAGATTTCAAACTCTTCTTCGTCTTCATCACTTTCTTCAGAATGGTCAATGGAAACCATGTTAGAAGACAGAAGGTTGCAATAGAAGTCACCGATACTCGTATCGAAATTCTAAGAAGTGGTACTAGAAGAATCAGATCTCTTATCTTCGTCAGACTCAAGATCTTCATGGATAATGTTGATGAAAGGAGTAGGAGCAGTATAACCCAATCCGCATTTCGTCCTCCCATATTTCAAAGGAGGAATCCGGACAGGCATTTTTCTTCCTTTTCCATTATTAAGGCCAGTCCTGAAGTCATAGCCCATATTTTTGATGATGTCTCTAGATTGCTGACTATAACGACGTAGTTGTAATCTTCCAGTATCATCATTTTTGTCATCATCTTCAAGATCAGAAAGATTTTGAGGCCCTTTGTAGAAGAATATTGGAATGTCTCCTGGCTTTCTGCTAGGAACTAGAAAGTATGAAGATTGTACAGGTTCTAGAGATACATCTGTATGAACAGTCTGTACAACTCCTATGGTTATTGTGTTCAAGTCATCTAACAGATGTAAATAACTATGAACATAATTACACACATCAACGTACTGCAAAGGTGGAGACTTTTCATTAAATGTAAAAGCAGCAATATTTACATTGAGAGAAGGCTGAGCCTTAGAGATTTTAGCCAAGTCAATGACTAAAGGGGGAGAAGAAGAAGAAGCTTTGTTTCGATTAAGATCGATAACAAATAGCTCAGAAGAGGTGAGCTCCCTTGAAGTTTGAGTAAGAAGAGTAGTCCGCCCTCCAACTGGAATTAGCAGAGTATCTTGTGAAGGTACAGGAACTGTAGTACGCCCACTGACAGGAATGATCAGTGTATTCTGAGTAGATGACTGAGGTAACGGAGAGATCCGTCCACTCACTGGAATGATAAAAGAATCTTCTTCAGAGGGTTTAGGAGATTGTTGCTGAGTAGTTCGACATTTAACAGGGATTATTAAAGTCTCACTTTGTGCATCTTCTTTCTCCATAGCTTGTATGATCCTTGTATATTCTTCTTTATACATTCGGGAATCATTAAAATAAGCTTCAACCCCATGGAAGGGATTTATATCAGCAACTTCTTTTTGTACTCTTCTATTGCTATCAATGTACTTAAAATATTGATGAAGAGTAGAGGGCACCACATTATTTTCATGAAGAAAGGGCCTCCCCAGAAGAAGATTATAGGATCCTGCGATCTCGATCACATAGAAAGTGACTTTAGATCTGAAATCACCTATCTGAAGCTTCAGATGAATCTTTCCCAAAGGCTCACTTCGGCTTTGATTGAATCCCAAGATAGTAGTAACCGTCTTGGAGAGTTTGTGAAGAGGGATTTTTAGTTCATCCAACAAACTCTTTGGCATTATGCTTATAGCAGACCCTGGGTCAATGAGAATACGATCTATCTTCATCGTATCAATATAACCAGTGTAGTAGAGAGGTCGATCATGTCGATTATCCTCCAGTAACATGTCGTCTTGTGTAAAGATGATATTTGGGATAATCTCCAGTACACTGTTGCAATGTAAGCAAGTGGCAGGTTCCGCATCCGGCTTCTTCAATTGTGCAAGACAAGAGTCAGCTTGTAGAAGTGCTTCACTTAACGTCTCCCGAGTCTCTTTGGAAAGACGTAGAAGTTCAAAAAGGGACATTCTAGCAGGAGTATTAGCAAGCTGAGCCAAAATGTCGAAGTTGTAAGGCTTCTGAAGTCCAAGAGGAGAAGACTTCTTGATTGGCTTATCAAACCGAGCCTGTTGTTTGCCTTTCTCCAGAGCCGTAGGCTTGGAAGGAACAGGTTCAGTAGATGGTTCTTCCTTGGGAGGAAAATTAGGAGCATCTTTAGCATCTGAAGGGATATCAGTAGGATCTTCAGGATTTTTAGAATAATCCTTTAGGTAAGGTTTCCCCGTTCGAGTAGCACTAACAAGTGCTTCTTCTTTGTCTTTTGGCTCTGTGTCAGAGGTAGACCCAAGAGAAGTCATATGACATGACTTGATCTTTCCAGCCTTCTTGGATTTTTGAGAAGAAATCTTTTGAGGAGAAGGCGATTCAAAATCTGCCACTAGATCAGGATGGATCCACATGATTTCTCATGTTTCCAAAGTGATTGGCACTAATCCTTCAGACTGTGGAGGAGGAAGATTCACTATGTCAAGAGTTGCCTTGGGAATAGGAATAATCCCACTTTCAAGGAGTTGAGGAGGGAAATTTCCAAATTGCATAGAGACGACGTTGGAGGTGACGGTCTTCTCTTTTGGAGTAAGAGAGATAGCTCCAGATTTAATCATTTCTTGGATCTTTCCTTTCAATACATAACATGTACGAATTGTATGACCCAGCATTCTGTGATATGGACAGTATTTAGGATGATCTGTCTTACCAGCTTCATCAGGTTTTTTGATCTCTGGTAATTGTATTTTATTACCTTTCAGCAGACATTCAAAGATACCAAGGACATCGTCGTCATCAAAAGAATATTCTTCTCTGGGGCGAGGTGTTCTTGATTGTTGAGTTGTTGAGGCAGGAGTTTGAACATTCGATGCATCTTTGCTCTGAAGATTAACTTCTAGAGTTTCTTTTCCTTTGCGAGCATTATTTTTATTGTTAGCCCCTTGTCCTGTTTCTTTAGGAGTCATCTGTACTCCTAAACCTTTGAAGGTTTCAGCACTGATTTCTGCAGCTTTAGCACTGACTATGAAGGAAGGCCAATCTTGAAATTGAGTGGACCCTGTCCACATACTGATGATTGGCAACAAGTTTGATTTGCACGTGTCAATGGTGACAGCATCAGGAGTTCCAAGAGGCATCTTCAGAGCTTCTCTTCGAAACCGTTCAATGTATTCCTCTGTAGATTCATTATTTTTCTGCTTGATTCTAATAAGAACAGACATAGTCATGTCATTAAGCCCTTCATAGAACCTTTCAAGAAACATCTGTTTGAAACCAGCAAATGAGGTAATACTCTCATCTGGGAGACTTCTATACCATTCATAAGCCGTTCCCTTGAGACATCCAATAAATACCCGAGTAAGGAGGGCATCACTTGGTTGTAGTTGATCAGTCATCACTTCAAAGTGATTGATAAACTGACTTGGAGAAGTGGTTCCATCATAGAATGAGATAGTAGGAGGCTTGTATTTAGGAGAATATGATACTTGCTTCCATTCTACCGGATAAGGCTGCTTGATGCCTAACCTTTGTAAACCATCCTTCTGTTTGAATGCCTCGAATTGAGTTTTGAGATTTTTCAATTCTTCAGAGACAACTCCCGAAGATTGTGGAGTTGTGGCTTGTAGAGAATAGTTAGGAGGAGGAACAGCATTGTAAGCACTACCCCCAGCTCCAAAGAGACTAGGATTTGGTTGAGCAGGTCCAGGAGTATTGGATTGTACTGCTGGAGGAACTTGTATTGGACTTATATCAGTATCAACTGGTATGGCATCTGATACAGTCTGTCGATTTTGCAACTGAGCTGTCATGAGTTCATACATTGACTTTATTGTGTCAGTCATAGACTTCATTTGCTGTTCCAAAGAAGCAATTCTTTGATCTTGAGGAGTCAGGGAAGAAGAGGGTTCATCAGTATTCCCATCAACCATGTAAGTCATGACTGTATGAGGGATTATTGATGAACTAGTAGATGTTGTATGCTCTGAATCATTGCTTCGTGTATCAAAGTCAACTATAGGAGAATTACCCCCAGTAGGAAGAGGTGGGAAGTTAGATTCTCCAAGAAATTCAGAGTCAATTTCAGGGATCAAATTTCTTTGACTAGAAGCCAGGACTCTTGCTCTGGTGTTTTTATATACTCCATCTGGACTATCAACTCTACCCCCGGTGTCCCGAGAAGTCATGTTGACAGAGGCAAACAAAGGCTCCTCTTCATCAGGCATAGGTTCATACTGAATCCTATTAATAGACAGACTGTCGTTTATTTTGACATCTGCATTGCATTATGACTCTTGGCTGGAAGTCACATTCAGCATGATCACCATGGTCTTGAACTGTTGATTCACATCTGCACTGAATTATGACTCTTGGATAGAAGTCACATTCAGCATGTTCCTTTGATATAGAATTACTCCTTCTCTTCTGTTGAAGATATTTCCGTAAATCTGTTTGTGAAGATTGAGGAATATACTTCCTGTTCTTGGGTCTTGATGGCTCTTGATTATACAAAGAGTGATTAATGTGAGCCACATAATTTCTTGCATACTCTGCATCTGGATCTTTTATCTTCATATCCAATTGGTATGGTTTCTTAACACCAGAAGTGCTGAGTTTTGTTCTTAAATCGGTGGAAGGTAACATATTAATTTTGGAAACATGGAGTTTTCCTTCCATTGATCTGGATATTTGCAGAGAAGGAAGAGTTAAACCACTCCCTTGATTAGGAGTTGGTAACAGACCCTCTTTAATGGACAGATTCTGTGCCCAATTTGAAGAAATCAAAGAAGAAGACATTAAGGAATGTTTCTTCTTAGACTCATTCAGATGTTGAGACATAGAATGTCCAGAAGGAAGAGTAGTCAAAAGACCATCTCCTTTCCTTTGACTAACAAAAGTATCAGTCAAAGCTGTTCCTGGAGTAAAAACTACAGGAGCAGAAGAAACAACTAAAGAGTTGTTCCTTTTCGAAGGGACTTTGTGTGGAAAACCACCTCCAGTTCTAGTAGAACTCGGTGAAGAAGAAGAGATAACTAAGGAGTTATTCTTCTCTGATAAAATACACGCTGAAACAGACTTGGTTAAAGAACCAGAGCTGTTAGCGTGACTTTTGATTTTAGAATTACACGCTGGAACAGATTTGGCTAAGGAGCCAATACTGTCAGCGTGACTTTTGAATGTGGGATTGCACACTGGAATAGATTTGGCTAAGGAGCCAGTACTATCAGCGTGACTTTTAGAGTTGAATTTGCACACTGGAACAGATTTGGCTAAAGAGCCAGTACTGTCAGCGTGACTTTTAGAATTGAATTTGCATACTGGAACAGATTCGGCTAAAGAGCCAGTACTGTCAGCGTGACTTTTAGAATTGAATTTGCACGCTGGAACAGATTCGGCTAAAGAGCCAGTACTGTCAGCGTGACTTTTAGAATTGAATTTACACGCTGGAACAGATTCGGCTAAGGAGCCAGTACTGTCAACGTGACTTTTAGTTACTGTCATCTTCGAGCGCACAAGAGTGTGCGTGCTTGCAGTGGAGTTCTTGCCAATGTTAGGAGTAGACACTGTGGCAGAGACTTCACCATTGACTGCCAACTGATTCTTAGGGACATAGACAGAGTGTCCCTTTGACTTGGCAGTGATAATGGAGGCTGGAATGGGCTTGCCACCCTTAGCCCGCTGCATTTCTTCATAGGCGAGTTGATCGAATTTGATCGTCATCACCTTCTTCGTCGAGCCGATAGACGAAGTGTCGCATTGAGTTGTTACCATCTCAGAAGAGGAGATGGTTATCCCCAGCAGAGTCGCCAATTTGTTTTCCATAAAGAAATTCTCTTTATTTGTTGTGTATCTGGGAAAATTACAACTGTAGGAATCCGATCTAGAAGACGATCGCTTTATCCCTTGAACTATGCGAAGAAGAAAAGCTCTCAAAATTTTGACAGTAGATATCAATGTATCTGTACAATGAATAAAAAAAAGAACTCTATTTATAGAGTCAAAACAGTAACTGAAAAGATAACTACCTCACCACTAGTACATTTGAAAAGTCACGCAGACTCTAAATACACGCAGGGTTAGTGAGTAGTTACTGGACGTGGCCCGTAACTGTTGGACACATGGCATTAGTGCATGAGTCGTGTGTAAGTTACTGGGCACGCGAGAGAGAGATCGGTGGCATGGCTGCCACGTACTCCAGTTGAAATGAAATCCATGCTGTCTTGCTGAAGGCAAAAAATCCACGCAGTTTCGTTGACGCAGACTCGTTGAAGGCGAAATCCACGCAAGCTTTGAAGAAGAATACTTCAGAATTTACGCAGGCTTTGAGAAGAATAACTCAAAAATCCACGCAAACTTGAGGAAGGAGAAGGTTCAGAATCTATGGAAACCGCCAGCTGTCTTGATTTGGCACGCTTCGTCTGACACAAAATCTCTGACATTGATTATATTATCAGCCGCATTAAATGAAGATAAGACCCAAAGTCACGCCAACTTGGTGAAGAGTGAGTCTTGCTAAGGAAGATTTCGAAAATCACGCAAAAGACGGCGATGATCTCTCGAATTCTGTGCATACGTGGCATACGAGGAGACGTTTCTCGACTGTTGTGTTGTCAATCATTATGATTCTGACGTATGGCTGAGCTGTCTCTGCGTGACTTCTAAAGGAGATGGCCAGGCAGAACTTAGCGTATCTTTTGTGCTGCTTCTTGGATCACTCTGTGTGACTTGTTCTGATCAACTCAGCGTGACTTTCATTTTTGAGGCCTACAATTTCGAGGACAAAATTTTTCTAAGGAGGGTAGATTTGTAACCACCACTTTTCTAAAATGAGGGTAATTTTAAACTTTTGTAAAATCTATCGTTTATTATTAAATAATGATTTATAGTAAATTTTAATTAATTTAAAATTATTTAAATTAGTGTATTGTAATTTTGACCTTAGAACTGTTTAGTCTAGAGACTAACCATGACCTTGGAGGCCTAATCCGTGTGATTAGATTAGCTAATTACCACTTTTTAGGCTAAGGGTACTTTGGTTATTTTGTGACTTTTGAATTATTTAGGATTTTGATTAATTGGTAAATATTAGATTATTTTAATAATATTTAAATTGATGTATTGTAATTTTGGTCATTTTTTATATTTTAATATTTTGGGAATTTTTATATTTTAATATTGATTTTATGGGATTTGTTAAGTCGGGTTCGATTTTCATCTCGTTTCGACTTGTGTTTGTGACCCGGGTAGCTTAGACTCTAGTCGAGATCCCAAGATTAGTTAGGCATGGCCCACAAACCCTACTAATTAAGTTAGTGTCATTAGACTAATCTCACTTGCTTAGAATGGTTAAATTAGAGACTTAAACTTGACCTTTTTGACCACAAACCTTGTCGTGACTTAAGTTGACCCAAAGGAGACTTGTAGGGGCATCTTGGACATTTCACATAGGTCCATTAGGGCATGTATGGACAGCCACCTATAGGGGGAGAGGTGTCCCTCTCTTTCATTTCACACTTGCCTTTTTTCCCCAAATTTGTTCTTCCCCAAACTTGAGAGCTTCTCTCTTGATTTTGATCTCCAAATCCCTCCATTCTTCTTCCAATCTTCCATTATTTCTTCTCATTGAACCAAGGAGGAGGTGCTAGCAAGGAGAGGGAGCAAGGAGCAAGGAAGGGTGTCCATTTTGGAGGAGCTTTCGTGTCGGAACCGTGTCCTTTGAGTGTATCATTGGGATCTCACTTCCAATAGGTATAACCATCTCTCTATTTCAATTTCCTTTCTATTTTAGTTAGATTTGAATCCATAGGATCCACCCCCATGCATGTACAACCATTAGATTTTAATTTGAGGCTATTTGGAGTCCTCTTTAGGATGTTTGAATAGGTTTGGTGTCCTACTTGTGGAGTTTCCAATATATGACACCCCATGTGTTTGTGTTTATGCAAATAGGCTATTTTGTGGTTTAATTTCAGTTTTAGGATGGTTAGAGAGTGGATTGATCTTAGTTAGGATAGTTAGAATGAGTTTTATTTGGATAGCTATGTTGGTATCCAAGTATCTTGGCCTACATGTGTTTCTTTTGTCCAAAACAACCCAAATTCGTCATAATTTTTATCCACGTTTTTAGTAGCCATAGCAACTTAGAAATGCCATAACTCCTAGCTCAAGACTCCGATTAATTGCCCATTTTTTTAAAAGAAGCGTATCGAAGTTAGCTTTCTAAATATATATATTAATAGGCCAAATTCATTCTAGAAATTTCTGTAAAACTGTTTGAGTTTCAGCTGTCTGAAAGATGAACGTGTTTCGGTGTTTTCGCGATTCCGGGAGCTTCCAGACACGAAAATGCGATCTGTTTGAAGTTTCGGAAAGCTAATACGAAGGGCTACAACATAATTTAATCCTAGAATTTAGTGAAGGCCCAATTGGTACAGTATTGATTTTAAGTAGAAGAGTGACTATGCGACATAGGCATTTTGTGTAACCTATGAGCCTAGTATGGATATCATGTGAATGTAGGTATCATAGGTTGTCAAAAATATGTATAATATAGTATATATATATATATATATATATATATATATATATATATATATATATATATATATATATATATATATATATTATTGTTATGTAATATATGTTAGTATAGTGTGCGTGTTTGAATGAGATAAGGATGTGTGTGGTTAGTGGAGAGAAGTGAGATTGATAGAGGATATGTGCTAGTGTGTGTTTGATGTTGTATAGATGGTAGTGTAGGGTGTGTGTTGTGAAGGTGAGAGAGTTGGGAGGATCATGCCATCCTATTTGACTTGAGGCTATTGTGGTTTGTTGAGTGATTTATGTTTTGGTTGAGTGGTAGTGTGTTTGTATATAGATGTGTGTGGATGTGTTAGAAGATGGGGTGGATTTGGTATATGTGTTTGTGTGTGTGTTAGTATTGGAGTGGAGAGAAATGTAGATGTTGCATGTATGGATATGTTAGTATGTTAGTGGTTATGTTAGAATCTATGTAGAGGTTAGAGGTATCTTAGAAGTTAGATAGTGATATCTTGTATAAGTTAGATTGTTAGTTGTGTTAGTCTATGTTATTGTTAGTTAGAGATGACATATGTTAGTTGGTTATAGTTAGAGATGGATATATATACATATATGTTATGGTTAGATATTAGTTAGTGGATGTTAGTTGTGTTAGGTTTCTAAGTTAGAATAGATGGTTAGAAGTTATATGTTAGAGTTGGTTAGTATCTTGTATTAGAGATAAGTTAGGATATAGAGTGATATCTTGAGATACCATAGTGGTATCTTAGGATATTTTGGGTATTTGTCTATTACCTTAAGGTAATGTATTTACCTACAAGGTAAAGCGGACTTACCTACAAGGTAGAGGAGATTTACTTTATACTAAGGTATTGACTATCTAATATTTAGGGTGGATGGTTAGAGGCTAGATATTTAAGGTATTAGTATTAGAGGTTAAGGTATTAGTTTCCAACCAAGGTATTGGATTTACCTAGGTAACTAAGGTTAGATATCTAAGTTATTGGTTAGCTAGTAGCTTAGGATAGATGTTAGATATCTAAGATTGGTATCTTGGTAGTTAAGGTATTTATACCTAGACTAAGGTATTGGATTTTCAACTAAGGTATTGGTATTAGAATATTAATAGGGCTAAGGTATATGGTATCTTGGGGTAAAATATAGGTTGGTATCTTACTAGTATTTAGTATCTACGTTAGTTGTCTTAGGATGTAGATGAGTGGGTATCCTAAGATACAAATCAGTATCTTAGAGGGTAAATTAGTAGCTAAGGTAATGTCTAAGGTATTGACAAGGTAATGGAGATTACCTATAATCTAAGGGTAAGGTATTGGTAGGATATTGAGATAGACGGTTAGATACTAGTCTAAAGTATTAGTAGGATCTATTAGCCTAGGTTAGTGAGTTATCTACTAACCTAAGGTAATATATTACTAAGGTAAGAGTATTATCTAGAAGCTAAGGTATGAGTTTAAGGTGTTAAGATATGGTTAGAATTAAGTTGTCTTGGTTGGTAATGGTCAGAATTAGTGCTCTTAAACTAGTTTTGACCTCGGTTGATCGTTTTGACCAAAAGTCAACCGAAAGTCAAACTTAGCCTAAAAGTGACTAGAACTTGATCGGACTCAACCAGAGTTGACCAGTTGACTGAAAGTCAACTGTTAGTCAACATTTGACTAGTTTGACCTAGGGTTGACATAGAGTTGACCAGAGTTGACCAGTTGACCAAAAGTCAACTGTAAGTCAACCTTTAACTCAGATTGACCTAGTTTGACTTGGATTGACTTCCTGTGACCTTGTTTGTTCTAGTGTGTCTCAGTGTGACCTAGTTTAGCCTGATGTGGCCTAGTTTGACCTAGTTTTGACTTAGACTTGCATATCATGACTAGATTAGCTTTCCTTTCATTATTAAACCTTGTTTTGACTTATGGTATCTCATCTTTAGGTCTGTGATTACTCTGAGCATCTGTTCACCTTATCAGCTCAGGACCACAGGCGAACATTTACTGATAGTTTTTATTGTCTTGATATCTGCTATATCCGATTCAGTTGTAGTGACTTACTTGGTTCCTGACACGATGGTTCACGGACTAGTATACGTCGGATCCTGTCATGAGATGTTGTTCCTGGATTACTTGGTATATTGGTACATTACTCGACTTGTTACCTGTACTTGTATAGACATGGACTTGGGAGTGGGCTGGCCTCCTGCTCTTGAGTCTCGTATCATGACGTGCCATGTCCGGATCCATATACTATTCGGGGATGGAGAGTTATTAGTGGTTGTGTGATCAAAATTTCTACTTGTTCTTCACACTTGTACTTGTTACTTGTTCATAGCTATACCCTCGCCTCACGACGGGTAAAGCCTGGCCCTACTTGTTTATAGCTTTCCATGGTGGCCGGCCTGATCCTGCTCTATTGTACACATGTTCATAGCCGGTCAGATGGAAAGCGTGATCATGATTCCCAAGCCGATCACATAACGTACTAATAATTCATGGCACATTTTATATTTACTTTATTACATCATATATCCTACTCAGTTTCATATTCAGTACTTTTCTCACCATGTTATGATATTCAGTACTCACATGTTCTACATGATCTTATGTTAAACCTTGATTGGAGGCTAAGTTCTGTTCAGGAGAAGGGTTATAACCCCGGTCCTTGTTTGGTTTACGGGTTGTAACTTGGCTTCCGAATAGCTCCCAAGCCATCCTATATTATGTCTTGTATTTCATTATACTGTCTCTTATAGAATTTGTCAATTCATATGAAACTGCTGTTAGTGTTTGTACTTGCTCATTTTTCTGACAGGATACCGTTGATATATTACAGATGATTCTGAGGCAGACTGCTCGACCTACTATGGGGTCGGGGCAGATGGAGACTTAGGCCAGGACTGTGACCTGGCAGTTGAGCCACTAGACTTTGCACACCTGGACTAGTATAGCTTAGTTAGGTTTGTCTTGACTGCGATCCAGCTAGTGCTTTCAGACTGTAGTTTTTATATTATATTTTGAGTTTCTGTGATGTGTTTATATCTTTGAGCTTGTGTTGGATCCTGAACTCATTTTCTGTTTTCACTTCTATCATATTTCCATTTCGTGCTATCTATCCTAGTTTGTCTTGTGATTGAGTTATGCCATATTATACCTCCGTGCTGAGATGACAAGTACCCTTATATTTGCCTAGTTGTAGTATTTTTAGACGACCTATACAGCGTTCTACCTCCGATTCTGCGGCATAGGCTGGACGTAACCACGTTCTCATGCCCTTCCTCAGGGTGCGGATCGTGACACGCCTACACCCTCTCCAACATCACCTCCTTCGATATTGCTTACCCACCTTTCTCCTACTTAGGGAGTCCGCTGGTATACGACAGAACGAACGCGGGCATCTTCGAAGGGCTGGTGTGCAAAATCAGGAAAAAAACTAGAGGGTGGCCCACAACGCCACTCTATCGCCTGCGAAAAGATTATCCTGATCCAACATGTGCTCTCCTTTATCCCCATATACACCCTGGCGCATGCTACCCTCCGAAGAAGGTCCTCACATCAATTGAAAATCTCTTCGCCAACTTCTTCTGGGGCCACAACGACAGCAAGGACAAACATCTTTAGGCGAGCTGGGACACCATGGCCAGACCCACCGAGGAGGAAGGACTGGGATTCAGTAGGCTGTCGTATATCGTCGATGCCTTCTCGATGAAGCTGTGGTAAAACTCCGGGTTAGCCGAGGCCTCTGGGCGTGGTTCATGAAGGCCAGATACTTCAAGCTTATTTACCCATCAACCACTGACCACAACTGCAGATCATCAACGTCTTGGAGACGTATCCTTCACGGATGAAGCATCGCGGAGCCTACGATCCATCTCCAGCTAGGCTCGGGCGAATCATCAATATTCTTCGAACGTTGGGTCGGGGAAGACCTCTTCCTCCAACTACCAGCGGCCCCTCCTAACAGTACTATCAGAGAGCTGTGGGATCACTCGAGTGACTGAAACCGGGATAAGATTCGCGAATGGATGGGCGAGGAGGCAGCTGCAACACTGCTCGATGCCGAACTGAAGATCAATACAGAACCAGACGTACTGCGGTGGTCTGTTGAGCCCAGCGAATCATTCACCGTAGCCTCGGCCAGAAAGATTGCTCGCGGCAGTGGGACACCATCCCCCATCATGGGGCCTTTTTGGCAGTCTTGCATCCTAAAAAATGGTCAGTGCTAGTGTGGAGAGATTTTCGTCTGAAACTCCCTACTGACGACGCCCTCAACACCATCGGATTTAGTCTGGCATCTACATGTCATTGATGTAGGGTGAAACAATCAGAAACAGCTGAACACATCTTCTTCTCTGGGGATTCATCGACTAGGGTATGGACAATGCTTTCTCATCGATGCAGACTTCTTCAGGGCGGTGGTAGCTTTAACGATCTTCTGGCCTACTGGGCGTCCGCTTCCCACGGCCACCAGATCGTCGCAACCGCCATCATGTGGGTTATCTGGAACAACCGCAACAAATTCAGATACGAGGGACACCAATACTCGGCGAACCAACTGATCCAGGAGGTTCTCCGCCAAACTCTCAAAGTTAGCAGACATTGCAACACATGGCCTCGAGGACTTCTGGCAGCCCGTGCTCTCCAAAATTTTTCCTTAGTTCCTTTTTGGTAACTTTTATTTTGGTCACGCTTTCTTGTAAAGATTTCGGCATTTTGCACCTTTAGATGAATAAAATAGGGGGTTTGGTTATATATATATATATATATATATATATATATATATATATATATATATATATATATATATATATATATATATTTGAAGCAATGGGTAATTGTGGCGAACTCGCCTCCACTGGGGCTCGAACTCCCGACCACTTGGGCCACATGCATCTCTTTTAACCACTAGGCTAGAGATCATTTGCAAACATATATATATATATATATATATATATATATATATATATATATATATAGAGAGAGAGAGAGAGAGAGAGAGAGCCTAGTGGTGAGACATGTGGCCCGAGTGGTCAGGAGTTTAAATTCCAGTGGGAGTGATTCCAGAAACTAATTACCCTTGCTTCAAAATATTTTTTGCAAATGACCTCTAACCTAGTGGTTAAGAGAGATACATGCAGCCCAAGTGGTCAGAGTTCGAGCCCAGTGGAGGCGAGTTCGCCACAATTACCCATTGCTCTAAAGTATATATATATATATATATATATATATATATATATATATATATATATATATATATATATATATATATATATATATATATTCGAAGAAGGTAAATATTATTGAAAAAATAAGTATTACAAAAACTATAAGGATGGCTATATCAGTCTCTATGTTTCTTTGTACATCATATATAGTGAGTGCTATCCCATGCCTGTATGCTCCCTATCATTTTCCTTTTTGATCTTTAACTTCATTGATTCCCGAACAAAATCCCTATTGTGAGTGAAGGAAGTCCCAGACACAAGCGTTGTTGATTCCAGATTTGCCAAACAACGTCACAGCAGAAGAATACATGATCCATGAACTCATCCAAACGCCCACACAAGCATCACGACTTATCCATATAGTCCATCCCAAATCTGCTCAGACGCTCTCTAGTAAGCAGGCGATTACGAATCATTTTGTAGAGACATAGCGAAATCTTGACCGTCCCTCCTTTGATCCAAACAAGATCCACACAGTCTACTGTAATGACCCGCTCCGCCCTAGCGGAACGCCGATTCAAACGGCAAGTGCAACGACTCAAACGAGCCGTCGACCCGAAGAGTTGGCATCGACCTGATGAAGAATCGATGCAAAGCTTACATTGGCCCGTCAAGATGAATCCAGACTTAGACTTTCAAAGGCGCGCTCGGAGTATCGCTCGGCCGATGCGAACATCGCTAAGGTGGGTGGCTCCGATGAACCCGTTTTTGCTTAGCCTAGACACATAACAATACGGACACTATTGCTAGAATCGCTAGACGTCAACATCGCGCATGCTAATAAAAGAATTACTCAACGCACCTAGCTAAAGAAATAATTCCATTTTGTATGCTTGTATAGAATATGGAAAAGAATATAGAAAATGTGAGAACTCTCGCACCGCGCTCCACGCTCGTGCTAAGGCACGGGCTTACATTTCGAGTTCCCTATGCGTTCAACAATGAAACAATGAATGGATTACAACAATAAAACGGGAAGACTATCAACATAGTCGTTCCAAGTAGAGTATAGGAACATTGAAAGATTATGGGACCGATGGGTCGCCAAGGCGACTCCCGTACGGGGAGTTGCATAATGTGTGAATGAAAGAATGAATGAATATGTGAATGAATCAATGAACGAACACACAAGTGAAAGAAAGAAAGAATGAATAAAAGATAAGAAGGAAAGGAATGGTTAGCGACAGGTATGACGGACACGTGCAACGGGGCTCGCTACCCGCGCTGCACGGACGCCAACCTAGTCGATAACGCATTATGGCTAAGGTTTAGCCTACGGCTCGGAGACAGCCGTTAAATTAAAATGACAAATAATACGAAATGGTCGTGGACAATCCCCTCGTATACGGGAGGTGGGAGATATAAGGGATTTTTGCGGCATGATCAAAGGGTGGATCGTGGCCGGCCTAGGCGAAAATCAAAGGGGGCTTACGGGCTGCCTGGGGGGGGCTTGGCTACCCGGGGGACGTAAGTGCAGGGTATTTCAAGACACTATCAACGTGTACCAGCCGCACGCTCTGAATAGTTGCAAAATACCAAGGGAAAAAGGGTCCAAAATGGCTTGTGGTGCCAGCGACCGGTGCATATAGAGTTAAGTGGGCTTTGCTGGTGGCAATCCACGTACAAGTCCTTGCATTGAAATCAAAGTAGTCTAAGTTAACTAAATGAAGTGCCTTCTGAACAGGCTTGAATATGACACACCAAATGATAGAGAGTACTTCGGCAAAGGAGTTAGAAAACACGCCTACGATGTGCTAGGACCCGAGGCAGGGACACGCCCTTGGCACTGAATGTTTACGTGAATCATGTTAAGTTGAAATATATGAATTGTTGACTAACTTGGTTTACATTGAACAGGGAAGGCCGGACGGTAAGTATGGGTAAGTCATGCATGTATTTCCATACGACACTTGAAATTGGCAACACGAGATAGGCTATGAAATATGTCATAAAATTGATCCTAAGACAAGATTAGAAAGACAATGAATGATAGAGATGCACAAAAGTAAATAGAACGTGTTTGGTAATGATAGCATTGTGGGCGAGCTAGCCTCCCCACCAGTACATAACAATATACTGATAACCCCACAGTTTGCTTGCAGGATGCAGGAGACGTCATCGGGTGCGGAGCTTCCCTCGAACGTGCTAAGGCGCGAAGCTATCTCTGGAGCCTTGGAGCATTGCAAGGAGCTAGAGCACCATATACAGGACATAATGTATCGGAACATCGCCATGAATCATTCCATCTTGTAAGCCACTTGGCACGCCTTTTATGTTTCAGGGAGAAAGAGCTTGAGCGATTTGTAATATCGGCCTAGCGCCGCTTGTAAACTTCTTGAATATCAATAAAGAGTTTGAATTCGCTTCAATTTGAGTTCATTTACTTTCCGCTACAATGGGGACACTCTGTGCGACTCTGTGGCCTAGCTCAAATCGACCGTTTCTGGACATAGCCTTGCACGGGCGCAACCTAGGCCCGTGCGGCATCACGCCTTAGTAAGGACGATCGCTCCTGCAGGAGCGGGGCGTGACAGATTGGTATCAGAGCACAGCTTCACGTCCTTGGACTTTATTTCGATTTTCTCAGTTTTGAAAGCTCGTTGGAAACAAAAGAAGTGTACGCTCTCTCTCGTTGTGCCTTGGGATGTTCCATACAATAAGTCTAATATTTTCAAAAGCTCGTACAAGTACTCGGTTGAACGGGATCGATAGGCGAAGGCCTTTGTGCCGAACGATGTTAAACTTGACTCGATAGAGATCACATGCTAAGTTAACATGTCGCGTGCATGCCTGACTTGTCTTGCGTCGACCTAGCAATTGAGCGTGCAAACTCGGAAATAGTTCGCACGAGATGGTTATGTGGCACAACTTAGTCCGCGTGTCACGCACCTCGACTTTTGGTGCAATCGAGTGCGAGCGATATCAAGTACCGCTCGGTCAGGAACGAAGCTACACTTAGAAGGTACATCGATAGGAACGCTATCAAACTAACGCTTAGGCGTGCACGGAAGATTGATTTGGATTTTAAGGAACGGGCGAACGCGCGATTGAACCTATCGAAAGGGAATCGAATAATCATTTGAGGATTTGTAGAATGACTTGACCGAGTGGTGTATGTGATAGCTTCGAAGAAGAATAAGAGTGAGCGTCGACGACCAATCGAGTGGCTCGAACCCTGAGTGGTGTATGAACGTTATAGAAAAATCGTTCGAGCAAAACTAAAGGATTTACGGGTAGAACGAGCATGTCGGCAAGCGATGATATCGTGCAAAGCCTTAGAACGAGTAACGCTTAGTTGGTTTTGACTTCGATAGTCTCAAACGAGATATCGTTCGAACGAATTAATAATGCGTAGTACGAATTACAAACGATTGAATAGAGAGTCGGAACGATGAAACGAATGGAGGTCTTGGTCGAGGAAACGTGGTGGATCGTGCGTGCGATTTTGAATTTAGTCGAAGGGATTGAAACTTGAGTTGAGGTGAAATACCCATGGACGAGATCGAAGATAGCACGATCGAAAGATAGCGTGCATGGAAAACGTCGGTTTAGAGATACGAGAATGACTAAGGATTTGGAATAGATGTTGCTCGACGAAGAGTTAGCACGCGACAATGTGAATTGGGAAAATTAAGTTACACGACTTGGAATTCGTTGCAAAAGGAAGATCGTCAGGTTATGTACATCATCGATGGTATTGAGGCGTATCAAAGATCGATGTACGATAACTCGGGAGTACTCTGATTCGACGAAGGATGATCGTGTTAGAAGCCAATGTGTTAAAGGATGCTATGTTGAGGAAAGTGGCTTGATTGTTCGGTGATAACCACAACGACAACGATCTTGTCTTGTACGAGCGTAACTCCAGCCTCGCACATGCGTTACGTCGAATTTGGGACGATCGTTCCGCGTGAGCGTTGGCATGGTGATTCATGTCCAGCGGGAATGTCCGAACTCAAAATATCATGACATGGCAATTTTGATTGCTTCGACTTGTGGTTTGAAGCGAAGGTGAATTCGAGGATTGTTAGGACTTACGATTGAAGAATGAGAAAATTTGAGGATTGAGTATACCCAATCCGCGTATCGAAAATAAGCAAGTCTAGATGCAACGCAAGAGTTACGTCCCGATGAGAACGATTATTCCGCGGGAATGTCGACATGGTGATTCATGTCCGCCGTGGATAATCAGACTTGCGTGAGATCGGGACGCGACATATTGCAAGGCTAGACGACCTTGTGATCGACTACGTGAATTAGATAGGTGAACTGTATCAAAACATACTTGAAGAGATAGACTACGATAATTGTTAGTACGAACGCACGATATTAACATGTCGAGGATTTGGTTGAGGATAACCTATCATAGGATGACATTCCTAACGAGCTCGGACTTGGAACGGAGAATGTGTTGATGCGAATAGGGTGAACGCTGCTTGATGTTTAGAAATTTGAGTGAAGCAAACCTGGATAGAAACTCCCGTACGAACGAACAAAAAGGTTTGACCATAGGATTTGGGACGAGCGTCGTGCAACGACCTTGCACGATGTGCCACGGACTTAACTTGTAACTATGACCTTGTGAGCTGACCTAGCGGATAGGCGGACGACCCTATGCCGAGTGATTGAACCTGTGCGATTGACATTACAATATCGTCTGGACGGACGATAGACTTGGGGCAACAAGACTTAGAGTAGGACGAAGAACTGGGAGTGTGCGTGAACAACGACGAGATTGGCCCCAAACGAAGGGAATGATAGGAATGGATGATGCGCAAGTAAAGTTGGGATAACGAAATGAATCATTAATAGGAAGATATACTCGAGGAGGATGCAATACTTGGCCTTGAATTGAACGGAAACTACTTAGACTTGGTCGACCCCGCTAAGAAGAAATCATACTGATTTCGTGGACAAGAACGCTTGAGTAGCCAATCGGATCATCTCGATGACCGAGATAAACGATAGTGAGATGCACACGAGTTCGGTTTTAAAATCGAAGTTAGTAAAACGATCGGCAAATCAAAACTATCACGAGTAGCTTGTCCGACTTCGTTAATCGCTAAGCCTGGTTGAAATGTATGTATTCGGGGGACACCTTGAATATGTGCACAGTCCCCACGCAGCGATATGATGAAGTCGAATGCAACTGCAAGTGGGTGTTGAGATGCGCATGAACGACAATTGAATAAGTACCATCAAGTCTAAAATGAATGGACAATCATTCCATAAAATTCACCAAACGCATGCAACATAAAACTTGAAAGGATAACCGAGCATAATTCGATGCCATCGAACGATAGAGCCGTTCGATAGAAATTGTCTAAGAAACACGACGACACAAGCTAAAAAAATGGTAGGATGACCTGCACTCAGGAAGTCTCGAGGACGAGACTTGTTTTGAGTGGTGTATTATGTAATGACCCGCTCCGCCCTAGCGGAACGCCCATTCAAACGGCAAGTGCAACGACTCAAACGATTCGTCGACCCGAAGAGTTGGCATCGACCTGATGAAGAATCGATGCAAAGCTTACATTGGCCCGTCAAGATGAATCCAGACTTAGACTTTCAAAGGCGCGCTCGGAGTATCGCTCGGCCGATGCGAACATCGCTAAGGTGGGTGGCTCCGATGAACCCGTCTTTGCTTAGCAAAGACACATAACAATACGGACACTATTACTAGAATCGCTAGGCGTCAACATCGCGCATGCTAATAAAGGAATTACTCAACGCACCTAGCTAAGGGAATAATCCTATATTGTATGCTTGTATAGAATATGGAAAAGAATATGGAAAATGTGAGAACTCTCGCACCGCGCTCCACGCTCGTGCTAAGGCACGGGCTTACATTTCGAGTTCCCTATGCGTTCAACAATGAAACAATGAATGAATTACAAAAATGAAACGGGAAGACTATCAACATAGTCGTTCCAAGTAGAGTATAGCAACATTGAAAGATTATGGGACCGATGGGTCGCCAAGGCGACTCCCGCACGGGGAGTTGCATAATGTGTGAATGAAAGAATGAATGAATATGTGAATGAATCAATGAACGAACACACAAGTGAAAGAAAGAATGAATGAATAAAAGATAAGAAGGAAAGGAATGGTTAGCGACAGGTATGACGGGCACGTGCAACGGGGCTCGCTACCCGCGCTGCACGGACGCCAACCTAGTCGATAACGTATTATGGCTAAGGGTTAGCCTACGGCTCGGAGACAGCCGTTAAATTAAAATGACAAATAATACGAAATGGTCGTGGACAATCCCCTCGTATACGGGAGGTGGGAGATATAAGGGATTTCCGCGGCATGATCAAAGGGAGGATCGTGGCCGGCCTAGGCGGAAATCAAAGGGGGCTTACGGACTGCCTGGGGGGGGGCTTGGCTACCCGGGGGACGTAAGTGCAGGGTATTTCAAGACACTATCAACGTGTACCAGCCGCACGCTCTGAATAGTTGCGAAATACCAAGGGAAAAGGGGTCCAAAATGGCTTGTGGTGCCAGCGACCGGTGCATATAGAGTTAAGTGGGCTTTGCTGGTGGCAATCCACGTGCAAGTCCTTGCATTGAAATCAAAGTAGTCTAAGTTAACTAAATGAAGTGCCTTCTGAACAGGCTTGAATATGACACACCAAATGATAGAGAGTACTTCGGTAAAGGAGTTAGAAAACACGCCTACGACGCGCTAGGACCCGAGGTAGGGACACGCCCTTGGTACTGAATGTTTACGTGAATCATGTTAAGTTGAAATATATGAATTGTTGACTAACTTGGTTTACATTGAACAGGGAAGGCCGGACGGTAAGTATGGGTAAGTCATGCATGTATTTCCATGCGACACTTGAAATTGGCAACATGAGATAGGCTATGAAATATGCCATGAAATTGATCCTAAGGCAAGATTAGAAAGACAATGAATGATAGAGATGCACAAAAGTAAATAGAACGTGTTTGGTAATGATAGCATTGTGGGCGAGCTAGCCTCCCCACCAGTGCATAACAATGTACTGATAACCCCACAGTCTGCTTGCAGGATGCAGGAGACGTCATCGGGTGCGGAGCTTCCCTCAAACGTGCTAAGGCGCGGAGCTATCTCTGGAGCCTTGGAGCGTTGCAAGGAGCTGGAGCACCATATACAGGACATAATGTATCGGAACATCGCCATGAATTATTCCATCTTGTAAGCCACTTGGCACGCCTTTTATGTTTCAGGGAGAGAGAGCTTGAGCGATTTGTAATATCGGCCTAGCGCCGCTTGTAAACTTCTTGAATATCAATAAAGAGTTTGAATTCGTTTCAATTTGAGTTCATTTACTTTCCGCTGTAATGGGGACACTCTATGCGACTCTGTGGCCTAGCTCAAATCGGTCGTTTCTGGACATAGCCTTGCACGGGCACAACCTAGGCCCGTGCGGCATCACGCCTTAGCGAGGACGATCGCTCCTGCGGGAGCGGGGCGTGACATCTACCTCCTCCGCTCTTGTCCTGAATTGACTTAAAGTTGTCCGAAACCTGAACTGTCATATTTCCATGTCCTCCCACACCCAATAGTTTTTAGTCCCCCTTCGATCAATTTCCACAGCCCGTATATCTACTGCATGAGCCGCCTCGATCAAGCGACCTCGGAGGTCCCATTCCCCCTCCTTGATAAGGCAACTAACCGATTCAGCGGTCCTCTTAGCTCATAGACATACTACCCCTCTCTGTCAATCAGGCTATTGTGGTTGAGCCAAGAATCATGCCATAAGCTAGTCTGATTTCCGGAGCAGATGACTCTAGTAAGTCTAGGTTTGGCTGCTCTTCTCAGTCCCAGGAGCATTTTAACTGTAACCGAATAGTTGTTGTTAGTCCTGAAAAACCAAAAATCACCACCAAGAATATATATATATATATATATATATATATATATATATATATATATATATATATATATATATATATATATATATATTGTTAGTCCTGACAAACCAATATATATATATATATATATATATATATATATATATATATATATATATATGAAGGCGCACCCCGTGTGGATGGCACGGGTTCGAGCCTCCTTGGGAGCGCGCTCCCAAACTCCGGTAATTAGAGCTAGACACAATATATATATATATATATATATATATATATATATATATATATATATATATATATATAAATAAATAAAAAAAATATATATATGTATATATATATATATATATATATATGAAGGCGCACTTTGAGATCTGGAGGAACAAAGTGGTACGTGCAAAAGACACGGATATCGGCCATGGACCGCAAGGCAAAGGGATATTATCTAACTTTTCTAATTAAAATTAAGAAGAAACATAAGTGTCACAATATTCCCAAGATTATTTAATTTATCTTTGATTATGTTATTCTACATAGATATTGTTCTCAAATACTTAATTAGCTGTGACCTCCAAATATGTATATACAATAGAGGTGGCAATAGGATTGGTAGGATACCTGTTGGATATCTTGGGAAAAAGCACTGGCCATTCTTCTCTAAACTACCAAAGTTATCTTCTAAATGTTCTCTCATGATTTAGTTGTTCAGAAAAGTTTGTTAGTAAACCCACTTGTATTTTGTACATCTCCAATTTTGTAAATTTCATTTAATTATACTTTTTATTCTTTCTTGTTTAGTATTAAACACGCACTTTACATATGAAACTAAAACTTTAAGTATGTGAATAAATATGGAATTTATACCACAAAATTGTACTTCACCACGAATCCATGAACATGACGACAAACAAATAATCGATTTTTTGCAGAGAAAAATAAAAATCGAATATTCGATTACATAATAAAAAAATTACCGCTAAAAACTATTGAGAGAGCGAGATTAATATTAAAATTATTACAAAGATTACAAGAGAGAAAATATACAAGGAGAACCCAAAAATCTTTATAAGTTACACCCAAAAGAGCCAAGAAATGCATCCACCTTCTTGAACATGCCTATTTCTTTTCTTTTATTTCTTTAAGAAAACCTAGATCCTTCATACAACATGTCATGACCCATTATAGAAAAGTAATCCTAAATAAACATGCAAGAGATTTCTTCATTTGAAAATTCATTATGAATCAAAGTTAATTTGAGAAGGACTTCCCTCATTATTTTTTATTATCAGTATTTACAAATATGAGCCAAAATTTTAACATGATTGAAATCTCTAGCCAATTGAGATTAACAATTAACACTGAAACTTGCTCCTATTGTATGCCGTAAGAAAATGATTATAAAATTTGATGGCCTCTTAATAGATTTGATAAGTATGTACATTCTCTAGTTAATAGTTTGTATTAGGAAGAAATTAATGAGGAGGGACAAAATCCGCAGGCAATTACTAATCCAAATAAAAATTTGTGAAATCAAAATTATATATGGAAAGTAGGGGTGAGCGTTTGGTTTATTCGGTTCCAACATATTGTAATAGTCAAAATCTAATAAACCGAATTTCTAAAAATTCAAAATCGAAACCGAATCAAAATTAGTCATAACCGAGACTGAATCGAATCGACTGAACCGACAATCAATTTGGTTGTCCAGTTGGACTACTTTTATCGTTTAATATACGGGCTTAAAAGTTAAAATTGTGGTTAAATTATATTATAAATGTAATTTTATACATACAATTGTTGTATTTCACAGTTTGGTCCAAAGATGGACTAATTGTTAAATTATCAAAGTTAGACTTTAAAAGACATACATACACTTGTTGTTGTCAAAATATACCCAAAAAATCATAAAATATTCATAAAATTGAGATTATTTATATAATTGCATAAGTTTTATTAGATTTTCGGTTTTGGATTAAAATCGAGTCAAAAAAAATATTAATCGAATTCGAACTTTAAACCGAACCCAATCTCTTATTAGATTCGTCCAAAACCTCACCCCTAGTGGGAACAACATAGTGTCAAAGAGAAGTATCAGTTGAGAAAGTTGAATAGCTAGCCCATAGTAGGGTTTGTGATCAACTTAATTTGCTGACATTGACGTATGTGGCACTTGGGATGCTCCTCATAATTAGCAAATCACATGGTGCTGATGAATTCTGCCAGATCAATGGGAATAAACAACAAAGCTCCCTTTATATATATGTCAACTTAAATTGGTGTCGGCATATTATCTCAAGAAGTTGACACAATAACATCAAAAGAATAAAATCATGCACACGCACTGTGAATGAGACCCACCTGTAAAGAAGAAGAGAGAGTGATGAACCATTCCAAAAAAGAAGAACATATTGGCAGAACCTTTTTCTTGTTAGGCTCACTTGCTAACCCTAATATATAAAAGAAAAAAAGCATACTATGCTAAAAAAAATTCAAAAAAAACAAACAAAAAAGATGCACTTGTCAGCACTTGAGTGATAATTGATTGTGAATGATCCACTCCCTTAACTAACTGAACATATTCTTCATGGCCCAACTCCCTCAGAAGAGGATATTGCATGCTTATATTCTCAGTGACCTATAAAAGATGGACAAGAAAAAGTAAGAAAGAACGAACGAACATCGAACTTTTTTTTTCTTCTCTCTATGACATTGCTAACAATAATCTTGAGCAAATTAAAGAACTCGGAAAAGTGGTTCAAAGAAGCAACCCATGCTGATCAAGGGATTACCGGAAAACCTTTTTTTGGCCGATTATGGACCGCAACGTTTTTGAAAGGTTTCCATAACCGTCACTACAAAAATATAATAAAATAGCGACGAAAATTTCCGTTACTGAAGAATCTGTCGCTGAACAGTAATAGTGACGAAAAATTGATTAAAAGATTCTGTCAGTACACTATATGTCGCTAACATTGTTAATGTTGGTGTTTTTGCCTTTGGACTAGAAAAGATAGTTCCACATCGGCTACACCAAATGGTGAGTATCTCAATATAATGCATTGCTTGTGTTGAGGTGTGCACATGAGGTGTAGTGGGGCACAAGTTTGTGCCATGTGGAAGTATTTTTCTAGAAGGAAAAAGGATTAAATCCAACAAGGATGCAAGTTAATTTTTGTTGTGCGGACTCGGACTCAGACACGGACTCCAGGATGTCTCGTGCATGCACGGGAGTGTTCGGGGGGTAGGCGTGGACTGGCACACTTCTATGCTGATTGCGGGATGATCTAAAATATCAAACTCTATTTTTGAGTATTGGTATTTTAGTCCCACATCGGATAGGAGAAGAGGTGAAGTCTCAACTCCACTCTATAAATAGAGCCCCTTGGCCTCCTTTGAAAGATGCACCAAGAAGAGAGTTGAGGGAGTCTGTTAAGTCCAGGAAGCCCGTTCAAGTCTCAAATATTGACTTACGAGCGTTCCAGAAGTTCTTCGTGAACTTGCTGGTTCCTGGAAGCTGTTCGTGCTCGTGTGGGGCGAATAAAGCTTTGAGCAACGGTGGTTCATTCACCCCAGCATCTCATTCTAGCCTGTCATCGCTGCTGTTGCCTTTTACAGTAAGGGTGCGTTTGATTGCAAGGTGGAAAATGTGTGGAAAAGAAATTAATTCCATGGAATTATTTTTCTAGGAAAAAAATTCCATGAAATTTTAAAAATTTTCCATAGAAAACTTAATTTGGGTGTTTGATTGGCATTATTTTCCACGGAAAATAGTTATTTTCCATGGAAAATGATATTTTCCTATGGGTTGGACAAGTTTCATTTTCCACCATTTTAGATGGAAATATGGAAAATGATAGTTTTTTGGAAAATAATTCCATGGAAAATATAAGCTATCAAACACTCAATTGGTGGAAAATTTGTGATGGAAATATTTTCCATGGAAAAATAGCCGAATCAAACACAGCCTAACTTCTTTTTAGAAGCTCTACTGCCGATAGTCGCTTGCACAAAGTCTCTTTAGATTTTTTGTGTATTACGTAGAATCTTTTTAGATCCTCGTAATTCAGAATCCTCCAGGATCTCTGTTGCACATCTTCTTTAAGGTGTTGCATTTGAAACGTTGTTTGTACAATTGTTTCAGTTTCAGAATTTTCCATCGAAAATTGTGCCTCGACAATAACAATCTCAAAGCTGTATTGAGAAGATGGATAATTCTCGTGCTTCGCTCATCGATACCGGCTTTAACAAGTTGGAGAAATTCGATGACGAACACTTCCAGATATGGAGACAAAAGGTCACTTTAAATCTTCAACTCGTGAATGTTGATCACGTGCTGTCAGAAGAAGAACCGGTCGTTCCAACCACTGAATCTGCTGCGGCTGTGGCCGCTGCTACGACCAAGCAAGCGAAGTGGAAGAGAGAAAACAGTATATGCAAACTACTGATACTCAATTCCATGGAAGACTCTCTGGCAGAGTCCTACTCCAAGAAGACATCTGCCAAAGAGATATGGGACTCCTTGGGAAAGCTCTATGAAGATGACGAGAACCGGTCCAAGATCTTCATGGTAGAAAAATACCACAAGTGGACCTTCGAAGACGAGAAGACGATGCTGTCCCAAGTGAAGGAGTTTCTGAAGTTGCGTCAGAAATTAGAAGACGAGAACATGCCCCTCGTCGACAAGTTTGTCGTTGGAGGGATCGTCGCGAAACTTTCTACAGAATGGAGCAACTTCTATGCAAGGATGCATCGAAAGAAGATGAAAATTAGCTTAGAAGATTTCTTGCAAGAGATCCATGTTGAGGATGAGATGCGCTCTCAACAGAAGATGGATACTCTGTCCAAACAACTGGCGAAGGCAAATCTGGTCCAAACCAGAGAGTACCAGGGGAAGCAGGCTGCTTCTCATCGCAAAAAGAAGGACTTCACGAATCTGAAAGTGAAGGGTCCTGCTTTCAAGCAGCAGAAGTCCAAGTCCCATGTGACTTGCTTCAATTGTGACAAGAAGGGCCACTACAAATTCGAATGCAAATCCAAGACCAAAGAACAAGGTGAGCCTAGTAAGGTTTCTATGATTACTAATCTAGTTGCCATGATAGCACAGGTTACAACTGTGGGGGCTGACTTGGACTGGTGGATAGACACTTGTGCGACCTGCCATGTCTGTTCAGACAAAGACTGGTTCGTCTCTTATGAGCCAACTTCAGAGAAGGACATAATGGCAAACCAGGCACAAGCTGAAGTACTGGAGATCGGGATGGTGGAGCTGAAACTCACATCGGAGAACACTCTGACGCTTCAAGGTGTGAAGCATGTTCCAGTAATTGCTAAGAACCTGATCTCTGAAAGTCTGCTCTGCAACGCAGGCTTGAGGATGGACATCAATGCTGGCCAGTTGGTGATGTCCAAGAAGGGTACATTCTTCGGGAAAGCTTTCCAAACTGAAAGAATGTACAAGATTCAGCTTGTTGTAACCCAGCATGATAATATAAATGCAATCACTTTTTCTGATTATTCTCTTGAGTTGTGGCATAATAGGCTAGGACATGTTCATTGTAAAAGGATTAACAGAATGTATAGTCTAGGACTTATCTCCAAGTGTGGGGGTAAAGTAGAGAAATGCGAAGTATGTGCTCAGACGAAGATCACAAGGAAACCCTTTCACAGGGTCCATCGAAGCACAGATCTTCTGGAGTTGGTTCACTCAGATATCTGTGACTTCAAACAATTCTCTACAAAGGCCGGGATGAAGTATTTCATTACTTTCATCGATGACTTCTCAAAGTATGCTTTCGTCTACTTGCTCAAGTCTAAAGACGAAGCATTCGAGAAGTTCAAGGAGTTCAGGGCCGAGGCTGAGCGGCAAACTGGACAACAACTCAAGAGGTTAAGGAGTGATCGAGGCGGGGAGTATCGGTCTCATGAATTCTTATCATTCTACAAAGAACATGGAATCATCAATGAGACAACGGCTCCGTACTCTCCTCAATCCAACGGAGTAGCAGAAAGGAAGAACAGAACGTTGACAGAGATGATGAACTCCATGCTGTTGACTGCGGGTCTTCCAAAGTGCTATTGGGGAGAAGCTGCACTAACGGCAACGTTCATTCTGAACAGAGTGCCATATGCAACTTCCGACATAACTCCTCATGAACTCTGGTTCAAAGTCAGACCTAACTTGAATTTCATTCGAGTGTGGGGGTGTCTGGCTTATGTGAAGCTCCCGGATCTGAAGATTCAGAAGCTGGGGACAAGGACTACGAAGGCGATCTTCTTGGGGAATGCCGAGAAGAGTGATGCTCGAAGATTCCTTGATATCGAGTCAAACCATATCATCGAATCTCGCGATGGTGAATACTTTGAAGACAAGTTTGCAAAATACAAGAATATTGTTCTCGCGGATCTTCTAGAGAATGATGAGGGTACAAAGCAGACAGAAGTCTTTAATGAACCAGTAGTCCAAGATGAAGCTGTCGTCAAGGAGACACCAGCTGAACCAGAACTCGCTGAGCCGTCAACTAAGCGAACGAGGAAGCCAAAAGACTTCGGAGATGACTTCGTCACCTATCATGTGGAAGCAGATCCGCTTACCTATGATGAGGCGATGAAGACCAGAGATGCTGTATTTTGGAAGGAGGCGATAGACAACGAGATTGACTCAATCACCTCCAACAACACATGGGTATTGGTTGACCTGCCAGAAGGAGCAAGACCCATCGGGTGCAAATGGATCTTCAAGAAGAAGATGAAAGCAGATGGAACCATTGACAAGTTCAAGGCCAGGCTAGTGGCCAAGGGGTTTGCTCAGAAGCAGGGGATCGACTACTTTGACACTTATGTTCCAGTAGCTCGGATGACAACCATCAGATTGTTAATTGCTCTAGCAGCAATACACAAGCTGGTGATACATCAGATGGATGTAAAAACGGCATTCCTTAATGGCGAGCTGACCGAAGAGATCTACATGCAACAACCAGAAGGTTTTTTTCGTCAGAGGTCTGGAAGACAAAGTCTACAAGTTGATGAAGTCTCTGTATGGTTTGAAACAAGCTCCCAAAATGTGGTATGAGAAGTTTGACAAGGTGATAAGGTCAAATGGCTACAGGGTCAGTGAAACAGACAAGTGTGTCTATACGAAGTTTGCTGACGGAAGAGGAGTAATCGTTTGTCTTTACGTGGACGACATGCTAATCCTAGGTACGGATTTAAGCTGCGTCACAGAGACAAAGAAATTCCTCTCGACCAAGTTCAGTATGAAGGACTTGGGGGATGCCGACGTAATCTTGGGGCTCAAGATCATCCGGACAGGCACTGGAATAGCGCTGTCACAATCTCATTATATTGAGAAGATGCTCACTCGCTACGGGTATCAAGATCTTCCTATAATCGATACACCGTACCGGAGTGATCGAAAGCTGGAGCCAAATTCGAGAGAAAGCGTCAGGCAGTTGGAGTACGCTAGCGTCATCGGAAGCTTGATGTACGCCACTACTGCCACAAGGCCTGACATAGCTTTTGTCGTGGAAATGCTGAGTCGGTTCACTAGCAATCCAGGCGTTGAGCACTGGAAAGCTGTGAAGCGTGTTATGAGATATCTCAAAAAAACTCAGACATATGCACTTTTCTACAGCGGAGATCCGTCAGTAGTGGAAGGCTTCAGTGATGCTAGCTGGTGTTCAGATATGGAGAGCGAGTATTCCACAGGTGGATTCGTATTCGCCATGGACGGAGCTGCTATATCGTGGAAGTCGAAGAAGCAGACTATGTTATCTCGCTCCTCCATGGAATCTGAATTCTTTGCATTGGATGCTGCTGCAGATGAAGCAGAGTGGCTTCGGGAGCTCATGTATGATCTTCCGGTGGTTGGGGCTCAGATACCGGTAATACCGATATACTGTGACAACCAGGCGGCCGCAGCAGTGGCATCAAATGAACTCTTCAACGGAAAGAAGAGAACGGTGCGGTTGAAGCACAGAGCAGTACACGATCTTATCAAGAGAGGTGTTATTGCAGTGATTGATGTTCAGAGTCAGGAGAACCTGGCGGATCCGTTCACCAAAGGCCTCAAGCGCCAGCTGGTCGATGACACAACTTGTAAAATGGGCTTGAAGGCATTCTGATATTGTATTATTGTATTCCTACCATAAAGTTTTATGCTATTAGTTCAAAGATTTATCTACTAGGCATCTAACTTTTGGTTCAAGGGAGGACTACTAATCGGAAGAATATCAGGAACGGTGGGTACATGTTCTATTGGACATGGAGAGGTTACGGACCTATAACCACTGTTGTCTACTATTATTTTCTGCGAAAAACGGTTTCTGTGGGAAGGTTGGCTTAAATGCCTTAATGAGTTCTCAGGCAGAGTGAATGCCTGGAGTGCTTTACAGGAAGTACGGTAGCGCAGCACTACAAGGAGTGTAACTCCATGCTACAGTGGGGTGACTCTACCATGAGGTTCCCAGGTAGGGGTAATGCCTCGGCTTTGCAAGCCAAGTCACAGCGGAGTAGCACCGCAAATAGGCAAGTAGCCTAATTGTCACTCCCCGTTCCCAGAATACATATTTTTATATATGTACAACTCATATATATATATTTATTTAATATTTATCATGTATTATCCTGTATTTAAATTCCTTTAATTTCATGTTAATTAATTATCTGTATTTTATTTTCTGTAATTTTATTTCTGTATTTTATTTCCTGCTTTTAACCTCTCTGCTTTGCTTTCGGGTTGGCCTTGGTTGGATCCATATGAACCCGACCCAATAACCCCACCTACCACCCTTCTCTATTTAAAGCTTCCATCTCATTCTCTCTCCTCATAACTCTCACTCTTCACCATTACTTCTTCTTCTTCCTCTCATCACTTCTCCACCTACCAGCAGTAGCAGCAGGCAAGTGCAATCTTGCTTCTTGCTTGGAGAACCATTTTTATGGTTCATTTCTCTTTCTCTTATGATCCTGAGAGAGTTTAGTACTTAGTATTTTGGATTTCGTTGGCTTGTTTCTCCCAGATCTAAGTTTTTGTGTTTTCGGTTGACCATGGGTTTTGATCTCCCAACTTAGCGTGTATTCTCGGTTGTCCATGGGTTCTGAACCATGGGAACTTCATCTCTGGCTTGGGACGAAGGTTCCTGAGTCACGCACACGTCTTTACGTGTCTGCGTGTATTTTTAGTCACGCACACGTCTTTACATGTCTGTGTGTATTTTCAGTCACGCACACGTCTTTACATGTTTGCGTGTATTTTGAGTCACGCACACGTCTTTACGTGTTTGCGTGTATTTTGAGTCACGCTCACGTTCTTACGTGTCAGCGTGTAATTTCAGTCATGCTCACGTTCCTACGTGCCAGCGTGTATTTTTAGTCACGCTCATGTCTTGACGAGCGTGCGTGAATTTTTAGTCACGCACGCATCTTTGCGTGCGTGAATTTTTAGTCACGCACACATCTTTGCATGAGTGCATGAATTTTCAGTCACGCACACGTCTTTACGTATTTGCGTGAATTTGCAGTCACGCTCACGTCCTTGCATGCGTGCGTGAATTTTTTAGTCACGCACACGTCCTTACAAGTCAGCGTGAATTTTGAGTTACGCACCATCTTTGCATGCGTGCGTGAATTTCTTATCACTTTTCACGCTCACTTTTCACGCCCATTTTTCACCCTCACTTTTCACGCTCACACTGTGCATGCGTGAATTTCCCTTCACGCTCACACTGTGCGTGCCAACGTGAATCACTTTTCACGCTCACTCCGACTAGACTTGTTGGCGTGACTTATTGGTCTTAGCGTGACTTGTTGGCGTGACTTGTTGGCCTTAGTATAACCTACTAAACTTGACGTGACTTTCTAACCTGGGTGTTAGTATTTGCTCTATAACTTATTCATTTAATGATGGCATGATAATTCTTCTATTATATCCTTACGCCTTTTGACATGAACTCGGAAATTATGATATGTTAATATTGTCAATACAGATTGTTATGTGGAATGTGTCATGTGTCTTGATTGATCCATGGATACCCAGTATGACTAGAACTTAACTCTGAGGAGTTATAGGCTCGACCCCATGTAATACTAATTAATTTTTATGCCTTGTCACCATTGATAATGATTGTGACATTGACTAATAATTGATCATGCGTTCCTGATTGGAACTAAGAGACTGGCTAGTCGTCTTATTGAATTGAATGAATGAGACACGTTCATGTAATGAACTATTGCAATCGATTAGCCGATCCCGAATATTGGCATACAGGCACATGCAGGTTTCAAATTATTTATTTATTTATTTAGTTATTTATTTATCTTACAAAAACAGCATGTGCACTTTATGGTCAAGGCATGATTACTCCGTGGTTAGATTTGATTGTTGCATTACGCTATGTAAGACCTACAACATAGCCGCACGGGTATCGTTGTAGAGTTGCGCATATCGTACCCCGTACAAAAGTACTCATTTGAATGACCATGATCCACGGCATGGGACTTCACTCAACGTAGAGACTATTAAGTTAAATAAAATAATGATTGCATGGAGAGAATGGATTCCCGAGTTCTTACATGGCAGCCCCCTTGGGACTAGTAGTACCCGACGGGCCGGCTGGTTCCCACAGATACTGTAAATCTGTCACACGGGCAGGAAACGGTATCTGCTTATATTATTGTACATGCTATATTAACGGCGGGCGTCCCGCTGGGACTCGTCTAATTACATGATTGGCGCAATTGATTGACTGGATAGACTAGCCTTGCTCGCACATAGTAAGAACTGAGGAATCCCTATTTGCATAATTCCAGGATAACTTGGGACTCACAATAGCAAGCCGTAGTAGTTGATTGGCCATTCAAGATGATTGTTTGTGTACTGTACTTACTCTGTTGTCTAACTGAGATGATCAGAATGTCAGGACATGACGGGCCAACTTCTGTCCTTGTTTGGTTGGGAGGTTGGTTCGAAGTGTCGTGATGTTATGTGAATCCTAGTGGAAAGCAGAGATCTATTATTATACTCTCTTACTTACTGGTTTAATCCTTCATATCGTCCTTCCTTGTGGTACTTGCTATTAGAGGTCTAACCTCTCTAGTTTTGCATGGCCAGATTTAGGGCCGGTTCCCGAGGACTCAGCTTACTTCTACCTCCAAGATGGTCAATACTAGGGGAATGATCGCAGGAGGACTCGAGTGGGTTCCTTACTTCACCGCTCATTTTGTTATTTACTTCATACTTAGCCGTTTGGCATCGACATGTTAGTCGGATTGTCTTGCACTTACTTTTACATGATTGTAATTAAGTCAGACTGCAGCTGATAACAATTATGTATCTGTTACTATACCATCTGGCTATATTTTATAGAGCCAGATCTCAAGAACATTTTGACTGAGCGTTTGGGACGCCTTACTATTTTATCTTACATGTTCTCTATTTTTGCTTCTTGTTTGAATGATTGAGACAATAGATGTAAAGTGACCATAGTAAGACTTTCATGTAGTATGCACCCCCTCATCTGGTTAGACAGCATTGATCGTATTATACGGTATTCATCTACCTGTAATACGTAGCTAGCTGAGTCATTTCTCCGCTCTCCAGTATTCTGGTTCTGGGCGTGACAAGGTTTTAGTGGTGGCCCATGCAGGTCTGATTTCAGACTTGTGGGATGTTTAATTTATAGGATGTCTCAATCACACGTGTTCCCTCCTTGATCTCATGATTCGTTATTCTTAACCCTTGCTTGACATTTCAGTATCCTTTGACTTTATTGATCCTTCATGTCTGGTTGTTTGATTGTTCTCTTGTCCCTTTTCTTAGGGGCACTTCGTCCGCATCGGTCAAAGCTGGACAACAGCAGGGGCAACATGGGCAACCTGACCCTGTTGGTCAGCAACAAGGGCCAGTCTCACCTCAGGAGGCTACCCAGGAAGAAGTGATAGTGGAAGCAGCAGCTGGATCGCAGTATCCGGATGTTCCACCACCAACAACAATTCCACCTACCCAAGTGGACACACCAGCCCTTCTGGAGATCATGAGAGGAATGATGGCTGCTCAGCAACATCAGATGTTGGCCCAGCAGCGCATGCACACTCAGCTACAAGAGCAGAATGTGTTGCTCAACCAAGGATTGCAGACGGCTTTGGAAAGAGGAGTGAGGACTGATTTAGGAGCATCAGCCAGGTTTTGTAAGTACAACCCCCGCCGTTTCGAGGGCACAGAGGATGCCATCTCAGCAGATGCATGGCTTAAGGATATTGAGGCTATTCTGACAGCAGCTAAGGTACCGGCAGAAGAACATATGGATCTAGTGAAGTTGTTACTTCAGGATCTCGTACGTGATTTGTGGGAATCAGAGGAAGTGGGCATCAGACGTCCTGTGGCTTGGGACGATTTCATTGCAAGATTCAAGACCAAGTATTATGGAGTTGTGGCACAGTTTGAGCTACAACAGAAGTTTATCAACCTCAGGCAGGCCGGCAAGACTGTAGATGCTTATGCAGCGGAGTTCTGCAGATTGAGTAGATTCGCCCCAGAGATGGTAGCAACAGAGAGCCAGAGGGCCATGAGATTTCAGCAAGGGTTTCATCTTGAACTCTTGCAATTGATAGAGGGGCACAATTACCAAACTTTTGACGAAGTATTGACGGCAACTCGAAGGCATGAGATCACCATTCAGAAGCTTGCGACAAGGACTGGGGGTCAGAAGAGATCCCACAGTCAGATTGAAGGAGGAGGGGGAGCAGCGCCCCGAACAACAGCACCATCCCTTGGCATTCGTATCCACGATGTGGCGATACGAGGACCAGCACCACCACCCAGGCAGCAGCAACAGCAACATAGGAAGAACCAGCAACCCACGGCGGGCTGCACTTATTGTGGGAAGATGGGGCACACTAGAGATGTGTGTCAGACATTGAATGGACTGTGTCTGATATGTGGAAATCCAGACCATCGGGTTACCACATGTCCCATGAATTCGAGGTCAGGAGGACCAGGGCAACAGTTTCCTGCTCTGCCAGCACCAGGGGCAGGCCAGTATCGAGGACCAGCAGTGGCAGTAAGGCCGTTGGCACAACGTCCGTTTATACCGCAGGCTCAGATGTTTTGGCAGCAGGGGCCGCCGATGCAGCAACACCAGCATAGACCACCCCAGCATCATCAAGGAAGGGGCCAGCAACAGCATCAGGCTAGGCCGCAGCATAGAAATCAGCAAGGAGGTCGAGGGCAAGCATTCACTCTGTCCTTGGAGGAGGCATTGGCATCGGAAGATGTTGTGGCAGGTAACATTTTCGTCACCTCATATCCTGCAGTAGCATTGTTTGATTCGGGAGCATCACACTCATTTATATCTGCACAATTTGCGACACGACTAGGAATGAAGTTCGAGGCATTGCCAGGGAGGTTGAATATACTCACTGGTAATGGGCTCGTAGGAGTTAGTAGAGTTATTTTAGCATGTAGCGTTGTAGTTTGCGGGCATTCTTTACCCGCCCGGTTGATAAAATTTTCTGTTGAAAATTTCGACGTTATCTTAGGCATGGACTGGCTGAAAGACAGTCATACGACAATAGATTGTCGTAGAAGGAGTGTATCTTTTGATATTCCAGGCATGGAGCGGTTCACCTTAGTCAGATCGGAGGCAACTCAGCAAGAGCAGGGAGTAGTAACGGCAATGGAAGAAGTTCAGATTCCGAAGATAGTTGAAGAGTTTCTAGACGTATTTCCCGAAGAACTCCCAGGTCTACCACCGGTTAGAGACATTGAGTTCAGTATAGAATTGGCACCAGGAACTAAACCGATATCAGATCGAGTTTACAGAATGACGGATTCAGAGCAGGCCAAGGTATATAAGCATATAGAGGAACTGAAGGAGAAGAAGTTCATCCAAGCTAACGTGTCACCATGGGCAGCACCAGTGGTACTTGTGGAAAAGAATGATGGGTCATCCAGATTGTGCATTGACTATAGGAAGCTTAACGTGGCAACAGTAAAGAACAAGTACCCATTACCCAGGATCGACGACTTATTTGATCAGTTGAACAAAGCTAGAGTTTTCTCCAAGATAGATCTTCGTTCAGGGTACCATCAGGTAAGGGTTCGGAAGGAAGATATTCCCAAGACAGCATTCAGGTCGAAGTATGGGCATTATGAGTTCTTAGTAATGCCGTCTGGTTTGAGCAATGCTCCAGCAATATTCATGGATTTGATGAATCGTATCTTTATGCCATACTTAGACCAGTTTGTCGTTGTGTTTCTTGACAACATTCTCGTATACTCTGCTAGTGAAGAGGAGCATGAAGACCACCTCAGGAAAGTGTTGCAGGTTCTGAGAGAGAACCGGTTGTATGCCAAGCTCAGTAAGTGTGAGTTTTGGTCGGATCATATTTCATTTTTGGGTCATATCATATCAGGAGCTGGAGTAGCAGTAGATCCCAGGAAGATAGAAGTAGTAGAAAGTTAGCCAGTACCCAAGACCGTAGCAGATGTGCGGAGTTTCTTGGGATTAGCAGAATATTACAGAAGGTTTGTGTCAGACTTTGCAAGACTTTCAGCACCCATGACCCGCTTGACCCGGAAGGATGTACCATTCGTTTGGTCGGCAGAATGTCAGGCATCTTTCGAGACTTTGAAGCAGAAGTTGATATCAGCACCTATTCTTACATTACCAGTTGGACCCGGAGGTTTTACAGTATATTGTGATGCGTCAGGTAAAGGACTTGGATGTGTCCTTATGCAGCATGGGAAGGTGATAGCGTATGCATCTAGGCAGCTTCTGGACCACGAGAAGAATTACCCAACTCATGATTTGGAGTTAGCGGCAGTAGTGTTTGCTCTGAAGTTATGGAGGCATTGCTTATATGCTGACCGAGTGGACATGTACACAGACCATAAAGGTCTGAAGTACATCTTTACTCAGAAGGAACTAAACATGAGGCAGAGAAGATGGTTGGAGTTGATCAAGGATTATGACGTGGAGCTTCAGTATCATCCAGACAAGGCTAATGTAGTAGCAGACGCTCTTAGCAGGAGAGGCGGCACATTTATGTTGACAACACAGAGGCATATCTTAGAAGACCTTCAGGAGATGGGCATCGAAGTTATACTTCCTAGTGATGTAGGAGGTCTAATAAGTCTGCAAGTTCAATCCGACTTGGTAGACAGAATCAAGGCAGCTCAGGCACAAGACCCAAGGATTCAGAAGCTTAGGACAGAGTGTGAGTCAGGACTCAGGAAGGAGATGAGAATTCATGAAGATGGTACACTTAGGTTTGGATCACGTCTATGTGTGCCTAGTGGAGATATCAGACAGAAGGTTATGGCAGAAGCTCACAGTTCTCAGTATTCTATTCACCCTGGAGGGACCAAGATGTACCAAAATATCAAGCAGCATTTCTGGTGGAACGGGATGAAGAGGGAGATAGCTAGATTTGTTTCCCGTTGCTTGGTATGTCAGCAAGTGAAGGCAGAACAGCAGAGGCCAGCTGGGTTATTGCAACCGCTTCCTATCCCGGAATAGAAATGGGAGCATATTACAATGGACTTTGTGACCGGTTTACCGAGATCACCAAGTGGTAAGGACGCTATTTAGGTTGTAGTGGACCGACTTACGAAGGTAGCACATTTTCTTCCTTTCAGAGTAGGGCAATCTACAGAAAAGTTGGCAGAGTTGTATATGCAACAGATAGTCAGGCAGCATGGAGTCCCTGTCAGTATTGTGTCGGATCGAGATATCCGCTTTACATCACATTTCTGGAAGAGCTTACATCATAGTCTGGGTACCAAGTTAAGGTTTAGCATGGCCTACCATCCGCAGACGGATGGGCAATCAGAAAGAATGATTCAGACTTTAGAAGATATGTTGCGAGCTTGCACTCTAGATTTTGGAGGGTCTTGGGAGAGTCACCTGCACTTAGTCGAGTTCTCATACAACAATAGTTATCAAGCCAGTATCCAGATGACGCCATTTGAAGCACTATATGGTAAGAAGTGCAGGTCACCTCTTGCATGGGATGATATCGGGGAGAGGAAGATGTTAGGCCCAGAAATGATTATTCAGACGGTTGAAGTGGTTAAGGGAATTAGAGAGCGACTTCGAGTTGTGCAGGACCGGCATCGTCATTGGGCGGACCAGCATCGTAGGCCGTTAGAGTTCTCTGTTGGAGACCACGTATTCTTGCGGATCTCACCTACTCGTGGGGTTATTAGATTTGGCGTTCACGGGAAATTGAGTCCGCGGTACGTGGGCCCATTTGTTATCCTTGATCGGGTAGGCGATGTTGCTTATCGTTTATCCCTCCCGCCTTCGTTACGAGAGGTGCATGACGTATTTCATGTATCTCAATTACGTAGGTATGCATTTCTGGTGGAACGGGATGAAGAGGGAGATAGCTAGATTTGTTTCCCGTTGCTTGGTATGTCAGCAAGTGAAGGCAGAACAGCAGAGGCCAGCTGGGTTATTGCAACCGCTTCCTATCCCGGAATGGAAATGGGAGCATATTACAATGGACTTTGTGACCGATTTACCGAGATCACCAAGTGGTAAGGACGCTATTTAGGTTATAGTGGACCGACTTACGAAGGTAGCACATTTTCTTCCTTTAAGAGTAGGGCAATCTACAGAAAAGTTGGCAGAGTTGTATATGCAACAGATAGTCAGGCAGCATGAAGTCCCTGTCAGTATTGTGTCGGATCGAGATATCCGCTTTACATCACATTTCTGGAAGTGCTTACATCATAGTCTGGGTACCAAGTTAAGGTTTAGCACGGCCTACCATCCGCAGACGGATGGGCAATCAAAGAATGATTCAGACTTTAGAAGATATGTTGCGAGCTTTCACTCTAGATTTTGGAGGGTCTTGGGAGAGTCACCTGCACTTAGTCGAGTTCTCATACAACAATAGTTATCAAGCCAGTATCCAGATGACGCCATCTGAAGCACTATATGGTAAGAAGTGCAGGTCACCGCTTGCATAGGATGATATCGGGGAGAGGAAGATGTTAGGCCCAGAAATGATTATTCAGACGGTTGAAGTGGTTAAGGGAATTAGAGAGCGACTTCGAGTTGTGCAGGACCGGCATCGTCATTGGGCGGACCAGCATCGTAGGCCGTTAGAGTTCTCTGTTGGGGACCATGTATTCTTGCGGATCTCACCTACTCGTGGGGTTATTAGATTTGGCGTTCACGGGAAATTGAGTCCGCGGTACGTGGGCCCATTTGTTATCCTTGATCGGGTAGGCGATGTTGCTTATCGTTTATCCCTCCCGCCTTCGTTACGAGAGGTGCATGACGTATTTCATGTATCTCAATTACGTAGGTATGTATCGGACCCAAGTCATATCCTCGATCATTCTGAGCTGGTTGTTGGTACCAACCTGTCTTACGAGGAACAGCCTGTGTCCATTTTGGACCGAAGAGAGAAGATACTCAAGAACCGAACAATTAGTCTTGTCCGTGTTGCTTGGGGTCATCACTCCTTGGGAGAGTCAATGTGGGAACGTGAGGATGATATCCGATCACGGTATCCACACCTGTTTGACTCACAAGGAATATCTCTTTCAGTATACCTTGATTGTCCTGATTCTTCATGCTTGTCACCCCATGGATAGAACTACTTGATATCGTTGATTGTTAATATAGATATGTTATCTGCTAGTTAACATTGAAGAACGATTGCTTGCTCAAGTTTCTTGTACCTAGAATGGCTTAGTTTTGATATTCCTATCCTGCTTGGATTTGAAATTCCGAGGACGAAATTTTTCTAAGGTGGGTAGAGATGTCACTCCCCGTTCCCAGAATACGTATTTTTATACATGTACAACTCATATATATATTTATTTAATATTTATCATGTAATATCCTGTATTTAAATTCCTTTAATTTTATGTTAATTAATTATCTGCATTTTATTTCCTACAATTTTATTTCTGCATTTTATTTCCTGCTTTTAACCTCTCTGCTTTGCTTTCGGGTTGGCCTTGGTTGGATCCGTATGAACCCGACCCAATAACCCCACCTACCACCCTTCCCTATTTAAAGCTTCCATCTCATTCTCTCTCCTCATAACTCTCATTCTTCACCATTACTTCTTCTTCTTCTTCCTCTCATCACTTCTCCACCTACCAGCAGTAGCAGCAGGCAAGTGCAATCTTGCTTCTTGCTTGGAGAACCATTTTTATGGTTCATTTCTCTTCCTCTTATGATCCTGAGAGAGTTTAGTACTTAGTATTTTGGATTTCGTTGGCTTGTTTCTCCCAGATCTAAGTTTTTGTGTTTTCGGTTGACCATGGGTTTTGATCTCCCAACTTGGCATGTATTCTCGGTTGTCCATGGGTTCTGAACCATGGGAACTTCATCTCTGGCTTGGGACGAAGGTTCATGAGTCACGTACACGTCTTTACGTGTCTGCGTGTATTTTTAGTCACGCACACGTCTTTACGTGTCTGCGTGTATTTTCAGTCACGCACACGTCTTTACGTGTCTGCGTGTATTTTGAGTCACGCACACGTCTTTACGTGTTTGCGTGTATTTTGAGTCACGCTCACGTTCTTACGTGTCAGCGTGTAATTTCAGTCATGCTCACGTTCCTACGTGCCAGCGTGTATTTTTAGTCACGCTCATGTCTTGACGAGCGTGCGTGAATTTTTAGTCACGCACACATCTTTGCGTGCGTAAATTTTTAGTCACGCACACATCTTTGCATGAGTGCGTGAATTTTCAGTCACGCACACGTCTTTACGTGTTTGCGTGAATTTGCAGTCACGCTCACGTCCTTGCATGCGTGTGTGAATTTTTAGTCACGCACACGTCCTTACAAGTCAGCGTGAATTTTGAGTTACGCACCATCTTTGCATGCGTGCGTGAATTTCTTATCACTTTTCACGCTCACTTTTCACGCCCATTTTCCACGCTCACTTTTCACGCTCACACTGTGCGTGCATGAATTTTCCTTCACGCTCACACTGTGCGTGCCAACGTGAATCACTTTTCACGCTCACTCCGACTAGACTTGTTGGCGTGACTTATTGGTCTTAGCGTGACTTGTTGGCCTTAGTATAACCTACTAAACTTGGCGTGACTTTCTAACCTGGGTGTTACTATTTGCTCTATAACTTATTCATTTAATGATGGCATGATAATTCTTCTATTATATCCTTACGCCTTTTGACATGAACTAAGAAATCATGATATGTTAATATTGTCAATACAGATTGTTATGTGGAATGTGTCATGTGTCTTGATTGATCCATGGATACCCAGTATGACTAGAACTTAACTCTGAGGAGTTATAGGCTCGACCCCATGTAATACTAATTGATTTTCATGCCTTGTCACCATTGATAATGATTGTGACATTGACTAATAATTGATCATGCGTTCCTGATTGGAACTAAGAGACTGGCTAGTCGTCTTATTGAATTGAATGAATGAGACACGTTCATGTAATGAACTATTGCAATCGATTAGCCGATCCCGAATATTGGCATACAGGCACATGCAGGTTTCAAATTATTTATTTATTTATTTAGTTATTTATTTATCTTACAAAAACAGCATGTGTACTTTATGGTCAAGGCATGATTACTCCGTGGTTAGATTTGATTGTTGCATTACGCTATGTAAGACCTACAACATAGCCGCACGGGTATCGTTGTAGAGTTGCGCATATCGTACCCCGTACAAAAGTACTCATTTGAATGACCATGATCCACGGTATGGGACTTCACTCAACGTAGAGACTATTAAGTTAAATAAAATAATGATTGCATGGAGAGAATGGATTTCCGAGTTCTTACATGGCAGCCCCCTTGGGACTAGTAGTACCCGACGGGCCGACTGGTTCCCACAGATACTGTAAATCTGTCACACGGGCAGGGAACGGTATCTGCTTATATTATTGTACATGCTATATTAACGACGGGCGTCCCGCTGGGACTCGTCTAATTATATGATTGGCGCAATTGATTGACTGGATAGACTAGCCTTGCTCGCACATAGTAAGAACTGAGGAATCCCTATTTGCATAATTCCAGGATAACTTGGGACTCACAATAGCAAGCCGTAGTAGTTGATTGGCCGTTCAAGATGATTGTTTGTGTACTGTACTTACTCTGTTGTCTAACTGAGATGATCAGAATGTCAGGACATGACGGGCCAACTTCTGTCCTTGTTTGGTTGGGAGGTTGGTTCGAAGTGTCGTGATGTTATATGAATCCTAGTGGAAAGCAGAGATCTATTATTATACTCTCTTACTTACTGGTTTAATCCTTCATATCGTTCTTCCTTGTGGTACTTGTTATTAGAGGTCTAACATCTCTTATTTTGCATGGCCAGATTTAGGGCCGGTTCCCGAGGACTCAGCTTACTTCTACCTCCAAGATGGTCAATACTAGGGGAATGATCGCAGGAGGACTCGAGTGGGTTCCTTACTTCACCGCTCGTTTTGTTATTTACTTCATACTTAGCCGTTTGGCACCGACATGTTAGTCGGATTGTCTTGCACTTACTTTTACATGATTGTAATTAAGTCAGACTGTAGCTGATAACAATTGTGTATATATTACTATACCATCTGGCTATATTTTGTAGAGCCAGATCTCAAGAACATTTTGACTGAGCGTTTGGGACGCCTTACTGCTTTATCTTAAATGTTCTCTATTTTTGCTTCTTGTTTGAATGATTGAGACAATAGATGTGAAGTGACCATATTCATGTAGTATGCACCCCCTCGTCTGGTTAGACAGCATTGATCATATTATACGGTATTCATCTACCCGTAATACGTAGCTGGCTGAGTCATTCCCCCGCTCTCCAGTATTCTGATTCTGGGGCGTGACACTAATGCTGTATGATAATCGTAATAAAGAGAAGTAGACAGCACTACAAAGAGGACGATGTCCTCATGTTACAGTGGCATGACACCACGAAAAGGTACCAGGTAGGGTAAAGCCTCGGCTTTGCGAGCCATGTCATAGCGGCGTAACACCGCACGGAAGCGCAAGGCTTCATGCTGGGTATTTTGGCACTACAAAGAGGCCTGTGACCTCATGCTACAGTAGTATGACACTACGATGAGGTACCCAGGTGGGGTAAAGCCTCGGCTTTAAGCCATGTCATAGCGGTGTAGCATCGCAAAGAAGCGCAATGCTTCATGCCATGACTCTTTATAAAGAACTCACCTATAGTGTATGGACAGAGATATCAGGCCGTCTCTTGAGGGTAAACTTGTAGACGCCCAAAAATTATACACTGAAACCAGGCTGGCACAGGGCCTTCAATGTGCAGCCAGAAGCACAGTTGATGTCATTATGTGAGTAGGAAGAATTGCAGTTATGGTGCAGAATTCAAGGCTTAGTCCATTCTTGTATCATGCTGTTATTTAACCTATGCGGGAAGATTCAAGTCGTAGCGACATCTCTCCTAATGCAAGATGGGCAGTCACTGTGGGGAACGCTCAACCCATATATTGAGATATGTGGGGGATTGTTGGTGTTTTTGCCTTTGGACTAGAAAAGATAGTCCCACATCGGCTACACCAAATGGTGAGTATCTCAATATAATGCATTGCTTGTGTTGAGGTGTGCACATGAAGTGTAGTGGGGCACAAGTTTGTGCCATGTGGAAGTATTTTTCTAGAAGGAAAAAGGATTAAATCCAACAAGGATGCAAGTTAATTTTTGTTGTGCGGACTCGGACTCGGACACGGACTCCAGGATGTCTCGTGCATGCACGGGAGTGTTCGGGGGGTAGGCATGGACTGGCACACTTCTATGCTGATTGTGGGATGATCTAAAATATCAAACTCTATTTTTGAGTAATGGTATTTTAGTCCCACATCGGATAGGAGAAGAGGTGAAGTCTCAACTCCACTCTATAAATAGAGCCCCTTGGCCTCCTTTGAAAGATGCACCAAGAAGAGAGTTGAGGGAGTCTGTTAAGTCCAGGAAGCCCGTTCAAGTCTCAAATATTGACTTACGAGCGTTCCAGAAGTTCTTCGTGAACTTGCTGGTTCCTGGAAGCTGTTCGTGCTCGTGTGGGGCGAATAAAGCTTTGAGCAACGGTGGTTCATTCACCCCAGCATCTCATTCTCGCCTGTCATCGCTGTTGTTGCCTTTTATAGTAACTTCTTTTTAGAAGCTCTACTGCCGATAGTCGCTTGCACAAAGTCTCTTTAGATTTTTTGTGTATTACGTAGAATCTTTTTAGATCCTCGTAATTCAGAATCCTCCAGGATCTCTGTTGCACATCTTCTTTAAGGTGTTGCATTTGAAACGTTGTTTGTACAATTGTTTCAGTTTCAGAATTTTCCATCAAAAATTGTGCCTCGACAATAACAGTTAAGACATCACAGATTCGACGAAACAACGACTAACCTAGCGACAGAAACTCAGCCACAAAATAGCGACAGATTAATTTGTCGCTAGTCAACAATACCTTGGCGGCTGATTAATTCATCACTGTGTCTCAGCCAATAAGTTTATCCTAACAGCGACAACTAATCGTTAATTCATCACTAGTCGTCGATAGTCAGCTCATCATTGCCAATTTTTTTCAGGAATTCGTAGTTGCTATTACTACTTAGATCATTTTTTTCCAGATTCAAAGAAACATGCAACACACAACATGCGACCAATATTGAAATATGCAATCAATCATCGTCAATTATGTAATAGACAAGAGCTTTCCTCCCTAAGTGAGCGTTTGGTATGCAGAATACTATATAGCCGAAAATTTTATATTTCCGGAAATCAAATTTCAAGTAATTAAATGACAAAAACGATAAAAAAAAAGGACCAAAAAAAAGACAAAAACAATAAAATGACAAAAAAGAAAGAAAAACGACAAAAAACGATGACCAAAAACGATAAAAGACGACAAAAAAACACAAAAAAAGACAAAAAGGGAAAAAAAAAAAAAAAAAAAAAAAAGGGGACAAAAAATAAAAAATTACTAAAAAACGATAAAAAAAACTACTACAAAAAAGACAAAAAACAACAAAAGACAACAAAAAAGACAAAAATCGGTAAAAACGAAAAAAAAGTGACAAAAAACTAAAAAAACGACAAAAATCAGTAAAAAAAAAGGACAAAAAATTGACAAATAGTGACAAAAAATGACAAAAACAACAAAAAAAATGACAAAAAGCAATAAAAAAGACAAAAAACTACTAAAACGACAAAAAGAAACCAAACCGACAAAAAAAACGACTAAAAACGACAAAAAAGATAAAAGACAACAAAAAAAACGACAAAAATCGGTAAAAAAAAAATGACGAAAAATTGACAAAAAGAGACGAAAAACGACAAAAACGATAAAAAAAGGAAAAAAAAAAAGACAAAAAGCAACAAAAATGACAAAAATACTAAAAATAACAAAAAAGAGACCAAACCGACATAAAAACGACAAAAAAGACAAAAGACAACAAAAAACGATAAAATCGGTAAAAACGAAAAAAATGATAAGAAGAGACGAAAAACGACAAAAACGCTAAAAAAGACAAAAAGCAACAAAAACGACAAAAAAACTACTAAAAACTGAAGTAATGTGAAGGCAACTCTAGAGGGGGGATGAATAGAGTCTGTGTCAATAATGACCAATAAAAAATAACTTTGTGCTAAGTCTAGAAACAACTACTAAGATAATATATATGATCAGAGATAAATAATGCGAAAATAAAAGAGTTCAGAGAAGCAAACTCAAACACAACGATTTTAACCTGGTTTTTCTCGTGGAGGACTAGGCCGGGCCTGAGAACTCTTGCTCAGAATTGAAATTCACTATTTGTGAAATAGCGTACACCACGTGCCTTTAGTCCGAAGAGCACGCAAACTTCTTTGCAAAACCCGAGCTTTTAGATCGAAGCACTCGAACACTTCAACTTCACGGAAAGCGAAACTTGAAATTTTTCAAGTGACTTTTCTTTCACTCTTGCACACAACTTCTAGCTGATATCGCACTGAGCACCTTGGGCTAAGGAGAGTTGTAGCTTAGGAGATATGGAAGAATGAGGCATGGAGTAGTAGAGTTTAGAAAGCTTGAATATTTGAAGATAAAAGATGATTTGAAATGAGAGAATTCAAACTCTATTTATACTACTCTGGAGAGGCAGAGTTCGGTCCGAATTATGTCCCAAGAATTCAAATTTTTGAACGTTTGACAGCTTGTACCAAGCAGGCCCTAAAAATTAGGGTACTGAAAATCAGGGGACAGAGTTCGGCCCGAACTCTGTCTCCCTTGGGAAAGAAGTTCTCAATGGGCTATGGTTGTTTGGTTTGGTTCAGGAATTGGTCTGTTTGTATGGTAGAGCTTGGAGAGATATGTCTAGGGGTTGAGATGACACAGTGCGACTCAACGTACACATTTTTCTAAACTCAATAAATTGAAGATTACAGACTTGCAATAAATAGGAAAACTAAGAGGCCTTTGATGACGCCTTTCTTCTGATATTTGAGCAGACCTGAAGACGTCTTTTTCCTTGATAGCAGTCGTCCAAAGATAAACAGATGTAAAAATATGAATACCTTTCGGGGGCTTCGCTTCCGAACCCCCACGGGGGGCGCTGCCCCCTCGACTCCTGTCTACTGACCGGACAGCGGAACCCCCGATGAGATGCCCCGGATAGGTCGCTAGGCGGTTCATGTCATAGCTGCTTTTCAATAATTAATGTATTAATATTTTATTATATTTTCATCTAATTAATTGTTTTGTTCTAAAATTTTTTTATGATATAAACAATAATTGATGTAATAATAATAATAATTTTTTTTTCATTCTTATTTTTAGAAATTTTTATTTTGAAACCCTAAGGAAAAAAAAACGAAAAAGAAATTTTTTTTATATATATTTAGAGAAAGAGAGAGAGGGGCAGCCCCTCACCCGCACCCTCTTTCCCTCTCTCGAAACCTCTCTCACTCTCTCGATACTCTCTCTCTCCCTCTGTCGGTTCTCTCTCTTTCTCTCGAACTCTCTCTCCCTATCTATAAAAATCTTCCTCTCTCACTCCCATCTCCCTATTTCTCTCCATCTCTCTCCCTCTCGACACTCTCTCTCTCTCTCTCTCTCTCTCTACTGTGCTGCTGCTGCGGCAGCCGCCGCTGTCCGCCGTCCGCCAGCCGTCGCCACCGCCTGCCGTCCGCGCGGCATCCTCCATCACCACCTCCAACACCATCATCTTCATCTCCATTCTCCATCACCACTTCCTACACCACCATCTCCATCTCCATCTCCACCATCATCACCACCACCACCATCTTCAAAATAGAAAACCCTAGCCCCTTCAAAAAAAAGAAGAAGAAGAAGAAGAAGAAGAAGGGGGAAGAAGAAGAAGCTCGAAGAAGGAGTTGGAAGAAAAGGAGATCAAACCCTATTTTCCAGATTCAAATCCCTAATTTTCCAAGGCAAGTCCTCTTCCTCTTCCCTACTTCAATTTGTTCAATTTTGTCAAGTTGCTATGATCCATTCGAATTAAATGATGTTTACTATATATCAGTGTTGAATTATATAGATTTCACGGAGTAGTATCATGGACACGCGAATCGGATATGATTCGGATACGTGAACACGGTTAATTAGGGGTTGTAGCATGGACACACGAATCGGATAGGGTTCAGACATATTGACACGGGTGTATGTGCATTTATATAGTTTAGATAAATATATATTTGAATTCCATCCTTTTTTTCTATTTCAAATCAAGAATTTTTTTTTAAAAAAAACTCTATTATAGGTTATAGGCTATGGTAGATATAAATTAAATATAACATGGATATATAATTTTGATTGAATATAGACACTCGGACACGACCGCAGGTCACAGAATCGATACGGCTCGGTTTTGTAATTATATGTATATATTTGTCATGCCCCAGTACCGGAATACTGAGACGGACTAGGCCAGCTACACCGTATGAGGTATATAAACGTCATACGGCGATCGTGGCTGTCAAGAGACTAGGGGGTGCATGCTACAATCAGGTCTCCTATGGTCCCACAGAGCATCTATGTCTCAATCAATCAAAACAAGAAGCAGTAAATAATGATCATATAAGACAAAGCAGTAAGGCGTCCCCGACGCTTCATCAGAATGATTCATGAGTCTAGCTATACAAAATGATGAGCTAGTTCCGAGAGTCAATAGTACATAACTATAGTCAGATGCAGTCTGATTTAATTATAATTATGCAAAAGAAACTAGTATCCAGAACTGCCGGCTAAATAAGTGCCGGTGGCTAAACGCCAAGTACAAAATAGAAGATATCAGAGCGGTGAAGAAGAAACCCACTCATGGTCCCTGGCGCCCATACTCCTGGTGTGCACCATTGTTCGGGTGGAAGGCTGGATCCTCTGGAGCTGCTACGGGATCTGGCCAAACAAAACCAGCGGATCAGGCCCCGAATAGCAAGTACCACAAGGGAGCACAAAAGAGTGAGATAAATCCAATGAGTTAAATAAGACCTGATTCACGAGTTATAGGCTTATACTATATCATCGAGACAATACGACACCCTTACAACCAAACAAGGACAAACGGTGCCAATATCGTACCGAGATAAGATATATCCTATAACCATGGGCAGGTAAAAGGGCTTCTGATCGCGACTTCGGTCCATAGCCTATCGCAGCACAATAGTCCAACCCAACAACCAAACAAGGACATGGGTTGGACCACGCACCACGATAGTCCATGTTCCTCGGTAGCTAACAGAAGAAAACATATCACAAATAAGTCAGCTTACAATCGGCCAATCAATCCTACGGCTTTCTATGATTTGCCTGGGTTATTCCAGTAATGCAATATATATATAGGAATCCTCAGATCGTATCGCATTCCAGCAGGGCTAGCCAAACCATTATATACAAGCAAGCACGAAATGCACCGGTCCCTCGAAAGGCCACCGCGCTAGAATAAGCAGTAACGGTTCCAGCTCTCCTATAGGAAGAGCTGGCTCGGCAGTCACAAATCAGATACTGCACTCCACTAGTGCGGTTGACTATACAGTATCCGAGGCAGCCAACCCGACGCGCCAGGATGGGACCCAGGGCGGCTGGTGACGTACGATCTCGAGATTCTGTTCCCTCCCAATGCTTCTACCAATTTAAGTTGCTTAGATTAACCCTATCTCGATATTGGAATTACATGTCGTGGTCACATGGTCATCCTCCTATATGTTGTACCATAGTACGTGTACCCTAAGTATGAATCCATATCGGCTCAATCTAGATCCATGCTTAGTGTAATGCATCAAATAATAACCATTTTACCACGACACTATTACTGACCAATTACCATGACTGTGCTGGAAGGTACACATGTATTGACATATAACATGAATGATCACTTAGCACGTAGAGTCATACCTCAGTGCACTCATTAAATAGCACCACAGTGCATACTAATATTGTATCTCAATACACACTTAGAATAGGTACCAGCACGTATACAGGTAATCAGGTCAGGAACACGGTCAAGTCAAGAAGTCATGCGGACCCCTCGTGACATAAAAGTCATATATTAATTCAGGTTAAAGTGAGACATGAAGGTCCTTGAAGCCAAGACAAAGATCTACAACTTTCATGTTGGGAGTTAGGAGAAATTCTGGCCACCATTCAGCCAAATAGGACTTAAAATAGCCAAAATAGGTACTATGCGGCACTATTCAGCACTATACGGTACTATTCAGCATTCTTATGCGGCTAGGCACTATGCAGCATCTTTATGCGGCTGGACACTATGCAGTACAATGCAGCATTCTTATGAGGCTAGGCACTATACATCTTCCTTATGCGGTTCGGCACTATGCAGCACTATGCATCATCCTTATGCGGTTCGGCACTATGCAGCACTATGCAGCATCCTTATGCGGCTCGGTACTATGCCGCACTATGCATCATCCTTATGCGGCTCGGCACTATGCAGCACTATGCATCATCCTTATACGGCTCGGCACTATGCAGTACTATGCAGCACTATGCATCATCCTTATGCGGCTCGGCACTATACGACACTATGCAGCATCCTCATGCGGCTTGGCACTATACGGTACTATGCAGCATTCTCATGCGGCTCGGCACTATACGGCACTATGCAGCATTCTCATGCGACTCGGCACTATGCAGCATCCTCATGCGGCTCGGCACTATGCGATACTATGCAGTATTCTCATGCGACTCGGCACTATGTGGCACTATGCAGCACTATGCAGCATCCTTATACGGCTCGGCACTATGCGGTACTATTCATCGTCCCTGCCAAAACCAAGACTGATGACATAGAAAATATTCAAATATTATTTTGGCCATAACTTTCTCAAAACAAGTCGAAATCCAACTTTTTAAAGGTCAAAATTATGTAGAATCAAATTTCCTACAACCTATGACCATTAGTTTTCGAAAACAACCAAGTTTGATAGATCAAAACCATGAAAACCCATAGAACCCTAGTTTTAGAAACTTAGATCTATACCAAACTAGCCATTAAAATCAAAAACTCCAAGAACTAAACTTGAAGAGAATGAAGAGAAGAACAATATAGACAAATATTATCAAAGAAAAATCAAGAAATGAAAATGCAATAATCTCTCCATTTGGTGCAAGATGTACTTGCCTAAAAGTTTGCTTGAGGAAAATAAATAAAAGAGTGAATGAGGAGAGAGAGTGTGGAAGAGAATATATATAGGGGTTGGGTTGACTCAAAGAAACCCTAAGCTTAAGCATGCTCTTAACCACGTAACTAATGACATGTTAATTGCTACATAATACAACTAATTAAATTAATTAAATAAAATCCTAACCACAACACGGTTCAGAAATCTTATCATCGAAACAGTGAACCACGCCTACAACCAGACAAGGACAAGGGGTGGCACACTAATCCGCGACGAGATACTGTCCCATGCCATGGTTAGTTACAAATACATGATACATACATTCAAGATACAGGTGCCAGATACCATATACAGGAAAAATCAAAAATTTACGTATTTTGGGAATGGGGAGTGACATCTCTACCCTCCTTAGAAAAATTCCGTCCTCGGAATTTCGATAAGGCTAGTCGAGCGCGCTCTCAGATCACGAAATACACTCATGACATAATGCAAGCACAATTATCAAACAACACATGACATATGAACAGATTACGAAAGAAAGAACTATTAAGTAAAAGCACAAACAATAATCATACCATAGAAGGAAAGTGATCGGAGACATACGAATAAAATATGCCTCTCAAGTCAGGTAGGAATTCGTCCTCGATGTCCTACACTGACTCCCAAAGTGGACAAGGGTCAACGCTTGAGATAAGTCGGTACCAATGACTAAATCAAGAACGAAACTCTGCCCAGGACGTACTCTCGTAATAAAGACACATGATGAATATCACGTATCACATGATACGAGAGCAGATGAGTGAGACAAGAAAGTCGCCTTCACTCTTCAAATATAGAACTCAAGGAATTATAATAAATAATACTCAAAACTTACCCAAAATCTGACCGCCTTCAGCCAACCTCTGCTCTAATACTCCAAATTCTTCTTGCCTTTGTCCCTGCCTTCCCTGGCCCTGCTGTCCAACCTGATGTTGCGCTTGTCGGTACATCTGAGCTTGTGTCAGTAATGGGTGCTGGGCTAGTGGCCTCACTGCTAGTGCTGGCCCTTGATACGGTGCTACCTCTGGAGCTGGCAACGCCGGAAACCGTTGAGCTGGCCCTCCTGACCTCTGCATCATAGGACAATTGGCAATCCTATGGTCTAGACTGCCACACCTCAAGCATAATCCATTAGCTGAATGACACACATTCCTAGTGTGCCCTCCCTTACCACAGTAAGTGCAACCCACTGGTGCTTCCTGACGCTGCTGCTGGTTCCTCTGTTGCTGCTGTCGAACTGGCGCAGTCACAATTGTCGTGACTGGTGCTGCATCACGAATTCGGACGCCAGGAGCTGGTGCTGACGTCCGAGGTACTGCTCCTCCCCTAGCACTCTGCGTATGAGACCTCTTCTGGCCCCCAGTCCTTGCTGATAACCTTTGAATAGTAAGCTCGTGCCTCCGAGCCGCCGTCAATACTGCATCGAATGTCTGGTAGTCGTGCCCCTCGACCAGCTGCAAAATCTCTAGGTGAAGTCCCTGCTGGAACCTCATTGCTCTCTCTGGCTCTGTCGCCACCATCATCCGAGCAAAACTACTTAACCTGTAGAACTCCGCTGCATAACCATCCACCGTCTTACCAGCCTGCTTGAGACTGATAAACCTCTGCTGTAGCTCATATCGCGCTACCATGCCAAAGTACTTAGCCTTGAATCTGGTACTGAAGCTATCCCAGGGAACAGGACGCCTTATTCCAACCTCTTTCGATGTCCACCAATCGCGGGCGAGATCCTGAAATAAAAGTCTGACCTGGTCAACCTTCTCTTCTGTTGGAACCTTTGCTGCAGTCAATATGGCCTCTGTATCATGAAGCCAAGCATCCACCGTGATGGCATCCTCCGTGCCGTCAAAATATCTCGGGTTAAGTCGACAAAACCTTCCGGACGCTCCTGAATCATTCCTGACACTTCTCTCAAGGGCTAATTGCAATCCCTGATTCTGTAGCACATTCTGTTCTTGCTGTCGGGTTTGTTGTTGCTGTTAGGCTGCCGTCTGGCGTTGCTGGGTCTCCAATAACCCTCTAATAATCTGTAATAGTGCCGGCACGTCTAGTACTATTGGTACCACCGACATCACTGGAGGTACGGGATCCTCTGGCCTCTGTGGCTCAACTGGCTCATGCTCGGTAACATTCTCGATGTGAATCTGTCCAGGTAGAGGGGCTACCCCTTGCTGATCTCCAACCGGTCCCTGATCTACTGGATTCTCTTCCATGCCGGCTCCTCCAATAGTCGAGAACGATGTGCCCCTAAAGGAAAGGATACAAGATATCAAAAGACAGGACGGAAAAGAATCGAGGATGATAATCAAGTTAGCAATCAAGGTGGGAGAAAGAGAAAACGAATCAGGAGATCAAGGGGAACATGTTTTGATTGAGACTCCTATAATCGCAATATCCCACAAGTCTGAAAAACAGACCTTGCATGGGCCACCACTAAAACCTTGTCACGCCCCAGTACCGGAATACTGAGATGGACTAGGCCAGCTACACCGTATGAGGTATATAAATGTCATACGGCGATCGTGGCTGTCAAGAGACTAGGGGGTGCATGCTACAATCAGGTCTCCTATGGTCCCACAGAGCATCTATGTCTCAATCAATCAAAACAAGAAGCAGTAAATAATGATCATATAAGACAAAGCAGTAAGGTGTCTCCGACGCTTCATCAGAATGATTCATGAGTCTAGCTATACAAAATGATGAGCTAGTTCCGAGAATCAATAGTACATAACTATAGTCAGCTGCAGTCTGATTTAATTACAATTATGCAAAGGAAACTAGTGTCCAGAACTGCCGGCTAAACAAGTGCCGGTGGCTAAACGCCAAGTACAAAATAGAAGATATCAGAGCGGTGAAGAAGAAATCCACTCATGGTCCCTGGCGCCCATACTCCTGGTGTGCACCATTGTTCGGGTGGAAGGCTGGATCCTCTGGAGCTGCTACGGGATCTGGCCAAACAAAACCAGCGGGGTCAGGCCCCGAATAGCAAGTACCACAAGGGAGCACAAAAGAGTGAGATAAATCCAATGAGTTAAATAAGACCTGATTCACGAGTTATAGGCTTATACTATATCATCGAGACAATACGACACCCTTACAACCAAACAAGGACAAACGGTGCCAATATCGTACCGAGATAAGATATATCCTATAACCATGGACAGGTAAAAGGGCTTCTGATTGCGACTTCGGTCCATAGCCTATCGCAGCACAATAGCCCAACCCAACAACCAAACAAGGACATGGGTTGGACCACGCACCACGATAGTCCATGTTCCTCGGTAGCTAACAGAAGAAAACATATCACAAACAAGTCAACTTACAATCGGCCAATCAATCCTACGGCTTTCTATGATTTGCTTGGGTTATCCCAGTAATGCAATATATATATATAGAAATCCTCAGATCGTATCGCATTCCAGCAGGGCTAGCCAAACTATTATATACAAGCAAGCACGAAATGCACCGGTCCCTCGAAAGGCCACCGCGCTAGAATAAGCAGTAACGGTTTCAGCTCTCCTATAGGAAGAGCTGGCTCGGCAGTCACAAATCAGATACTGTACTCCACTAGTGCGGATGACTATACAGTATCCGAGACAGCCAACCCGACGTGCCAGGACGGGACCCAGAGCGGCTGGTGACGTACGATCTCGAGATTCTGTTCCCTCCCAATGCTTCTACCAATTTAAGTTGCTTAGATTAACCCTATCTCGATATTGGAATTACATGTCGTGGTCACATGGTCATCCTCCTATATGTCGTACCATAGTACGTGTACCCTAAGTATGAATCCACATCGGCTCAATCTAGATCCATGCTTAGTGTAATGCATCAAACAATAACCATTTTACCACGACACTATTACTGACCAATTACCATGACTGTGCTGGAAGGTACACATGTATTGACATATAACATGAATGATCACTTACCACGTAGAGTCATACCTTAGTGCACTCATTAAATAGCACCGCAGTGCATACTAATATTGTATCTCAATACACACTTAGAATAGGTACCAGCACGTATACAGGTAATCAGGTCAGGAACACGGTCAAGTCAAGAAGTCATGCGGACCCCTCGTGACATAAAAGTCACATATGAATTCAGGTTAAAGTGAGACATGAAGGTCCTTGAAGCCAAGACAAAGATCTATAACTTTCATGTTGGGAGTTAGGAGAAATTCTGGCCACCATTCAGCCAAATATGACTTAAAATAGCCAAAATAGGTACTATGCGGCACTATTCAGCACTATGTGGCACTATTTAGCATTCTTATGCGGCTAGACACTATGCAGCATCCTTATGCGGCTGGGCACTATGCGGTACTATGCAGCATTCTTATGCGGCTAGGCACTATGCACCATCCTTATGCGGCTCGACACTATGCAGCACTATGCATCATCCTTATGCGGCTCGGTACTATGCAGCATCCTTATGCGGCTCGGTACTATGCAGCACTATGTATCATCCTTATGCGGCTCGGCACTATGTAGCACTATGCATCATCCTTATGCGGTTCGGCACTATGCAGCACTATGCATCATCCTTATGCGGCTCGGCACTATGCGGTACTATGCAGCATCCTTATGCGGTTCGGCACTATACGGCACTATGCAACATTCTCATGCGGCTCGGCACTATGCAGCATTCTCATGCGGCTCGGCACTATGCGGCACTATGCAGCATCCTCATGCGGCTCGGCACTATACGGCACTATGCAACACTATGCAGCATCCTTATGCGGCTCGGCACTATGCGGTACTATTCATCGTCCCTGCCAAAACCAGGACTGATGACATAGAAAATATCCAAATATTGTTTTGGCCATAACTTTCTCAAAACAAGTCGAAATCCAACTTTTCAAAGGTCAAAATTGTGTAGAATCAAATTTCCTACAACCTATGACCATTAGTTTTCGAAAACAACCAAGTTTGATAGATCAAAACCATGGAAACCCATAGAACCCTAGTTTTAGAAACTTAGATCTACACCAAACTAGCCATTAAAATCAAAAACTCCAAGAACTAAACTTGAAGAGAATGAAGAGAAGAACAATATAGACAAATAATATCAAAGAAAAATCAAGAAATGAAAATGCAATAATCTCTCCATTTGGTGCAAGATGTACTTGCCTAAAAGTTTGCTTGAGGAAAATAAATAAAAGAGTGAATGAGGAGAGAGAGTGTAGAAGAGAATATATATAGGGGTTGGGTTGACTCAAAGAAACCCTAAGCTTAAGCATGCTCTTAACCACGTGACTAATGACATGTTAATTGCTACATAATACAACTAATTAAATTAATTAAATAAAATCCTAACCACAACACGGTTCAGAAATCTTATCATCGAAACAGTGAACCACGCCTACAACCAGACAAGGACAAGGGGTGGCGCACTAATCCGCGACGAGATACTGTCCCATGCCATGGTTAGTTACAAATACATGATACATACATTCAAGATACAGGTGCCAGATACCATATACAGGAAAAATCAAAAATTTACGTATTTCGGGAATGGGGAGTAACAATATTAAAATGGTGTATTATTAGTGAGTCATGGTTATTCAACCTTTAACTTTAAATTTTGATCTTTTATAAATTTATAAGGTTATTTATATGCCAAATTTTGAACACATATTCAGGATACAATATGGACACATCTACACAAGAATATGAGTTATAGTATACGTTAGGCCTTTTTCTTTGGTTAATATTCAAGTTAAATTAGTTTAAATTCTGGATATTATGAATTTATGTATACATACGTATGCGTGGTACGACACAGACACCCGACCTATGATTCGGCATGACTCGCCAATATGATTTTGAACATAATTAACTCTTGAGTTTTAAATATATGATATGTTGATGCTAGACTTGATATGTATTCGGATATATATAGAGATTTGGATGTTATGGGTAAATATTATGATATATGTAAGCAATTATGAAATTGTGAAATGGCTAATTATGTTCATCATTCAGGGTGTAATGATACATGTGTGTTATATTTAGTAAGATCCAAATTTAAGATAGTATAACGAATTACTAGATTCAATATGGTATAGTTTAAATTCTACTAATCGATTTTGAATTTATATTTATTAGTCACTATATAATTTTTTTTCTTGAAATAGATAATGGCTTTCCAAAATTGTTTTGGGCATAGATGGCTAGTACAAGATATTTTGTTTTGAAACACTAAAGTAGGAATTTATAGAGGTCCTTAGAAATTATTTTATGCATAATACAAGGTTGTGTCATCTATATTATTTTTTTAAACTATCTGATTTTTTTATTTCAACGTTCAGTAAGTTTGAATTGTTGTAATGGATCTTGTGGGATTAGAAAACTCCACAAATGACATATAGGTACTATTCAATTTATTGCGAATATAATTCATTCTTGTGAATTATGGTTACTAACAAGCAATGCTATTTTTTCTTGTGTTTGTAATAAGAGTACCGAAGTGCTAACTAATTGCTCTAAATTATTGCTGTAAATTGGTAAGGAATGCTAAGCACGCTTGCTAGGTAAGAAACAAGAAACTTTTTGGCTTTGATTTTTAATTTATTTATATATATATACTTGCGTGGTTCCGGTGTTGAGAGTTGCTCCACCGAAGGGGTCGGCGAACCCGATATATACTTGCGTGGTTCCGGTGTTGAGAGTTGCTCCACCGAAGGGGTCGGCAAACCCGAATTTTTAATTTTTATCATATATTGTCTCATGTGAATTTTCGGAGTCACCCTATACAAAGGAGACTCTGCCGAAATTTTTGGAAAATTCACGAGATAGTCAAATTCCTGACTTTCGAAAAATATCGGATTAGCACTTAAGACCTAAAATCATTTAGGAAGCATTGGACGGGGGAGAACAAACTGAATATCCCTAAATATCCTGTAACATAATTACTACAAAAAGCTGATCAGTATTTTGTTTGCTCAAGGGAGGCAAACTAAGCCCAAGGGAGGCTCTTATTTTGTTTGCTCAAGGGAGGCAAACTAAGCCCAAGGGAGGCTCCAGATTTTTACATCTATCTCGACAGTAACATCGAGTAGATGATTGTTAAGCCCAAGGGAGGCTCGGAATTCACAGCCTGATCCCGGGTTAACGGGATTGTTGACAGAAAATGTTTAGATGAATATTCAGGGATTGTTCTCCAAATTGCATTGCATTTTAGGATTAGCCCAAGGGAGGCATATTTCAATTTAGCCCAAGGGAGGCATATTTCAATTTAGCCCAAGGGAGGCACATTTCAATTTTGTCCAAGGGACGCATATTTCAATTTCGTCCAAGGGAGGCATATTTCAATTTTGTCCAAGGGAGACAAAATTTCTGATAAGCTCAAGGGAAGCTCGAAATTTTTTACATCTACATCAACAGTAACATGTCCTTCAAATTTTATTTCATTCTAGGAGAAAACTACTCCATTTTAAATAAAGTAAAAAAGAACGTTTATACTACTTAAATGAATGAAAACTATAACAATGTAAATTGTATATTCCTAATCCTCTTAATAGATAATCTTTATGTTTCATTCCTTATTATATTTATCTGAACCGTCTTTGGCCGAGGACTTGCTTGTCGTTTCTAAACGACCTAATATTGTTCACTAGGTTTTGTAGCAGTGTACCAAGTGAAGCCGCTATCAGGTACTGAAGGACAACTGGAGATCAAGGACGTGATGATACCATTGGAGACGTTCAAGTTGGAACAAGAATTCTTTTTCTCTACTTGTTTAAGGTATAATTGTATTATTTATAGTTGGGCTCAAAATTGTACTGGGTAGAAATAGTTATGCTCATGTTCAATTAGTTAGAATGTCTTAGTTTTAGATTATTGCTGACTTAAATTTATGTGAATTATGACCTGCTTTTTCCTATGCACGAACCTTACGGGCGACAATCGCGAATATGGGTACTGGCGTATTCGTATGTCGCGTAGCCTGGGGATGATGTTACGTACCCGGCCCGCCATAATTCTGGGAGTGGGGCGTGACAGTTCAGAAAAATCTTCGTGTATGACGTCGTCTTTGGCCCATCATTAATTCTCCATTGCATATGTCCTGGTTTGATCATGCTTACGGCATGTCTACAAATACATGTTAGGCGAGCAGAACAATATTTGCAGTACGATACAAGCATGGCAATATGATATAGAACAATTAGGACAATGCTAAGTTTAAGTAGCAACATGATAATGAGTATATGAATATTAGTGACATCATTATGTTAAACTTAATTGATTAGCCATATTCAAAAATACGATGTAATCATTGGGCTAACAAAAACGACAAAAAAAACGACAAAAGACAACAAAAACGACAAAACTGGTAAAAAACGACAAAAAAAGACAAAAGAAAATACAAAAAGAAACAAAAAATATCATAAACGACAAAAAATTGACAAAAACGACAAAAAAAGACAAATCGGTTAAAAAGCGGTAAAAAGCGACAAAAAAGAGAAAAACGACAAAAAACAACAAATAACGATAAAAACGACAAAAAAGACAAAAAAATAAAAAAATGACAAAAAGAAACAAAAAGACAAAAAAAGGACAAAAAACTACTAAAAATAACAAAAAATGACAAAAAGTGACAAAAAAGAGAAAAAAACGTCAAAAAAAAGGACAAAAATAACAAAAAAGATAAAAAAGACAAAATTGACAAAAGAACGACAAAAATTAACAAAAAATCTATAAAAATCGACAAAAAATGACCAAAAACGATAAAAACGACAAAAAATGACCAAAAAAAGGGGTAAAAATGATAAAAAAAAGTAGAAAAAAGTTTAAGCAAATTTTTTTTTGGCCCGAACAAAAAAAAAATTACCCACCTATTCTTAAGGGATAGGATTTCCATGTTTTATGGGTAAACTATTTACCCGGGTATTTCTAATTCCCGGAAATAAATTTTTTATAGCCCAAACAAACATGGCAATAGATTCCCACCCTAAAAAAATTTTCCGGAAATAAAAAAATACCGTGTACCAAACGTCCCTTAATAGTTTACTTTTCTATTCGCAATCGGACTCCTTAAACGACATGGATTTTTGTCATCAACATGACAGTGAAGGTTTGTAACCTAAGAAGCATCTAAAGTTTCTCAATGTAATTGTATGTAAACGTGATGTGCTGACCAATGAGTCTTGTTCAGATGTTTTCTCGTCTATGGACTATGGATTAATTATAATGAGGGGATGCTAAGTAATGTAGGAATCTCAATAATGGAGGGATTAACCACGATTTCAGAAACCACCGATGATTGATCCCCACTCCTCACTGCTCGGGGCAACATGGGCAACCTGACCCTGTTGGTCAGCAACAAGGGCCAGTCTCACCTCAGGAGGCTACCCAGGAAGAAGTGATAGTGGAAGCAGCAGCTGGATCGCAGTATCCGGATGTTCCACCACCACCAACAGTTCCACCTACCCAAGTGGACACACCAGCCCTTCTGGAGATCATGAGAGGAATGATGGCTGCTCAGCAACATCAGATGTTGGCCCAGCAGCGCATGCACACTCAGCTACAAGAGCAGAATGTGTTGCTCAACCAAGGATTGCAGACGGCTTTGGAAAGAGGAGTGAGGACTGATTCAGGAGCATCAGCCAGGTTTTACAAGTACAACCCCCGCCGTTTCGAGGGCACGGAGGATGCCATCTCAGCAGATGCATGGCTTAAGGATATTGAGGCTATTCTGACAGCAGCTAAGGTACGGCAGAAGAACGTGTGGATCTAGTAAAGTTGTTACTTCAGGATCTCGCACATGATTTGTGGAAATCAGAGGAAGTGGGCATCAGACGTCCTGTGGCTTGGGACGATTTCACTGCAAGATTCAAGACCAAGTATTATGGAGTTGTGGCGCAGTTTGAGCTACAACAGAAGTTTATCAACCTCAGGCAGGCCGGCAAGACTGTAGATGCTTATGCAGCGGAGTTCTGCAGATTGAGTAGATTCGCCCCAGAGATGGTAGCAACAGAGAGCCAGAGGGCCATGAGATTTCAGCAAGGGTTTCATCTTGAACTCTTGCAATTAATAGAGGGGCACAATTACCAAACTTTTGATGAAGTATTGACGGCAACTCGAAGGCATGAGATTACCATTCAGAGGCTTGCGGCAAGGACTGGGGGTCAGAAGAGATCCCACAGTCAGATTGAAGGAGGAGGGGGAGCAGCGTCCCGAACAACAGCACCATCCCTTGGCATTCGTATCTACGATGTGGCGATACGAGGACCAGCACCACCACCCAGGCAGTAGCAACAGCAACATAGGAAGAACCAGCAACCCACGGTGGGCTCCACTTATTGTGGAAAGATGGGGCACACTAGAGATGTGTGTCGGACATTGAATGGACTGTGTCTGATATGTGGAAATCCAAACCATCGGGTTACCACATGTCCCATGAATTCGAGGTCAGGAGGACCAGGGCAACAGTTTCCTGCTCTGCCAGCACCAGGGGCAGGCCAGTATCGAGGACCAGCAGTGGCAGTAAGGCTGTTGGCACAACGTCCGTTTATACCGCAGGCTCAGATGTTTCGGCAGCAGGGGCCGCCGATGCAGCAACACCAGCATAGACCACCCCAGCATCATCAAGGAAGGGGCCAGCAACAGCATCAGGCTAGGCCGCAGCATGGAAATCAGCAAGGAGGTCGAGGGCAAGCATTCACTCTGTCCTTGGAGGAGGCATTGGCATCGGAAGATGTTGTGGCAGGTAACATTCTCGTCACCTCATATCCCGCAGTAGCATTGTTTGATTCGGGAGCATCACACTCATTTATATCTGCACAATTTACGACACGACTAGGAATGAAGTTCGAGGCATTGCCAGGGAGGTTGAATATACTCACTGGTAATGGGCTCGTAGGAGTTAGTAGAGTTATTTTAGCATGTAGCATTGTAGTTTGCGGGCATTCTTTACCCGCCCAGTTAATAGAATTTTCTGTTGGAAATTTCGACGTTATCTTAGACATGGACTGGCTGAAAGACAGTCATGCGACAATAGATTGTCGTAGAAGGAGTGTATCTTTTGATATTCCAGGCATAGAGCGGTTCACCTTAGTCAGATCGGAGGCAACTCAGCAAGAGCAGGGAGTAGTAACGGCAATGGAAGAAGTTCAGATTCCGAAGATAGTTAAAGAGTTTCTAGACGTATTTTTCGAAGAACTCCCAGGTCTACCACCGGTTAGAGACATTGAGCTCAGTATAGAATTGGCACCAGGAACTAAACCAATATCAGATCGAGTTTACAGAATGGCGGATTCAGAGCAGGCCAAGGTATATAAGCATATAGAGGAACTGAAGGAGAAGAAGTTCATCCAAGCTAACGTGTCACCATGGGCAGCACCAGTGGTACTTGTGGGAAAGAAGGATGGGTCATCCAGATTGTGCATTGACTACAGGAAGCTTAACGCGGCAACAGTAAAGAACAAGTACCCATTACCCAGGATCGACGACTTATTTGATCAGTTGAACAAAGCTAGAGTTTTCTCCAAGATAGATCTTCGTTCAGGGTACCATCAGGTAAGGGTTCGGAAGGAAGATATTCCCAAGACAGCATTCAGGTCGAAGTATGGGCATTATGAGTTCTTAGTAATGTCGTTTGGTTTGAGCAATGCTCCAGCAATATTCATGGATTTGATGAATCGTATCTTTATGCCATACTTAGACCAGTTTGTCGTTGTGTTTCTTGACGACATTCTCGTATACTCTGCTAGTGAAGAGGAGCATGAAGACCACCTCAGGAAAGTGTTGCAGGTTCTGAGAGAGAACCGATTGTATGCCAAGCTCAGTAAGTGTGAGTTTTGGTCGGATCATATTTCATTTTTGGGTCATATCATATCAGGAGCTGGAGTAGCAGTAGATCCCAGGAAGATAGAAGCAGTAGAAAGTTGGCCAGTACCCAAGACCGTAGCAGATGTACTGAGTTTCTTGGGATTAACAGGATATTACAGAAGGTTTGTGTCAGACTTTGCAAGACTTTCAGCACCCATGACCCGCTTGACCCGGAAGGATGTACCATTCGTTTGGTCGGCAGAATATCAGGCATCATTCGAGACTTTGAAGCAGAAGTTGATATCAGCACCTATTCTTACATTACCAGTTGGACCCGGAGGTTTTACAGTATATTGTGATGCGTCAGGTAAAGGACTTGGATGTGTCCTTATGCAGCATGGGAAGGTGATAGCGTATACATCTAGGCAGCTTCGGGACCACGAGAAGAATTACCCAACTCATGATTTGGAGTTAGCGGCAGTAGTGTTTGCTCTGAAGTTATGGAGGCATTGCTTATATGGTGACCGAGTGGACATGTACACAGACCATAAAGGTCTGAAGTACATCTTTACTCAGAAGGAACTAAACATGAGGCAGAGAAGATGGTTGGAGTTGATCAAGGATTACGACGTGGAGCTTCAGTATCATCCAGGCAAGGCTAATGTAGTAGCAGACGCTCTTAGCAGGAGAGGCGGCGCATTTATGTTGACAACACAGAGGCATATCTTAGAAGACCTTCAGGAGATGGGCATCGAAGTTATACTTCCTAGTGATGTAGGAGTTCTAATAAGTCTGCAAGTTCAATCCGACTTGGTAGACAGAATCAAGGCAGCTTAGGCACAAGACCCAAGGATTCAGAAGCTTAGGACAGAGTGTGAGTCAGGACTCAGGAAGGAGATGAGAATTCATAAAGATGGTACACTTAGGTTTGGATCACGTCTATGTGTGTCTAGTGGAGATATCAGACAGAAGGTTATGGCAGAAGCTCACAGTTCTCAGTATTCTATTCACCCTGGAGGGACCAAGATGTACCAAGATATCAAACAGCATTTCTGGTGGAACGGGATGAAGAGGGAGATAGCTAGATTTATTTTCCGTTGCTTGGTATGTCAGCAAGTGAAGGCAGAACAGCAGAGGCCAGCTGGATTATTGCAACCGCTTCCTATCCCGGAATGGAAATGGGAGCATATTACAATGGACTTTGTGACCGGTTTACCGAGATCACCAAGTGGTAAGACGCTATTTAGGTTATAGTGGACCGACTTACGAAGGTAGCACATTTTCTTCCTTTCAGAGTAGGGCAATCTACAGAAAAGTTGGCAGAGTTGTATATGTGTCACCCCCAGTTTTTAGAAATAGGGGTATTTTTGTTATTTTGTACTTTTGAATATTTTTGAAATTTGTTTTATTATTTATGATATTGTTTTGAGGTTATTTGAGTCGGGTTCGAATTTCAGCTCATTCCGACTTGTATCGGGGACCCGGGGTAGCTTAGACTCTGATCGGGACCCAACTGGAACCGACCAACTTGTCATGACCAAACCCAGATATTTATATTTGCTAATCCTATTTGATTTTAGTGGGATTAGGGATTAGAATTAGATTTAGAACTTGAAATTAGGAGTTTTCAAGTTACCATTTTGACCCCAACTCAAACCACTCATTTCTTTAACTTAGAGGGCATTTTGGTAAATTACCAAATGCCCCCAACCCTCTGAGATGTGGCCGACCATGTATGGAGCACCCCCTCTCCTTTGCTTCACTCCAAAGCAACCTCTCTCTCTCCATTTCATTTCTATCTACAACTTTCTCTCTCTTGTTCTTCCCTAAATTTCTAGAGAGCAACTCTATTGATTTCATCTCCAAATCCACCATTTCTTCTACCAAATATTCTTCTTTTCTTTTCTACTCCATGAAAGGAAGGAGCTAGCCAAGTTTGGGAGGATTCGGAGCTCGTTCGTGTCCTTTTGGAATCTCTACGTGTCGGTGTCGAGTCGGAAAGCTTTTTCATTTGGGTCTCTCTCCCGGAAGGTATAATCTCTCTTCTAAATCACCCCAACATGCATATAGGATTATTTTTGACCCATAGGAATAACCCCCATGGTTGTGTCTCCATTTGTGTCCGTTTCGTGTCCTTTTGGAGACTTTTAGGAGTGTCATATGCGTAGGTTTGTGTCCTAGTAGAAAAATTCCTATTTGGACACATGTAGAATTATTGGTATATTGATTTATGGTTGTTCTAATATTTATTCCAGATTTTAGGAGTGTTTAGGAATGTGTTTTCCATAGTATCATAATGTATCATATTCCTAATATCTATATGTGTATATATGTGGTGATATGTATATTAATCTCTATGTCTATATATATGTATATATATATATATTGGTTTTTATATATGTATATATATTATGGTGGTATTGGTGTCATGAGAATAGTGGTAGTGGTGTTGAGAGTGTGTATTTATATATATATATGTGTGTGTGTGTGTGTGTGTGTGTGTGTGTGTGTGTGTGTGTGTGTGTGTGTGTGTGTGTCTGTATATATATATATGTGTGTGTATGTGGATATGTATGTGGGAGAATGAGGAGGAGAATAGAGAGGAGAATGAGAAGGAGAATGAGGAGGAGAATGGGAAGGAGAATGAGAATGAGAAGGAGGAGAATGGGAAGGAGAATGAGAATGAGAAGGAGGAGAATGAGAAGGAGAATAAGGAGGAGAATGAGAATAGAGAGGAGAATGAGAAGGAGAATGAGGAGGAGAATGAGGAGGAGAATAGAGAGGAGAATGAGAAGGAGAATGAGGAGGAGAATGGGAAGGAGAATGAGAATGAGAAGGAGGAGAATGAGAAGGAGAATAAGGAGGAGAATGAGAATAGAGAGGAGAATGAGAAGGAGAATGAGGAGGAGAATGAGGAGGAGAATAGAGAGGAGAATGAGAAGGAGAATGAGGAGGAGAATGAGAAGGAGAATGAGGAGGAGAATAGAGAGGAGAATGAGAAGGAGGAGAATGAGGAGGAGAATAGAGAGGAGAATAAGCCACAGGAGCAGCAATAGCACTAGCAGGAGCAGCAGTAGCATGAGGAGGAGAATAGAGAGGAGAATAAGGAGGAGAATGAGAAGGAGAATGAGACGGGTAAATGTAGGAAATAGGGTATTGATGAGATATTGAGTTTAACTTCTAAGATGGGATTAGAAATAAGTTGTCTTGGTAGGTAATGACTATATGAGGGTAGTTTAGGCTAGTCTTGACCTCCGTTGACCGAGAGTGGACTTTTTGACCAAAAGTCAACTTCAAGTCAACACTTGACTTAGAATTGACCAAAACCAAACTAGAGTTGACCAGTTGACCAAAAATCAACTGTTAGTCAACATTTGACCAGTTTGACCTAGAGTTGACCAGTTGACCGAAAGTCAACTGTAGGCCAACTCTTGATCCCGTTTGACTTTCTTCGACTTGTTTTGACCCGTGATGCCTGGTATGACCTAGGATTGACTTGGTTAGACTTAGATTGACTTGATATAACTTGATTTGACCTAGATTGACTTGACAGGACTTAGATGACTCAGTGAGACCTAGTTTTGACTTAGAATTTGCATATCATGATTAGATTAGCTTTTCTTCATTATTAAACCATGTTTTGACTTGTAGTATCTCATCTTTAGGTCTGTGATTACTCTGAGCGTCTGTTCACCTTATCAGCTCAGGACCACAGGCGAGTACATTCACTGATAGTTTTCATTGTCTTGATATCTACTATATCTGATTCAGTTGTAGTGTCTTACTTGATTCTCGACACGATAGTTCACGGACTAGTATACGTCGGATCCTGGCATGAGATGTTATTCCTGGACTTTCTTGGTATATGGGTATGAGATATTTTCGTGTTTCCTGTACTTGTATAGACATGGACTTGGGAGTGGGCTGATCACCTGCTTTTGAATCCGGTGTCATGACGTGCCATGTCCGGATCCGTGATACTATTCGGGGGATAGAGGGGAATTATTAGGGGTTATGTGATCAAAGCCTTCGTGATGATATTTCCGTGTTTTGCTGGCGCCACCCTCACCTCACGTAGGGTGTAGCAGATACCCCCTTCCGGTTATCCAGGTTGGCCGGCATGCTATCCGTTACGCGGATTGCCGAGCCAAGTGGATAAACGTTCCCTTGTTTTCCTAGCCGATCACATTTTGCCCTAATAATTCAAATCACTTTCTATTTATTTGTTGTCGTATCTTATATTCCAGTTCAGTTTTACTTTCTGTACTTTTCACCATGCTATGATTTCATTTACTCACATGCTCTACCTGCTTTTATACTGTACCATGATTTGAGACTAAGTCCTGTTTGAAAGAAGGGTTACAACCCCGGTCCTTGTTTGGTTTTAAGGATTGTAACTCGGCTTTCGAATGGTTCCCAAGTCGCATATATCTTTGTCTTGTATTTCATTATACTGTCTCTTATAGTATTTGTCAATTCACATGGAACTGCTGTTGGTGTTTGTACTTGCTCATTTTTCTGACAGGATACCGTTATGAAATTTTACAGATGTTTCTGAGACAGATGGAGACTCAGGCCAGGGCAGTGGCCTGATAGATTGGCCACTAGATTTTATACTCCCTGAGTAGTTAGCACTTGTTAGGCTTGACTGGACTGCGATCCAGCTTTAGATTTTAGAATGTAGTATTATATTATATTCTGTGATGTTATGTTTAGTCTTGGACTTGTGTGGATCTCGAACTTATTTCCTGCTTTCATCTATCATATTTTCTTTCATGCTATCTACCCTAGTTTTACATTGTGATTGAGATTGTATTGCTATGTCACCTCCATTCGGAGTGTATATACTGTACAGGTACCTTTATCTGTTTAGTGTAGTTTTGTAGACAACCTAGACAGCGTTCTACCGCCGATGCTGCGGCGTAGGCTGGACGTAACCACGTACTCGTGCCCCTCTTTAGGGTGCGGGTCGTGACAATATGCAACAGATAGTCAGGCAGCATGGAGTCCCTGTCAGTATTGTGTCGGATCGAGATATCCGCTTTACATCATATTTCTGGAAGAGCTTACATCATAGTCTGGGTACCAAGTTAAGGTTTAGCACGGCCTACCATCCGCAGACGGATGGGCAATCAGAAAGAATGATTCAGACTTTAGAAGATATGTTGCGAGCTTGCACTCTAGATTTTGGAGGGTCTTGGGAGAGTCACCTGCACTTAGTCGAGTTCTCATACAACAATAGTTATCAAGCCAGTATCCAGATGACGCCATTTGAAGCACTATATGGTAAGAAGTGCAGGTCACCGCTTGCATGGGATGATATCGGGGAGAGGAAGATGTTAGGCCCAGAAATGATTATTCAGACGGTTGAAGTGGTTAAGGGAATTAGAGAGCGACTTCGAGTTGTGCAGGACCGGCATCGTCATTGGGCGGACCAGCATCGTAGGCCGTTAGAGTTCTCTGTTGGGGACCACGTATTCTTGCGGATCTCACCTACTCGTAGGGTTATTAGATTTGGCGTTCACGGGAAATTGAGTCCGCGGTACGTGGGCCCATTTGTTATCCTTGATCGGGTAGGCGATGTTGCTTATCGTTTATCCCTCCCGCCTTCGTTACGAGAGGTGCATGACGTATTTCATGTATCTCAATTACGTAGGTATGTATCGGACCCAAGTCATATCCTCGATCATTCTGAGCTGGTTGTTGGTACCAACCTGTCTTACGAGGAACAGCCTGTGTCCATTTTGGACCGAAGAGAGAAGATACTCAAGAACCGAACAATTAGTCTTGTCCGTGTTGCTTGGGGTCATCACTCATTGGGAGAGTCAACGTGGGAACGTGAGGATGATATCCGATCACGGTATCCACACCTGTTTGACTCACAAGGTATATCTCTTTCAGTATACCTTGATTGTCCTGATTCTTCATGCTTGTCACCCCATGGATAGAACTACTTGATATCGTAGATTGTTAATATAGATATGTTATCTGCTAGTTAACATTGAAGAACGATTGCTTGCTCAAGTTTCTTGTACCTAGAATGGCTTAGTTTTGATATTCCTATCCTGCTTGGATTTGAAATTCCGAGGACGAAATTTTTCTAAGGTGGGTAGAGATGTCACTCCCCGTTCCCAGAATACGTATTTTTATACATGTACAACTCATATATATATTTATTTAATATTTATCATGTATTATCCTGTATTTAAATTCCTTTAATTTTATGTTAATTAATTATCTGCATTTTATTTCCTATAATTTTATTTTTGTATTTTATTTCCTGCTTTTAACCTCTCTGCTTTGCTTTCGGATTGGCCTTGGTTGGATCCGTATGAACTCGACCCAATAACCCCACCTACCACCCTTCCCTATTTAAAGCTTCCATCTCATTCTCTCTCTCCTCATAACTCTCATTCTTCACCATTACTTCTTCTTCTTCCTCTCATCACTTCTCCACCTACCAGCAGTAGCAGCAGGCAAGTGCAATCTTGCTTCTTGCTTGGAGAACCATTTTTATGGTTCATTTCTCTTCCTCTTATGATCCTGAGAGAGTTTAGTACTTAGTATTTTGGATTTCGTTGGCTTGTTTCTCCCAGATCTAAGTTTTTGTGTTTTCGGTTGACCATGGGTTTTGATCTCCCAACTTGGCGTGTATTCTCGGTTGTCCATGGGTTCTGAACCATGGGAACTTCATCTCTGGCTTGGGACGAAGGTTCCTGAGTCACGCACACGTCTTTACGTGTCTGCGTGTATTTTTAGTCACGCACACGTCTTTACGTGTCTGCGTGTATTTTCAGTCACGCACACCTCTTTACGTGTCTGCGTGTATTTTGAGTCACGCACACGTCTTTACGTGTTTGCGTGTATTTTGAGTCACGCTCACGTTCTTACGTGTCAGCGTGTAATTTCAGTCACGCTCACGTTCCTACGTGCCAGCGTGTATTTTTAGTCACGCTCATGTCTTGACGAGCGTGCGTGAATTTTTAGTCACGCACACATCTTTACGTGCGTTAATTTTTAGTCACGCACACATCTTTGCATGAGTGCGTGAATTTTTAGTCACGCACACGTCTTTACGTGTTTGCGTGAATTTGTAGTCACGCTCACGTCCTTGCATGCGTGCGTGAATTTTTAGTCATGCACACGTCCTTACAAGTCAGCGTGAATTTTGAGTTACGCACCATCTTTGCATGCGTGCGTGAATTTCTTATCACTTTTCATGCTCACTTTTCACGCCCATTTTCCACCCTCACTTTTCACGCTCACACTGTGCGTGCGTGAATTTCCCTTCACGCTCACACTGTGCGTGCCAACGTGAATCACTTTTCACGCTCACTCCGACTAGACTTGTTGGCGTGACTTATTGGTCTTAGCATGACTTGTTGGCCTTAGTATAACCTACTAAACTTGGCGTGACTTTCTAACCTGGGTGTTACTATTTGCTCTATAACTTATTCATTTAATGATGGCATGATAATTCTTCTATTATATCCTTACGCCTTTTGACATGAACTAAGAAATCATGATATGTTAATATTGTCAATACAGATTGTTATGTGGAATGTGTCATGTGTCTTGATTGATCCATGGATACCCAGTATGACTAGAACTTAACTCTGAGGAGTTATAGGCTCGACCCCATGTAATACTAATTGATTTTCATGCCTTGTCACCATTGATAATGATTGTGACATTGACTAATAATTGATCATACGTTCCTGATTGGAACTAAGAGACTGGCTAGTCGTCTTATTGAATTGAATGAATGAGACACGTTCATGTAATGAACTATTGCAATCGATTAGCCGATCCCGAATATTGGCATACAGGCACATGCAGGTTTCAAATTATTTATTTATTTATTTATTTATTTATTTATTTATCTTACAAAAATAGTATGTGTACTTTATGGTCAAGGTATGATTACTCCGTGGTTAGATTTGATTGTTGCATTACGCTATGTAAGACCTACAACATAGCCGCACGGGTATCGTTGTAGAGTTGCGCATATCGTACCCCGTACAAAAGTACTCATTTGAATGACCATGATCCACGGCATGGGACTTCACTCAACGTAGAGACTTTTATCTTACAAAAACAGTATGTGTACTTTATGGTCAAGGCATGATTACTCCGTGGTTAGATTTGATTGTTGCATTACGCTATGTAAGACCTACAACATAGCCGCACGGGTATCGTTGTAGAGTTGCGCATATCGTACCCCGTACAAAAGTACTCATTTGAATGACCATGATCCACGGCATGGGACTTCACTCAACGTAGAGACTATTAAGTTAAATAAAATAATGATTGCATGGAGAGAATAGATTTCCGAGTTCTTACATGGCAGCCCCCTTGGGACTAGTAGTACCCGACGGGCCGGCTGGTTCCCACAGATACTGTAAATCTGTCACACGGGCAGGGAACGCTATCTGCTTATATTATTGTACATGCTATATTAACGGCGGGCGTCCCGCTGGGACTCGTCTAATTACATGATTGGCGCAATTGATTGACTGGATAGACTGGCCTTGCTCGCACATAGTAAGAACTGAGGAATCCCTATTTGCATAATTCCAGGATAACTTGGGACTCACAATAGCAAGCCGTAGTAGTTGATTGGCCGTTCAAGATGATTGTTTGTGTACTGTACTTACTCTGTTGTCTAACTGAGATGATCATAATGTCAGGACATGACGGGCCAACTTCTGTCCTTGTTTGGTTGGGAGGTTGGTTCGAAGTGTCGTGATGTTATGTGAATCCTAGTGGAAAGCAGAGATCTATTATTATACTCTCTTACTTACTGGTTTAATCCTTCATATCGTTCTTCCTTGTGGTACTTGCTATTAGAGGTCTAACATCTCTTGTTTTGCATGGCCAGATTTAGGGCCGGTTCCCGAGGACTCAGCTTACTTCTACCTCCAAGATGGTCAATACTAGGGGAATGATCGCAGGAGGACTCGAGTGGGTTCCTTACTTCATCGCTCATTTTGTTATTTACTTCATACTTAGCCGTTTGGCACCGACATGTTAGTCGGATTGTCTTGCACTTACTTTTACATGATTGTAATTAAGTCAGACTGCAGCTGATAACAATTGTGTATATGTTACTATACCATCTGGCTATATTTTGTAGAGCCAGATCTCAAGAATATTTTGACTGAGCGTTTGGGACGCCTTACTGCTTTATCTTAAATGTTCTCTATTTTTGCTTCTTGTTTGAATGATTGAGACAATAGATGTGAAGTGACCATAGTAAGACTTTCATGTAGTACGCACCCCCTCGTCTGGTTAGACAGCATTGATCGTATTATTCGGTATTCATCTACCCGTAATACGTAGCTGGCTGAGTCATTCCCCCGCTCTCCAGTATTCTGATTCTGGGGCGTGACACTAATGCTGTATGATAATCGTAATAAAGAGAAGTAGACAGCACTACAAAAAGGACGATGTCCTCATGTTACAGTGGCATGACACCACGAAAAGGTACCAGGTAGGGTAAAGCCTCGGCTTTGCGAGCCATGTCATAGCGGCGTAACACCGCACGAAAGCGCAAGGCTTCATGCTGGGTATTTTGGTACTACAAAGAGGCCTGTGACCTCATGCTACAGTAGTATGACACTACGATGAGGTACCCAGGTGGGGTAAAGCCTCGGCTTTAAGCCATGTCATAGCGGCCTAGCATCGCAAAGAAGCGCAATGCTTCATGCCATGACTCTTTATAAAGAACTCACCTATAGTGTATGGACAGAGATATCAGGCCGTCTCTTGAGGGTAAACTTGTAGACGCCCAAAAATTATACACTGAAACCAGGCTGGCACAGGGCCTTCAATGTGCAGCCAGAAGCACAGTTGATGTCATTATGTGAGTAGGAAGAATTGCAGTTATGGTACAGAATTCAAGGCTTAGTCCATTCTTGTATCATGCTGTTATTTAACCTATACGGGAAGATTCAAGTCGTAGCGACATCTCTCCTAATGCATGATGGGCAGTCACTGTGGGGAACGCTCAACCCATATATTGAGATATGTGGGGGATTGTTGGTGTTTTTGCCTTTGGACTAGAAAAGATAGTCCCACATCGGCTACACCAAATGGTGAGTATCTCAATATAATGCATTGCTTGTGTTGAGGTGTGCACATGAGGTGTAGTGGGGCACAAGTTTGTGCCATGTGGAAGTATTTTTCTAGAAGAAAAAAGGATTAAATCCAACAAGGATGCAAGTTAATTTTTGTTGTGCGGACTCGGACTCGAACACGGACTCCAGGATGTCTCGTGCATGCACGGAAGTGTTCGGGGGGTAGGCGTAGACTGGCACACTTCTATGCTGATTGTGGGATGATCTAAAATATCAAACTCTATTTTTGAGTATTGGTATTTTGGTCCCACATCGGATAGGAGAAGAGGTGAAGTCTCAACTCCACTCTATAAATAGAGCCCCTTGGCCTCCTTTGAAAGATGCACCAAGAAGAGAGTTGAGGGAGTCTGTTAAGTCCAGGAAGCCCGTTCAAGTCTCAAATATTGACTTACGAGCGTTCCAGAAGTTCTTCGTGAACTTGCTGGTTCCTGGAAGCTGTTCGTGCTCGTGTGGGGCGAATAAAGCTTTGAGCAACGGTGGTTCATTCACCCCAGCATCTCATTCTCGCCTGTCATCGCTGCTGTTGCCTTTTACAGTAACTTCTTTTTAGAAGCTCTACTGCCGATAGTCGCTTGCACAAAGTCTCTTTAGATTTTTTGTGTATTACGTAAAATCTTTTTAGATCCTCGTAATTCAGAATCCTCCAGGATCTCTGTTGCACATCTTCTTTAAGGTGTTGCATTTGAAACGTTGTTTGTACAATTGTTTCAGTTTCAGAATTTTCCATCAAAAATTGTGCCTCGACAATAACAGTTAAGACATCACAGATTCGACGAAACAGCGACTAACCTAGCGACAGAAACTCAGCCACAAAATAGCGACAGATTAATTTGTCGCTAGTCAACAATACCTTGGCGGCTGATTAATTCATCACTGTGTCTCAGCCAATAAGTTTATCCTAATAGCGACAACTAATCGTTAATTCATCACTAGTCGTCGATAGTCAGCTCATCATTGCCAATTTTTTTCAGGAATCCGTAGTTGCTATTACTACTTAGATCATTTTTTTTCCAGATTCAAAGAAACATGCAACACACAACATGCGACCAATATTGAAATATGCAATCAATCATCGTCAATTATGTAATAGACAAGAGCTTTCCTCCCTAAGTGAGCGTTTGGTATGCGGAATACTATATAGCCGAAAATTTTATATTTCCGAAAATCAAATTTCAAGTAATTAAATGACAAAAACGATAAAAAAAGGACCAAAAAAAAAGATAAAAACAATAAAATGACAAAAAAGAAAGAAAAACGACAAAAAAACGATGACCAAAAACGATAAAAGACGACAAAAAACACAAAAAAGACAAAAAGGGAAAAAATAAAAATAAAAAGGGGACAAAAAATAAAAAATTACTAAAAAACGATAAAAAAAAAACTACTACAAAAAAGACAAAAAACAACAAAAGACAACAAAAAAGACAAAAATCGGTAAAAAACGACAAAAAAGTGACAAAAAACTAAAAAACGACAAAAATCAGTAAAAAAAAGGACAAAAAATTGACAAATAGTGACAAAAAATGACAAAAACAACAAAAAAATGACAAAAAGCAATAAAAAAAGACAAAAAACTACTAAAACGACAAAAAAGAAACCAAACCGACAAAAAAAAACGACTAAAAACGACAAAAAAGATAAAAGACAACAAAAAAAACGACAAAAATCGGTAAAAAAAATGACGAAAAATTGACAAAAAGAGACAAAAAACGACAAAAACGATAAAAAAAGGGAAAAAAAAGACAAAAAGCAACAAAAATGACAAAAATACTAAAAATAACAAAAAAGAGACCAAACCGACATAAAAACGACAAAAAGACAAAAGACAACAAAAAACGATAAAATCGGTAAAAACGAAAAAGATGATAAGAAGAGACGAAAAACGACAAAAACGCTAAAAAAGACAAAAAGCAACAAAAACGACAAAAAAACTACTAAAAACTGAAGTAATGTGAAGGCAACTCTAGAGGGGAGATGAATAGAGTCTGTGTCAATAATGACCAATAAAAAATAACTTTGTGCTAAGTCTAGAAACAACTACTAAGATAATATATATGATCAGAGATAAATAATGCGAAAATAAAAGAGTTCAGAGAAGCAAACTCAAACACAACGATTTTAACATGGTTTTTCTCGTGGAGGACTAGGCCAGGCCTGAGAACTCTTGCTTAGAATTGAAATTCACTATTTGTGAAATAGCGTACACCACGTGCCTTTAGTCCGAAGAGCACGCAAACTTCTTTGCAAAACCTGAGCTTTTAGATCGAAGCACTCGAACACTTCAACTTCACGGAAAGCGAAACTTGAAATTTTTCAAGTGACTTTTCTTTCACTCTTGCACACAACTTCTAGCTGATATCGCACTGAGCACCTTGGGCTAAGGAGAGTTGTGGCTTAGGAGATATGGAAGAATGAGGCATGGAGTAGTAGAGTTTAGAAAGCTTGAATATTTGAAGATAAGAGATGATTTGAAATGAGAGAATTCAAACTCTATTTATACTACTCTGGGGAGGCAGAGTTCGGTCCGAATTATGTCCCAAGAATTCAAATTTTTGAACGTTTGACAGCTTGTACCAAGCAGGCCCTAAAAATTAGGGTACTGAAAATCAAGGGACAGAGTTCGGCCCGAACTCTCTCCCTTGGGAAAGAAGTTCTCAATGGGCTATGGTGGTTTGGTTTGGTTCAGGAATTGGTCTGTTTGTATGGTAGAGCTTGGAGAGATATGTCTAGGGGTTGAGATGACACAGTGCGACTCAACGTACACATTTTTCTAAACTCAATAAATTGAAGATTACAGACTTGCAACAAATAGGAAAACTAAGAGCCCTTTGATGACGCCTTTCTTCTGATATTTGAGCAGACCTAAAGACGTCTTTTTCCTTGATAGCAGTCGTCCAAAGATAAACAGATGTAGAAATATGAATACCTTTCGGGGGCTTCGCTCCCGAACCCCCACGGGGGGCGCTGCCCCCTCGACTCCTGTCTACTGACCGGACAGCGGAACCCCCGATGCGATGCCCCGGATAGGTCGCTAGGCGGTTCATGTCATAGCTGCTTTTCAATAATTAATGTATTAATATTTTATTATATTTTCATCTAATTAATTGTTTTGTTCTAAATTTTTTTTTATGATATAAACAATAATTGATGTAATAATAATAATAATTTTTTTTTCATTCTTATTTTTAGAAATTTTTATTTTGAAACCCTAAGGAAAAAAAAGAAAAAGAAAACGAAAAAGAAATTTTTTTTATATATATTTAGAGAAAGAGAGAGAGGGGCAGCCCCTCACCCGCACCCTCTTTCCCTCTCTCGAAACCTCTCTCACTCTCTCGATACTCTCTCTCCCTCTGTCGGTTCTCTCTCTTTCTCTCGAACTCTCTCTCCCTATTTATAAAAATCTTCCTCTCTCACTCCCATCTCCCTATTTCTCTCCATCTCTCTCCCTCTCGACACTCTCTCTCTCTCTCTCTCTCTCTCTCTACTGTGCTGCTGCTGCGGCAGCCGCCGCTGTCCGCCGTCCGCCAGCCGTCGCCGCCGCCTGCCGCCCGCGCGGCATCCTCCATCACCACCTCCAACACCATCATCTTCATCTCCATTCTCCATCACCACTTCCCACACCACCATCTCCATCTCCATCTCCACCATCATCACCACCACCACCATCTTCAAAATAGAAAATCCTAACCCCTTCAAAAAAAAGAAGAAGAAGAAGAAGAAGGGGGAAGAAGAAGAAGCTCGAAGAAGGAGTTGGAAGAAAAGGAGATCAAACCCTATTTCCCAGATTCAAATCCCTAATTTTCCAAGGCAAGTCCTCTTCCTCTTCCCTACTTCAATTTGTTCAATTTTGTCAAGTTGCTATGATCCATTCGAATTAAATGATGTTTACTATATATCAGTGTTGAATTATATAGATTTCACGGAGTAGTATCATGGACACGCGAATCGGATATGATTCGGATACGTGGACACGGTTAATTAGGGGTTGTAGCATGGACACACGAATCGGATAGGGTTCAGACATATTGACACGGGTGTATGTGCATTTATATAGTTTAGATAAATATATATTTGAATTCCATCCTTTTTTCCTATTTCAAATCAAGAATTTTTTTTTTAAAAAAACTCTATTATAGGTTATAGGCTATGGTAGATATAAATTAAATATAACATGGATATATAATTTTGATTGAATATAGACACTCGGACACGACCGCAGGTCACAGAATCGATACGGCTCGGTTTTGTAATTATATGTATATATTTGTCATGCCCCAGTACCGGAATACTGAGACGGACTAGGCCAGCTACACCGTATGAGGTATATAAACGTCATACGGCGATCGTGGCTGTCAAGAGACTAGGGGGTGCATGCTACAATCAGGTCTCTTATGGTCCCACAGAGCATCTATATCTCAATCAATCAAAACAAGAAGCAGTAAATAATGATCATATAAGACAAAGCAGTAAGGCGTCCCCGACGCTTCATCAGAATGATTCATGAGTCTAGCTATACAAAATGATGAGCTAGTTTCGAGAGTCAATAGTACATAACTATAGTCAGCTGCAGTCTGATTTAATTACAATTATGCAAAGGAAACTAGTGTCCAGAACTGCCGGCTATACAAGTGCCGGTGGCTAAACGCCAAGTACAAAATAGAAGATATCAGAGCGGTGAAGAAGAAACCCACTCATAGTCCCTGGCGCCCATACTCCTGGTGTGCACCATTGTTCGGGTGGAAGGCTGGATCCTCTGGAGCTGCTATGGGATCTGGCCAAACAAAACCAGCGGGATCAGGCCCCGAATAGCAAGTACCACAAGGGAGCACAAAAGAGTGAGATAAATCCAATGAGTTAAATAAGACCTGATTCACGAGTTATAGGCTTATACTATATCATCGAGATAATACGACACCCTTACAACCAAACAAGGACAAACGGTGCCAATATCGTACCGAGATAAGATATATCCTATAACCATGGGCAGGTAAAAGGGCTTCTGATCGCGACTTCGGTCCATAGCCTATCGCAGCACAATAGCCCAACCCAACAACCAAACAAGGACATGGGTTGGACCACGCACCACGATAGTCCATGTTCCTCGGTAGCTAACAGAAGAAAATATATCACAAACAAGTCAGCTTACAATCGGCCAATCAATCCTACGGCTTTCTATGATTTGCCTGGGTTATCCCAGTAATGCAATATATATATATAGGAATCCTCAGATCGTATCGCATTCCAGCAGGGCTAGCCAAACCATTATATACAAGCAAGCACGAAATGCACCGGTCCCTCGAAAGGCCACCGCGCTAGAATAAGCAGTAACGGTTCCAGCTCTCCTATAGGAAGAGCTGGCTCGGCAGTCACAAATCAGATACTGTACTCCACTAGTGCGGATGACTATACAGTATCCGAGGCAGCCAACCCGACGCGCCAGGACGAGACCCAGGGCGGCTGGTGACGTACGATCTCGAGATTCTGTTCCCTCCCAATGCTTCTACCAATTTAAGTTGCTTAGATTAACCCTATCTCGATATTGGAATTATATGTCGTGGTCACATGGTCATCCTCCTATATGTCGTACCATAGTACGTGTACCCTAGGTATGAATCCACATCGGCTCAATCTAGATCCATGCTTAGTGTAATGCATCAAACAATAACCATTTTACCACGACACTATTACTGACCAATTACCATGACTGTGCTGGAAGGTACACATGTATTGACATATAACATGAATGATCACTTAGCACGTAGAGTCATACCTCAGTGCACTCATTAAATAGTACCACAGTGCATACTAATATTGTATCTCAATACACACTTAGAATAGGTACCAGCACGTATACAGGTAATCAGGTCAGGAACACGGTCAAGTCAAGAAGTCATGCGGACCCCTCGTGACATAAAAGTCACATATGAATTCAGGTTAAAGTGAGACATGAAGGTCCTTGAAGCCAAGACAAAGATCTACAACTTTCATGTTGGGAGTTAGGAGAAATTCTGGCCACCATTCAGCCAAATAGGACTTAAAATAGCCAAAAACAGCCAAAATAGGTACTATGCGGCACTATTCAGCACTATGTGGCACTATTCAGCATTCTTATGCGGCTAGGCACTATGCAGCATCCTTATGCGGCTGGGCACTATGCGGTACTATGCAGCATTCTTATACGGCTAGGCACTATACATCTTCCTTATGCGGCTCGACACTATGCAGTACTATGCATCATCCTTATGCGGCTCGGCACTATGCAGCATCCTTATGCGGCTCGGTACTATGTAGCACTATGCATCATCCTTATGCGGCTCGGCACTATGCAGCACTATGCATCATCCTTATGCGACTCGGCACTATGCAGCACTATGCATCATCCTTATGCGGCTCGGCACTATGCGGCGCTATGCAGCATCCTCATGCGGCTCGGCACTATATGGCACTATGCAGTATTCTCATGCGGCTCAGCACTATGCGGCACTATGCAGCATTCTCATGCGGCTCGGCACTATGCGCCACTATGCAGCATCCTCATGCGGTTCGACACTATGCGGCACTATGCAGCATTTTCATGCGGCTCGGCACTATACGGTACTATGCAGCATCCTTATGCGGCTCGGCACTATGTGGTACTATTCATCGTCCCTGCCAAAACCAGGACTGATGACATAGAAAATATCCAAATATTGTTTTGGCCATAACTTCCTCAAAACAAGTCGAAATCCAACTTTTCAAAGGTCAAAATTGTGTAGAATCAAATTTCCTACAACCTATGACCATTAGTTTTCGAAAACAACCAAGTTTGATAGATCAAAACCATGAAAACCCATAGAACCCTAGTTTTAGAAACTTAGATCTACACCAAACTAGCCATTAAAATCAAAAACTCCAAGAACTAAACTTGAAGAGAATGAAAGAAGAATAATATAGACAAATAATATCAAAGAAAAATCAAGAAATAAAAATGCAATAATCTCTCCATTTGGTGCAAGATGTACTTGCCTAAAAGTTTGCTTGAGGAAAATAAATAAAAGAGTGAATGAGGAGAGAGAGTGTGGAAGAGAATATATATAGGGGTTGGGTTGACTCAAAGAAATCCTAAGCTTAAGCATGCTCTTAACCACGTGACTAATGACATGTTAATTGCTACATAATACAACCAATTAAATTAATTAAATAAAATCCTAACCACAACACGGTTCAGAAATCTTATCATCGAAACAGTGAACCACGCCTACAACCAGACAAGGACAAGGGGTGGCACACTAATCCGCGACGAGATACTGTCCCATGCCATGGTTAGTTACAAATACATGATACATATATTCAAGATACAGGTGCCAGATACCATATACAGGAAAAATCAAAAATTTACGTATTTCGGGAATGGGGAGTGACATCTCTACCCTCCTTAGAAAAATTCCATCCTCAGAATTTCGATAAGGCTAGTCGAGCGCGCTCTCAGATCACGAAATACACTCATGACATAATGCAAGCACAATTATCAAACAACACATGACATATGAACAGATTACGAAAGAAAGAACTATTAAGTAAAAGTACAAACAATAATCATACCATAGAAGGAAAGTGATCGGAGACATACGAATAAAATATGCCTCTCAAGTCAGGTAGGAATTCGTCCTCGATGTCCTACACTGACTCCCAAAGTGGACAAGGGTCAACGCTTGAGATAAGTCGGTACCAATGACTAAATCAAGAACGAAACTCTGCCCAGGACGTACTCTCGTAATCAAGACACATGATGAATATCACGTATCACATGATACGAGAGCAGATGAGTGAGACGAGAAAGTCGCCTTCACTCTTCGAATATAGAACTCAAGGAATTATAATAAATAATACTTGAAACTTACCCAAAATCTGACCGCCTTCAGCCAACCTCTGCTCTAATACTCCAAATTCTTCTTGCCTTTGTCCCTGCCTTCCCTGGCCCTGCTGTCCAACCTGATGTTGCGCTTGTCGGTACATCTGAGCTTGCGTCAGTAATGGGCACTGGGCTAGTGGCCTCACTGCTAGTGCTGGCCCTTGATACGGTGCTACCTCTGGAGCTGGCAACGCCGGAAACCGTTGAGCTGGCCCTCCTGGCATCTGCATCATAGGACAATTGGCAATCCTATGGTCTAGACTGCCACACCTCAAGCATAATCCATTAGCTGAACGACACACATCCCTAGTGTGCCCTCTCTTACCACAGTAAGTGCAACCCACTGGTGCTTCCTGACGCTGCTGCTGGTTCCTCTGTTGCTGCTGTCGAACTGGTGCAGTCACAATTATCGTGACTGGTGCTGCATCACGAATTCGGACGCCAGGAGCTAGTGCTGACGTCCGAGGTACTGCTCCTCCCCCAGCACTCTGCGTATGAGACCTCTTCTGGCCCCCAGTCCTTGCTGATAACCTTTGAATAGTAAGCTCGTGCCTCCGAGCCGCCGTCAATACTGCATCGAATGTCTGGTAGTCGTGCCCCTCGACCAGCTGCAAAATCTCTAGGTGAAGTCCCTGCTGGAACCTCATTGCTCTCTCTGGCTCTGTCGCCACCATCATCCGAGCAAACCTACTTAACCTGCAGAACTCCGCTGCATAACCATCCACCGTCTTACCAGCCTGCTTGAGACTGATAAACCTCTGCTGTAGCTCATATCGCGCTACCACGCCAAAGTACTTAGTCTTGAATCTGGTACTGAAGCTATCCCAGGGAACAGGACGCCTCATTCCAACCTCTTCCGATGCCCACCAATCGCGGGCAAGATCCTGAAGTAAAAGTCTGACCTGGTCAACCTTCTCTTCTGTTGGAACCTTTGCTGCAGTCAATATGGCCTCTGTATCATGAAGCCAAGCATCCGCCGTGATGGCATCCTCCGTGCCGTCAAAATATCTCGGGTTAAGTCGACAAAACCTTCCGGACGCTCCTGAATCATTCCTGACACTTCTCTCAAGGGCTAATTGCAACCCCTAATTCTGTAGCACATTCTGTTCTTGCTGTCGGATTTGTTGTTGCTATTGGGCTGCCGTCTGGCGTTGCTGGGTCTCCAATAACCCTCTAATAATCTGCAATAGTGCCGGCGCGTCTAGTGCTACTGGTACCACCGGCATCACTGGAGGTACGGGATCCTCTGGCCTCTGTGGCTCAACTGGCTCATGCTCGGTAACATTCTCGATGTGAATCTGTCCAGGTAGAGGGGCTACCCATTGCTGATCTCCAACCGGTCCCTGATCTACTGGATTCTCTCCCATGCCGGCTCCTCCAATAGTCGAGAACGATGTGCCCCTAAAGGAAAGGATACAAGATATCAAAAGACAGGACGGGAAAGAATTGAGGATGATAATCAAGTTAGCAATCAAGGTGGGAGAAAGAGAAAACGAATCAGGAGATCAAGGGGAACATGTTTTGATTGAGACTCCTATAATCGCAACACCCCACAAGTCTGAAAAATAGACCTTGCATGGGCCACCACTAAAACCTTGTCACGCCCCAGCCGAAATACTGAGACGGACTAGGCCAGCTACACCGTATGAGGTATATAAACGTCATACGGCGATCGTGGCTGTCAAGAGACTAGGGGTGCATGCTACAATCAGGTCTCCTATGGTCCCACAGAGCATCTATGTCTCAATCAATCAAAACAAGAAGCAGTAAATAATGATCATATAAGACAAAGCAGTAAGGTGTCCCCGACGCTTCATCAGAATGATTCATGAGTCTAGCTATACAAAATGATGAGCTAGTTTCGAGAATCAATAGTACATAACTATAGTCAGCTGCAGTCTGATTTAATTATAATTATGCAAAGGAAACTAGTGTCCAGAACTGCCGGCTAAACAAGTGCCGGTGGCTAAACGCCAAGTACAAAATAGAAGATATCAGAGCGGTGAAGAAGAAACCCACTCATGGTCCCTGGCGCCCATACTCCTGGTGTGCACCATTGTTCGGGTGGAAGGCTGGATCCTCTGGAGCTGCTACGGGATCTGGCCAAACAAAACCAGCGGGGTCAGGCCCCGAATAGCAAGTACCACAAGGGAGCACAAAAGAGTGAGATAAATCCAATGAGTTAAATAAGACCTGATTCACGAGTTATAGGCTTATACTATATCATCGAGACAATACGACACCCTTACAACCAAACAAGGACAAACGGTGCCAATATCGTACCGAGATAAGATATATCCTATAACCATGGACAGGTAAAAGGGCTTCTGATCGTGACTTCGGTCCATAGCCTATCGCAGCACAATAGCCCAACCCAACAACCAAACAAGGACATGGGTTGGACCACGCACCACGATAGTCCATGTTCCTCGGTAGCTAACAGAAGAAAACATATCACAAACAAGTCAGCTTACAATCGGCCAATCAATCCTACGGCTTTCTATGATTTGCCTGGGTTATCCCAGTAATGTAATATATATATATATATAGGAATCCTCAGATCGTATCGCATTCCAGCAGGGCTAGCCAAACCATTATATACAAGCAAGCACGAAATGCACCGGTCCCTCGAAAGGCCACCGCGCTAGAATAAGCAGTAACGGTTCCAGCTCTCCTATAGGAAGAGCTGGCTCGGCAGTCACAAATCAGATACTGCACTCCACTAGTGCGGATGACTATACAGTATCCGAGGCAGCCAACCCGACGTGCCAGGACGAGACCCAGGGCGGCTGGTGACGTACGATCTCGAGATTCTGTTCCCTCCTAATGCTTCTACCAATTTAAGTTGCTTAGATTAACCCTATCTCGATATTGGAATTACATGTCGTGGTCACATGGTCATCCTCCTATATGTCGTACCATAGTACGTGTACCCTAAGTATGAATCTACATCGGCTCAATCTAGATCCATGCTTAGTGTAATGCATCAAACAATAACCATTTTACCACGACACTATTACTGACCAATTACCATGACTGTGCTGGAAGGTACACATGTATTGACATATAACATGAATGATCACTTAGCACGTAGAGTCATACCTCAGTGCACTCATTAAATAGCACCGCAGTGGATACTAATATTGTATCTCAATACACACTTAGAATAGGTACCAGCACGTATACAGGTAATCAGGTCAGGAACACGGTCAAGTCAAGAAGTCATGCGGACCCCTCGTGACATAAAAGTCACATATGAATTCAGGTTAAAGTGAGACATGAAGGTCCTTGAAGCCAAGACAAAGATCTACAACTTTCATGTTGGGAGTTAGGAGAAATTCTGGCCACCATTCAGCCAAATAGGACTTAAAATAGCCAAAAACAGCCAAAATAGGTACTATGCGGCACTATTCAGCACTATGCGGCACTATTCAGCATTCTTATGCGGCTAGACACTATGCAGCATCCTTATGCGGCTGGACACTATGCGGTACTATGCAGCATTCTTATGCGGCTAGGCACTATGCATCATCCTTATGCGGCTCGGCACTATGCAGCACTATGCATCATCCTTATGCGGCTCGGTACTATGCAGCACTATGCAGCATCCTTATGCGGCTCGGTACTATGCAGCACTATGCATCATCCTTATGCGGCTCGGCACTATGCAGTACTATACATCATCCTTATGCGGCTCGGCACTATGCAGCACTATGCATCATCCTTATGCGGCTCGGCACTATGAGGCACTATGCAGCATCCTCATGCGGCTCGGCACTATGCGGCACTATGCAGCATTCTCATGCGGCTCGACACTATGCAGCATTCTTATGCGGCTCGGTACTATACGGCACTATGCAGCATCCTCATGCGGCTCGGCACTATGCGGCACTATGCGGCACTATGCAGCACTATGCAGCATTCTTATGCGGCTCGGTACTATGCGGTACTATTCATCGTCCCTGCCAAAACCAGGACTGATGACATAGAAAATATTCAAATATTGTTTTGGCCATAACTTCCTCAAAACAAGTCGAAATCCAACTTTTCAAAGGTCAAAATTGTGTAGAATCAAATTTTCTACAACCTATGACCACTAGTTTTCGAAAACACCAAGTTTGATAGATCAAAACCATGGAAACCCATAGAACCCTAGTTTTAGAAACTTAGATCTACACCAAACTAGCCATTAAAATCAAAAACTCCAAGAACTAAACTTGAAGAGAATGAAGAGAAGAACAATATAGACAAATAATATCAAAGAAAAATCAAGAAATGAAAATGCAATAATCTCTCCATTTGGTGCAAGATGTACTTGCCTAAAAGTTTGCTTGAGGAAAATAAATAAAAGAGTGAATGAGGAGAGAGAGTGTGGAAGAGAATATATATAGGGGTTGGGTTGACTCAAAGAAACCCTAAGCTTAAGCATGCTCTTAACCACGTGACTAATGACATGTTAATTGCTATATAATACAACTAATTAAATTAATTAAATAAAATTCTAACCACAACACGGTTCAGAAATCTTATCATCGAAACAGTGAACCACGCCTACAACCAGACAAGGACAAGGGGTGGCACACTAATCCGCGACGAGATACTGTCCCATGCCATGGTTAGTTACAAATACATGATACATACATTCAAGATACAGGTGCCAGATACCATATACAGGAAAAATCAAAAATTTACGTATTTCGGGAATGGGGAGTGACAATATTAAAATGGTGTATTATTAGTGAGTCATGGTTATTCAACCTTTAACTTTAAATTTTGATCTTTTATAAATTTATAAGGTTATTTATATGCCAAATTTTGAACACATATTCAGGATACAATATGGACACATCTACACAAGAATATGAGTTATAATATACGTTAGGCCTTTTTCTTTGGTTAATATTCAAGTTAAATTAGTTTAAATTCTGGATATTATGAATTTATGTATACATACGTATGCGTGGTACGACACAGACACCCGACCTATGATTCGGCATGACTCGCCAATATGATTTTGAACATAATTAACTCTTGAGTTTTAAATATATGATATGTTGATGCTAGACTTGATATGTATTCGGATATATATAGAGATTTGGATGTTATGGGTAAATATTATGATATATGTAAGCAATTATGAAATTGTGAAATGGCTAATTATGTTCATCATTCAGGGTGTAATGATACATGTGTGTTATATTTAGTAAGATCCAAATTTAAGATAGTATAACGAATTACTAGATTCAATATGGTATAGTTTAAATTCTACTAATCGATTTTGAATTTATATTTATTAGTCACTATATAATTTTTTTTCTTGAAATAGATAATGGCTTTCCAAAATTGTTTTGGGCATAGATGGCTAGTACAAGATATTTTGTTTTGAAACACTAAAGTAGGAATTTATAGAGGTCCTTAGAAATTATTTTATGCATAATACAAGGTTGTGTCATCTATATTATTTTTTTAAACTATCTGATTTTTTTATTTCAACGTTCAGTAAGTTTGAATTGTTGTAATGGATCTTGTGGGATTAGAAAACTCCACAAATGACATATAGGTACTATTCAATTTATTGCGAATATAATTCATTCTTGTGAATTATGGTTACTAACAAGCAATGCTATTTTTTCTTGTGTTTGTAATAAGAGTACCGAAGTGCTAACTAATTGCTCTAAATTATTGCTGTAAATTGGTAAGGAATGCTAAGCACGCTTGCTAGGTAAGAAACAAGAAACTTTTTGGCTTTGATTTTTAATTTATTTATATATATATACTTGCGTGGTTCCGGTGTTGAGAGTTGCTCCACCGAAGGGGTCGGCGAACCCGATATATACTTGCGTGGTTCCGGTGTTGAGAGTTGCTCCACCGAAGGGGTCGGCAAACCCGAATTTTTAATTTTTATCATATATTGTCTCATGTGAATTTTCGGAGTCACCCTATACAAAGGAGACTCTGCCGAAATTTTTGGAAAATTCACGAGATAGTCAAATTCCTGACTTTCGAAAAATATCGGATTAGCACTTAAGACCTAAAATCATTTAGGAAGCATTGGACGGGAGAGAACAAACTGAATATTCCTAAATGTCCCGTAACATAATTACTACAAAAAGCTGATCAGTATTTTGTTTGCTCAAGGGAGGCAAACTAAGCCCAAGGGAGGCTCTTATTTTGTTTGCTCAAGGGAGGCAAACTAAGCCCAAGGGAGGCTCCAGATTTTTACATCTATCTCGACAGTAACATCGAGTAGATGATTGTTAAGCCCAAGGGGGGCTCGGAATTCACAGCCTGATCCCGGGTTAACGGGATTGTTGACAGAAAATGTTTAGATGAATATTCAGGAATTGTTCTCCAAATTGCATTGCATTTTAGGGTTAGCCCAAGGGAGGCATATTTCAATTTAGCCCAAGGGAGGCACATTTCAATTTTGCCCAAGGGAGGCATATTTCAATTTCGTCCAAGGGAGGCATATTTCAATTTTGTCCAAGGGAGACAAAATTTATGATAAGCTCAAGGAAAGCTCGAAATTTTTTACATCTACATCGACAGTAACATGTCCTTCAAATTTTATTTCATTCTAGGAGAAAACTACTCCATTTTAAATAAAGTAAAAAAGAACGTTTATACTACTTAAATGAATGAAAACTATAACAATGTAAATTGTATATTCCTAATCCTCTTAATAGATAATCTTTATGTTTCATTCCTTATTATATTTATCTGAACCGTCTTTGGCCGAGGACTTGCTTGTCGTTTCTAAACGACCTAATATTGTTCACTAGGTTTTGTAGCAGTGTACCAAGTGAAGCCGCTATCAGGTACTGAAGGACAACTGGAGATCAAGGACGTGATGATACCATTGGAGACGTTCAAGTTGGAACAAGAATTCTTTTTCTCTACTTGTTTAAGGTATAATTGTATTATTTATAGTTGGGCTCAAAATTGTACTGGGTAGAAATAGTTATGCTCATGTTCAATTAGTTAGAATGTCTTAGTTTTAGATTATTGCTGACTTAAATTTATGTGAATTATGACCTGCTTTTTCCTATGCACGAACCTTACGGGCGACAATCGCGAATATGGGTACTGGCGTATTCGTATGTCGCGTAGCCTGGGGATGATGTTACGTACCCGGCCCGCCATAATTCTGGGAGTGGGGCGTGACAGTTCAGAAAAATCTTCGTGTATGACGTCGTCTTTGGCCCATCATTAATTCTCCATTGCATATGTCCTGGTTTGATCATGCTTACGGCATGTCTACAAATACATGTTAGGCGAGCAGAACAATATTTGCAGTACGATACAAGCATGACAATATGATATGAACAATTAGGACAATGCTAAGTTTAAGTAGCAACATGATAATGAGTATATGAATATTAGTGACATCATTATGTTAAACTTAATTGATTAGCCATATTCAAAAATACGATGTAATCATTGGACTAACAAAAACGACAAAAAAACGACAAAAGACAACAAAAACGACAAAACTGGTAAAAAACGACAAAAAAAGACAAAAGAAAATACAAAAAGAAACAAAAAACGACAAAAGATATCAAAAACGACAAAAAATTGACAAAAACGACAAAAAAAGACAAATCGGTTAAAAAGCGGTAAAAAGCGACAAAAAGAGAAAAACGACAAAAAACAACAAATAACGATAAAAACGACAAAAAAGACAAAAAAAAATGACAAAAAGAAACAAAAAAGACAAAAAAGGACAAAACTACTAAAAATAACAAAAAATGACAAAAAGTGACAAAAAAGAGAAAAAATGTCAAAAAAAGGACAAAAATAACAAAAAAGATAAAAAAGACAAAAAAGACAAAATTGACAAAAGAACGACAAAAATTAACAAAAAATCTATAAAAATCGACAAAAAATGACCAAAAACGATAAAAACGACAAAAAATGACCAAAAAAAGGGGTAAAAAATGATAAAAAAAAGTAGAAAAAAGTTTAAACAAATTTTTTTTGGCCCGGACAAAAAAAAAAATTACCCACCTATTCTTAAGGGATAGGATTTCCATGTTTTATGGGTAAACTATTTACCCGGGTATTTCTAATTCCCGGAAATAAATTTTTTATAGCCCAAACAAACATGGCAATAGATTCCCACCCTAAAATTTTTTTCCGGAAATAAAAAAATACCGTGTACCAAACGTCCCTTAATAGTTTACTTTTCTATTCGCAATAGGACTCCTTAAACGACATGGATTTTTGTCATCAACATGACAGTGAAGGTTTGTAACCTAAGAAGCATCTAAAGTTTCTCAATGTAATTGTATGTAAACGTGATGTGCTGACCAATGAGTCTTGTTCAGATGTTTTCTCGTCTATGGACTATGGATTAATTATAATGAGGGGATGCTAAGTAATGTAGGAATCTCAATAATGGAGGGATTAACCACGATTTCAGAAACCACCGATGATTGATCCCCACTCCTCACTGCTCGGTTAAATTGCTTCTCGAACTTATGATTGAGCGTGATAATTAGACGGCCTCTTCGGCTCGGCTTGGCTCGGTCCGGTCCGGCCCGGTCTATCAGTCCATGAGAGAAGATTGTTGAATGGTGATATGATTGTGGGTTATATGATTACCCCTTCGGATCTTTGATTGAACATGATAATTATTCAGACAACATGGTGAAGGATGAGCCATCCAATAACATAATGACACATAATAATATTTATAATATTTTACTATTTTTGGTAATCATATCTTAATAATATTTGGCGGTTTTTTTTTTTTTTTTTTTATATCATTAGACGGACTCACCGTTCACCTCTATCACGACGCAATGAGTCTATCCCAGAGTAATTTCTTGCATGGCGAGGACAGCAAAGGGGAGTGCAGTCGTAATTGTATTGCTGAATGAAATTGATTATGAAAAATAAAGGAAAAAAAAAAAAAAAATCTCGTGTCAGCTAGATTTGGGAGCAAAATTTGGGTAAAAGATAATCCCTACAGCCAGGTAGGGTTGTTGGTGTTAATCTCCAGTAATTCTACTCAGTCTTGCTCAAGTGAAATTGGTTTTAAAACATTCTGCCGATTTTTGACAAACTTTCACTTTCAACACGATTGATTGAGTGTCTAATTTGGGTGCATGGTGAGTCCGACACATACAATAATTTCTCGAGAGGTAGTTCTTCGGATGGTAGACCATCATCACATTCTGATACATGGTTGAGCGATAGCGTCAGCCGCTTGTGTCGGCATTTCAGCTTTTAGTCCTACTTGGATTGTGGACTCTGTAAATAATACCTATTCTTCAAGAACAAATTGTACAAGTTGATAGCTATAGAATTTATTTCGAAACTTGCTCCAAATGAACATTAGTATATACCAACAATAGTTTATAATGAAGAAAGCCCTTGTAGTATATATATACAAAACAAAATTTATATTTTACAATGAAGAAACACAACAATAGTAGATATATACAAATAAAATAAAAACTATATTTACAATGAAGGAAACAACAAATTTCACAACAGATATATACCAAACACCAAGAATGATTGAATCAACTAATGATACTCTGCCCAGCACCTTGAATCCTTGAAGCAAGAGGCTCAAATGCAACAACATAAGGCCTCTTCATGCATAACCCAATCAACGAAGCTCTTGGAGAACTCGCTAAGATCAGGAATTTCAGCAGCACCAGAAGGATGTCCAGTGTCTGCAGTCTCACTTCCCTGTTAAAAAAACAGATAAATGATGTCAACACTAGCAATAATATTTCAGTCTATTGCACAGATACAAGTACGTTCGCACAAGGTGACACAGTTCATTGATTTTGTCATGGCCTAGTGTACTTTATCATGCCCTTCGGTCGGTCTTTTAGTCAAAAACTAAGATCATCTACAACTTATGGGAAATAAGAATTTATCTAATTCAAGTTCCAAATGAACTAGATTAACACTCAGGGTCTGCTTGGCAATTATATGGGTAGCGGTTGTGAGGTGTTTTTAGAGTACCGGTTATGAACGGTTATGAGGGGTCCGATTTTGGATGATTTTTAAGTAGCGGCTTTTAAACCAGTCCAATACATGCTTTGGCAATTCACTAACGAGCAGTTCTAAAAAAAATTTACACGAATAAAATTAAATAGGGAAGGATATCAGTAGCTATAATTATATTTTTTTGTCAGAATATAAATGGAATAAAATAATAAAACCGCTCAAAATCCACCGACTTGGGGTGTTTATAAAGCCACCCAAAATTACATTACACCGGTTTTTTTTTTTTTTTTTTTGGGTGGTGGGGGGGGTGGTTTGAGCCGACCAAAACCAGTGCCTCAAAAAAATTAACAAGCAGGAGCATAAACCATCGATTCAAAAACATCCCAGAACCCCGTTACTAAGTAGACCCTCAGAGGTACATAACATGACACACAACATAGCAAATAAATATGACATACTAGTTTACCGCCATAAAATGCAAGCACTGGTCCATTCTTCCCATCGTATTCCTATACGTGTATATAAAGTGAACGCAAGATCCAAATGGTCTCAAAGCAAATGGATGTCATGCCCATATGACGATCATTTTCTTCATCATCCAAGCCTTCTCCCCACCAGAATGGGGTCCACTATAGAGCATAAGAATGCTCCATAAAAAGAATTGACACAGTGTTTATGACCAGTTGTCGACTAATGTCAACCCTCTATGTGGTAACGAATTCCTAGGCATGTAGCTATGAGCATTGGAGGACAAGATGGCATGTTGGCGATTAGTTACTAATTAGACTTTACTTTTGGTTATGTAGTTTAAGGTCATGCAAGAAGGAGCAACCTCCAAGTCCCCTAGACTCGAGAGTCATATGAAGACTATCAAGAGTCAGATGAAGAGGTAAAGGATACAGTTTGCTATAGGTAATTGCATTCACCTCTGACATTCTCATAAAGGGTGTTCTAGTGCCACAAGGCTCCCACTTATATACGGTCTGTACACGGTCTGGAGAGGGTCAAGATGTAGGGAACCTTTAGTCTAAAATGTACGCACCCTTACCCCCATATATATGGAGAAAGAGGTTTCCACCACTAGGACCTGCATCTTCCCTGATGCAAGCAACAAACCTCAGTGTCACGCCAAACAATGCCCATACGACAAACCATAAATTTAATTCATACATTACATGCAGGTAGATAGAATTATTAAGCAGATGCATATAAGCATTATTGCAAACAAATAAAGCAACTGTGCGCATAAGCATGCACATTGACATGCAGGTACAATAATATTCATAATCTCATGATAAAGCATAATTACATTCATACATATAAAAGACCATGGGTATGCATATAATCAAGTCTGCAGAACAATCCACATTTCTGAAGAAAATTTGAGGCAGAACCAAGTTGTCCATCATTATATATGTTCAAATCTAATTATTTAGGAAAGGCAATCTGTTTTGCAGTGAACATTATTTATATTTTCAGGCAAGTTACGATAATTTGATTTACAGTCACAAGAAAACATCCTAAAATAATGTTACGACGGTCCAATTTCTTGAGATTGCACTTTTTACTTAGCTAATCCATCATCAGATAATTTCTACCATCTAGGCACTTTTATCAAGCTTGGTACCAATGGTTAAAAATTGTTTTCCTTCCTCGTGAAATTCGAAGTCCTCCAGATAGGGACCAAACCAACCCTTGGTGCTTTAATATGCTAAATTGCAATATTCCAACTAAGTAACTGTTTTCAGTTCAGTACTTGTGAAACAAACTTATTTATCTCTGGCTAATAATGTATAAATAAAGCAAAATGTAGAGTTCTGCTCAAGTTGAGTTTGCAAGTCAGTGTTAGATGGAGGAAATAGTATGCCATTAAGGATGGAAATCAAACTGACCCATACCGAAATAGATGGAATATATTAAAACAGAATTGAAATCAGATGAACCAACCGGAAGTACCTGTGACAGTTCCCACGTCACAGTAATTACCCGTTAATAGTATTCAGCTAGAAACCTTTGTCACAAGATTTAGCTAGTTTTGGAAGGGAAAAAAATATTGAGTAAAGCTACATAAATAGTTCATGTGAAGAAGTTTTTGCATTGAAAGAAACAAATAAAAATAAATTGACGAAGAAGAAAGCAACCTTTATGCTAGTTTCACTGGGGTTCGTACTGGTTTCAAGAGTCACGCCATTGATTTCAATTTCAGTAGAAAGCATCCCTACTACTGAGTTGGTAAGTGATGACCTGCAAAAACAAAGCAAGAAATTCTTTTAATAAGATTTTATACTTTTAGTTCATAAAGTATATGCATATGACTGCTTGTCGAGTTTTGCTATATATACACCAACAAAAATGCCTGAATGATCACTCAAAGCATCAAGCTATTCTTTTCTTTGTGATTGTGCATCCTAAAAAGTTGAAGATATTATTTGGTTTGAAAACTTTTAGCCTGGTAATTCGGCAGATACAAAATGGCAGGCTGTTAGGACCTCAGGAGCATTCATTTTGCAATTAAAGGAATTTCCCAATCTGTAGATCTCGGATCTACTTTAATTTTAGCATGTGTAAGTCATTTGACAGAATGGATCACCAATTCCAATGGCTGGGCGCGGTCATGTATTTTTGTATCTACACTCTCCCCAACAACACACACACACACATATATATAGAAGAAGGTAATTTTTTGCCATGACCGCTCGCACTGGGAATCGAACACCGCCCTCTCGGGTCTTATGTCTCTACCCATGCACTTAAATAGTAAAGGGGAGGAACCGAAATATAGGCTCATTTGTATTGCTTGTATCATGAACTTATCAGCAATACGTATAGTATCGTACATTTATTGTAGCATAAACTTCCCCTCTTACAATTTTCACTTACGCATGAGTTCCAAGAAGATGATATTCAGTCAGATTCCTGAAAATTTGAACAATTTGATGTACTGAACCTAAGTTCATTAAAATAGTTATGCTCTCATTTCCTAAAATTGTGAAAATGTTGGTTGACTATATCATGGAAAGAAATGTTTCAATGACATTTGTGAATCAGTAATTTATAGTATTGTGTATCAACTAAAAGAAAATAATGCTCGACTGAGTAAAAACTTTGGCATATTATTTGATTGAACAAAAACATGGGAAACCGGCACCTCTTAGAAAATGAACCGTTAGCCTTTGTTACTACTGAAGGTGAGAACGTCATAGATATTTATATTTAATGCCATGCAACTTAATTTCCAGAAATTATTTTAAAAGCAGCAAAGGAGAACATACATCTACAGAATGAAGAATTGGAAAAATAAAGAAAAAGGCAAAAGAAATCCAAAGAAGGATGACAACTTATGTTACTCCTCAGGTGAGAATGTAAAAGATATTTATATTTAATGCCATGCAACTCAACTTCCAGAAATTATTTTAAAAGCAGCAGAGGAGAACATACATCTACAGAATGAAGAATTGAAAAAATAGAGAAAAAGGCAAAAGAAATCCAAAGAAGGATGACAACTTATGTTACTCTTCAGGTTGACCATGGATTTCGTGCAAAATAATCTGGAACAGGAGTGTTCTATAATGTATTAAACATGAACAAGATAGACACTGACCTGAAGTAACATATCCCATTTTCACTCTCTGTCCTGGAAAAAAACAGACCCTTGGCTTCTTCCGTTATATAGGAATTTGCAGAGTTACGTGGTTCTCTCTCCCCAACATCATTAGAGATAGATGTGTTGTGTTCGCATGGAATGTTGCCATCAGAGAACGACCTTTTCAATGACCTATAACCAGAAAGGCAGCATGTTTAGTTACAATATAGCACTGGATATCAGGTGAAGCTTTCATGTCATGACTTCAGAAAGCCAAGTGAAACTACTTGTCCATAATGACACTAACAAGTGCGCATGCATGCATGCACGCACGCAAACATGGAGATCATGTGCACAAATTTTCTTCTGTAACCTACTCTCAAAATAAAGTAAAAGGAACAAATATGATTTTCTGTACCAAATGATGAATATTACATCCTGCCAGGTTCCAAACAACACAAAGATGAGAATGAGTTGCAGGAGACATGGCAAAGTTCTGGTGGGGTGTCGTCAGGGGTGTCGGGGTTTGCGTGGGGACTGGCATCAGGGTGCCAGGGAGTAGTGGGGATTGGCGAAGAGTAGAAGATGAAGTTCTGGTGGGGTGTACGTGGGGTGCGCGGGACTGGCAAAGGTCGCGGCGAGCGACGATGAGGTTCCAGTGAGCGATGGTCAGGAGTAATTGGTAACTTGTGAGGTTACGGGAACCCTAGGGTTGGAGCTAGGGAGATGATGGCTCTGATACTATGTTACTATGGGAAATGTCCAACCTAGCTTTCATTCATTGAAGACGTAGAATATTTGCCTTTAGGGCTATTGGGCCATATGCGAACATCTTGTGTAACACTTTAAGTAGTAGCTTCTAATCAGTAATTTTCATTATAAGATCTGGATCCATATAGAGAAATATTGACTATTACCTGGTGGTTAGATGCAATAGAGCAACATTTAACATTATGGATTTTGAATATCAGATCTTCAACTAGTATTTCTGTGGAAGGATTTAGGTTCAAATCCTACTTAAAACAGCCAAGATATCTCAAACATATTCCATGAAAATAACTTTTTCTCCCCATTGAAGAAGTTGCCAAAAGAACAAATATAAGATGACAGTTTCCCTATCAAGGACTAGAAAAACGTCAAACAAAATGAAGATATCAGTACCTCATATTTCCATCAAGAAAGGCATGACCTCGCCTTCCCATATTGTAATGCTGATCAGAACCCAGCTCCCAAAGTGCTGGCTTATCCGGGTGAGGTTGGAAGTGTCCTAGGAACCTGCATTATTAGAAGGTCAGTATAGTGCAGGATGAATCCCTAATGAAATTGGAAGTAAAGAAGGCAGATATTAGTTGGAAACTTGTTTGGAAACTTATCCAGCAACCATCAAAATGCTTCCTGATCATAGGGAGCAGGAAGAAGAGGAATGGCCAACCCTAAATATAGTTCGCAAGATAAAGCTGTTATGTACTAACACATTTATAGCATCCTGCTTTTCAGCATCCACGTAGGTATTGCTATAATATCTTTGAAGTATCGTTAGAACTTTCTGAGATTGGATGGCTGCTTTCCATTGACGTCTCCACTGAGAGAACATCTATGCAAAATCACAAAACGCAAAAACTATCAGGTGGTAGCTAAAGTTTATTTCAACTGTCTACATCCTTCGCAGAAAAGAGGCATGAAACAAGCAATTAAGTAAACGAATAAAATGCTACATAGACTAATAACATCCATAAATCCTACTTGTGGTGCATAAGAGAATAAGCTTTTAGAGAATAGAAGATAGGGATGGTTATGCCATACACTATGATGACAACCCAGAATTTGCTAATTATGCACAAGCATGCATTTCTTATAAGAACAATATTAGGGTAAAAACATATATGACGACAAATCAAACGGATATTACATATGTTTAATATGCAATAAAGTGTGCACACGTGTGTGGCAATTCCATTTATGCTAATGACAAACCAGAAGTCTAGGTATGATACACAAGTTTGAATATTTATGAAGGAACTTTTAGCCCTTTACAAATTACAATGACGATGAAGCATTATGCAAAATAACATTGCTAAGTATACATACGATGTGCAAGCAGATTTTAAGGAACGATATATGTGATAAGGCCAATACAACAATGAGAAAACAAAAGCTTGCTATCTTTAAGCAATATGCACTATGCCCATATCCCGTACTAATATTTATTAGTGTTATAAGTTGGAACTGGAACTACACAACTAAAAAGTTTCAAACCAACTTCTCTCGAAAGCAATATTACCTAGTAAATTGCAACTGAAAGTAATCAGATACTTTTTGGAGAAAACTTACAATAACCTATTTGCCCTATTCCCATCTAAAATAACTGCACGTCCTGTTGCAATGAAGCAGAATCACAAGAATTCCGCTGTTTGTTAAATAAGATCATTTGTTAAATAAGATCATCACTCGCCTTATAATGTTTCTATAGCATTGACACAGTTCTAGACTAATTGTTGAAATCTTTTTTAGTTTTAACTTTTATGGCATTTGACGTGCTCCACCACAGCATATTTTATCTGGTAAAATAATCGGATTGAAAAACAATCCAAGAGCTCTCTAAAACCACAGTAATCGTAATACATAGTAGTAGAAAGTTTCTTCAGAATACATGAGCAGGAAACTATTCTTTTGTTGTAAACTTCTTACAATTTGCAAAATATCCCAAAAGCATCTTTTTCTTGCTATCCCAATTCTAAAAAAGGAAGTTCAGCTGTTACATGAAGAAGCTTGCACATTTCCTATAGTAAACATCATCAACAAGCCAATTCACATCAAACTAAGATCTCAACAATTTAGTTCTCAAATGCACTGCTCCCCTCCATATTCAACCATAATAAGGAATAACAAATTACAAGGCATAAACTTTTGAAATATCAGTAAAGTAAAAAAACCTGTAAGAGCCTAGGATACCCAGACTACAAGCTTTTAAACAAAAGTTGCAAGCATTTATTTGGCTATTACATTGAAGCACATAAAGGATAGTCTACAAGGATATTATTATCGTATTCCAGTTAAGAGAGTACCATAGTGTGAGCAGTGGAACCACCATATTGCAGAGAAAGAGTATCCCCCATGCTCTCATAAAGGCACATCAGCTCCTCAGCCAGAGGAGATTCCAGATCAACATTTTGGACATTGATAAAACCCAAAGCATAAAGCTGACGCCCAAGAGCAGCCAAACCATAGGCATACTGAGCAACATTTGTACGATCCAAGCAATCTATGCAATTTGTACGAAGGACCCCTTTCTGAATTGTAGGCTGTCTACACAAATGATTATCATCTTCAGGAGATACACATTGAGAAACCTCAAAATTTTCACCTTTATCTTCCTGGGGTCCATATCCAGAGGTCATAATATCGCTGGTTCTGGTTTTATTATTCTTATATGAGCACTGACCAGCATCATCCTTCCTGTATTCAACAAAATAACAGGTATAGAGTTCTTACTGACAGCATAAGGTTACATTTAATATTTCACTAAAGAAATGTATTGATGCAGATCATAGAAGAAAACAAAATAACTCAGAAGAACTCGATAATCTTTTATATACCATGGAGAGTTTACAGAAGTGAAAAACATCAAAGCTCATCTGAATATCCAGCATATACCAAACTATTCATCTAAACAGAAGAAAATTTAAGGATTTGAAACTACTTTGTTTAAGGGGGAAAAAAGAAAAACGTCGACAATCGCTTTAACACTTGGGCATAAAAAGGAATTATAAAGCTATATTATCTACAAATATTTCACATCTAGTCATACCTTTATATACAGTATCCTTGCTAACAAGAAACTCTCTGGTTAGGACTTTATTACGAAAAAAGAAGGCCATGGGTAGAAAAACAGTTGGGCATTTAACAAATAACACAAATGGTCATTACAAATCCAAAAAAACTATTGCAAACATGGGAAATTTGATTAGGGATAAAGATAACAGAGTACTAAATTCAAGTGGCTTCAGTGATTCTCTACACATGCTCCTGGCCTGACTTACAGTTGACATACCAGTACCAGTCATTGACTAGTTGCAGTTTGATTGAATGTATGCAGTCGACATACCAGTACACCCATCAATGTTTGTCATAGCAGCAATCATTGACCATGTAGATAGTTAATTATATGACTAGTAATATCATGACATTTTTAGTCCGGATTAGTTGAGAGTCCTAGTCACCACTGTAGTGTTTTTAAGTAGTTCATATGCCTCTACATAAACACTACGAGTCTTCAGATTTATATAATCTAAATTAGTTTAAATAATCTACATTAGTTGCGGAAATTGGTAAGTTTTAGAAGTCTATTATTATTTATTAAGTTAAACTATACCTACAGAGAAACGTTTTGATGTTAGATTGGCTCTTAATTGGTCCCCTATTTAGGGAATCAGGAGAAGACTATTGTATGCATCTTTTTTTCGACCAAGGGTTTAGATTAGTTCTTTGGTGCTCAAGAAATACTGGATGGCTAGGATTTGTTTTAGGGTTTAGATTTAGGCTATAAATATGGGTGCCTCTAAGAGAGAGGAGAGATACAGGATTTTGGTTTATGGGCGTTTAATGAGGATTGATTATAAGATATTGTAATCTTCCTCATGAACAATTAATACTTTTTGGATTTGTGTGAGATTCCTCTTCCATCATTGATATTCTCTTCATTGTCTCATCTTTTCTAGTAACAAATTTGTATCATAGAGAGATGAGGCAATGGTGAGCAAAGGATTTATGAAGGCGATGGTGGAAAAGGTGATCATGATAGTCTTGAGGCCACGATGACCTTAGTTTGGTGCAAGGTGGAGGAAAAAGTAGAGGAACAAAAAAAAGATCGAGTTCCGTTGAAGGTGGAGCTGCTTGGAATTTTTTGCTACTATAGATTGATGTTTGCAATTGTTGGTGTTTGTTGATGATGGAGATTTTGCTGCTAATTAATTTGGTAATTTTGGTGTTTGTTGCATATGCCTAAAGGTTTCTTTTGGTGATCATGATTTTGTAATCTTGTGATTTTGTTCAGAAGATTATCACCTAAGAGAGGAACGACTACAATGGCCTAGAGTTCGATGCCAATTGCGATCGAAGTAAGAGATTCAGATTGTTAGGATGATGTCATGATACAAAGGTGCAGTCCAACCAACATATGATGGTTTATGAGTTTTCTCGAAGATTTTGCTGACAAAGACATTTTCCTTGGTGACAAACAAAGTCAAGGTTGAGATTATCAAATTTGGCTCTTATTTGGTCTCTTATTAAGGCAATTAGAAGAAGGCTTTTCGTTTTTCTAGATTAATGGTGGTCTTATCTTATGAATCAAAGAACACAGGTAAAAGACTGGTTGATTGATTCATGAATTACTGAATCCGAGTCTTCTTGTGAAACTGAAAGGTCAAATAGAACGCATAAGTCGAATGTGGTTATCTTATGGACCTAACATAGGTCACATCCCTCACGACATAAGATTGAAAGATCAAAACCTCCTTCTTCGGAGCGTTAAAGGTTTAGATTAGTTTCTTGTTTAGAAATACTGGATAACTAGGGGGAAAAAATGAGTTTAGGTTTAAAGCTATAAACATGGATGCCACTTTTGAGAGGAAAAGAGAGGAAACATATAGGATTTGGGTTTTTGAGTGTTAGATGAGGATTATGAGATATTGTAATTTTATTTATGAATAATTAATAATTTTTGGGGTCTGGATGATATTCCCCATATTGATCTTTGATTATTCTCGTCGCATCTTTTATCGTAACATTTGATACATATACATGCAAAAATTCTAGATTAGATAGAAACTATATGTGGAACATTTAAAAGTACTTATTCTAGAAAACAACAAAGACCCAATCATGAAAGGAGATATGGAGACATTATGGATGTAGCTGGGAAATCTGTGTCAGAATGGCAGAGAAGAATAATGGAACTAGACAGAAAAGAAAAAATAAATTACAGGATAACACAGTATTGATATGAAAAATGAAAAAATGAAGAAATATTCTTGTAAATAATGGATAAACTATTCAAACACGTAAATAGCTTGAAAAAGATGAAAACAACAGCAAGAGTACAGGCGTTGAGTAGACTAAGAGACTTACACCAAGACAGGCCAGCTTAAAGCATGATGAAGTCTTGAAGATGGTGGTACTTGACAATAAAAGAAACCAGTCAAGTCCAGAGCATTTGCTGCCACTTTCCCCAACAACTTGAACACATTTATACCGTTTCTGTAGAAACAATTTTTTTATCGTACTTAACGTCAGAACCACATTCCAGAAAATCATCGTGTATATTTTATGTAATAACCTAGACCTAACAAAAAATTATAGACATTAAAGTTACATACATCTGAAACTGTCTATGAAGATCCCAGTGTAAGAATCTCAAGCGACTATGAGCAGCAAAATTTTTGTTTATAAAGACGATAGCATTGTCAAATTCTTCACGCAATACAGATTCCCGAGGCTTCTTCTCTCGTGTCTACTCAGGAATAAATTAAATAATAAACAGTAAGAGGCAAATTAGCAATCCATAAATCACAACTTCCTATCTTAAATTTAAGATTGACAGTTTCACAGAAGCACAAACCATGAACTTAATTGTATAAAGACTACAGCTTTACATAGGATATATAATACAATAATCTAGAAAGATTGCTCGTCGTAATCTACCTTAATCAAGTTGAGAATAAGGATTGGGTTTCGGTATCTCTTTACAAGATTCTCGAAATGAAGCCGAGTGGCTTCATAATTTTGGTTATTATGCACTGAAACATAAGACAAAAAGAATGTCAAACACAAATATATTACACAAATCAGTAGACAGTATTTGGAGCTTACCTATTATATCAGGCTTGATATTCAACCATGAACTCTCCTGAGACCAGTATAGAGGAATTGAACCCCTGTTCTGCACGACAGAACTTATCTGCATGGGGCTTCCTCCCAAAATATCTTCAAATACAATTTGTTCTGTCTCAACGTCATTGGCAACCTTACCCTTCTCATTAACACCACGTTTTAAGTACCTGCTCCAGCAAAATAGTATTTATTGAACGGTTCAGAAAGTAGTAACTACATAGTAAATCTCCATTACTAGATATTATCAATAGTCATTGTAAACGCAATCTATAAGCATATATATGAAGAAATCATCTAGAAACCTGGTGCCAGCAAAATGACGGGAACGTCTAGCAATGAGAGTCAAGGTAAAATCCTTCCCAGAAATTGACATTTTGACCTGGGCAAAGACAGAAGAAGTACATTTATGTCAAAAAATCTATATAACACGTCAATAAGTTGAAAACTAATGCTGAGCAAAGGAGACAACATAGTAGTAAAAGAACATTATATTTTGCTAGGCAGAAATATGCACTTGGTTCCTGCTATTATCGGCATCAAGCACAGAGTGAACCATATGCCATACTAGCAAAAAGGAGCTCTCAAAATTGATTTGAAGTTAAATTTATGAAAAACTAAGGGAAGTTAATTGTGATAATCGCCACTAATGGAGCACACAACCAATTTCCAGCTTAGAATGAAAAGTAGCAAGAAGCACATTCGGAATTGATTAGACTGTTAGGGAATTAACTAATGACAAGATTGTTGCATAAGAGACATAAGATTAATACAATAAAGAACTTATCCTAAAATTAGCAGACGTAACATCATTAATATGGAACTTTATTCATATTTTATTTTATTTCAAACTATTTAAGCTGTGTGATTTAATTTTAATTGAATAATCATCAGGTAGGAAGATAAGGTAATTTCTATTAAGGTTGTTTACCTTTTTTACCCTTTCTGGACTAGAAGGAGGTTAAGTGTTTACAAGAACTAGTGAGCTTTTATGAAGTAGAATAAATGGAGATATTGAGAAAAGGGTAAAAATGGAGAGAGAGAGAGAGAGAGAGAGAGAGAGAGAGAGAGAGAGAGAGAGAGAGAGAGAGAGAAAGAAAGAAAGAAAGAAAGAAAGGAGAGAGAGAGCATATCTTGGAGTGAGAGAGAGGATAAGAATGGATGGAGTTATAGAAGATGGATGCATAAAAGAGAGAGGAGACACAGGCAGAACTACCAAACTTCCAGGTTCATACAGACAATATTGGACATGTATATGGTATCATGTTTCTGAAGATGATCTGATCCTACAATAACATAACCAATTTTATGCCAAAAATTTTTGGGGGTAAACTACATTTTTTTTTCTTCCATTTTGCTCTGTCAAGTGTCATCGTGTCTCTAAAATTAGCAAATCCCAAATCCTTTTAAAAGCTTTAGTCCAACTTAGTTTAGGCTTACCCTAGTTCTAGCAATTAGGTGAATGCACCATTCATGGCAATACAATTCGCAAACAGTGAAAGATGATTCAAGTGAACAAAAATCTAGGTTGATTTTCATAAATTGGATTCAAAACATTAAAATAGGACAAATACTAATTAGAATCAAGGCTTCTATTATCTAATATCTACGATATCATGGACATCCTTAAGTATCAAGTGCATAAAACTATAACTATAGGCCAAATGTAGACACCACGGGGAACCTTTTAACCTCCAACTATGAACATGTGCAGTAGTTGAAAGTCATCACATCAATTACGTAACTTTCTATGACTCCATGCCACCGTCACAAAACCACACTGATCCCAATTATAAACTAAGACAATAATTTCATATTTTCATCTTTTTACAACCCAAAGATTTCACAAATGATAATTTAACATTGTTCTCTATTGTGCGAAACACGATTTCCAAACAAGAAAACATAGTTAAGGCATCTGTTGCATAATTAAGCCAAAAATAAGAGGATCAAGACTTCTTTAATTAATAATGTATGGAGAGTGCAACCATGTTAAGGATACATTTCCGTAAGCACCAAAATGCCATCCTAAAATTTACCTGTTTAAAGAATCCATAGACTAATGCAACTGTCCACATAGTATTTTTAATATGACTTCGTATCTCGCGTGTCAAATACTCATTCCAGACACACATTGTTTCATACGGAACTTGTCCTGTCTCGCCACATGCGTTCCTTTGCAGACTATACATAACATGGTACGAGTAGCTGAAGAAGAAGTCCTTTGTAAGATCCACCGTGCATAGGAGCTTCTTGTATCTATGCCGCCAATGGAAATACATGAAACATGAAATCCGTTAGAAATTGCATGATTGAAAAAGACCAAAAATGATTATAATTTGCCAAATGAATAGATAAGTTTACTGCAAAAAGAAAAGAAAGGTGAGCCTTTTATCATTGACACCTTGTATCAAATGAACAAGGTATGCCAACCTCAAAACTGCATGAAACTTGCCTCGGTATAAAGAACCGATCTGGCATTAAGGCTACAAGATACTGTCAAAAGTTGAAAAAAAATATAGGTGTGCTCTAACCATAGAGGACTATCACAAGGAAACTTTATTACTTTACACAACTGATTCTCATTAAAAACATATCTACAGAACACATATAAATAAATAATCAAGTACTTCAATAACTCTGATGTGAAAGGAACTCGCTGATGTTCGACTTCAGAATTCAAATTTATTTACTTTTAAAGAACAGAACCTCAACACTGATCAGAATTCTAAATAAGATTTGAGCCGGCATCTAATAGAAGTGTCATTTACAATACACATATTTACATGGAGAAAGACAAAAACCTGTTCTCATTTTTAGAATAAGCCAGACTGGGCTGCATAGAAGAATTAGGAAGTGCAATCATTTCGCTCTTGGAAACAGAATACACCGTATGGCCACATATGGTACCAATTTTCCTTCTTTTTGTAATAAGCAACATGTAATAAGGTCCCAGGAACTTGATAAATCCTGGAAAAGGAAACAATAGATCAACCATTACACTTATGCAATACATGGAGCAACAATTTACAAGTCTGAGACCAACTTACCAATAATTCCATAACATTTGGTAACAAATCTCAGTCCACCATTTGACCTATTTCCTTCATTTAAACGCTCCAACAAGTCAGAGCATTCACTTTGGGTGTACATGGTGGGATCCTCATAGATATCCAGCTCTGAAGGTTCAGCACTGTCAATCTTCAATACTCTCCACACTGTTCGACTCTTGTCTCTTCCAATCATATAAATTTTCTGCCACACAATGTTAGGTTTTAGCTACTCTACTATGAAAAAGCATTATTAAGGAATGACTTAAAAAAACAGGAGAAAATAACATAATCCTATCTAGGAGACCAACTTCCACAACAATCATGCAACACCAAAAAGGTAAGGGTTCACACAAATACAAATAACTCTGATCCATAATCCAACGCCATATTTAAACTTTAACAAATATAGCCGTCCTTTTATTGAAAAAATACACTTTGTACTTTTATATCCAATTAATAGCATAATAGCGTTCTGAAGTTTCAATGTATTTAGTAAATTTCCTTAAAGAATAACAAGTAATATTCAATCATTATTCATTTTTAATCCAGGCATGCGTCTTCGTTAGTCAAATCTGGACATGGCCTGACTGTTCACATATCGATATTTGTCTGTATCAAGGTTCTAAGTATCGACCAAAAATCGAGTGAGCAATTTCTGATCAGATTTGGCAGGTCAGAAACCGACCAATTCAAAACCGCAGAACTGATATTCATGGGGAGGGTCTGAATCCAATACCGAAACCGAGTGAGTTTTTGAACCTCGCATCATTCACTAAAAGAAATCATATTGTAGCCAATCATTTATCACCCTTTACAAGAAAACAAATACGAATAGAACAAATATTATAAAACATATATGCATCCTATAGCCATACGCATCAGGTTTACAAATATGACACACGAACAAGCCAGCACAGGAGCCGTGCCCGTGCTGTGTCGTGTCTGACATAGGCACACACTAGGACACGCCAAAATCATGGCCATGTTTTTGTCTCCGTGTCTGCATTTCGTTGCTGTATTGAGTGTCCGTGAAACATACTTAACACCCCTACTCCAAAGGCTATAGTTGTCAATAAATGATGATTAAACCATTACTATTTTGACTCTCTCTAAACAACGATGCTACAGTTAGAATTCAACAAGATTATATGAGGAGGAAGAAGAAAATTAGGCTTTTGGAACAACAATTAAAAGATACCAAAGAGAAGGAAAGGAAAAAAAAAAAAAAAAAGAGATTCATTTCGCTTAAAATAAGTAGACAATAAATATGAACAGCAAATGTGCATAAACAGAAAATCCATTGGAAAAACAATATCAAGACAAAAAGGAATCACATTCTTCTGATAACACTCGGTCGTGCCCGTGTGGCATCGTGTCGGACACCACAGCGACAGCTCAAAATATAATAGGCCACACCAGGCTCGTGTGCATGTCGTGTCGTACACGTGTCCGCGTAGCATAGGACACAAAGGAAGCAAATTTTACCATTTTAGGATCCAACTTTCAGAAACAACCACATGCAAGAAGACAAAAAAAAGGAACAATTTTTGTGTCAGATCTCTCGTAATGAATGAAACTTTAAAGTAACCAGTGGAGGGACCAACAGAAGCCGACAAAAGAGCAATAAGTACGCACAGCGAACATCATTACAAAAAGTACACAAAAGAAAAGAAGTGATCTTTACGAACCGAGCGAGTCTCGTAGAGCCTAAATTTCTGTAGATACAGGATCCCGCCGCCGCCATCGCCGCCGACGACCTCGGGAGAAGAGCTCACTTCCGCCGCCATACGAACCCGGAGCTGAGTGTTGGAGTGGGGAGATTAGGGTTAGGGTTTGGGCGGCGGAGGAAGAGAATTGGGGATTTATATGTGATTGATGATTGGAGGAGAAGGAAAATAGCAGCCTCCAACGACTGGCAGGGAAGACCGGACGGCAACAAAAAATAATAACAATTTTACATATAAGCTCCTCAGTCTGCCCATTTCCACATAAGCACCCAGAAATTTATTATTTGGAAGAAGAGTTTTCAAATCTTCGTTCATTTCAACAAAAGTCCATGTTACAAAAAGATAATAATAAAAATTACCACAAAACGACAACAAACGACAAAAATGAAAAAACGAAACAAAAAACGTAAAAGACGACTTAAAAAACAAAAAAAACTACTAAAATTTTTGAGAAAACGGGCAAGAAAACAAAAAAGCGAAAAATCACTAAAAACAAAAATAATGTTAAAAATGATCAAAAAAGAAAAAATAATAAACAAATCTTCTTTTTCCCTGGCAAAAAAATATACTCATCTATTATTAAGAGATAGGATTCTCATGTTTTATGGGTAAACTGTTTATCCGGATATTTCTACTTCCAGAGAATAATTTTTTTATAGTCCCAACAAACATGATAATAGATTCACAAACTAAATTTTAACAGGAATAAAAATAAATACCGCATACCAACCCCCCCCCCCCCCCCCCACCTTATGTTTTATGCGTTCTATATGAAACCGGGTAGAATGTTGCAATATCGGATTATGTTTCATCGTGGGATGAGGATGAGGAAGTGGAAGAAACTGTTGAGTTGATGTGGATGAGCAATACTCGGTTTGGGTAATCGAATCATGATTCTGTATTTTTAAAATGTTTTCACAGAAAAAATTAAAAGAAATGAAAAGAAGGATCCACACCTACAATAACTATATAACGAAAAAAGTTTAGCTTCGATGGTGAAACTTTCTTTTCAAATATATCCTCGCATAAGTTTACTAATTGAAATTATTCATTAAATTTAATAGGAATAGCTATGTAATTACGGAACTTATCATTTTACCTTTCTAAATAGAAATAAAATAATATATATAATAATTCTAGAGTAATGAAGATATTTGTCTTTTAGTCGTCCTGAATTATCTTAATAAATATTATAATAATTATGATAATTATTTTTAGTTTCTCTAATAAAAATTTATAAAATACGTACAATGTACGTGCATATAATAACAACAAGAATAACAATAATAACAACAACAATAATAGAGGAGGAGGAGGAAACTTTATTCATGTCATATCTACTATAATAAGGAATAATATTATAAAAATTTATGAAATTCATATCATGATTGAGAATAGATATTGAGAACCATGGTCATGTCATGTATGCTAAGAATTAATATTTATAAAAAAAATTGTCACGTTATACAAATCTGTTTCCTAAATGTTAATTGATTACCCTGTAATTTTAAAGAAAAATTATATTTGAGGTCTATTTTTTAGCAAAATTCATAAAGGAGTATAACAATAACTTCTACTTTTAAGATTGGTCTTTTGTTTTCAGTTTGTACGAAAGAATGACTCTTAGTTAAATTTGTTGGAGCTCATTGAATACGATATTATAATTTTATCCATATGATGATAGCATGTTGCAAGGGACTTGCAAGCTGTTGAAAAAGTGATCGGTTGTGGCCGGCGCTCGACCAGAGTTGGCTAGTGATTTTAGAGGTCAACAATGGACAGCACTCAACCAAGATGAGTCATCCATGATCGGCCAATTGTTTGTTCAAGATCCATGGTGCTTGTTAGGTTTGACCAAGCTGACGATCAAATTAAAATTCGAGAAAACAATTAAAGAAAAGTTGTGGCAATTAGATAATTAAATTTATGTATATATTAATAAATTTAATTAGGTATTTTTTTATACGAACTAAAAATAAAAAAAAAATTATTCATGTTGATAATTCCTAATGGAAAAATTTATGAAATGCCCAAAAATTTAAAAAGTTTTATGAAAAACCCACCCCAAAATAAACTTTCATCGCGTGCCCAGCATTAACTTAAAAATTAAAAAAAGGGCACGGCATGACCCTTTTGCCCTTCTAATTTATTAAGAATATCAACAAACCCAGCAAGTTTTATGAAAAACGGTTCGATTCCAGACTCTTCAAAAAAGTGTCTCTATCGCTCCCTCCTCTTCCATACTCTGTTCTGTTGCGATTTTAGGTCATCTCCTCCAAAAATCTTAGAAATTTCTTACAAGAAATCGCCAGCGAATCTCCATCACAATGTCGCAATCATCAGCAATGGAAGTAGACCAAGTTAGAGAAGAAGGAGAAGAAGTAGTTGGAAAACAACAGAAAGGAGGGAAGAAAGTTAAGAGGGTTGCTCGTAGACGAACCGCTCAAAAAGAAAAAGAAGTGCAAGAACCAGTAGAAGAACAAGAACACGGAGAACAACAAGAACAAGATCAAGAACAACAAGAAGCAGTAGCAGGGGGAGAAGAAGAAGATGAAGAAGAAGGGAAGAAAAAAGGTAAAACTTTGAGTCTTGTTCATTCTCCGTTTATATTGACGCGGCAAATGAAAATGATCATTCTCCGTCTATAAAATACACGGAGGATGCCCTTTCTGTGTCATTTGAACTAGAAATGGTCATTCTCCGTCTATTTTGAGACGGAGAATGGCATTCTCCGTGTTTAAACACACGGAGAATGGCATTTTCTGTGTTTTTGACCTAAAGAACGATCATTCTCCGCCTAATATGACACGGAGAATGACATTCTCCGTCTGTAAAATAGACGGAGAATGAACTTTCTTCTTGCATTAACCTAGAGAAATGAACATTATCCGTCTCACTGACACGGAGAATTCCATTCTCCGTCTATTTTATAACGGAGAATGACGTTCTCTGTCTATTTTGACGCGGAGAATGGCATTCTCCTTGTAATTTGACCTAGAAAATGAGCATTCTCCGTCTTACTGACGCGGAGAATGCCATTCTCCGGGTCAAAAGAGACGGAGAATGCCATTCCCCGTGTTAAAACAAAACGGAGAATGACATTCTCCGCCTAATATGAGACGGAGAATGGCATTCTCCGCCTTACTTAGACGGAGAATGCTCATTCTCCGGGACAAAATAAAGGGAGAATGTCATTCTCCTTGTATTTTGACCTAGAGAATGAGCATTCTCCGTCTTACTGACGCGGAGAATGAGCATTCTCCGTCTTGCTAACGCGGAGAATGGCATTCTCCGTATTAAAATACGCGGAGAATGGCATTCTCCTTGTAATTTGACCTAGAGAATGAGCATTCTCCGTCTTACTGACGCGGAGAATGGCATTCTCCGGGTCAAAAGAGACGGAGAATGCCATTCCCCGTGTTAAAACAAAACGGAGAATGACATTCTCCGTCTATTTTGAGACGGAGAATGGCATTCTCCGTCTATTTTTAAACGGAGAATGGCATTCTCCCCTTTATTTTGATCTAAAGAATGAGCATTCTCCGCCTAATATGAGACGGAGAATGGCATTCTCCGCCTTACTTAGACGGAGAATGCTCATTCTCCGGGACAAAATAAAGGGAGAATGTCATTCTCCTTGTATTTTGACCTAGAGAATGAGCATTCTCCGTCTTACTGACGCGGAGAATGGCATTCTCCGTTTTAAAACACGCGGAGAATGCCATTCCCCGTGTTAATACAAAACGGAGAATGCCATTCTCCGTGTCAAAATAGACGGAGAATGATATTCTCCGTCTATTTTGACACGGAGAATGGCATTCTCCGTCTAATATTAGACGGAGAATGGCTTTCTCTTTATTATAATAAAGAAGAATGTTGACGTAAACCTAATTGTTGTTGTTTTTAGGGAAAAAAACTGTCAGGAACAGAGACGAAAGACTTTTCCGTGCAACATTCACCCCAGTACTCTCTCTCATGGATGAGGTGAAGGAAAAGTTTCGCCATTTGCCTGAAGCAGTTGTCGAAAGCTTGAAGAATGTAGGATTCTACGACTTCGTAGATGTATTCTACAGAAATAAGGTGAAAAAATCAGAACTGTCTAAAGTCACCCAAGGTCTGGAGAAGTTGATGGGGACTTATTTGGAAGAAGATGGAATTGGATATTTCCAATTGAGCAGCAGTGTCAAAGTAGCACCAACTGCTGATGAGATGGCAACCATTTTCGGTCTGCCAATGAATGATGACACTGAAGTTGATGATAAGTATTTGAAGATCATCACTGAGAAGCAGAAGACCCCCCCACCAGCAGACTCATTCAGCATGTGTACAAAACACTTCACAAGATTGCTGAAAAATTCCAAGGGCAAAGGTGCTGAAGTCTCAAACGCTGAAGTTAGGAAAAGGATATTAGAGCTGCTGGGGGGCGAAAATGCAAGTCCCGATGAGGTGGCCAAGTTAATAGTATTCAACTTGTGCCAAACAGCATTCTTCACCAGAATGGGGGGGTCGAACTTGCCATACAAGTTCTTCGCTCTGGTGGAGAGCACATATGTTATAAAAAGCATCTGTTGGCCTCGGATTATACTGGGGTACGTTATGGACAGCATAAAGAGGGCTGTCACAAAATCTGAAGATGGTGATGTTGATATATCGTACAAGAAGATTGAAGGTTGTACGATATACTTCTTGTATTGGTTTGCAGAGCACAGTCGACTGGTAGAAAGGAAGTGCAAACCAACAGTCGCATCTCCAAGATTCTGCACATGGGATGGGAATAAAATCTCAATATTCCTAAAAAATGAATATCAAGGTGCTAAAATGGATTCAGATTTGATATTCAAGGATATTGTTGCATTGAATGTTGATGAACTTGAAGAAGTCCCAGCAGAGCAGCAATATGTAGAAGGTGGAGACAATTTTGTTGATGAAGAAGAAGCTCAAGCTGAAGCTCAAGCACCAGCACCCTCTACAGCTGACAATGTAGATATGTTGCGTGTCTTGCAGGAGAAATCTCAGCTTATCGCTGAGAATGAGCAACTCCAGGAAAGAGCCCAGCAACTAGCGGCAGATGTAGCCCAACAACGTGCTGTGGGGCTCGTTGCTGATGGCTTGGAGAAGGAGTTAGACTCTTTAAGGAACGAGAAATCGCTCCTTATTGATGATAACAAGAAACTCCTTAAGCGAGTTGAGGAACTGGAGGCACAGGGGTCGGAACTAGACTCCCTGAGAAAGCAGAAGTCTGAGCTTACTGCTGATAATGAGAAGCTTCGTCAACATGTTGAGGAGCTACTTCTAAAAGGTAAGATTTTATATTTTTTGTCTATTTTAATCTGTAATTACATGTATCTAACAAGGAGAATGAGCATTCTCCGTCTTACTGACGCGGAGAATGGCATTCTCCGGGTCAAAAGAGACGGAGAATGCCATTCCCCGTGTTAAAACAAAACGGAGAATGACATTCTCCGTCTATTTTGAGACGGAGAATGGCATTCTCCGTCTATTTTAAAACGGAGAATGGCATTCTCCCCTGTATTTTGATCTAAAGAATGAGCATTCTCCGCCTAATATGAGACGGAGAATGGCATTCTCCGCCTTACTTAGACGGAGAATGCTCATTCTCCGGGACAAAATAAAGGTAGAATGTCATTCTCCTTGTATTTTGACCTAGAGAATGAGCATTCTCCGTCTTTCTAAAGCGGAGAATGGCATTCTCCGTTTTAAAACACGCGGAGAATGCCATTCCCCGTGTTAATACAAAACGGAGAATGACATTTTCTGTATTTTGACATAGAAATGATCATTCTCCGTATGTTTTGACACGGAGAATGACATTCTCCGTCTAATATTAGACGGAGAATGTCATTCTCCGTCTAAATTGACACGGAGAATGTCATTCTCCGTCTATTTGGAAACGGAGAATGTCATTCTCCGTCTATTTTGACACGGAGAATGTCATTCTCCGTCTATTTTGAAACAGAGAATGTCATTCTCCGTCTAAATTGACACGGAGAATGACATTGTTTTTAAAAAGAAGATTATATAATATTGACATCATACCTCTTGTTCTTGTTTGTTTTTATATCAGTGAAAATGACAGAGGATCTGAAAAAAGAGAATGAAAAGCTAACTAATGATAATAATAGACTTCTAGAGGAAGTTGCCTCGTTGAATGACGAAGTCAAGAATAAGAACGATACAATCGTTAACCTTGAAGCAATGGCTAGAGCATTGGAAAGAGGGGATACTCAAGCAGTTCCCCAGAAGCATTACACAAGATCAAATGTACCTGCTGCAGATGAGGATGATTTTGCTACATTGCAAAAGAAGAAAACATCCGATGCTACAACAAGTAAGAAGGCAGGTCCTGGTCGGAAAAGAAAAGCTGCTACTAGTCCCAGTAAGAATGTAGCTCCTGCTGGGAAAAAAAAGCTCCTTCCAGCCCCAAGAAGGTCGACAATAAAAAGGAGATGTCAGCTCCTGAAGAACTTGAGGAAGAATCTCCTCAAACAGCAAAGCTTGTTAGAGATGGAAAAATGCTGATGCAATGTCCGAAGCTCAGACTTTGGAACGTTGCAGACGATGAGCTGAAGCAAGTATACAGGAGCATCGTATACACAAGAAGGATGTCTCCAACGTAAGTATTCTAAACTTGAACCAATTTCTGTTTAGAATACTTATGTATATATGTACTTTCCAAGTGCAATGATCATTCTCTATTGGAGTTATTTTTTATGCAATTTTATCATTAGCCTATATTATTATCATAATCGAAACTAAATTTATGTGCAGTGATTATGTATATATGTACTTTCCAAGTGCTCCAGAAGAGTGTAAAATAAGAAGAAGAAATAATGATGTCAGCATGTTGTTAAGTGCTAAAGATTTTCAAGACATTATAAATGAGGCGGATATAGAAGCCGGTGTTATGAACTACCTAATAAAGCTTATGAACGACGTTCAAGCCGAATTAAGGCAGAACATTCAGTCAAGCTCGCAGGGTGCACAATGTAAATGGTTTGCAATCATGATGCCCCATTCATTGGTAAGAATCGAAACTGAAAAATAAATATTAATGTGTACAGCTACTAATAGTGTTGTAAAAAACTAACTCATGTTATTATTTTATTTTTTTTTCTTCTGGAAAACAGGGTACTGCCAAGATTATCGATAAAGAAAATCCAACAGAAGGAGCAGTGTACAATTTCAAAGTTGATATAGAAGATTTTATAATGGAGCTGGAAGATGACATTGAATGGCTATTCGTGCCACTCTTCCGCGAGGAGAATAAACACTATACGCTGCTGGCATTCAACTTCAGCTCCTATGTTTGGACGCACTACAACTCATTGCGGAAAAACACGGGCGCTAAGGGAATCGAGGATGCAGTATACATGAAGAATAAAATTGAGCCAATTATAATAAAGAAGATTGCATTGATGAGTAATAAAAGCCCAGCAATCTCGGAATATGAAACAACAGAGCTCAAGGTTTGCAAAGAATGTCCACAGCAACAAACACCCAGCTGCCTTCTGTATGTTTCATATTATATTGAAAAGTTGTCGAGATATCCATTTGATTTACGGAAGAAAACAAACAAACAAGTTCACAATACTATTGTAAAGAGAAGGCTAGATTTGGCTAAGGCTTTGCTTATGAGTAAATGTGCAATTCCTTTTGTAAAATGACAATGTAAATTGGCTAACAAATTCAATGTATATATTCTGTTTGTCAGGTTTCTTTTGTAATGTATTTGTTTTCCTTTGTATTGAAATTCAATTTTACGACTAATTTACATTGTTCTATATATGTAAATCTGTTTTGTTACAGTTCTGTTGTTTGATTCAAACCTATAATGTCATTATCTGTGTTAATACAAACCTATAATGTGTGCATTTGGAACTTAGAATGGCCATTCTCCGTTTCGTATGAGACGGAGAATGGCATTCTCCGGGTCAAAAGAGAAGGAGAATGCCATTTTCCTTGTATTTTGACCTAGAGAATGAGCATTCTCCGTCTTACTGACGCGGAGAATGGCATTCTCCGTTTTAAAACACGCGGAGAATGGTTATTCTCCTTCTATTTTGACTTATAAATGGCCATTCTCCGTCTTAGGGACGCGGAGAATGCCATTCTCCGTTTCGTATGAGACGGAGAATGTCATTCTCCGGGTCAAAAGAGACGGAGAATGCCATTCTCCTTGTATTTTGACCTAGAGAATGAGCATTCTCCGTCTTACTGACGCGGAGAATGGCATTCTCCGTTTTAAAACACGCGGAGAATGATTATTCTCCTTGTATTTTTGACCTAGTAAGGAACATTCTCCGTCTTAGGGACGCGGAGAATTCCATTCTCCGTTTCGTATGAGACGGAGAATGTCATTCTCCGGGTCAAAAGAGACGGAGAATGCCATTCTGCTTGTATTTTGACCTAGAGAATGAGCATTCTCCGTCTGACTGACGCGGATAATGGCATTCTCCGTTTTAAAACACGCGGAGAATGATTATTCTCCTTGTATTTTTGACCTAGTAAGGAACATTCTCCGTCTTAGGGACGCGGAGAATGCCATTCTCCGTTTCGTATGAGACGGAGAATGTCATTCTCCGGGTCAAAAGAGAAGGAGAATGCCATTCTCCTTGTATTTTGACCTAGAGAATGAGCATTCTCCGTCTGACTGACGCGGATAATGGCATTCTCCGTTTTAAAACACGCGGAGAATGATTATTCTCCTTGTATTTTTGACCTAGTAAGGAACATTCTCCGTCTTAGGGACGCGGAGAATGCCATTCTCCGTTTCGTATGAGACGGAGAATGTCATTCTCCGGGTCAAAAGAGAAGGAGAATGCCATTCTCCTTGTATTTTGACCTAGAGAATGAGCATTCTCCGTCTTACTTATGCGGATACAACGCAATGGGCGAATGGACACATACAACAAGTGATCGCATAGGAAGTGGCCCGTGCCTATAAATAGGCCCTGGAGGAGAGAGAAATTTCATTATTCCCTTCTCTTTCAGTTTTTCAGAAAACTCTTCGTCTTTTTTCTTTAATAACCATGTCTCCAAAGGTCGCCAAGAGATCCGCGAAGGGCAAGGGGGCTGCGCCGAGTGACTCTCCTCCTGCGGCAGTGTCCTCGGCAGTGGTGAAGGAGGAGATGCTGCCTTCTCTCATCAAACAAGGGTCACCGTTCGTTAAGGAGGAGGTGATACAAAAAATTGAAGTAAAAGAAGAATTGTCGATGATCGGGGAAGGAATTACTCCCAAGATTGAAGCTGCTGTGAAAGAGGAGCCCAAGTCTGAGGGTAGTAGCACTGGAAGTTCTGACCATCCAGCCCCGGCCGACGACCTTGATCAATTACATCCTACATATGCGAAATGGTTGAGGGAATGGTATATCCCTCGACACAGATAGGGTCCGCGGGTTTTCATAAATTTCCGTATTTTGTATTGGTATTTCTATCTGTCTTCAGGTTTATGTTTCACTCCTTTTGGACATCAAATGTAATCCTCTACTTCTTGCCCTGATGAAGATATGAAGAACCTTTTGTTTTGCTCATGAGATGTAGTCCTGTGAATGTAACTGAAGCGGAATGTCATTCTCCGTGTCAAAATAGACGGATAATTCCATTCTCCGTCTTAAAATACACGGAGAATTACATTATCTTTGTATTTTGACTTATAAATAACCATTCTCCGTGTATATAAAACGGAGAATGGCATTCTCCGTCTTACTGACGCGGAGAATGGCATTCTCCGTTTTAAAACACGCGGAGAATGGTTATTCTTTGTATTTTTGACCTAGAAAGGAACATTGTCCGTCTTAGGGACGCGGAGAATGCCATTCTCCGTGTCCAAATAGACGGAGAATGGCATTCTCCGGATCAAAAGAGACGGAGAATGCCATTCTGCTTGTATTTTGACCTAGAGAATGAGCATTCTCCGTCTTACTGACGCGGAGAATGGCATTCTCCGTTTTAAAACACGCGGAGAATGATTATTCTTTGTATTTTTGACCTAGAAAGGAACATTGTCCGTCTTAGGGACGCGGAGAATGCAATTCTCCGTTTCGTATGAGACGGAGAATGTCATTCTCCGGGTCAAAAAAGACGGAGAATGCCATTCTCTTTGTATTTTGAACTAGAGAATGAGCATTCTCCGTCTTACTGACGCGGAGAATGGCATTCTCCGTTTTAAAACACGCGGATAATGGTTATTCTTTGTATTTTTGACCTAGAAAGGAACATTGTCCGTCTTAGGGACGCGGAGAATGCAATTCTCCGTTTCGTATGAGACGGAGAATGTCATTCTCCGGGTCAAAAGAGACGGAGAATGCCATTCTGCTTGTATTTTGACCTAGAGAATGAGCATTCTCCGTCTTACTGACGCGGAGAATGGCATTCTCCGTTTTAAAACACGCGGAGAATGATTATTCTCCTATTTTTGACTTATAAATGGCCATTCTCCGTGTATCTAAAACGGAGAATGATTATTCTCCGTGTTAAAACACACGGAGAATGGTCATTCAATACATTATAAAGTCAGATAGTATAAAGGAGAATAAGTTCTTATGCTGATATGCAGAATTCAAACTATTACCATTGATATCAAAAAATGTAAGATATGTATTCAAAAAACAATTTCCAGTTATATAAAAGAAGGAATATATTTGTATGTATTAACGAGGGGGCGCTGCCCCCTCGACCACCGTAGCAGCACGTGGAGGCAGAGGACAAGTGCTGCGATTGTGATTGCATAATTCAAAACAATTCTGGCACCTTATCTTTCTCTTCTCTTTTCCCTTGTTCTCATATTTGCTCTTGTAACGGTCCACTTTTGGTCGTCCAGGACCACGTTTCGGAACAGGGGGTAGAACAACATCAGTGGGATTATTTTCAAACTGTTTTTCGCAATCTGGAACAGGACGAATAGCACATGAATATAACTTCCGGTAATAATCTGATGTCCAATACTGCTCCACAAAGTCGTAAACAGATTTATCTGAACCAACTCTGATGCATTGTATTGCATGGCTGCATGGGAATCCATATACCTTCCATCTACGACAACTACAATGACAATCAAGAAGATTCACCATGTGGGAGGAAGTATCTGCGATCACCTCAAATTCGAAATCACCGGACCGATATACCCTATAACACATGCCATCATCTGTAAGCTGCTTCAGCATATCCTCAGCGTATGGAGTCAATTTGCTATTCAAACCAATTGCATCCTTGTGGCGATCCGAAATCATCTTCATCATCTTCACACGGATGACATTTACAATTGCTGAAATAGGCAATTTCTTCTCAGCCTTTATCCATGCATTGAATGACTCTGCACAACTAGAAGCAACCTCACCGTATCTACATCCCGGGAAGAATGCGTTTGACCAGTGTTCAGGTTTTTGTTTATTCATCCAATTCACAACATGACCACAATTCAGATCATAAATCTTCTTGATTGCTTGTCTATACCCACCTTTATACAGAAAAACAAATAAGTAATAAAGAATTAGGTCAATTCACAAAATTATGAAAAAATAAGTGCATTCTCATAAGGATAATAGTCATTCTCCGTTCAAAAGCTAACGGAGAATGATATTCTTCGTTCTATGCAAGACGGAGAATACCATTCTCCGTTCAAAAGCTAACGGAGAATGCTATTCTCCGTTCTATGTTGGACGGAGAATGGTCATTCTCCGTGTGATTGAAACGGAGAATGACTATTCTCCGTCTTAATGACACGGAGAATGGTCATTCTCCTTGTTAAATTAATGGTAAATGCATTAAAAATGTGCATATATCTGTCTCATTAACACACCTGGAGTTAGAGCATATACTGCTTGCCTCCAAGCTTCAAGTACATGCGGATACAATCTTTCATTTCCTTTCTCTTTCATCGGTATGTTATTCTTCATGTGATAATAGCAATAGCTATGGTAATCATTAGGAAACACTTTAGGGACTTCAGAAACTAGACCAGTGCCTTGATCCGAAAGAAAAACAATACGCCTACTACATCCAACAACATTCTTTAGATTTCTAAGGAACCATTCCCAATTATCGCCATCTTCGCCTGAGACTATACCGTATGCAATAGGGTAGAACTGTTGGTTACCATTCTTCGCTGTAGCAGACATCAAACATCCTCTAAACCTACCTGTAAGGAAAGTAGCATCCAAATATAGCATTGGACGACAATATTGAAAGCCTTCTACGCAAGCCCCATATGAAAGAAAAAGCCGCTCAAACCTCATTGATGAATCATCTTTCTGAAAGTCGATAACGGAACCATTATTGGTTTCCTTTACCTTGTTGACATACCAACACAAGTCACTGTAAGATCTAACATCATCTCCGTACATTTCCTGGTGCACCAGCCTAATGCCATGGTATGCCTGCCCGTAGGTAACAGATAAGCCGTAGTCGACCTTGAAATCATCGACAACAGATTTTGCTGACTTTTTAGGATGCATCCGAACAATGTCACTAACCAAACTTTTCACAAACTTTGCTGGAACAACCTGATTACCTTTATCCATATAGCCAGCTCCACAATTATGTTCTCCCACATACCTCTTCACCTCAAAAATTTGATTATCTTTCGAAATAGATATAGCATGGAAGCTCCACAAACAAGCATGTGTCTTGTAATTCTTGCAGCAAACAGTATACCTCCCCGGCTCAGATTTCAAAATGTGAAATGGATGACGAGATTCAAAACATACCTTTCTAACAGCATTCCTAACTTCTTCAACACCATTTAGAAAAATCTGACCAACACCAGTAATTGATCCAGGCCACATATCCGATTTCCTCTTCTTCACTGTCTCAGTTGAGCCCTCATAAAATTGTACTACTCGTTTGTCCTTTACAGTAGGAGAAGATCTACTCAAAGAACTAGAGGAGGAAGACGAAGGTCCCATGTGAAAGCTTTGACAAGGAAAAGATGTTGATGAAGAACATTGAGAGTATATTTGCTCCACAAATAGATCAAAACTCACATCATGAGTACCGTTAAAACCACCAACCAATGAGCGAAGCCAAAAATCACTTTCAACATACAGTTCAGTCCCATCAGAGTGCAAAAACCTGAAACGGAAGGAAAGTGGATCCAAAGAAGTCCATCGATCGCACACTTTATTCTTTAAAAAATCCACGGTACTTTCATGTGTGACACGGCAGAAAACTATGTCTCCCTTGAAACAAATGTTAACTAAACAACTTGATTCCATATCTTCCCCCCTGATAACATAAAAACATAAGAGGCCACAAATAGAACAATAAAATTCTCATCTAATAATGATTATTCTCCGTCTAAAAATAACGGAGAATAAATATCATCAGTTGGAACTAACTTATAATGATCATTCTCCGTCTAAAGTAAAACGGAGAATGTCATTCTCCGTCCAAATTAAGACGGAGAATGTCATTCTCCGTCCTAACTAAGACGGATAATGTCATTCTCCGTTCAAATTAAAACGGAGAATGTCATTCTCCGTCCTAATTAAGACGGAGAATGGCATTCTCCGTCCTAAAAACAAAACGGTTAATGATCTTTATAAGAAGTAATTGTCATTCTCCTTTAAAATATAACGGAGAATGCTATTCGCATAAAATAACAAGATTAAATATCTCACTAACATTTTCTAAGTTAATAATCTTCATAACAAAATCAAATTCAGCATAAATTATGAGATATACGAAGCTGATGGATGAATTTCTACAGATCTGAACTCTCACCTTGTTTTAAGATCTATAAAAAGACGGAGAAGAAGATCTTCTATCCACAATTGACCTAATCGCCGGAAACCACGAAGATGATGTTGATGATGATGATGATCGATGATGATGAAGGATGATCGACGTTCGACTGACGAAAACCACAGTGAACTACGAACGATTCTGCGATCTCTAATAAAGATTATATCAATGGATTTCAAATTTCTCGTGAAGAAGAAGAAGAATACGAATTTCTCAATCCAAATCTGAGTTTGCGAATTCATAATTATATATAGATGTCCAAATTTACGCGAAGGGGTATTTTTGGAATTATGATAATGGCAAATTTTGTAAATACATAGCAACTAGAGAGAATCTTGAAATATTTAACGTGTAAAAACTTAATTCTGGGCATTTCATAAAAATAATCCAGCGGGTGGGCATTTCATAAAAGCCCACCCCGAAATTGGGCTTCTCAGCAATTTCCAGATTGTTATTTTTTTCTTATTTTTAAATGCGAACATTGAGATTTAAAATTCGTGTTGAGTAACCCCGTGTAGGCTGGGTTGGAAGTGTAGATACTGATTCTTACTTCGCTGAAGTAATTTATAAAGCGCACGAAACTGGTTTTACCAGAGGACATTACTTGAATGCAACATCGGGTTCTTGTGAATAAATAATCAAAAGGACTGTATTTGTCAGAGAATTGGGAGTTTATACCCTAATGTATGACTACTTCAATGGATGATTCACACATCTATCGCACAATACATGCAATTATTAATAGACAGAAAAATTATGGTATACACTTCCTGTAGAATACTTTGTAAGTGGTAACAATAGTTTACGAGTTTATTTTGGAAAGCTGCACTTCGTTTCAGAACAACCTTTGAGAAGTCATGGGTAGCTCCATCAAATTACAGAAAGTTCTAGGGAGCCTAATCAAACTTTTCCCATGTGAGAAACGACATGACTTTAAAAGTCAACAGTCACATCAAAACTTGACGATGGCTCAATTATATGTTCCCACTGTAGAACATTTATAAATTGTGCAAATTCTTGTTGATTTCGTCCACGTTTGATCAAATTGGAGTTAGTCAACTCTATGACAATGAAACAAAACTTACAAATAAAAGAGTATTAATATATAAATTCCTCCACGGTTCTCGTTCTGTGTATTATAAAGTTTTTTTTTTTTTTTAGTAAATCATAGGTGAAGGAAGATCTGTATTTATAATTTCGAAAAAATTATATAAAAATTTATACATTTTTAATTTTTCTAGTAGAGGACAAATGTCTTTAGTTGTGATAAGAAAGCAAGTAAAAGTGCGAGAGTATATTATAATAAGACAAATTATGATAATTAGTTTAATAAATAAAGATAAATAGTAAAAAAATGTTTAACTAATTAATTATTTTAATTATATAATGAGATAAATAAATTATTTTCAACAATAATTAATCATCTTATTTATTTATTAATTATTAAAAATTAAGTAATCCAAAAAAACTAGTCTAAATCTGGAAAGTACAAACACACACAAAATATGGCTTGTTATGTCGGTCACGTATCAAAAATTTAACAAATATATATGAGACTTCATAGACAAAAAATATACGTTCTCTCTATCGTGTCCTTATTTACTATTCGTGGTTATGCAACATAAGTCCATATCAAAACATAAAAATTAATATAAATAAATCTTATAATTATACTAACTGCTAACACTAATTAAAAATAAAAAAAATTAAAATATTAGTTAAATATTAATTAATTATTCATTAGTTTAATTGGTGAATATTTACTCGAATAATAAATAGAAGAAGAAAAATAAATCCACCACAAATCTTCCAGGTTGAAGAAGTGGATGTGGGGATTTCTTTATCCTGTGGGACATGAACTGCTCTTGTATCCCATCCCCACAAATGGGCCAGGATTACTAAAAAGCCCCTAAATGTACCTATTTGTAATTTTTGGACTTCAAAAAATATATTTTGTACAAAACAAATATCTATTAGTTTATTTCCAACTCCTCCGGCCTCTTTGGAAACTTCAACAATAAGCAACAATTTTAAAAGACCGACATATAAAGTCAACCAGTTGATCAAATATAAGATGCAAAATATGCGTAAACACGTGTACAACTCAAACGTGTGCTAAATGTCTATTAATTGTGGACCATTCTTGTTGATTACTCGAGTCTGTTCACATTTGAATTAAATTTATTATTAAAATAAATTTTACAGATTAAAGCTTTAATATATAATTAACTCTCTCCCTGCTTGTCGAGAATTTCTGTCCTTTTTATACAAATAAAATTATAGCTCCTCCTCTGTCTGACCTTTTTTTTATTTTCATTGTATGGTTTGTTATTTCTCTCTTGCTTGTCTATTACTCTCTCTTCAACCATGGCCATCAGCACACCCACATGGATTATGATTAATCTATTAGAGTTGAGCTTTAGATGAAGAAAGGAGAATATGTTATTTTTGCTTTTTAATTAATTCTAGTTGGAGTCAATTTTTACATGTTTGTTATATATTAATCTATCTATAATAATATATCATTCAAATATTACGGATATCACTATTTTTTGTGTAACAATTTTTTGCATAAAAAAATAATTATTTAGAAATAAAAAAAATCAAGTATTCACTAATTTTTATTATTTATGTTGAAAGAGAGGATCTGATGCACACGGTTAATATCTTAACACGATTGAATGCAATTAAATCCAACCTTATATGATTTTTAATATGTTAAATCAAATTTAATTTAATATATAAGTTAAAATTGATTCAAAAGAATGTTAATAAAATAATGTGTGAATTTTGTTTGAAATCTTACATGTTACCTATATTATCTTACAAAATAGATTGGATATTTATCAGAACTAGCATTTCATGTTGTTCTTTCATAGACAACGGTTCTTATTTAGAGTTTGCTATACAAAAGGTTATATATAATACAAAATTTATTTTGTAACTTAAACGTAATATAACTTAACATTAAAAATTAATTTAAAATTAATCAAATTTAATAACAGAGCATTATTTAATTGATTACGATTTATAATTAAATTAAATAACAATGTGATTACTTGATTACATGTTAATATTTAAAGTAATATAAATATTGACTATATTTATTTTTCTTTCTCGTACTCTTGCATTTCTTTTACTGAAAATTACACACATAACACACATGTATGTCCCGACCGTGTACCTTATAACAGAACCATGCGCATGTCCAACAATAAGTTTTGCATATGTAACAATTATCTAAGATTTGCAAAGGTGTTGATGTAATTTTTGGACTCCAATACACTGGATATGAATTAAATATCCATCAATTTATCTCCCAAATAAGATTTTCAAGGAAAAATATTTCATCTATCCATTCGAACTATAACTAGGACTAAATTACGAGAGAAGAGTATAAAAGTATATATAAATTTGTAGAAGGATTAATAAATTTTCACTGATGTAGATCTGTCATTATTTTACTCTTCAACTTCCACCATCAAAATTTTGCAGAATCCAAACAAAAAAAAAATTAAAAGTTTGGAGATACTATAAAAGAGTTACTAATTTTCAAAATTTTCAAGAACAAATACATAATGTCAAAAATAATAGCAATATGATTGTTGCTTCCATACCGTGACGCTATGGAGACGAGACCGCCAATATCTTCAATGGGGATGAGGCTATTCGTAGATTCGGCGCTATATATATATATATATATATATATATATATATATATATATTTTTTTTTTTTTTTTTTTTTTTTTTTGAAGCAATGGGTACTTGTGGTGAACTCGCCTCCACCGGGACTCGAACTCCCGACCACTTGGGTCGCATGCATCTCTCTTAACCACTAGGCTAGAGGTCATTTGCATATATATATATATATATATATATATATATATATATATATATATATATATATATATATTGCTGCCAGATAGTACCCATAGCTTCATTGCTTTTGAGTCTTTGACAGTCCTTGTGTCTATAGTGCCATTTGTCACGACCCGATCCCAAATAATTGGGTCGAATCGGATCATGTCCAGCCTGCACCGTTGTGAGACGGCGGCAGTAAGCTGTTCCATATGCGAAAATTTTAAAACTTTATTCAACATTTGAAAAGTACAACTGGAATTAAAAGAACTGAAATAAAATGCTGAATTCGAATTAACAAAATTCCAAAAATAATGAAACTGAAAACTGGAAATAACTAGCTAAGCGTTCGGCTCGTCGGCCTCAGGTCCTGCGTCCTCCAAGGGGGACTCTGGCAACACCACAGGGTACAGAACCGGATCATAATAGCTATTGTACAATAGCTCAGCATCCTCAATGTCACCTAAAAATGTTGTCTCCAGTCAGGAGGGAGCAAGTACGAATATGTATCTCATATTTCAAGTAATAATGAAAAAGTGCAGGCTAAACAGTTGAAACAATATTTTCCAGTAATTCTACGATTAAAAACAATGTGATTTGAATGTGTAATAATCGTCTATGACCGGCTTGGGTTATACAATAGCGTCCTAGCGACGCGATACGGCTTATCCCCGTGTGTAAGAGGGGTAAGCTCGCACAATCATGCAATATGGGGGTATTGGCCATAAACGTTACACTATTCCCCCAATTCCCACAATTAATATCAATCAATATTTGAACCCTAGGAGAGGGTTCCGTGTAGCAATGCGGTTTAAACATGCAGCTTGACAATTACTAAATAAAATACAAGAAAACATAAACGTAACTTGCCTTTGTTTATGACTGGATCGGTAAGGTCGGTTCCGAGGAGGATGTCAGGTTCGTCTTCGAGATCCTACAGTTGAGAACCTTGACTTAGAACCAATATGAAACCATTCTAGGTGTGCTAGTTACAATCTCTAGAATTGGTCCTAATTCAGTTTTAAGTTTATTAATTATTCTACCGGAAAACGTCTAACGTCGTAATTCTACGTTCGTTGTTATTTAATTAAAATAAGTCGGTTATTGATTAATTGGAAAAATGACAATTACCGGTTAATTTGGCAAAACTTTGTATTTTGTAATATCATATATAAAACTAATATTTTTCTTTTAAATGAGAAAACGTGAATTTGTTTAAATAACAAACTTATAATTTTACTAATTTATTTACTGTGAGAAAACCTTATTAATTTTTTATATTAAAATAAATACTCATTTTAATAATCTACGCGTTTAAAGCCAAAACAATAACTCAGAAAAATAAAGAAAAGCTACGCTACACAATACAGGGTCGCAGCAAAGAAAATAGAAAATTGGGCTTATGCCCTTACAAACTTTACATAAATGAAATTAGAGAAAAAATAGTTAGCTCTGAAAAATGTCTCGTATTTTAAATACTGAAAACAAAACTAATAAATAAATTAAATTAAATCTTAGGAGTCTCAGATTTGGTCCAATCGTCACTATTTTTAGCTAATGCCTCAACGTCCGGGTAAAATCGGTTTCGTTTGCATTTCGCTAGGGCCCACAGACCGGTACGGTCGTCGCCCAAAAATCCGATTTGAATTATTTTCTGAAAACCGATTTAAAATTCATTTATAAAATTTTATAAAAATTTGGGCAGCATTCCCTCTATAATTGGGACAACCCAATCTTGGAAAAATGCCAAGCCACCACAAATAACCATCCCAAACCAGGGACACCAAATATCCCAACCACAACCACATAAAACCAATCCACAGAACATAACCAATAATATATAGGTCTTAAAAACCATAACAAACTAGTTTTGGAAACTGAACTCGGAAACATATAAGATCAAATCACTAAAGCTTTCTGAAATAGAATTCTGAAGAAAAACCAAAAACCCACAGGATCCATTCTGTGGAGAATGGTCACAGAAATAAATCTGAAAATCCGAACTATAACTCGAAAATTCCGAGAAGTCCCAGAACCGAAACAACCAACAAAATACTCATTCCGAAATGAGTCTCGGAAAGACCAAAAACCCAATCGTTATTCAAAGCCGATTCCCGTTATGGGATCGGGGACCGAAATCATCATCGACTACGTAAACCGAAATCATCATCGACTACGTAAACCGAACCGGGAACGCGAAATTATACCTTGGGTTGCTCGGCTAGAGCTCTCAGATGTTAAAATTGGAATAAAACCAAGTTTCTGCGGAATCGGGAAAATCCAGAGTCGCGGACAGCAAAGGAAAATCGCGGAACGGGAGATCGGGGTCGGGATCCGGCGCGGGGGTCGGCGGCGAACGCCGAGGAGGAGGCCGGGGCACTGGACAGGGGCGGCGCCGGAGGTGGGCGGCCCAGGGGAGCGCGGGGAGACGCGGACGGGGCTGGGCGTCCGGCGGAGGGGGTCGGTGGCGCTGGACGCTGCCGGGGGCGGCGCGTGGGAGGGGGGTCGACGCGCGTGCGGGAGAGCTCTCGGGGGGCTCGGTTAGCTTCTGGAGAGGGAAGAATGAGTTAGGGCTGTTTGGATAGATGTAACTTTTTGAAAGTGTAAAAGTGACACTTGCAGCAAGTTGAGTTTCCGTGGACTTGCAGCAAGTGGCACTTTCCAAAATGTGTTTGGATAGAATACTTTTTGTCTGCTGCAAGTGGAAAAAAAATTGGTTTGGTGTTTGGATAGTTATGTAAGTAGAAAATGGAAGTTTTTTTGGAGATATGGTAAACCTAGGTATGGTTACCCCCCAATAATTAAATTATTTATCATAATTAAACCAAAAAAAAATACAATATTTTTTTTTTACCACAAACACAGAACCCATTTTGATATTTTTACTAAATTAATTAATTCTAAAATAAACCAAATCAAATATATATATCCTCCCCCTCTCTCTCTCTTCTCTTTCCCAAAGAAATTTTGTGCCACCGCCTCCTCCAGGCCCCTCCTCCACCGCCTCCTCCTCCTCCTCCTCCTCCTCCACCGTCTCCTCCTCCTCCTCCTCTGCCTCCTCCTCCACCGCCTCCTCCTCTCCTCCTCCTCCTCCTCCTCCACCACCTCCACTGCCTCCTCCTCCTCCTCCCCCTCCTCCCACTCCGCTGCCTCCACCGCCTCCTCCGCCTCCTCCCCTTCCTCCACTGCCTCCACCGCCTCCTCCCCCTCCTCCCACTTGCAGCCCACTCCCCTCTCTTTTTGGTTGCAAGTGTGAGGGAAAGAATATGGGGGGACAAGAACTGCAGTGAAAGTGAGATTCTCCACTTTCACTGCAGTTTCAACCGTGAACCAAATGGTGAAACTTGGTAGAGTTGCCGTAGCTGCAGCGGAAAGTGGGAGAAGTGGGAGAAGTGGTGGTGGTGGTGTTATTAAGAAAGGGGTGGGTGAGCAAACGTGTGGAGTAGAGAGAATGGGTGCTGGAGAAAAGGAAGGGGTGTCATGGTCGTGGGTGACCAGGCCAATGGGTTTATTTATTTATTTATTTATTTTTTAAACTAAACATAAAAATAGATTTAACTATTTATATAAGGCCAAAATTTAATTAAAAGGTTTTAAGACGGATTCGGGACTGGAAACGAAAATTGGGTTCGGAAACAGAATCTGGCGTTCGGACTCGGGGTCGGAGTCCGGACTCGGGATCGGGGACAGGCCACAATCAAAAATCAACGATAATTTTTTTTAAAATAATATTTTTTCTTAAATCCGACTAAATAATAATATATAATAATAATAATAATAATAATAATAATAATAATAATAATAATAAATAACTAACTAATATCACTACAAATCCAATAATTCAAAAACTCTGGGTTTCACACCATTATTTTTGACAACTTATATATTTGTCTCAATTTTACAGAACTTATTACCACTCCCATTAAATTAGGAAACTATTATATCGTAGACATAATTTAAAAAAAAAAAATTATTGACTAATTTGGAGACTTCCTTTTTAAAAAAAGAAGTTAGATATAAGAGCATCATTAGTAAATGGAGCTCAAAAATGCATTTGAGGTCCAAATTTGTCATAAAATAAATAAATGTTGAATGAGTTGGATATGTATGAAAATAGTAAACAAATAAATATTAAGACCTAAATGAGATGAATGAATATAAACACATGTGTCATTCTTCTTTATTTTTCAAAAAGTAATATAAACATCTAGAATCTAAAAATTGGAGTTCTAAATTGGCCCTTACAAAATGAGTTTATACATTCTGAATGTATAAATTATGAGGTCAAAATTATACCTTATGTGGCTGTGACAAAGCTATTTTGGAACTCTAATTAAATTATACTATTCTACAAAATGTCTATTCAATCTAAAAATTGGGTTGAGCCTTATTATTATTATTGATGCTCTTCCAACCGACAGTTTTGGGGAACTTCATCTAACCTCCCCAGTAAGAAAAAACTGACTCGAAAAGTCAACAGCAGTTCATTGTCAACAGTATTTTAATAAAAGACAGGTGTAGATAGATAATGATGGCACACTTATATTTTATGCACTGTATAGAATATTAACTGTCGATATTCTTGTTGATTCGATACAGTTCGTTCACATCTGGATAAAATCACTAGTTCTTGCATGTAGTTTATACTATTTGGAAAAAAAAAAAGCAAACAATAATTTTTTATTTTTTATTTTTTTGAGAAGAACAAAATTTATTATTCTTTTATATTTGGGAAGAGCAAACAACAATTCATTTTAATTTTTCTCCACACATATCTAACTATCTATTTTAAATTTAATGAACAATTTTAAATAGTAAATATAGATAAAAATATTTTAGGAATTAAACTTCCACAGTGAAGACTTTTTCTTTTTCGTATAGATAAAATTGTAAAAATGATAAAGAGTTTCAGGGATGAAGTTATATAGTAGGCCTTTGCTTGAAACATGGTCTCGTGAAAACTTTCAATTTTTTATTTTTGAAATGTCCGACGTATGTTCGGAACTTTATGCACGATGTACTTTCAAAACTTTTAGTATAATTTTTTTTTTTTCTTTTTTCTGAAATACTTAACCAAAAGGCTGGAGGGGTGATCTGGATGCTGTAGACCCGGCAATATCAGGCTTCGAGATTAGGCCCATAGGCTTTGGATGTATGTACCTATCTTCTATGTCGAAAGTATTGGAATACATCAATGACATCATCAATTGTACAACAAGCCTTCATGTTGGGTAAAGTGCAAACAAATCCTCCTCAGATTTGTCTCGTTAGCAAAATAAGATTTATTAGAAAACTAATGCAATTGACTACTCCTTATATTTTTTTGCGTCAACAAGTCAGTCTCTACCGTCTATTAGCCGTTAGAAATGGCTGTTAATGACTTTAAATACAAAAATGCAAATCTAAGAAGGATTTGTTTGCACTTTACCCCCTTCATGTTTATGATTTTGCAATTATGGACGACAAATAATTTTGCAGACAATCATGAACAAAATCTAACTGGGGATTGAAAGAAAATGCATTTCTTACTTCTCATATTAGAGGTGGAAGAAGATACTTTAGTATGATAATCTCTGAGGAAGAGTTCCTCTCTCTAAATTATAAGAGAGCAACATATTATTATTATTTTTGAAAAAAAACTTTTTATAATTTGTTATTTTCCAAGGCCTCGCCATAATCATAAAACATGTTGTATGTAATATTCAAAAGCATATTGTGTTTAGATTACTTTTAAGGCCTCGTTTGGTTGGCGGAATCTCCCGGTTGGGAAAGGAAAATGATTACTTTTCTATGTTTGGACGTCCAAGGAATTGAGGAGGAAAGGAAAGTGATTCCCAATGGAAGGGAAATTAGGGGGGAAAGTGATTCCATCCATCCAAGGAAGGAATCACTTTTCCACATTGAAGTATTCACTTTCCTTTCCAAATTTTTTGGCATTGCCAAACATCGGAAAGGAAAATCAATAGAAATTAAAGTTTCCCAAAGGAAAGGAAATGACAAGGAATTGATTTCCTTTCCCTTCCATTCCGCGAACCAAACGAGGCCTAAGATTTATGTGGACCGAAACCTAATGATTTAAACAAAGGGTTAATTTTGGTGATTGAACTTTTTTTTTTGTTAGTTGGTACCTACGTTTTGCATTTTTGGTTTAAAGAGTGCTTGAACTAATTTTGTTGTTATTTTTAGATAAAAATTGTTAAAAGAGTGCATGAACTAGATTCCGTTGGTCCATGGTGCAGGACTCGAGGTCCATGAGAACCGTGCCGGAGACGAAGTGGCTGCAGATGGCCTCGTTATAGTAGATGTTGATGCGTTCGAGCTGGAGATCGATTGGGACGTTGCCTTCTCCATAGCCGACGTATCGATTGGTCATGTCAAAAATAACCCTAAAAAATAAGGTACATGATCATCACATGTCCATTTTAACGATTTTCATCCAAAAATACTAAAAGAACAAAGTCCAGGCATTCTTTAAACATAAATTAATTATCAAATTAACCCCAAAAAAGTTCTATCACCAAAACGGCAACCAGGACATTCATTAGGCACCATTTGGACATTTAGCTCTAAAAAAAAAAATGGAACTCGAGTGACTCTTGTGATTACCAAGGAGAGATATAAGATTCTAGTTGGTTGATGGAAGATCGGTGGATCGAGCCACGTGGACGTATTATTTCTTAACTCCCGTGCGTACTGTCGTACATCTTTTAAAAAAAAAAAAAAAACTCTAAAAAAAAATTGAAAAGCCCACTAAGATAGATGGATAGGTTGGATCATGGCTATGGGTGAAGTGGACCCAAACGGCAACTCCGAACTTAATTTGCGCAACCTCTGGTCCCTATCCAACTCCTCCCCGTTTTCTTCTTGATGGTCTTTCCAAAGTGAACGAACGAGGAGGAGGAGGAGGAGGAGGAGGAGGAGGAAAAAGGAGCAGTAGCTATGGAGTCCCTCCTCCTCTCCAACGTCTCCTCTCGACCACTTCTTCTTCCTCCGCTCCAGAGAACGTAAGCCCCTTTCTTCTTCTCCTCCTCTTTCTCCATCGCTGTCGTCGTTCGTTCCTTGATTGAATTGTGTCTGGTGTTTGGTTCTGGCTAGAAATTCCAAGGGTGCTAGGAGGAGGATGTTGCCCCCGAGGTGCTCGATGGACGTCTCGCTCGGCGGAGGCGGCGGCTACAGCTACGGTGAGATTTATGATTGCGCCTATGTTGCACGGACACGTACATGACAGGATACGGACGCGGTGTCACGGAATCGATTTTTATGTCCTATGGATAATTTGGCGTGTCTGTGCTGTGTCCGACACTTGTCCAATGGTACAAGGAAACATAACGAAAAAAAAAAATTTATAATAGACGGTGGGAAAATCCCCGTTGTTTTTAAGTACAAGAAGGAAAGAAAATTCAAGATAAAAAAACACAACCAGAAAAAAACAAAAACAAAACCAGAACGATATGTCGGCCAGCCGGAGTATGTCGTAGTTAGATTCCAATAGTTTTCGTCCACGGCATTGTCATGTTCCGATCCCCAAGGATCGGTAAGTCGTCACTTGAGCATGATGCCGAATAACTTATAAGTCTAAGTTATGCTTGTACAATGTACATACTTCCACATTAACAAAATAGACTGAATAGATAATGAAGCAGCGAAACTTTAATACAGAAAACCAAATAACAATGAGACAAGAACAAGATAACTTCTTTATTCATAACTTGCAATGGAATTAGAAAAGACTTACTGGCCAACTCGAAATGCTAAACTTGGCTTACATCTTTTGAAACTCAAATAGCTACAATGTTCCATATATCATACCCTTTACTAAAGAAAAGATAAAACACCTTTAAAGAAAACTTCTAAAACTTAAACTTAAAAGCTTCGAGATGCCGAACAAGATTATACATTTCTACTGAGTTTTGATGAGCTTCTAACGCATCTGACCTGGCCTCCCAATACTTGTTGAGATGTGGATCAGTACATTGGAAAATGCACTGGTGAGGGTATTAACCCGACTCACCTAAATCTACATAGTAATCATGTGAAAACATGCAATTATTATTAAGTAGTCTTTCTATTTGTTCTAGATTCTTTTTAACAATTCATAATAGAAACATAAAACAATATAAATATCACTTATGCGGTGATTCTTACCCACAATTGACTTTCAATTCCTGCAACAAACAAGGATTATAGCAATTTACATATATAATTTCTATGAAACTTTTCTGCGTCTCTGCATCAATTAATTAGGCCTACAAGAGAAGTATCATCAGCATGAGACATAACTACATAATGATCCATGAGTGACTTTTCATAATTAGAAGTTGGAACGTATAAGCCAATCTCTCTGATAAACACGACACCCCGTGATCACGAGGACGTACAAGCCACATGGTGCCCTATATCTCCTAGGTCGACGCGATTTTGGTGTTCCGAAGATCAGTCGAGAGATTAAACCTTGTGTACAAGTTGTCCAAGACCAATACGTGATATAACTTTTATCAGACAAAATATTACGATGTAGCATCTAAACAAAAATATTTCTTTCTATTCGACCATATAGTCGTAGTTCTATTCTTCCTTTATTTTTTCATATAATTTACTTACAAACAATACAAGATTTTCTATGCACTTCTCTTTCTACAACATATGATAAGGATCATGCAATCATTTATTTTTTAACAAGTATAGCAACACTTCTATTAGTTGTATTCACAGTCTATTACTCTAACATGTAAATCTTCTCTTTTAACTTATTTTTCTTTGTTAAGGTATCATTGACAGTAGGGATGCAACAATTGGAATAGAAGAGAGTTCTTTTATTAAGGAGTGAAGATAAATGAGCGAAGGATCAAAGCCACTCACCAAAATGAAGAGATTTGAGAGGAAGATGAGATTTACGCAACGATCACGTCTTGTTTATACGCCCATCTGCAACTGCATCTACAATTGTTTAACATACTTCTTTATTTTTCTCCTTTTTTTCTCATGATTCGAAATTGATACATAAATCGATTAAAGCGAACAATAAAACCATTCATAAAAAACGACAACGAAAACGTATTCATCAAAACCAAGCAATAAAAACGTCCAACAAAATAACAATGAAAAGGATGGAAAGAAGCTCTTATACATAGTTCATTTGCTAAGCATGATTCACTGCATTTTGAGACTCAAAACCATCAGGAATCAATTCATGAATAAGAAATTGTTCCAATTTACTAGTCCCAATCAATCGATACCGGCAAGGTTTTCCTAAGATGATTCCATTCTGACTGGCTCGGTCTATTCTCTAGTCACACAACACACCGCTAGAAGCGTGACACTACGTACTAATCCACTAAGAAAAAAATTCATCGAAACTTAAAGAATAGACTTACCAAGATCGTAATTATAACTACTACCTAAAATAGTCTAATACCTTTTTTTTTCTTTCTTTCTCATCTTTGCTTTGCTTGTTTGCAATACTCCTTCCTCCAACCGGCAACTGCAATATTTTCCATGTCGTGACCTAACAATAGGCATTGTTATAATCCTGCTTTTGGGTGGGTGGGTGGGTGGGTGGTGGGTGGGTGGGGGGGGGCTTTTGTTTATATGTGGACATGTAGGTAATTTTATTCTTTTAAAAAACTTTCAGAATTATTCGGTAATGAATTACCAAGCATGGGTTGGACACCACTTAAAACCATCCAAAATCGGATCCCTCATAACTGCTCATACCCGGTACTTTAAAGTTTAAAAACACCTCATAATCGATATCCCAACAATTGCCAAGCATATGCTAACTTTCTATGTTTCCTTAGTTTTATTTGTTTTTGTACCTCTACTAGAGTGCTAAGTTTCCTGTACGGCTGTACCATCACGATATTGTCGACAATATCCATGTGAGGTAGGATACTGAACTGTTCAGGATCTATTCTTGTTAAAGAATTCGATGCCCTCAGTTGGCATATAATCTTTGCTAGAGACTTGTAAGTTATCATGCATAGACCAATCTACCTGAATTAATTTACCTTATTTTTGGTATGAGGGAGGATCTTGTTGCTAATGTCTTTTAAGTACAAGGATGTACACATTGATGAACCAAGAGATACCTAGGAGGAGTAGCTTTGGGTCATTCATCATGATTGAATGGTTTAGAAGGATGCTCATAGAATTAAAGCACGGTGGTTGAAATGGAATGCTACTTCTTGAGTTCTTTATGATTGCAAGATACAATTGAAGTTGAAAGATTTTTTTTATTATATAAAATAGCTTATAACACCATCCATGCTTTAGGGATCCGAGTGTTTGCTAATTAAAATCAGAAAATGAATAGGTGAAATGAGAATGTTAAGATGCATGGGTGACAATACCTTGAAATATAGGACAAGTAATGAGTTTATTCATGAGAAGTTGGAAGTGGCGTCAATTGATGATAAGATATAGATATTCGCTTGAGATAATTTGGACAAGTACAATAATGTAAACCAATGGATGCACCGGTAGGAGAGAAAAATATTAGTCCAAGAAGCTATAAGGACTTGGCTTATACCTAATGAACTTGTATTGAGGCTGTAACAAAGGATATGGTTTTTGCTAATGTTTGCAATGGACATGACCCTTAAGAGAGATGAGTGGAAGAAAAGAATTCCCCCATAATTTTGTGATAAAGGCTTTCTTGTTGAGGGATATGCTATTTACCTTTGGCAGTCTTCCATGTGCCAAGAATGAGTGTACTGCATTTAAGAATCTGTCTGTGATTATATTCCATAATTCATGGAACAATTTGTTGATGAACCCAGCTTGAAGTTCTTTTATCGTGATAGTTGCCTAACTATGAGCTATAATCAATCCATAGAAATCTCTGCTGCTAGACATTGTGTATGTCATCAGTGTATACTGTTGTGTGCGTTAATAGTTAATACCTGATATGTACCAACTAGTGGCGGATCCAGGATTACAATCCACTGGGGGCACAATCATAAGGGAGTTCGGAATTAACGCCTGTGGAATTTTTTTTAAGGATATAATAATATAATATAATATTAAATAGTACTATTTTTATACAATAAAATATTACATCTCACAATTGTTCTCTACGGTTTTCAAACTTTCAAAAATTTAACTACAACATAATTTGTAATACTACTAAGCAACTTTTTTTCTTCTATGAAGATGATCATTTAGAAACCTTATTTATGATTAATAAGTTGAGGATGTTTGATGGTACTGTTTTCTAAAAAACAATTACTGGAATTTCACTGGGGGCCAGCCCCCCGTGCATCCCATGTGGATCTGCCCCTGGAACTACCAACCAATTCGTCGTCGTCATCATCCGAGTTTGCCTTCTCCCATCAAAATTGAGTTAGATATAGAGAAGAATTGACAAAGTTTTTACATTCAGCTGTCAACCAGATGTCAAACCTGTTTGCTAGTGTTAAATTTGTAGCCAAGTAGCTATGAGCAAGAGGGGGACTTCCCATAAAACGTAGAATGCATTTGCTAGGTCATGCAATTTAAACCAAGGAGCATCCTCCAAGTTCTCCTTGATAGGAAAAAGTCTAGAAAATGAGGTAAGATAGGCTTTCTCATTTATATGAACAAACCAAGCAAAAAGGATTGACATTCCCTATTGGACAGATCAATGTTCACATGGAAAAAGCGCTGCAGAATTCAAAACTTCAATATGCTTCAGCATCTCTCTTTACTAAAGATGGTATCAGTTCCTTTTTCCCACTTGCCTATAGTAGCCACCTTGTGGCAATATGCTTTATTAGCTCGAGCACAGTATCGATTGTATACAAGGTTCTAAACGGTGGTAGGCGGGTGCGTGGCGGAGAGAGTCCGCCTTACCGCCTATACGGTCGATAAATTTTGAACATTTTTTTTTACTATTTTACGACTATTTTTTGCATAATATGCATATTTTAAGGGCCATGCATAACTAAGTTGTAGAACGAATATTTATAAAGTTTTAGTTTTGAAATGAGGACACTAGGTCGATTACAACTAAAACTTTTAGTTCAATTAACTACTATATTATTGTTTCTCGTTACAGAAGTGTCTATCGGTCTGCCTTGCACATGACGAAACCACCTCTAATTTTCACGGATACACTCATATTTTATCCTATCCTTAAATGTATTGCCACTCATCCATCTTAGCATTCTTATTTCAACTACACTAACTTTCTGGACATGTTGTTTCTAAATTGCCCTACAATTGATCCATAAAGCATGGATGGTCTTATAGCAGTCTTGTAGAATTTTTCTTTCAGCTTTAGAAGTGTCTTACGATCACAAAGTACTCCAGAAGCACTCCATTTTCAACCATCATGTTTTAGTTCTATGCATGACATCTTTCTTAATCTCTCCATCATGAGGAATGATTGATACTAAATACTGAAAGTTGTCACTCTTAGGTATCTCTTGTACATCTATATGAATCTCCCTCATTTCTCTTCGGATTCGGGTTGAGATTATGTTTCGTTTTTGTTCGACTAATCCTAAATCTCTTAGATTTCAAACCTCACCCCACACTTCTATTTTGACATATAATCCTTCTCTACTCATCAACCAATTCAATATCATCAACAAACATCATACACCATGGAACCTCTTCCTGGAGATGCCTAGTAAGTTGCCTTGTAACTGATCCATAATTATCGCAAAAATGTAAGGATCAATGTCGATCCTTGATGCAAGCCAATGGTAATAGGGAACAAATTATTTTCTCCTCCAATAGTTCGCACGGTCATCATAACTTTGTCATACATATCTTTATTAGTGTCAATATAAGTACAAGGAACTTGTTTCTTCTTCAAAGCTCAAAGCACATGTTTCCAAATCTTATGAATGATAAAACTATTCATATAAATACTTGAAGAAGCACATGTTACCATCAATTGGACTTGATCAGAACCCTTTTTTGCTTGATAAATGCTTTCATCTTGTATACATGAACAAATGTTGTCAATACTAAACTCAGGCTTTGCTTATGTTTGATTACTGGTTATTGTTGTGCCTGTTCTAGCTGTATCCTAGATCCCAGCTTCTCTTGATTCTTTTGTACTTCTGCTAATCTGTTAAAACTTTTTGATGTTACTTTCATTATATCCTTGCTAATTTGCATCAAGCTTATTTTTTAAACATTATTATTTTCTTTGGTTCATAACCATATCTTACTTTTTCTTTTAATTGTAACTAGTTTTTATTAAAAAAATTGTTTCAATTTGTATTTTGTTACTGAAATTCGCGACCTTTGGAACATACCTTTGCAGAAAATATTCCAAAATTTCCTCGAATGAGGGTATGGGACCCTTACAAGCGTCTTGGCGTAACTCGTGATGCTTCTGAAGAAGAAATCAGAGGGGCAAGAAATTTTCTTTTGGAGCAATATGCTGGGCACGAGGGAAGTGTAGAGTCTGTTGAAGCTGCTTATGATAGGATAATAATGACCAGCTTTAAGGAGCGAAAGAAAGCAAAAATCAATCTAAAAAGCAGGTTGAGAAAGAAAGTAGAGGAATCACCTCCATGGTTTAAAACATTGCTTACCTATGTTGAAGTGCCTCCAGTTGATGTGATCCTTAGACGACTGTTCCTCTTTGCTTTCATGGGAGCATGGAGCATAATGAGTTCTGCTGAAACTGGGCCTGCTTTCCAAGTATGTCCTTGCACTCTCTTTTATATGGTTTCTTTGTAAATTGGCTCGATATAGTTATGTTTAGTCTTCTACATCCTTTACTAAGTATATGTAACTCAAATGGGAACTGGGGATAACAACACTAAATCTCAATAGACGTTTCATCCGGGACTCCATTTGGTGCAATTGCAAGGATTGAGCCGAAGGGGTTCCATCCCGGATGGTCGTTTTTCAAATGTGCCATTCATTTGTTGGCTCAAATGGGCATTTCCGAAACCGACCAGCGTACGTTTGGAAATGGGTGTTTGAGCAGATGGATGAAATATAACTACAATCCAAACTAGCCCTAAATGTCTTATGCTTTTAATCCTCAGTGAGTCATCAACTACTACTAATAGCTCTAAGAAGTTAGTGATACCTAGCTGTCATTCAATAGCCAATCCAAGCTTGGTGTTGATCTATGGACAATCTGAGCTTGGTCTATCCTTTGTGGTTATGTTTAATCTTCTACTCCATACCAAATAAAGTGAAGAAGAAGTATATTTAACAAAATTAAAACCCAGCAGACTAACTCTGCCATATACTTAAATTCTCGGTGAGTAATAACTACCAGCTATAAGAAGTTTTTGATACCTTGCTGCTTTTCTGTACCCAATCTAAGCCTGGTCTATCTTTTTGGATCTTGAGGGATTTTTTTTTGTTACATTGCGGAGAAATGCATTTTATCCCTTCATTTTGCTTGCATTGCTATCTGCCGTATCTGTATTTAATTCGAGGTAAATGGTTGTTCGAGTTTCCTGTTTACACTAATTTTACTTGAGAAAGGTAAAGAAGGCAAATTCATGTTTTAAGTTTTAACCTTTAATCTTAACATGCATACACGACACGTTATTGGTTAATCTTGATCTATCTTCACTAGATACCCAGTGCTTCAGCCAGGACCAAGTTTCTTCTGTTTACAGACATGCTGGTTTTAATGTTAAAAATAGTTGGCAGGAAGGTCTTGCTGACTATATATACTCATGCAAGACCTAGTACTTCATATTTCTTTAGCTGAACTTTTTATTCTTTTGCAGGTTGCACTATCGTTAGGATCCTGTATCTTCTTCCTTAACGATAAGATGAATAATGTTGTCAGAGCTTCGATAACTGGGTAAGTCAGAAATTAAAATGTATAAAAGTACCATTAATTCCAACAATAATCATTACTCTCCTCCTTTTTCAGATTTGGCGCCCTTGTAATTGGCTGGATCGTTGGATCCATAGTAGTTCCTTTGGTTCCGGCAGTTCTAATACATCCGACTTGGTCCCTTGAGCTCCTAACATCCTTGGTGTCTTACATTTTTATGTTTCTTGCTTGTACTTTTCTCAAGTAGAAGTGTTGCTACTATTTATTCCTTGCAATGTAAAAGAAAGCCAACTATAGTAGCACACATTTATATGTAGCAACCACAATTCATAATTTCATATGGTGCGGTTTTGTAGTTATGAATTATAGTTTATGAGAGGCATTTTTGCAGCTATGTTCCTAAATGGTCCAGCACCTAGTTTCTAGAAGTTAATTTCTTTAATATTGCTTCATCTATTTGCTTCTGATCTTGATCTGCTGGGAAAGTGCATTGGTGACAAGTTTGTGTTTGAATTCGTCACATCTTCAATCTTTTGTGGTTCTTTGCCCATTGTCATGATTTGGCTGGGTAAAAAATGTGAGGGAGTGCAAGAGAAATAGGCAATTTTTTTACTAGAAAATTTTAAATTTTGTTCCAAAGTTCTAAATGCTTTCCGTATTAAATTTCTTTGCCATCAAGACACAAAATTTCTCGTATGTATAAAATATGACTGTATTGTGTTATAGCTTGTCGGTTACAGCTGATACTGTCAAATCTCTATGAAATGAACTCAGTACAAAACCCATATTTGTGTAGCTTGAGGACTAGATTTCCTCAATTCTCACCTTTTTTTTTGGGATAGATGATTGTAAACATCTTGTTTCATTACTGAGTAGAAAATGAAAACAAAGTATAACAAAAGTCTTCTTTGACTGGGGAATCTAAGAACAAAAGGTTTCCAACAAAATAAAAACAAAGAGATCAAAATCCTGCATTTAGATATATAGCCCTCTAGACATTACAAGTCCATGGTTTGATACAAGAGTTTGGTTTTCCTTCCACGTAATTTTTAAAACCTATTCCTTAAGTAGCTTTCTTAGACTTGGAATTTAATTATTTCACTGTACAATAAAACACTTTTATATAATTTTATATACAGTTCTATGAAGGTCAATTCAACACATTGATGGGGGCTTTCTTAGACTTGGAATTTAATTATTTCACTGTACAATAAAACACTTTTATGTGTTTTATATAATTTTATATACAGTTCTATGAAGGTCAATTCATACACATTTGATGGGGGGAAATTCCATGTCACATCCCTCTGAAAAAATATCTAGTAACAGTAAGTTGAATGCATTGTACATGCACTGATACTATTACAATATGACAAGCTACTGACACAACACTGGATATGGTGTGTCACGCTGTACTTTTGGGTGTCTGATAGGTATCTGACACGGACATAGCACCCGTTTTGGACTCCAAGCTTTTCTTAGTGGTAAAACCTCTACCAACTAATGTTATATAAATCGGGTCTCCCTTTGCTGAAACTCATCTCTTTATCAGTATAGTTTCTTTTTTTAAGTTTTCATCCCTTCTTTTGCAAACGGAACAAATATTTATGGAATTAGTTTAGAACTGTCCAGGGCGATGATGAGCCTGGTCTGTGCGATGCGCGACATCCATTACGTCGTAGGACTGACGAAAAATGGTTACGATCTGAGCTGGCGTGGATCAGAATGGGGCGTCCGTGCATGAAAACTCAACGGCTAGGACGCCGCGCGGACGGTCGAGGACCGGCACCATTCTACCATGGGTATAAACGACGGTCGACCACGCGGCCCGTCGTGCGGCGCCATAAGGACGTCGAGAAGACGGCGCATAGAACGGATGGCTGGGCGGTATCGGCTGTCATAGGCGTCGTGAAGACGTCGGGGGCGCCTTCGGCGTCGTGGACGAAGCGAGACGTTGAGTTGCCGGTATCGAAAGACGTCGACCGTCCCGTGAGGCTCTGGAGCGCACGGAGTGCGCGAGGCATGCGTGTGGGACGAAGATGAAAAACCAGTGCGGATAAGATCCGTACGAAGAGTCTGAAACGACATGACGACCGGCTAAAAATCATGTACGGGAAGACACACGATCTAATTGAACCCGCACGTGCTGGAAGAAAAGTAAAAAAAAAAAAAAGAAAAAAAAAAGAAGAAAGGGTGTAGAACTGTCCATGGAGTGTTTATTGACAAACTCCCATAGCATATTGTTGTTAGCCACTGCAAGCTCAGAAGCTTCCTCGAAACATCTCCCATACATTTCATTAGACTCCAATGCTCGACTGCAGGTGCACAACCCAGGGGGGGCCTAAATTGAGGAAACTGGACTTTCCTGCTCCACTTTCATAGTGCTCCTACAAAGAAATTTTAATTGAACATTACAAGTTACTCACCAGTTCTTCCTTCTGTTAAAAGTTTGACAAACTTCACCTTCAAATGATTGTGCATGCAATATCTGCTTAATTTTATCTTAACCATTTTTCACTTTTATATGAGTATTGTTTGGTTTTGGTATCCAATCATAGGTACATGATACATCTTACATATTTTCTCCAAGATACAATTGATTTTTTTTATTAATTGCATAAAGTTTTAGACAAGGTTCGTAGTGCCAACAAATGCCGATACATATATGACATTTCATATCGTTTCGTTTTGACACGTCTAATAAGATCTGATACTGAACCTACCGATACCGACCATTAATGTATGATACCGAAATTGGGGCTTTGTTTTCAGTCAATTCAGCAAAACAAAAAAAAGTATAGCAACAGACAATGTCCGATACAATGATTTGGTCATGCTGAAAATCATTACAAGACACTGTAACCATTATTATTTGTCGAATTTATACGTGTATAAATTCATATTACTCATCCACCTTAATATTATTCTTCTCAAAATTATTTATTACGTGGGTATTTTGTTAAACCAAGTTAAATAAATAATAATATTTATGGGGATGAATGATTCAACAATATAGAATTCATTTAAAAGTAAGAAAAAACAACAAATAATAAACAAAATTACGTCTAAATGCATAAAATTGTTACTTTAATAGCGTAGCACATTTTTTGGTTTTCCGAAACCTAGAATTCCATAGCTTCGATTTGAAACTATCGAAAGTGCCAATACCAATTCATAAAGTGTCTATAACCGATTCCAATATTGGTATTGTAAACCTCGATTTTAGGGTTACTTGTTTACGTGGATTATAAGGTGATCGATTAGTTATAAGAATTCAAAAGTGATGTCCAATTAACAATTAATCATAAGATGAAATTGTAGATATCTTGCATTTATATTTTACACTCACAAGACTCCCGACTAGGATTGAACTCTAGAGAGGTTAGTACTAATAGCTTCTATATGCACACATTGGTATGGTTGTTCTTGCCAAACAAGATGAGATGTTGCATTGATACTTACTTGGACGGGGCTTGTGTTAGGTTGCCAATCACCATTCCTACTTATTCTTCAGGAGGGTATGCATCTCTTTTGCATTTCAGGATCGGATATGTAGTTCAACTATATAGTCAGGATTATTTTGTTTAGGATTATTTTGTTTAAGGGTATCAAATTTATGTTGGGAATCGGATACGTCCTCCTGCGCTCTGATACCGTGTCTGAGACGTTTGCGAAAACTTAGGCCAACCCACCTAAAATAACCAACCCCCCGTCTAACGGACACCAAGCACAGATAAAGACAAGTATATGGCGGTGAGTACGTCACCTGGACAAATTTCAATCTCTATAACTCAGATGAAATTACAAGATTCACAAAAACTAATTTCGAACCCTTTGCCCTAATAAGTTCAACCCCCTCACCACATAATCAAGAAAAAAAAAAAAGAAACCCCTCGATTAGATCTCTTCTTCCTTCTGTCTTGTATGACGAATAAGAGCAAAGTGTAGAACTTTCTCTTAGATTTTCTGTGGACGAGCACCTCGAATCTCCACTTTTGTGTTGTGCTTTGTGCCTCCACCCTCACCCCATATATATATAAGATGAGAAAATCTATTTTAGGCCATAATAAGATTTCTTAAATAGGAAGCCCTCAAATAAGAATCCTACTACACCTAAAATAACCGATCAACATCCTATTTTAGATTATAATAGGATCTTTTAAATAGGAAACCCTCAAATAAGAATCATATTATATCTAAAATAGCCCAGCACTTAATATGGACATCCAAATCAAATTAAATCAAATATTTAATCAGATTTGGACTCCATAAATATGCTATTATCAAATCCAGACTGAACTCCAACAATTTAGACCTAATTGGACTTTAGATACTGGATTTGTCCATTGATGAGTTTGGATATTCAAAAAATTTTAATGACACATTTTAGTGACGATATTAGACTTTCAGTGACGAAATAAATCTTTCAATGACGAACGTTCATCATTAAAATGTGCCACTAAATCTTTCAATCACGAAATAAATCTTTCAATGATGAAATAAATCTTTCAATGACGAACGTTTGGTTCACCGAAAGGAAATGAATTCCCTTGTATTTTTTATGGGAATGAGAAAGTAGGATTCTTGTCACATTTTCTTTTCGTTGTTTGGTAAAACAAGGAAACTACCTAGAAAAGAAAAGCAAATATAACAATGTTCCAATAATATCCTTACCTTTAAAAATAAAAATAATATTATAAAAAATAACATTAATGGTAAAATAAGCAATGATACATGGTTACTTTTGTCATAATTTTTGTAATAAATATTGAGAAAGGAGGAGGGAAAATCAATCCCATGGGTCTTGAGTGGAACCATATTTTCACCAATTTTTTTTCTTGTCAGAAAATTAATTCTCAAGGTTGTGGCTACCAAACAAAGAAAAAGAACAACTTTTTTTTTTTTTTTTTTCTTAAATCCGTGAACCAAACGATGCCTAATCAGAATCATTCTTCATGTTCGTATAAAATAAAATATGACAGCAAATTTTGTGATTTATTGCTAAAAGTTAAATGGAGTGGCGTGAACTTCCAGGTGGCTCTAGAGAAAGTAGATTTGCTAAAGAGACAAAGGAAAGCTTGCCAACAATATCCTCCACTACAGCTTGGAATTTGGACTCTCTTACATGATCCATCCTATAATTTCAATGCCCAACTGGCTTAAGATCTTGCAATATCTGTCTGTGCATCTCCTTCTGACTCGGTTATTTCCCCATTGTGTCACCAGCTAAATGCCTACATGTGCCATGATTTGTCAGTCCAGTGCCAAGAAAAAGAAACATCCCATAACCTGGTAAGAGAGTTTGGATGAAGGTTTTAATATTTCCTTAGAAATCAACTTCACATTTCTCGTTTCATTTCCATGGAAAAGAAACTTAACAATGTTTAGTCCGAAAGATTCAGAATTTCCATCCTCATATTTGATTTAGACAAAAATATAAATATTAATTTATTTAATTTTTATAAATATTCTTTTATTAATTTTAGGTAAATTATAAGGACATAGCACATTTTGATCAGGGCTGTCCAAGTATTAGTTTTCCATTATTTACAAGTTTGTCACTGAAAAAATTACTCAGGGCTATCCAAGTGGTAGGTATAAAAGATAAGTGTAATAATTTTTGTTTTCTTCCTCACTCTCCATTCCTCACAAGAAGAAGAAGAAGAATAACAAGAAGAAGAAAAAAAAACAAGAACAAGAACATCAATTTTTGCAAACCTAGTTTATTTTGATTTTTTGCTCTCTTCTAATTTCTCAGATCTCTTTCTCCAAACCCTACTTTATTTTTCTTCTTCTTGTTTGGGCATTATGGATGAAACCCTAGTTGTAGAAGAAATTGGATTATCAAATCTATTAATCTATTAGTCTATTAACCAATTTTCTTTATTAATAGAAGAATTATGCATGAAATCCTAGTTGTAGAAGAAAACTATGGAAGAAATCCTAGTTGTAGAATAATTGGGTTCATATCAGGACTGCCACAATTTCTGACAGTCCTAGAAGTACTGAGGCCTGCCAAAAATTGTGGCAGTCTTGAAATAGACTCGATGTACAACAGGACTGCCACAATTGCTGGCAGTCTTAGAAGTAATGAGGACTGCCAGGAATTGTGGCAGTCTTGAAATAGACTCGATGTACAACAGGACTGTCACAATTTCTGGCAGTCCTAGAAGTAATAAGAACTGGCAGGAATTGTGGCAGTCCTGAAAGGGACATGCTCTACAACAGGACTGCCACAATTTCTTGCAGTCCTAGACATATTGAGGACTGCCAGAAATTGAGGCAGTCCTGAAAGATACTTGCTGTACAGCAAGTTCCTTTCAGGACTGTCACTATTTCTGGCAGTCCTAAAGTCGACATTTCCGAATGAAAAAAACATGTTAGGATTTATTTTAATCTTGATAATAGAGTGAAATATGCATTTTTAGGATTTATTTTCATGCATTCTTTGTGAGAAAAGAAGTATTTAACCTTTATTTTCATACATTTTAGGGTTTATTTAATTTTTTGGGTGCCATCAAAATTGTGAAAGAGAAGAAAACTAGGGTTTTGATGGAGATGGTGATGATGGAAATGGTGGAGAAGAAGAAGATGATGATGATGAGAAAAAAATTAGGGTTTTGATGAAGATGAGAGAATGGAAATGGTGGAGAAGAAGAAGATGGATAGAAGAAGAAGAAGAAAGCTAGGGTTTGTGAAGAGAGAGTGAAATTTAGAAATGAGAGTGATTTTTTGGGTTTGGGGGGCTGTGGGCTTTGGACAGCCCCATGAGTGAAATATTTTGATAGCCCTAATAAAAGTTCCTCCCAACCTGGCTAGCCCTAATCCTGGTTAGCCCCGATCAAAAAGATATGTGCCCTTATAATTAGCCTAATTTTATTATTATATTATTATTATTATCTAAATTCAATTTGTGTCATTGAAGATATTATCGTCCAAAAATTTGCAATTAATGCATCCAAACAACATTTCCAGAGAAACAAAACATATTCCTAAGAGACGGCTTCGATTTTACTTTTCTATGTGTGAAATTTTTCACAATCCTCAATCCCACACTTACCAAACATGGATTAAAAAAAAAATCCAAAATTCATTCCCAAGTATAAAAAACATGAACCAAAGAGCCCCTAAAAGAAGCTTAAACACAAGGATAAAATAAAGATAAAATTACCATCTAAGTATTTTCGACATAACATGACGTTCATCCTCTAGGATTGTGGTCATGTTTATATTCTGTAGTTATTTTAGCGCGAAAGTGTGATGAAATAAGCTCCAAGGGACTATTTGGTAGCTGTAAATAGAGCTCTTTCGTGAATTTTTTTATTGAAATTGGTTTTACAGCCAAAAGTTGTAAGTAATATTGCAGCTATTTTGATTGCAACAAATTTGATTGAAATTGAATAATCAAGAGCAAGCAGATATGTTGTCCCATCATAGCCAGCTCCAAGGGGAGCTGGACTAGGCAGCCACCTAGGACCTCCTCCTCCAAGGGGACATCTAATTTTTTTGAATTTTGAATTATTTTAATTTGTAGTGGGCCAAAATAGAGAAACTACGGGTCTGGAAAAATTCATGATTGTTTGGAGAAAAAAGATTTCACTCCTCTCACACACTTTCCCACGAATCTATCTCCTAGGGAAAAAATGAAACTGTCTTTCCCAACCTCAACAAACGTGTCCATGCAACTTTTTCTCCTTTTTAGTTTCTAATATCTTTTACTTTGTCTTGTGAAGTTACTAATATATATTTTTTTAATATTGGAAAGAAGCACATAAGTGGAGAAGATCACATAGTAAATATATATATGTTACTTGTACATATAGAGGGATAATGACCTCATTTTGGAGACATGTCTAGAGCCTCCAAATTTCTAGAACCGGCCCTGTGTCCCATAATCTATGTATCCCTCTTATAAAAATATGGATCACATTGGTTGTGGATGTTATTTTTTAAAATGATCCATGGAACCCACATTTTTATATGAGAGAACAAATTTTGGGGATGACAGATCCGTTCTCACATAAGAGGGAAACATGATTGGTACACCCATTTAGGATATGAGATCTGCTTCCTAAGTAATCATTGCAGCTTGTGTCGTTGCACAAGGGCCACAATTTATTGTAACATAAATAATGAACTTGTGGAAAATATATGATAGAAATATTTTTCTTTGACGAAAAAAACACAATCAAACACAGCCTTAATGTAAACAAGTACAGTAACAATTACTGTAACAACTCCTAATATATGACTATGGAGTTAGAGCTCGCGATCTTCCCCATCTTCATTTTCTATATCACACATTCCCCACGAGAAAAGTTGAGAAGAAGACGATTTGAAGTTGAGCTCAAGAAAATTTACAATCACAGCCACTGTCCTCCATCACGTACACACACATGATCAGTACTACTACTAAGTATATAACTCAACCAACTCATCGATGGACTCGTTCTGCTCGTCGCTGTTCTCTAGCATCCAAAGGAGGTGCTCGAACAACACCACCTCGCAGCCGACGACAGCAGCTGCATCCTCCTCCTCCTCGTCCTCTTCTTCTCCGCCTTTGCTGGCGTTGTCGACCGAGGCCCCCTTCGACCGACGGAGGAGGACCTGGAACAGCTGGGGCCCGATGAGATACCGCCGCCGCGATGGACCGACGTACACCGGGTGCAGCCCGCCCGCGGACTGGCACGTCCGGAGGGAGCTGCTGCCGGCGGTGCTGGCCGTCGGTCTTCCGGAGAAGGAGTGGAAGCGCCTCACCATGGACTTGAAGTTGAACAACAATCCCTTGCTGCTGACGTTCTTCTTCTTCTTCTCCTCCTCCATAAGTGAAACTGAGGATGGGATTATATGAGCGAGGAGCCACTGTATGTATATGGGTTAGAGTTGGGGTGGGTGATGTACTATTTTGTATTTACTTGCAAACCACTTTTGTACGTTTTTGTTTTGTTTTTGAAATCACACGCGCACACACAATTAGAGGGTTCGAACCTTGCTGGGCCCTCCGGATGTCCCCTATAATACCATTAGACTAGAGAGCTCGGACACTTTTTGTACGTTTTTGAACAGGCCATAGGAACATAGTAAATATCATTGAACAAAAACAAAACAAGAAATCTAACCAGCTCATTCACTAACGATACTAGTGACTCCAAGAAGCAGTGCATTGTTATTTTCTTGGTGTATATATACTACTTCGGCCTAACTTGCACAATTAATAGGACAATATATTGGTCAAACAGTACTAGCGAACAACGTTCTAAATCTAGAGCACCTGAGCGTACCCCCCCCCCCCCCCCCCCCCCCCCCCCCCTTCTTTGTATCTCTGAAGTTCGATTACAAACATCTTTAGGATGCGACTCCCAAGAACCAAAACTGCAATGTCTCTTGTGGTTAGAAAAGGTACAAGACTCCGGCTAGTTGACGGAACATCAGTGGATCAAACCACGAGAGCGTATTATTCTTTCTATTTATTTGGTAGAAGTTGGAGGCAGTGAGCCCACCAGCTTATTAGACATCTCACAAAATAAGGAAAAAAAAAAAAAAAGCATCGTCATTTCATTGCTAAATGAGTGTCCTATGCATTGGGATATCCTGCAGTTTCTCCTGTTAACGCCATCGAGTTGATTTTACTTTACACAGGCTAAATACCTCTTTAATAACATATAAAATCCACAATCAAGCTTTTTCTAGTCTATAATAAAACCAGCAATAATTTTTTTTTTTTGATTTATTTACACCGACATCCCCTACATTTTGTATTTATTAAACGGACCTCCAGTTTAAAAATAAAAACACTGACATCCCCTACCATTTATATATTTCTTTTAATGTATCTTTTACACAAATTACTAAACTTAAGGGTGGTACGTGTATTGAACACGAAACTACACACGAAACATAGGGAATTTCAGTGTATTGATTTTTAAACTAAAAAATGTCTGCATAATAAACACAAAACATATGAGGTATCAGTGTAAATAACCCAATTTTTTTAGACTTGTTTATTCCTGGTTGAATTTCGGTACTCCTGTACCAAAATTCAGCTCCTCCACAAATAATATTCATAGTTGCCCTTCTACAACAAACAATTCCCATCCTCCTAGTGCTGCTTTAACTCAAATTATAATATACCGAATAAAAGAGTAATGATACAGTCCGCGGGAATAGCGTGATTGCAAATGAAATTATTGACACTTGGTATGAATTTTGTAAAGAAGGTTGAGCAAGCTTCTGACTTGATATGCCAGCACGGTTAAGGATATAACTATTAATCAGCCAGCATCCACATAACCTTCTAACAACAACAAATCCACATTCAAGAGATGAACATCAATAATGGAAAATATACATCAATGAGATATCAGTTGCAATCTGGAAGCAATGATATCACTAGAAAAAGAATAAAAATAAAGTTTCTACTTTGTATATATGCAAGGTCAGTCGTACAATTACATTGAACTTGAACTTCAGAGTAATCATATTGCCGTCCCGGGAAAAATTCAACTACAGGCATTAATATGATTAAGCAATGAAGTGCACAATTTTTCCTTCAGGTGCAAATATGTTCCAGAAAAGTACTCAAAAAATTCGATCGAGAAAACTGATGATATACAACAATGGTTCATCTGTAGTAAGGTTTGACTAGATCGATAAGAACAATAAACTGGAACAGATTTGGCAGTTGGCAGCAGGGACTATCCAATAATTCATACAAGGCAAAGCAAGGAGTTTAGGGTGCAATGGATAATGAAACAGACCGGCCCAGCATCAATCATATCAAATGAACGGAAAATTAAACAAAGAGTAAAATGAAGTGACGATGTTGCTAGAGGGTCAAAACATGTCCTCAAGCAAACAAGGGATGGTCGAGATCAAGTAATTCAGTGTCCAAAACCCAACTGGAGGTGACATCTAAGAAACAATATCCAATTATATAGAATTGACGATGCCCTTAAAGTTGAAGCTGACGCCAAGAATGACAAGCGTAAAAACATCAAATTAAGACATTCGCGCTTAAAAAAAAAAGATATGTGACAGTGTGATCTTCGATTGACCCAGCATGAGAACAAACAGAAGATGAGATATTGAACTAGTACACCATTCTTGACAAATACGAAACTCAAAACAAAAACTGCAATCGAATAATGATACACATAGGCAATTGCTAGTCCTTCCTCAAGGGCCTTATGTATATACTGGAAATGCCAACGGACAGCATCAACTATGAGTTGAGCAACACATAATACGTGTGCAGTTAATGCATACGCTACTACAAGTGAAATGTCCAATAAGAGAGCACCTTAGCGACGAAAAGAACATTTGCCTACATTATCAATAAAAGGAAGAGGTAAGAGTGTTTAATATAGAATCATAGAGGGACCAATTAGCAAATTGAGGACAGCAGACCATTGAGGGTAATACATATCAATAGCAGCAGACTGCACTTGCAAAAGCCAAGTCATAACTTTAATTTGGGAAATCAAACACGTCTACATTATAATCTTAGGATATGGAATGACCGAGTGATCCTCAAACAGCTCGAGTAGCTGGATATATATGACTATCAAAATGCTCATCAAAAAATTATCAGATAGGAGTTCAACTTCAGTTAGAAAAAGTTATAGTACAGATAATCGTGCAATGGACGAAGAATGTGTTGTGCATGGAAACAATGGAAAAAAATCAACTGAGAGAACAATTCAACTTGCTGCCTAAAAGAACGGCCACCTACAAGGAAGGGTGGTGCTGAAAATGTATTCCTATATATGGATAAAATAGCTATCTTGCCTGCTTTAATAATCCAATACAAAAAGATAAATTCAATTTGCAGAAATCCAGAGGCATAAAACTACTGCTGTATTTATTTGGTGGGAACATGGGGAAAGAAAGATGTAATAGAAAATGAAAGACAAGGGGGGAAAAAGAGGGCAGTTTTTGGTTCTTTCATTTATAGAGAAAGTTGAAAAGTTAATCATGGAGAAGGTTGCATCAAAATCGGAACATAAAGAGACGGGTGATAAAGGAAGATGGGAGTCGGTGATCGAGGTCAAAGTAGTGGTGAGGCAGAGAGAAAAGGCCCAATAAAATTTATTTCATTTCTGTCTGGACTCGAGAGGAAGAAAAAGGTTTCTCTAGGTAAAGGGAGAGAAAGGTAAAGAAAATTGAGTAATATATGAGATTCTCACATTGACTTTCCTTTTCCCTGGTGACCAAACTAGTGAAACTATTCTTATTCTTTTTTCCTTTCCTTTCTGTGACTTTCCCACCAACCAAAAGTAGCCCATGTGTAATTAAAGGAATGGAAAGGAAAGAATATCAAAGCATGGCCTAAAATTAGCACTCCAGAACTGCAAACCACCAAATGAAGTATCAATTGCAGACAGATAAAGCTGATAACTAAGCAAAGACAAAACTTGCTCAGAGTGCAAAACTCCATAAAAAAATAAGGCAAGTACTTTGTAACAGAAGCAAAAGGTGAAATCGAGAGGGAGCAAACTAATTTTACTGCCACATAAGGTAAGGTAACTAGAAACATCCCACATAATTGGAGGAAAAAAAAAAAATTAAGAGAACATGTAGCTAAGTGAATTGCCCGCCTAAAGATAATAGAATCATATTTCCATTGGAAAAAGTTGTCAAGGATGACAAGATAAAATGACAAAATTACACATTAACATACTTCCACTGAGCACTGTTGTGAAAGACAACAAGATAAACACAAATCATATTTCCACTGAAGCAAGTTGTGAAAGACAACAAGATAAACACAAATCATATTTCCACTGAAGCAAGCTGTGAAAGATGACAAGATAACACATGACTGATATATGCACGAAGAATAGCACAGAGATCTAGTATCATACATCATAATAGGAGTGCGGAGTGTGACATCTAAGGAACCGAATAGAGCAAGTGACTGATAAGTATAAAGATCAGAGCATTAATTCCTGCGGTTAAATAGATAACAGCCACATAAAGCACATTGATTTCAAGTTTTGGACGATGATTTTCTTTGAGCACAAGTGTCTACACATGATAATCGCAAGATAAATCATACTCTCAATATACATGCTATAGCAGAAGCCTGCTGATGGAAGAGGTTGGCACGAAAAGACGATTAGCATAAATATTGAGAGAGCAGTGTAACAACTTAAGAGAACAATTTCCTGGAATGTGAGACATCGTCAAGTTCAAGAAACGCCACACGATAAAGGAAAAGCAGCTTCGAGCCTAATATTTTTACGACATAAAGAAATCCTGATCTCAAAAGTCTATAAGAACCTACTATTTCGAGATCTTAATCTTCCAATGAGGAGGATATGGAAAATCATAGGACAGAGAACCTCATGTTGGAAGAAACCAGAGACCAAGATGGGAAATTTCTAGAAAGAAGTGCATCATGATTCAAGATACTAAAGATCACCTAGCTGGTGCATGTAAAAGCACCGACTTAAGTTGACATGATAAATGCCTGAATCAAATTCTCTGCTGCACGCTTCTGATCAGGTGTGCCTGATATCTGGGCAACCCGCTCAAAACGGGATGTTTTTGAATCAACAACTTCTACGTCAGCTCCAGATATCTGCATTAGCGGAAGAAAGAAAATACTAGTCAATGATAGTGGACCATAACTTCTGAATCATCAGAAACCAAAAGGCATAACATGGCATGCCATCTTCTGTTCAAGTGTTGGTGTATCCATAATGTATAAGCATTTTCTGCGCAAATCATTTAACATAAATGACTCGATCTTATCCGCAGGAAGTTATTGAAATGAGTTCTAGTCTAAAGCAAAAGGATGGAAACTGGAAAAAAAAATATTGAATGAAACTCGACCAATATGAGTAAAAGGTATTGCAACTTCTATTTTCACAGGAATATGAACACGAAAGTATGTGACTATATGAAACTATGAGACTATATGAAACAGATCTTCAATATTTCTGTTTTATCATACTTTATTCTTGTTTGATACTAACAATAAACAATTACAAGCAGTCATAGGCAATATGATGAAAAGAAAAGACGAAGTCAAATGTATTCTGAGCAAACTAAACAAACAGATCTCAGAGAGATTGAAGCAAAAGAATTATGAAGATTTGTACGAAATTTATTTTATTATCTTATTCCAATGTCAGTTTCATAAGCTTAAACCATAGTACAGATAAGTTCCTCATTGCAGTTTACCTAGGGAAGCAGTAATTGAAGTGGCATTGAACAGATCAAACAAATACTTCCTACCCACCCACCCCTCCTTCCCAACCTGCTTCTTAGGTGGGTTTGGTGGGCGTAAACAGGTCAACCTGTCTAACCCATTTTATAAATGGGGTCGGTCTGGGTCAAGGGAGGTCACCCCTTTGACCTGTTTACTGCACAGGTCGGTTCTCGTCCACAATTTATCCAAACCCGAGCAAATCTTAAAAGTAAAACCTTAACCCCCTAACCCATCCCTGATTCTCGCCTCTACAGTTGCAGCCTATTTCCCCTCACTTCTCCACATTCTTCATCTTCTCCTTTTGTCTTGAGTCTCCATATCCTTGTTCAACTCTCCTTCCTCTTGTTGTCCTCTCCTAGTTCTTCTCTTCTTCTTCTTCCTCCTCCTCTACACTCCTCCATCTTCACTTCTTCATCAACAGTGCCGCATGCAACGCCCTGCCAACCACACGGCGTCAAAGCCCATCTTTTGTTCATTTTCTCCTCCTCCGGTTGACATGCCGCCCCCGCCGTCCATCCCGGCAACCGCTGACCAGATTTGGGTTATGGCATACAAAAACTCAATTTCAACCCTCTCAATCGTTACAAATGCCATGATTAATGATTAATCATAAATACCGAAAAGCTAGGTAATTAAACGGACTCCATTTATTTTGACTTTCTCTTTAAGTTACATTTCTTATACTGTATTTTCGTCCCACTAATTTTAAAACCTTAGATTCAACCAAAATATCATTTAGAATCTAACCATTTGGATATGTTTTCTGAAAAAAAATTTCTTTTGAAAGTAAGTTATAGAAGTGTTTTCTAAGTATAATTTCTTTTTACTTTGTGTTTGGTTACTTTTATCTAAAAGCTGGTTTAAAAAAAATTGAAAATTGTGTTTGGCTAAATATTTTTAGAAAATAATTTTTTTAACTGTCAACAGCTGTTCGTGTCCCTCCTAAACGTGTCCAACCGTGTCCCTCCCAAACTGTGGCTAGAGAACAGGGCCTGGTCGGAAACAAGCTCAAGGCCAACTTCATTGACGAGCCTGGACCCACCTCCGCCGTCCTCGAGCACTGGCGTAGGTGCACCGCCCAGATATGGGTCCTCCACTGCGACAGACATGGCTGTGTGGAGTGGGACTGAACTGAATTTGGGTCCTCCACCGCATTAAGACCCAGAACGAGGTCGAGACCCATGTCGATAGGCGAGCTCCACCGGCCGACCGCGTCGAGGCCTACGTCAAGACCTCGAGTGAGGTCGAGACCCGTCAAGATAGACGAGCTCCACCGGCCGGTAATGGCTTCCCTCGAACGCGGAGGGGGAGAGGCGCCGGCTTCGAGGTCGTAGTAGGAGGGGAGGAGGGCGAAGCGGTCGGGTCGAGGTCGAGTCCCTCCACCGTCGTCGACCCCTCCAGAACTCCGTGTCGTCAAGGTCGACCTTCGTCGAGGTTGGGTCCGTCCATCTCAGAGAGGGAGTGGGAGAAGAAGTGGGTGGAGGAGTGGAAGAGTTTGAAGAGGAGAAGGAGATGGAGTGCACGGTCTCCAATTTTTTTGTTGCCAAAAATTGTGATGTGTATGAGATAGAGAGAGAACGTGGGGATGTGCACTCAAAAAGTAGCAAATTGTGATGTGTGTGTGAGAGAGAACGTAGGGATGTGCACTCCGAAAGTAGCTTTTTCTGTTTTTGGAAAGTAATGTTTAAACATTAGTTTTAGGACATTGGTTTCTAAAACCAGTTTTTTGAGTGTGGCAATCCAAACAGAGTTTTGGTCACATTTAACATTTAAACTCAGAAATCTGAGTTTAAATGAGTAACCAAACGCAGCCTAAACATTTCTATTTTAGTAAATGGCTCAATGAATACCTTTCTTCTAGCAGTTGGGGGTAATTAAAGCATTCATAGTTGTAGGAAATAAAATAGGTTTATTTAATTTCTTGAGGACCAAGATTACTAGCTAGCCATTTTGTCTTTTGTTGGAAGAAAATTGACACTTCATTCCCTCAGTCTCAATCTTCCGTATGTTAGATGTATCATGACTTTCCTAGAATTATGGGACAACCATTAGGGAATCCCATTGATGTAGAAGTTTGTTTTAGGAGAAGTTAGTTTCCTATTTTATCTCCCTGTAATTAGCTTTGTAATCTCTGTATAAAGCTGTGTAAAGGCTTCTTCCATGATGACAATTAACTCAATTTCTCCCAAAAATTCCACATGGTATCAGAGCCGTAAGGCTAAGATTTTCTGGGAAATTGAATGATTTATGGCATTCATTGCCGAGCATAAAAGTGTTTTCAAGACATTCTTTCGGCTTCTTGGTCAGTGACTCTTTTCCCTTTTCCCTGTGCCACAACAGTATATGTCATTCTTCTATTACCTGCTTCATCAACCTTTACAGGCCTTCATCGCCAGCTTTCTCTGAGTTTACTCTTTTCATTATGTCTGAGACCACGGCATGGAATACCATTGCACAATCTGAGGAAGTCCTCTCACATCAAGCATCCGGTGACTTACAGAATATTCAAGCGGCATACAAGCTGAATAGGAAGAATTATATGAAGTGGTCCCAATTTATCCGAACATATTTGAAGGGAAAAAGGGAAGCCCAGTCATCTCCTAGGGATGGGACTGAAGAAAGGAGGTCCAAGGTTTGATGTGTGGGATGAAGCGGATTCCATGGTCATGTCATGGTTATGGAATTCAATGAATCCTGACACCTGCATGTTTTGGGATGTTGTTCGACAGACGTATTCGAAGGCTCGTGATGCAGAACTGGGTGTACGAGATTAAAGTCAAGACTGGTGGAACGAAACAAGGCAGTAAAACTGTTACCAAGTATGCGAATTTACTGCAGAATCTGTGGCAACAACTTTAACATTATCGGTGCATTGAGACTAAATGCACAGAAGATGCTGCAAGCTTGAAGAGTTTTATTGAAAAAGATAAGAGTCTACAACTTTCTCGCAGGACTCAACACTGAGTGTGATCAAGGGTCCAGATTCTTGGCAAGGAAGATGTACCATCTCTAAATGAGAACATTGCTCTGATTCGAGCTGAGGAGAGTCACAGGGGCTTGAACCCCAAGTCCTGGAAGGGTCAGCTATGGTTATGCAGACAAAACAACCGTCTGTACAAGAAAGTGGGAAGACGGACCTGTCAAGATCTTCAGGACGGGACAACAAGGACACTCTCTGGTGTAGCTATTGCAAGAAACCAAGGCACACTAGAGACAAGTGTTAGAAGCTGAATGGTAAACCACCGAGCAGAGAGTAAGGCAACCGAGGAGGACAACAAAGAAATCAATGGCACCAACTTCACCATGAATCAACCGAGTCAAGAAAATCCCCAAGACCAGAACGAGTGCACTAAGGAGGAGATCAAGAAGATAAGGGGGCTTCTGGGATTGTTGGAGAAGCCCTGTGGTGCGTGCTCTCTTGCACTATCGTAAGTTTTCTATTTCTCAATGATTAATGTCTCAGATGAACCTATTAGCCTATTAGGAATTTATGGGTTATTGACTCAGGGAGCCACAGATCATATGACTCACTCTTCACTAAATTTTAGCACTTACATACCCCCTGTCCAAGCAACAGAAAAATAGCCGATGCAGATGGTTCTCTCACTAGTGTAGCCGAACTAGGGGATATCCAATCAGTCCATCTCTTACACTAAAAATGTTCTTCATGCCCCCAAATTGTCCACCAACCTAGTATCCATAAAACTCACCCACGATATGAACTGTAATGTATTTTTTATCCTTTTTACTGTATATTTTAGGGCCAGGATTCAGGGAAGAGGATTGGACTTGCTAAGGAGAAGAACGGGCTCTACTATCTAGAAGAATCAGGCAGATTGAATACTGTCAAGAACAAATTATCTCTGTCAGTTTTATCATCATCCCATAAAGACACTATTTGGCTTCATCGAAGATAAGGATAGAGACTCTTTTTTTTTGCTCTACTTACTTCGGCTCAGAACTCCAACTCAGCCTATAGCAAGTCTAACCTATACCTTCCGTGTTTGTACCTTCCGAACCACCTTTGTCCATGTCAACTCCTTCACTCAGTCGCACCAGACCCATGCCAGAGAGTACAAATCAGATGGCTCTCTGAAAAGATACAGCCCAGCCTCGTGACAAAGGGATATACTCAAACCTACGGTGTTGACTGTCAGGAGACGTTTGCCCCAATAACTAAGATGAATATGGTACGATTTTTGTTTAGCGGCTAGCTTCGACCAGTATTTGGAGCAATTTGATACAAAAAATGCTTTTCTTCACGGTAATTTGGAGCATGAGCTATACACGGATATTCCTTTGGGGTTCAAGGGAAATATGAGAGGCAATAACGTTTGCAGATTGAAGAAAACATTGTATTGTCTCAAGCAATCGCCAAGGGCTTGGTTTGGAAGATTTGCCAAAGTAATGCTTGGCACCGGATACAGACAGAGTTGAGTTCGAGATAGGAAACAATGAGAAGGAGATCATACATTCTTTATAAAGCACTTGACTGCCCCAGGGGGGGGGGGGGCATGGGGCATGACTCTTTTGGTATATGTCGATGACACAATTGTGAAGAATGAAGCCTTGAGAAGATGACTAGTCAGAGTTCGAGATAAAAGAACATGGGAGATGAAGTACTTTCTAGGAATTGAAGTAGCTCATTGCAGAGAAGGCATCTTTATTTCGCAGTAGAAATATGTGACCTATCTCCGGAGGGAGACAAGAAAGCATGTACACCAGTCTCCACGCCAATCGATCCAAATTACAAACTTGGAGAGGCAAATGAAGATCCAGCCGCGGACAGAAATGTACTAGAGATGGGTAGGAAAGCTTATATATATATATTGCACACACAAGGTCAGACATTGCATATGTCGTGAGTATGGGCCAATTTATGCACAGACCGAGAGAGGTTCACCTACAGGCAGTCTACAGGATACTATATTACCTAAAGGCTAATCCTAGCAAGGGGATTTTATTCAAAAAGGAACACTAGATTAGTCCTTGAGGCATACACCGATGCAAATTATGCAGGCTCACCCATTGATAGGCGATCCACTATGAGCTATTGTACTTTCCTTGGAGGCGGTCTTGTCACCTGGAGGAGTAAGAAGCAGAATGTGGTAGCTAGATCAAGTACGGAGTCAAGAGTTCAGGGCAATGACTCAGGGAGTATGTTATTTGCTACGAGCCTGCGGCTTGAGATAATTTTGGAAGAGCTAAGAATCAAATGGGAAGGACCGACAAGATTATTTTGCGGCAACAAGCCTACCATTACATTGATTACAATCATGTTCAACACGACAAACGAAGCACATTGAAGTTGATAGACATTTCATAAAGGAGAAGTTGGATAGTGAATTAATTTGTACTCCATAGGTCTCAACTGAAGGTCAACTTGCAGATGTGCTCGCAAAAGAACTTAACAGTACGACATTCCAAGGACTTATCTCCAAGCTGGTAATGAAAGATGTATATTCACCTGCTTGAGGGGGAGCGTTGGAAAACAGACGGTTTATTCCCTCAATCTTCAGTACGTTAGATGTATCATCAACTTTCCTAGAATTATGGGATAAAAGATAGGGAATCCCAGTGATGTAGAAGTTTGTTTTAGGAAAAGTTAGTTTCCTATTTTATCTCCATGCAGACCTCTGTAATTTTTGTACATAGCCATAAGCCGTGTAAAGGCTTCTTCCAGAATGACAATTAACTCAATTTCTCCCAAAATTCCACATCTTTATCACTTTTGTAAGCTCTATATATTGGAAGGCCTAGATCCATAATAAAATATCTCAATTACTAGCAAATGTAGTCTTTATTTTCTACAATAGCCAAGGTAATCAATTTCTAGTTGTTGGACACAAAAGGTAATCCAATGACACAAATAGGTCAGTCGTCAACCACTACCAGTAGTAGAACAACTCATTTTGATCCCAAATTTTTAATATATTTCCCGTGAAAATTTCAGAGATTAGACCCTCTTCTTATTTTGCACAAAATTGCCTATCCACTAATTGGTGTGAAGATATTGAATCTATAATCCCCACCAGAGTGTCATCACACCCTAGAATAGACAGGAAAGATTTCTCGGGGCAACCCCATTAGTTTCTGATTTTCCCAAGGCTAATATTCGGTAAATCAACCACTTGACTAATTTTGGATGTCTTTTGCAGTCGAGGGCTCTGTCTACCGATAACTATTCTCACAATTTGGCTATTATTTTTGACTTGCCATTTAATTTTGTCTCTAACTTGTGGGCCGCCCTAATCACGGTTAGAATACCTATGGGCTAAAGTCAAGATTCCTTTTCAAGTACCAATTCTCTAGAGTTACATTCACACCGTCACTTCTTCGTACATTTAACATATTAAAACCCTATATTTACAGAATTCCCACAGAAGACCCTTGAGTAATAGCTTCAGTCTTGCACTCCGTCCTTTCAAGTCCTCTTGCTGCCTTACGTCTTCAGTTTATGGTGCACCAACTATTTATTATGCACTCTCTCAACTTATAATATTAATTTTGTATTGAGATTAACTCATTACTCGTAGAAATGAACATTTAAACCAGGGGCCAGAAGTGGGTCTAAGTAGTTGCTTTCCCGATTGAATCATAGCAGCTGCTAAAGGCACCAAGGGACTTAAGGAGGCACTTGCCTGGTGCCTGCGAGGGGTGTGCCTAAGGTTCATCTTTAAATCTCCTGGGAAACCAATTATAAACTCTTTTGTCCCTAAAAAGTAAAAACTATACCAAAACAAAAAACAAAAATTGACAGTCTTGATGTTACCACAAGTCAGTCTGAGAACTTCCCATAAACATGCAGGCTTGATTCAGTGAACATAATGTGCAGCTAACATTAACAATGAGAACAGGGAAAAAATGTGTACCAGCCTATAGTATATTTCTAGTTTAACCAAATAAATAATTTATTAGTGATCGCTTTCTTTCTTTCTTTTCCTATTTCAATTTTAACTTCTAAAAGATCTAGATATACTATTATGTCTAAATCCCTACCTTCGAAATTGAACCCCTGTAACCAACAATCAACTAAAGTGTAAAGCCTACCAGAAGAACTCAACCAAAATATATACTTAACTGAACTAATACCTTTAATTTATCTAGTTGACAAAACTAACTACCAGCTCCCTACTAGATTAGGGCACCTGGGCAAGCCTTACATGTCTATAATTTTCTTTGGTAGCAAAATTTGGTACTTAGCGAGAAGGTGTAAATCATGTTGAGAGTCGAGAGTAGGTCATTAAATCTGGTAACAATCTCATTAGATATCCCAATGAAATGAGCTTTGCTGCGGGCACACTAATCCCATCCATTTATTATAAAATGTTTAAATTGTTCATATTCTCGTAGGGCCTTAGTTCGAAATCGTGTACTAAAGAGTAGGATGTTAGAACTCATATATCATGTAATCTGCTATTTTTCCCACATTCTACCAAATTATCATGCATTACAGTATCAGGTAATATGTAACTTTCCTCCCATGCTCTACAAATTAGCATGTAGATACTTCATTACATTGAAAACTGGCAACAAAATTTAGGCTACATTTCTTGTGGTTGACAGGAGCAAGTTCTAAAGCGCACAAACATACATGGCTACATAAACCTGCAATGCATATTGTAGTAAAAAAACAAGAAATACATACACTAAACACACCCCCCCCCAACATGTTTCATGAGTATTACAAGGACTACCCCTATTCCGAAAATAATTACACTGACCACCCCTCTCCTTCATAAATTTTATAAAACATAGGGGTGGTCAGTGTTATAAGTTTCTAATTTCTATAAAAAAATGTAAACTATAGGGGTGGTCCTTGTAATTAGTTTCAATGTAGGGGTGGTCCGTGTAATGGTAAAACATAGGGGTAGTTAACGCAATTTTCCCAAAAAACAAGATAGTGGCACTATTCTGCACAGTAACGAATTTAACATATTATATGGATCATAAGGCCTTGACTTGAGTGCATCCTATCCTATCTCAAGTTATAGGTCATCCCCCAAACAAGTTCCCACCCAAAAAAAAAAACTTGAGAGATGAACCTATAGCTTGTGATAGGATGTCGCCAGCTTTCAGCCTGATATCAACCTTATGAGTGTTGGCGCCATATTAAGCAAGGAAACAATGGCTAAGCAAGAACACCAATAAAACCTATTAGCAGGTAGCATGATCCACCACCATTGCTCTAGCACTTTACCAGGAAATTAAACTAACGAAGCAATAGTCTCGAATTCTAACCTTCCGGATGTTAGCAAGATTTGCTCCACCTTTCCCCATAACTTTGCTCAAAGCATGTGCAGGAATCGCAAACTCAGTAAATGAAGGCAATCTGAGTACCAAAGAAAATCAAGTTAATGCTAGTGTAGTTCTGTCTGTCTGAAATAACTAGGGGAATGTGGAGAGAGAAGAAAATGTAGCATCTATAGATGTGGACAAATAAAAGGATTAATGAGACAAAAAAATTCAGATAAGGAACAAGAAAAATGAGTCACCAAAAAGTCGGGGACAGCATATGTGCTGAACTTTAGGCATTATAAATGAATAGCATCTAATTTAGATCTAAATGGACAACATGGATAAACATACCCTCCATAAGCTTTCGTTGAATATGATGACAGCGATCCATAGTCATCATCTCGAGCCTTCCAAAAGAAAGAAAATGAACATTTAGCACAAGCAGAAATAGGTAGTCAATCAGAATTTCACAAATAATCATGCTAGTTCAAATTGAAACCTGTAAAGAGCCATATCCGTACAGACTGCTTCCAGAAAGCATTCCTAAACCATTTCCAGTTTCAACCCTCTGATCATAGCCAAATTGAGTAGCTGGTGGCATACTATGCAGAACTGGAGGCATGGACAGACTAGAAGAGTAAATGGGTTCAGTATGATGAGCATTATCAGATTTGCTTCCATCCCTATCCCTCAAAATATCTTCCCTTAGCCTAAGTGTAATCTGAACAAGTGCATCTCGGACATTGCCTGATTCCCCCTTCACCTGTAAACAAACAAAATAAGATGAAGGCACTAGTGCAGTACAACTAATGCGAAATTTCTCATAAGTTGTCTAAAGATGATTCTAAAGAGAGCGTCTATAGAATCAATTGAAAAACCTCCACAAGCTCATCACTGGAAGCAGCACACTCGGGCTTTTCTCCTTTTGAGATACGAATGTCAGCCTTGGTTCTTTTACGCATATCATTAACGATAGAGCCATTTTTGCCTATAAGGCATCCAATGACCTTTGAAGGGACAAGAAGACGAATATCCACAGTTTCATCATCCTCGTCGTTGATCTTTTCTTGCAATAGAAGAATAGCTTCAACGGCAGCTGACTTTGTGTCATCAGTAGACTACACGAGCCAAAAAATAAAATAAAGGCCTGAGGATAAGTATAAAATCATGAGAAAGTGGAGAGAGAGAGGCAGGGTGAGACCTCTGTTGATGTCACAGTGATAACACACACTTTGGCTTCACCCTTTGTATCATCCACGTCAACTCTTGCACCGCTAGCTTGCCTTACACTTTTTATGGAACTTCCTCCTTTACCAATAACACGTCCAATTGTTTCCCTTGGACACACAACTCTTACAATTAATTCACCTGACCGGGATGACGCACCATAGCCAGAAACAACTGGAAGGGCAGACGGGTACACTGGCCATGCACTAGAAGTGTCAGTATATCCATGAAACACAGGCGATTGTGTTGTTGCACCAATTACTGGAGCCACAGAACTATGGGAGGAAATTAGAGCATCTGCACTAGGATAAAAGCTATTGGCTGGATACATGGGCACGTCTGATGGAATAATAATACTCGGTGGAAGCTCAGGAATAGTGACATCAAGAGAAATCTCTTCTTTCGGAGAAATTTTGTACATGATTGCAGAAACTGCAAATAATGCACGCTTCACTGCTTCAGTATCCCCAGTTATCTGCAAAGACATTGGGGATGAAACTTATTGAGAAAAACTGAAAAAGAAAAGGTATTGAGATCAAAATAAAACAAGAAAATACAGGTGACCTCTTGACAACTAGAACAGTGAACATAGCTGTGAGACTAAGGAGTAAGGACAATATATAAAGGGAGACAAGTATATGCTTCCAAGCCATCTTTCTATAAGAGCAAAAAAGAAAAGGTGGTATTGAGTTTATTAATTATAAGATCAGAACTCTTGTAAGAGATCATAACAACAATTAAATAAGAACAATAACTTCTTTTCTTACAATACAGTATTGTCTAATAGGAAGAGAGAAATTATAACTTGTAGCATATACTGAACATCCACTTGTCTGGGAAGTCATCACTTAAAACTCAGTCAAAGAAAAACAGAGATGCATAAGAAAAAAGAGGAGTCAACACGCACCCATAAGCCATTGCCATAGACATCCCCAGATATACAGTATGCACTAGATCCAAATATTCAATACAAAATTCAACACCAAGTTCAATTGAAATAAATAGAGATTTGCATATTTACCTGTACAAAATTGTCAAAGCTCATAGCAAGGGAATGGGTAACGTTGCTTGGATCCTTTGGGCTAACCCTGATGTTTGCCCTGGTTTTTGCTCTCAATCTCTTGATAATAGCTCCAGCTTTGCCAATGATATTTGAGGCTTGGCTAGCTGGAACAAGAATTTCAGCTTCTTCCTTACGCTTACTGTCAGAATCTTCGTCTCCGTTGTTTGCCAAAGCATTCACTATTGTTTGATGAACTTTCAGCAAAGCATCCTGGGCAGTGCAGAGAGGTTCTGAATCATCCTCATCGACGTCCACAGAGTCTTTGTCCTTCACATGGCAATATATTGTTATTATCCTTTTTTCAGCACCTGGGAAAGGATCTACAACTTTGATCTTAGCACGTGTCTCTTGTCTCAAGGAGTTGATAACTTTGCCACCCTTTCCAATGATACTTCCAATAATACCACCAGGGCAAAGGATGCGGTAGACTACTAATTCTCCTTCACCAGAATTATCCTTGTTGCTAGGTCTCCTCTTCTGGTTTTTACCTTCGGTGTCCCTGTCCCTTTGATGGGAGCGCTTACCAGTCTCAACCATATTATATGTCACTAGCAAATATTCACCTGTTGAACAAAGACAAATTCTAGCATGTAAGCCATTATGCATCTATTTTTGTATTCAACGACAGTGATCAGATGCATCATGCTTGTTGTATTCTCAAATAGCAAATAATCACCTATTGGACACGGACAAATTCTAACATGTAAGCCACTAGAAAAACTATTTTTGTATTCACCAATAGTTATGAGATGCACTTTGTGTGTTGTATTCTCAAATAGCAAATATTCACCTACTAGCATGTAAGCTACATCTATTTTTGTATTCAACAACAGTAATGAGATGCATCACGGATGTTTTATTCTCAAATAGCAAACCTCCAAATGCATACTTGAGCACAAAAACAGAAGGCCGGAATAAATGTTATCGTAATATATAATGGTCTACCATGACATCAGAAGCATAAAAAATTCAACCACATCCTTAATCCTTTGCCATCAAGACTGTTTTAACAGTGGAACGACTCTAAAGTGAAAAGAAGATGAACAGAAATAAGGAACAAATTTGGCGACCCTCTGATTTCCACTAGAGACGAGACTACAAAGTGTGGGAATATAACAAGCAAATAGTATAATTCAATCTCTAAGACAGTACACACAGCATTAATGAAAACCATCCCATGGCACACTGAATCAAATATTACTCCAAAAGTAAATTTTGAATTGAATAAAATTTGTGTAATGGGCAAATAATTGATAATTGATAATTGATAGTGTGATACCAAATCCGGTGGCACATTGGTAAGGACATCTGAATAGGAAAGCCACCTTTTTGGATATACTCAAACTGACTACTAGAAAGATTGATTTCATAAAAGGAAAAAAGAAGAAACATGAATCACAAAATCCTATGAGGAAATTATCAGCCTAAAGGCCCTAAACCTTGGGAAAGGAAAAGCATATATGCGACACAGAGATGGCACTGATTTTCAGGGAGCCAACTGTTCCATATTCTTCATATGATCAAATTCTAATTACTTGTCTAGAGCTGAAAGAGTAATACCCGATATACTTTGAGGGAAAGGATAAAGCAACAGTGATCATGAAAAAAGTGACAAGTGATTGCAAATATTTGCCCATTCATCATTAATAGTTCAATTGATACATCAAAATACAATATGTTAAAATAATTAAATATTACTTAGAAGGACCAATGTTCTAAAAGGCGGTGTAGGCGGCCGCCTAACCGCTAGGCACCTGGCACCCGTCCGATGCCCCCTAGGCGTCGCCTAGTCCCCCCAACGTCCGACTATGTATGTTTTTGGGTTTTATGGACTTCTACAATTTTCAATAGGTTTTTTGGATTTTTTTTTAACCGCCTAGATCTAGGAGGCCGCCTAGGCGGGCTAGGCGCTAGGCGGCAGGTGCACGTCCGATTAGCGCCTAGCGCTTTTCACAACCTTGAGAAGGACATAAGTTAACAACAGAATCTGCATCTCGCAACAATGCAACAAGGTGATATTAATCTTCCAAATGAAGTTGCAACAACCTTCGACATCCGATTTTTTCCATATCGGGCAAAATGTAACAAAATCAGAACCTTTCCCGCCTCTGGAGCTCCCTCCGTGCTGCCCATCTCCACTTTAGGTGCCACCACCACTACTCTAGTCGCAACCAACATCCGAGACATCAACACATTGCTCCATGTTTTCGCATGATAAATACTTCCCTACCCACAACCCCAATCATTATATTCGGAACTAAACGCGTGTATGTCAAAAAATACTCATTGAGCTTCGTGATTTCATTCAAAAAATAATTATGGATATATAAAAATTAGGGCTTTCTTGAAAAAAAGAAGTATAAAAATAGCTGAATCTCATCAGGGATGCACAACAACATCGACAACGACAACAATCAAAATAAATCATGGTGATGTTTCGGATTAGTACATGGGGATCAAAATAAGTCCCGAATTCTAAAGAAATTACTCGCTCCTAAAGAGGGCTTGTAGAAAGAATCGATCTTTCGGAAGGCAAAAGGTTGGGTGGGGTTTTCTTAATCTATGGTTCTGGTATTGGCAACGCACATTGATAGAAAAATAAGGACTAATTCACGCAATATGAACTTGGATCGAGAAATACGAAGAAAATATTACGCAATTAAAAAATCATATGGATTTAGGAAACCCTAACCCTAGAAATCGGACTGAGGAGAATAGGGAGGTGAAGGATTACCTGGAAATTGAGAGAGAGAGAGAGAGAGAGAATATGAGGTAGTAAAGTCAACAGGCTAATTAACAGAAGAAAACTTTTAATACATTATATATTTAGGTTTTTTTTAGGGGCACCACCACTTCTACTAGGGGCAGCCCAATTTTTTTTGAAAAAATTACAAGTTTGCCATAGGGTTTTTTTACTAGGGGCAGCCCAAAATTGACTATAAAAGTCAAACTTCTTTTATTTCTTCTCTTACTCCACTCTTTACTTCTCTTCCTCCACTCTTTTTTTTCTCCTCCTCATAGAAACATAGAATTAACCTAACCTAGGTGAAATTGTCCTCCCACCTAAATTTGTTAAAGATAATAGTGTCAATCACTTCTCCCGTTTATTTGTAAGTCGTCAAATTTATTTTTGTGTAATGTTTTAAACTAAATTTTACATATAAAAGTTGAATTTTGTGTTTAATGTAGAAAGAAATAGAAAATGGAACAACCCGGACCATCAAATGCTGGATACTCTCCTCCCACAACGTCCGAAGAACACTTTGATGCATCGGAAGGCCTCGTGGTAACTACACTTTAACTTTATTTCGGATGGAAAATCGGATTTCGACACAGAGGACTGCCACTTCTCTGGCAGTCCCACTCATGGATTTGGACTGCCAGGGATGTGGCAGTCCTATATATGTGAGGGACTGCCACATATGTGGCAGTCCTATAGATGTGGCAGTCCTTTTGACTTTTAACTTCTATTGTAGGAGTTGCGATCTTCCGTTCTACTCCCGCATCCTAAGCGAAGAAACGGTTGCAAGTTTGTTGTTAAGTATCCCTTGCACCGACAGTGTTACCGGGAAAGACCACTACATGTCAGTCCCGTCTGCCGGCTATTTATTTGCTAATAGGTACATGATACCTGTTGTACTTATCTCGTCGGATATTAACAATACATTCTTTCCGATGTGCGCTCCTCCGACGGACCACGGAGTGTCTAACCTATGTACTATAGGTCTGATCGGGGATCACTTCGTTATACTAAAGATGATCGCTCATTCTCCGATTCCTCCACCTTCAACAGTTTGGTACAAAAGAGCACCGGTCGAAGCCATCGCTTGGACCACACCTTTCGTTGATCAGATCAACCATTGTAAGAAGTTGTTGAAGTTTGAGGAGCCAAGAGACTTACCTGCTGACCACTACGACGTCGAAATCGACTAAGTATGGATATATTTACAGTTTGACATTTTGTATATGGAGGACCACTTTTGTATATAGTGAAATATGAAGTCCACTAATCTATATGGAGTAAATTTTGTATACAGTGAAATATGAAGTTCAGTATGTTATACGTGTCTACCTGTGTGCTATCTGTGTTATATGTGTCTACCTGTGTGCTATTTATGTGTTTACATGTGTGCTATCTGTATTATATGTGTTTACCTGTGTGCAAGTATGTGTGGCAAAATATACCAATTTGTTAAAGTATCAGATCCAGTATCAGGACTGCCATCCCCCTGGCAGTCCTACATTGAATTAGGACTGCCAGGGTGCTGGCAGTCCTAATTGAAAGTTGTTGTTATATAAATGGCCATTCTCCGTTGTTTTAGCACGGAGAATGACCATTCTCCGTTGTTTTAGCACGGAGAATGACCATTCTCCGTGTAATTTAGCACGGAGAATGGCCATTCTCCGTGTAATTTTCACGGAGAATGGCCAGTATCAGGACTGCCACCCCCATGGCAGTCCTACATTAAATTAGGACTGTCAGGGTGCTGGCAGTCATAATTGAAACTTGCTGTTACAGCAAGTATCAATTAGGACTGCCAGCACCCTGACAGTCCTAATTTAATGTAGGAATGCTAGGAGGGTGGCAGTCCTATTTGTAAGTCTCTGTGATGAGAGTTTTGAAACTCTCTATCACAGAGAGTTTCAATTAGGACTGTCACACCCCTGGCAGTCCTACACAAGAGGAGGACTGCCAGGGTGCTGGCAGTCCTAATTGAAACTTGATGTTATATAAATGACCATTCTCCTGTGTTTTAGCACGGAGAATGGCCATTCTCCGTGTAATTTAGCACGGAGAATGGTCATTCCAGTGTTAAAACGCAAGAGAATGACCATTCTTCGTGTAAATTAGCACGGAGAATGACCATTCTCCGTGCTAAATTACACGAAGAATGGCCATTCTCCGTGTAAATAAAGACGGAAATTACACGGAGAATGACCATTCTCCGTGCTAAATTACACGGAGAATGGCCATTCTCCGTGTAAATTAAGACGGAGAATGGTCATTCTCCTGCGTTTTAACACTGGAATGACCATTCTCCGTGTAAATTAAGACGGAGAATGTCCATTCTCCATGTTAGAAACACGGAGAATGCCATTCTCCGTGTTAATTTACACGGAAAATGGTCATTCTCCTGCATTTTATGGTCAGTTGAAACTTTGGAGGGCCATAACTTTTGACTGGGAGGTCGAAACGAGGCCCGGTTTGTCGCAAAATGAGCGTATTTTCGAGGAGAGTGAGATTAACAATTTTATTGTTAGACGGCCTTCCGAAATTTTAGAATCGCAAAAAAATGATGTTTGGACCTCCGTTTTAGCACTTTTGCCGAAATTTTAGAATCGCAAACAAATATTAATTTAATGTAGGTGTGTTCTTCGACTTGCGTGTCATCTCGTCGAATGTAGGAGTGTTCTTAAAAGAAATTTGGTAGAGGAATTAGGATTAGAGTGGTGGAGGAGATGAGACTAGGGTTTTGGGAGAGGGAGAGAGAGCTCTTTTTTTTCTTTTGGAGGAGAGAGAGAGGAAATTGGGGTTTGGGGAGGAAATGAGAGTTTGGGGGGTTGGGCTGCCCCCTAGTAAAATGTGGGCTGTCCCCTAGTAAAATCTCCACTTTTTGGGTTGCCCCCTAAGTAAGGGCTGCCCCCTAATAGAAGTTGTGGTGCCCCTAAAAAAAACCTATATTTATTATCTAACTTACATTAGAAAGTAAACATAGCCCGGCCCCTCATGGTCGAGCGCTCGCTTCTCATGCGAGAGGTTCGATTTGGCACAATCTTTACTTATTTTTCTTTTCTATTTTTTTTAAAATTACATTATCTGGTCATTTTCAGTTTTCTTCTTATTAGCATTTTGAAAAACGTAATAAAAATACAAAGCATACTTTGTGTTAATACATCTAGAATATCGAATCAATATCATAGTAAGTATTATTTACTTAGTTACGGTTCCAAACCAAATGAACTTAGATAAATTTTTTTATAAGCATATGATGAGTCTTGCCTGTGTAATGTGGGACATCCACAACGTCGTAGGACTGACGAAAAAAGGTCACGATCTGAGCTAGCATGAGTCAGAATGGGACATTCGTGCATGAAAACTCAACGGCTAGAGCGTCGCGCGGACGGTCGAGGACCGGCACCATTCTACCACGGATATAAACGACGGCCAACCACGCGGTCCGTCGTGCGGCGCTGTAAGGACGTCGAGAAGACATCGTAAGGACGTCGTGCGCATAGAACGGATGGCTAGACGGCATCGGCTGTTGTAGGCGTCGTGAAGACGTCGGGGGCGCCTTCGGTATCGTGGGCGAAGCGAGGCGTTGAGTTGCGGGCGTCGAAAGACGTCGGCCGACTCGTGGAGCTCTGGAGCGTGCGGAGTATGCGGGACGTGCGTGTCACACCCCGAGTCGATAAACCGTTCATCCCCGGTGTTATTATGCCGAATCGATCGCCCTCGCTAAGGCGTGATGCCGTACGAGTCTGGAGTTGCACTCGTACAAGACAAGAACGTTACGTTGATTATTATATTGAAACATCAAGTTGAAACTTCATAAATCACATCAGAATATAAGACACAGTTTAGAAAGATAGAAATATGCTTTTTATTTATAGCTTGCAACGAAGTGCAAGTTGTAATTACATTGGATGTCGTTGCGGCTACATTGATTGAAACAAAAGAAATATACTCGATAAGCTGTCTGAACTAACACTTGTCGTTCCATACATTTGCTCATTTATACATAAGCCTTCGATGAATTGGCTTCAAAATACTTCAGAATAAGAAGAGCTTCAAAATGTCTCTCCGTACTTCAGCTTCAGTTTAGAGCTCCCGTCGCACCCGGGGAATTGAGGGAGGGGATTAGCACACTTGCTAAGTGGACGAGACGAACCCACTCGTCTAAACCGACTATGATTGTTCAGGTAGACATGCTTTAGAGTTTTCTTTCTATTTAGAACTAAATGAATTTAGTTCATATCGATAGCCATATTTGAAGTAGTAAAACATACAATAAAAATGTCACTTTCCGTTCCCAGAATACATATTTTTAATACATGTACTGCTTTAATATATTTATCATGTATTATCCTGTATTTAATTCCTTTAATTTCACGCTAATATTTTTTTTCTGCATTTTACTTTTTGCTCTTTACTTTGCTTTTGGGTTCGGCCTGAGTTGGTTTATTTTCCAGCCTTGGGTGATTCAACATGAACACACCTACCACCACCCCCATTTAAAGCCCCAAACCCTTTCTTTCTCTTCATTACTTCTCCATCTCCATTACTCTTTTTCTTCATCCTCCATAACTCTCCCCCACCTACCTAGCCGCATAGGCAAGTGCCAACTTGCTTCATGATGGAACCCCAGTATTATTGTTTCATCAACTTCCTTACTTGATCTTAAGTCACTTTAGTACTTAACATTTTCAATTTCTATGGCTCATTTTGTGTAGATCTAAGTTTAATGCATTTTCGGATTTCTTAGGCTTTGATATAGTAACTTTGTTATTTCTCAAGTTTTGATGGTTCCATGTTGTAGAGAATTTCATTCTACCCCATTTTGACCTATGGAAGTCCAGATTTGGACTTGGAATGAAGGATTTAGAGAGCTTGGAAGCAATGGCTTCCATGGTGTCACGCCCCAGAACCAGAATACTGGAGAGCGGGGGCAGACATAGCCAGCTACGTACATCGAAGTGCAACCCACCTCGCTATACAGTCACGGCTGTCTAGATACATGAGGGTTTAACTACAAGCCAACAGTCTCCTATGGTCATGAACAAGCCTAATGTCTCAATCATAAGCAAGTAAATAAATGTCACAAGATGTAAGATCACCAAATATACAATAGTAAGGCGTCCCAAACATTACATATTTAGCTGATCATGAAGCTAGTCATTACAAAATGTGAAGACTAGCAAGAGTTTAGTCATACATGATCAATCCTAGGATCTGTCAATCATGTTACAGCCCGTAGGCAAACAGTATGTAAAGTACAATCGAGCTAACACGTGCTCGTCGGCTAAACGCCTCAAAAGAATAAATTTACGATAGAGAGGGAGAGCCAAAAATAACCCACTCGTTGCCAGGGTTCCGTCTAGTGGTCACCATCTGGCTGGAAAGTTGGTAAATCCTCTGGAGCTGCTCCGGTATCTAGCCATACAAAACCAGCTGGATCAGATCCCAGAAAGAGCAAGTGCCACAAAGTAAGCTTCACTTAGGAACTAAAATCAGCAATTAGCACAAGAATAAAATTATATAATAAAAGACAGGAATTATGGAAAAGTATGACATGATGATATACGATGAGGTAACTATAGAACTATTCAGATAACCAAGTTACAACCCGTAAACCAAATAAGGACCGGGGTTGTAACCCTTCATCTAAACGAAACTTGGTTTCTCATCATTTATCGGCAAGATAAACCCAAGCATTCGGGTCATGTGGCATTCTGGTGCAGGGTCAGGACAAGACTAGACTGGTTGAACTTCATCCAGCACTTCACGGCCAAGCAATAAGTACGGCTTGATACTTAACTAACTAGGGTTATCACAAATACAATGAGATTATTCCAGCAGCCACAAGCCCTGCAGACCATCCAGGTTATCCAGGTCGAATATCTTGTTCATGGAGGGTGCAACACATGGCAGTATGCTGGAAATGTGTCCTACTCGTCGGCAGGCTACAAGACGACATGCGCACCCAGAAAATGGGATTGCCTGTAGCTGAGAACTCTTATGGACTATGTTATCATTCTAGCCATTAACCTAGTCAAATTCAACATGAATTCCTGACCGTGGTACTCAGGAATTCATGTCCTAGACATGATACAGACTCAACTTGTCCATTTATACAAGCACAAACATCCACGGTGTCCAGGCCATTCATTCTTGTCATGTCAGGTAGTCGTCGCAACAACATTCAGTTATGTGTCATGTCATGTTACTTGTTTGGAGTGCACCACGACGGGTCACTATCATGTATTATCATGTCGTGCCCATGTATCGTGTCAGGTTCATGTATTATGTCGTGTTCATGTCACAATTATCCCATATTACATTAAGGATCAAGAAAAACAACACAGATAAGGTAAGAAGATTTGTCATGACATAACAAATGTTACAAGAGATAAAAAGGGGTGCCAGGGACAGCATGCACCAGCAAACAGTATGCGCCAACAAACAGCATACGCCAACAAACAGCCAGCAACAGCATTCACCAGCAAACAGCATGCGCCAGCAAAACAGCCAGCAACAGCATTCGCCAGTAAACAGCATGCGCCAGCAAAATAGCATGCACCAGCAAACAGCCAGCAACAGCATGCGCCAACAAATAGCATGCGCCAGGACAGCATGCGCCAGCAAACAACATGCGCCAGCAAACAGTAGGCAACAGCTTTTTGCCAGCAAACAGCATGCACCAGGAAATAACATGCGCCAAGACAGCATGCGCCAGGACAGCATGCGCCAGCAAACAGCAGGCAACAGCTTTTTGCCAGCAAACAGCATGCGCCAGGAAACAGCATGCGCCTGGACAGCATGCGCCAGCAAACAGCAGGCAACAACTTTTTGCCAGCAAACAGCATGCGCCAGGAAATAGCATACGCCAGGACAGCATACGCCAGGACAGCATGCGCCAGCAAACAGCATACACCAGCAAACAGCAGGCAACAGCTTTTTGTCAGGAAACAGCATGCGCTAGGAAACAGCATGCGCCAGCAAACAGCATGCGCCAGCAAACAGCAGGCAACAACTTTTTGCCAGCAAACATCATGCGCTAGGAAACAGCATGCGCCAGCAAACAGCATGCGCCAGCAAACAGCAGGCAACAGCTTTTTGCCAGCAAACAACATGCATTGCTCATCTTCCCCGACCAGCCTCCAATGGCCATGAAAATCCATGAACCAAAAGACCATAAATCACTCAAAATAAGTCGAACTCAGAACTTCCAATGGTCTAAATTGGGTAGAATTAAATTTCCTACAACATGGAATCATCAAAACTTGAAAACAAAAAGGTTTGATGGATCAAAACCATAAAAATACGAAAATAACTAAAACCTAGATCTACAAGAAAATATACAAGAAAATATAAAATGACAAGAACTAAGGTGGATTAGAAAGTTGCATAGAAGAGTATAGAACAATAAAAATAGGGGGTTCCTTCATGAAGCAAGTTGCACTTACCTAGACTAGGGTTCTCTTGGTTGGTGGTGAAGAGTAAATGAAGAAGGAAGGAAGTAATAATGAGAGAGAAAAGGAAGGGGTTAATAAATAGGGATGGTGGTGGTAGGTAAGGGTTCTTCCCTTAGTTCATGATGAACCAATAAGCAACCCAAGTCGAACCAAGCCAACCCAAACAAGCCGAACCAAGCAAAGAGACATGCAATACGAGTCAGATACGTACATTTATCCCAAAATACGTAATACGAACTATGGTCATCACAACTCTACCCACCTTAAAAGAATTTCGTCTTCAAAATTTAATCAAGAGGCTAGAGATGCAAGGACAAGCTATACTAATCACATGTAAGTTGTACTAGTCTAGCAATCAAGCAATTATTCATCCAAGCAAGGAATCGAAGGCATGAGACATAAGAAGGATATTATACCTCACGAGTCAAACAGGTCGGGATATCGCGATCGGATATCATCCTCATGCTCCCACGTTGACTCACCCAAAGAGTGATGACCCCAAGCAACTCAGACTAACTTGATAGTCTTGTTCTTGAGTATCTTCTCTCTCCGGTCCAATATGGACACGGGCCCTTCCTCATACGAAAGGTTAGTACCAACAACCAATTCCGAATGATCCAGGATATGGCTCGGGTTCGGGATATACCGTCGTAGTTAGGATACATGGAACACGTCATGCACCTCACTCAGAGACGGTGGAAGAGCGAGATGATATGACACATCTCCTACTCGCTCCAGGATATCGAACGACCCTATATACCTAGGACTAAGCTTTTTTCGTACGCCGAAATAAATGACGCCACGGTTAGGCGAGATCCTAAGGAATACATGGTCGCCGACAGAAAATTCAAGGGGACGCTGATGAGAATCGGCCCAATGGCGCTGACGATCTTGTGCAACGCGAAGATGGTCTCTGACTCTCCTGACCACCTCAACTGTCTGAGTGATCAACTCGGGACCAAGCATCTGCCTTTCTCCAACATCGTCCCATGCTAGTGGGGATCTGCACTTCTTACCATACAGTGCCTCGAACGGTGCCATCTGGATGCTAGCTTGAAAACTATTGTTGTACGAGAACTCCACCAGGTGCAAGTGATCTTCCCACGAATCGTCGAAGTCGAGCGTACAAGATCTCAACATATCCTTAAGAGTCTGGATCGTGCTTTTTGACTGACTATCTGTCTGTGGATGATAGGCTGAGCTGAATTGGAGACGAGTCCCCAAACTCTTCTGGAGACTCTGCCAAAAGTGCGATGTGAATCTTGAATCCCGGTCCGAGATAATACTGACTGGTACTCCATGCATCCTGACTATCTGCCTAAGGTACATCTCTGCCAACTGAGCTGTCGACTGACCAATTCTAAATGGAAGAAAGTGAGCCACCTTCGTGAGCCTATCAACTATAACCCATATAGCATCTCTACTAGTCGGGGATCGAGGTAATCCAGTCACAAAATCCATGGTTACATGCTCCCACTTCTATTCTGGAATCGACAAGGGCTGAAGAAGTTCAGCTGGCCTCTGATGTTCAGCCTTAACCAGTTGACAAACCAAACACCGAGAGACAAACCGAGCTATCTCCCTCTTCATGCCATTCCACCAAAAGTGCTGCCGGATATCACGGTACATCTTCGTACCGCCCGGATGAATAGAATACTGAGAACTGTGAGCTTTTGCCATGATCTCATGTCTGATATCTCCACTGGGTACACAAAGACGTTTACCATGTCGAAGTGTACCATCTTCATGAATGCATAGCTCCGATCTTTGTCCCGCCTCACACTCTGCTCTGAGTCGCTGAAGCTTGGAATCTGTTGACTGAGCCATCTTGATCCTCTCAACTATGCTAGACTGAACTTGCATGCTGACCATCAATACCACACTGGTAGGAAGGACAACTTCTATACCCATCTTCTGAAGATCTGCTAACAATTCTGGTTGCGCTATCAGAAAATAGACTCCGGCTCTCCTGCTCAATGCATCTGCAACAATATTGGCTTTCCCAGGATAATACTGCAGGTTTACATCATAATCCACAAGCAGCTCTAGCCATCTTCTCTGACGCATGTTAAGATCCTTCTGAGTGAACATATATTTCAGGCTCTTATGGTCGGTAAAAATCTCCACCCTATCTCCATACAAGTAGTGTCTCCAAAGCTTTAGCGCAAACACCACGACTGCCAGCTCCAAGTCATGGGTTGGATAATTCTTCTCATGATCACGAAGTTGTCGTGACGCATAAGCTATTACCTTCCCATGTTGTATCAAAACACGTCCTAAACCTCGGCCTGAAGCATCATAATATACTGAGAATCCTCCGGTCCCATCTGGAAGTGTGAGAATGGGTGCCGTCATCAAGCCTCCTTCAACTGCTCAAAAGAACTCTGATACTCTGATGTCCAAGCAAACTGCACATCCTTGCGGATTAACTGGGTCAATGGTGCTGAAATCCAAGCAAAGTCCGAAATAAATCGTCGGTAGTAGCCGGCCAAGCCAAGAAAACTGTGAACTTCTGCAACTGCGCTGGGCACTGGCCATGTCTCAATAGCCACGATCTTCTGAGGATCCACTTCTACTCCTCCTCTGGTGATGATATGACCCAAGTATGAAATACGATCAAGCCAAAACTCGTATTTACTGAACTTGGCATACAACTGGTGCTCTCGGAGAATCTGGAGGACAACTCTGAGATGCTGCTCATGCTCCGCTTCACTCTTGCTATAGACCAGGATGTCGTCTAGGAACACTATCACGAACTGATTCAAATAAGGCATAAAGATACGATTCATGAGGTCCATGAATACAGCCGGCGCATTGGTTGCTCCAAATGGCATAACAAGGAACTCCCAATACCTATATCTAGATCTGAAATCTGTCTTCGGGATGTTCTGTTCTCTGACTCTGATCTGATGATATCCTGACCGTAAATCAATCTTCGAGAATACTGCTGCCCCCTTGAGTTGATCAAACAAGTCATCTATCCTCGGGAGAGGGTATCTGTTCTTGATTGTCATTGAGTTCAAGGTACGATAATCAACACATAACCTGGATGTACCATCCTTCTTTTTCATAAGAAGCATCGGGGCTCCCCAAGGTGATCCACTAGCATGAATGAATCCCTTGGTCCTAAGTTCTTTAATCATCTTGTACAAGATCTCCAACTCTGGCGGTGCCATCCTGTAGACTCTTTCTGACACTAGGGCTGTCCCTGGGATCAAGTCGATAGTAAACTCGATCTCTCGCTCTGGCGGCATACCTGGAAGCTCTTCCGGAAAAACGTCTGAAAACTCCTTGACTATCCGGGGAAACTGCACTGCTGCTATTGCTACCGCAATACTGGAGGAGAAGGTTCAACTTCGCCTCGGAAAAAGAAAAACTCTGGCTCGCCTGGGATGCTAAAAACAACCTTACCGATATGGCAGTCTATTCTAGCATACTAGTTCCTCAACCAATCCATCCCTAAGACCACATCATAATCGGCCATCTGGAATTCTATCAATCTAGCGGGAAACTCTCTACCGCTAACTACGATCTGACACGAGAAAAACACTCTATCTACTCCCACAAGACCGTTACCAGTAAGTATATTGAGCCTTACTGATAATGACTCGGGCTCCAATCCTATCCGCATCGCGAATTGTGCAGACATAAATGAATGCGATGCACCGGAATCAAATAATACTGAAGCTGGAAAGGAGTTGACGAGAATAGTACCTGCCACTACCTCACCTGGTGCCAATCCTTCCTCCACGGTCATCGCCATAGCCTGACCATGCCCTCCGGGTGTGGGACCCCTCTGCTGGAAACATATCTGTCTATTCTGGATCTGGGCCTGGGCTTGTGCATACTGCTGGGGATTCTGCTGCTGAAACACTTGGGTCTGAGGCGGCAAGGGCCTCGGCAACGGGTACTGCTGCTACTGCTGGACTGGTACTGGGGCTTGTCCCCTAACCGAAGGACTAGAAAAGGTTGATGAAGTGGAACTCCTCCTATTCGGGCAGTTCCCAACCCTGTGGTCCGGTGCTCCACAAGCCAGGCACAATCCTTGTGCCCTGCGACACTCTGCCACTACATGCCCTGGCTTCCCATAATGAGTGCAACCCACTACGGAAGCCTGCTTCTGCCTCTGCTGCTGCTGGGGATACGCCGGGGTTGAATGCCGAACTGACGTAACTGAAGCCGCTCGCCTTGGAGTTCCAATGGTCAAAGCCCTGGCTGCCGGAGCTGGAGCTGACGACTGGTTCATCTGGCTATGGGATCGCTTCCGACCTCCGGTCCAATCCACGATCCTCTTGGAGGTATATTCGTGCCTCCGGGCTGCCCTCAGTACTGCATCAAAGATCTGATGCTCATACTGCTCTACCGCCAACAAAATCTCTAGGTGGAGCCCCTGCTGGAACCGCTGGGCTCTATCGAACTCGGTCGCCACCAAGGTGGAAGCAAACCGACCAAGCCTGAAAAACTCGGCCGCATATCCGTCGACCGTCCTACCCATCTGCTTCAGATTGGTGAACCTCGTCTGTAGATCATACCGAGCTACAGCATCGAAGTACTTGGTCTGGAATCTCTTCCTGAATACTGTCCAGGCAATAGGGGCCACTAATCCAACGGCCTGCGCCGCCCACCAGCTGCGGGCAAGATCCAATAGCTGTAGGCGTACCACGGCCACCTTCTCGTTCATTGGAGTCCTGGCTGCTTCTAGAATCACCTCTGTGTCCTGAAGCCATGCATCTGCAGCGATCGTATCTTTACTGTCGTCGAAGAAGGGAGGGTTCAAGCGCTTGAAGCTGTTGGCCGTGCTATTACCCTGATGACCTTCTCTGGTCAAAGCGTCTGCCACCGCCTGGTGCAAGGCATCTCCTCGACGATCCTGGAAGGCTAATAGTGACCTGATGAGACCCACAAAAGTGCCATCATTAGGCTCTGTAGGCTGGACTGGTGGCTCTTGACCTTCAGTTGGCATGACTCTGGAGGCTACTCCGGAATGCTGGGCTTGATCTCTGGGTTGTTGCTGGTCCACGGGAGGTGCTCCGCCTTGCTGATCGGCAGGTCCATGAACAATGCCGCTGAAGAAGACGACATAGGAAACAATAAGGAAGGACCAGGACAGATCAATGATGCAAGCATGTGATCAGATCAAGGATCCAGGGATTCAGAGGATACGAGCAAAGATCAAAGACGAGTGCTGATTGCGACATCTATTCGGTAAACCCTCACATATCTTGATTCACAAGACCTACATGGGCTACCACTTAAACCATGTCACGCCCCAGAACCAAAATACTGGAGAGCGGGGGCAGACATAGCCAGCTATGTACATCAAAGTGCAACCCACCTCGCTATACGGTTACGTCTGTCTAGATACATGAGGGTTTAACTACAAGCCAACACTCTCCTATGGTCATGAACAAGCCTAATGTCTCAATCATAAACAAGTAAGTAAATGTCACAAGATGTAAGATCACCAAATATACAATAGTAAGGCGTCCCAAACATTACATATTTAGCTGATCATGAAGCTATTCGTTACAAAATGTAAAGACTAGCAAGAGTTTAATCATACATGATCAACCCTAGGATCTGTCAATCATGTTACAGCCCGTAGGCAAACAGTATGTAAAGTACAATCGAGCTAACACGTGCTCGTCGGTTAAACACCTCAAAAGAATAAATTTACGATAGAGAGGGAGAGCCAAAAATAACCGACTTGTTGCCAGGATTCCGTCTAGTGGTCACCATCTGGCTGGAAAGTCGGTAGATCCTCTGGAGCTGCTTCGGTATCTGGCCATACAAAACCAGCTGGGTCAGATCCCAGAAAGAGCAAGTGCCACAAAGGAAGCTTCACTTAGAAACTAAAACCAGCAATTAGCACAAGAATAAAATTATATAATAAAAGACAGGAATTATGAAAAAGTATGACAGGATGATATACGATGAGGTAACCATGGAACTATTCAGATAACCAGGTTACAACCCGTAAACCAAACAAGGACCGGGGTTGTAACCCTTCATCTGAACGAAACTTGGTTTCTCGTCATTTATCGGCAAGATAAACCCAAGCATTCGGGTCATGTGGCATTCTGGTGCAGGGTCAGGACAAGACTAGACTGGTTGAACTTCATCCAGCATTTCATGGCCAAGCAATGAGTACGGCTTGATACTTAACTAACTAGGGTTATCACAAATGCAATGAGATTATTCCAACAGCCACAAGTCCTGCAGACCATCCATGTTATCCAGTTCGAATATCTTGTTCATGGAGGGTACAACACATGGCAGTGTGCTGGAAATGTGCCCTACTCGTCGGCAGGCTACAAGTCCACATGCGCGCCCAGATAACGGGATTGCCTGTAGCTGGGAACTCTTATGGACTATGTTATCATTCTAGTCATTAACCTAGTCAAATTCAACATGAATCCCTGACCGTTGTACTCAGGAATTTATGTCCTAGACATGATGCAGACTCAACTTGTCCATTTATACAAGCACAAACATCCACGGTGTCCAGGTCATTCATTCTTGTCATGTCAGGTAGTCGTCGCAACAACATTTAGTTATGTGTCATGTCATGTTACTTGTTTGGAGTGCACCACGACGGGTCACTATCATGCATTATCATGTCGTGCCCATGTATCGTGTCAGGTTCATGTATCATGTCGTGTTCATGTCACAATTATCCCATATTACACTAAGGATCAAGAGAAACAACACGGATAAGGTAAGAAGATTTGTCATGGCATAACAAATGGTACAAGAGATAAAAAGGGGTGTCAGGGATAGCATGCACCAGCAAACAGCATGCGCCAACAAACAGCATACGCTAGCAAACAACCAGCAACAGCATTCACCAGCAAACAACATGCGCCAGCAAAACAGCCAGCAACAGCATTCGCCAGCAAACAGCATACGCCAGCAAAACAGCATGCGCCAGCAAACAGCCAGCAACAGCATACGCCAGCAAACAGCATGCGCCAACAAACAGCATACGCCAGAAAACAGCATGCGCCAGGACAGCATGCGCCAGCAAACAGCATGCGCCAGTAAACAGCAGGCAACAACTTTTTGCCAGCAAACAACTTGTGCCAGGACAGCATGCGCCAGCAAACAGCAGGCAACAGCTTTTTGCCAGCAAACAACATGCGCCAGAAAACAACATGCGCCAGTACAACATGCGCCAGCAAACAACATGCGCCAGGAAACAGCATGCAACAGCTTTTTGTCAGCAAACAACATGCGCCAGAAAACAGCATGCGCCAGAACAGCATGCGCCAGAACAGCATGCGCCAGCAAACAACATACGCCAGCAAACAGCAGACGACAGCTTTTTGCCAACAAACAACATGCGCCAGAAAATAGCATGCGCCAGCAAACAACATGCGCCAGCAAACAGCAGGCAACAGCTTTTTGCCAGCAAACAACATACATTGCTCATCTTCCCCAACCAGCCTCCAATGGCCATGAAAACCCATGAACCAAAAGACCATAAATCACTCAAAATAAGTCAAAATCAGGACTTCTAATGGTCTAAATTGGGTAGAATCAAATTTCCTACAACATGGAACCATCAAAACTTGAAAATAAGAAGGTTTGAGGGATCAAAACTGTAAAACCCCTAAATTTCTACTATTTTTTTATTTAATATTTGGTATAATTTAAATTTTTGTATTGTACGTCGTGCAGTCGTTTTTACGTCGTGCGCAAAAATTTATTTTTTCGCGATTGCTCGACGAGTGCGAATATGTGCGAGCGAACATATTTTTAGAAAAAAACATTTTTCTTATTTTTATGGTTTTAAAGTAATGTACATAATTATTTTATTATCGTTCCAAATTTTTCAAGTTAGTTATTTTATTTATAAAGCCTTACATTTTTCACAATTATTAAATAATAAATAATATTTTTATTGGTATGCTAGAAAAGCATAATTAAGAGAAACATCATTTGTACCTACATACATATTTAGAAATAATTTATTAGTTTATTTTAATTAATAATGTAATTTTCAAAATTATTAATTATAGTATTTTTGAAAAATATATTTCGATATCAATGTGGAGATTTAGATCTTAATTTGAATTTATGGACTTATTTAAATAGTTAAGTATTGAATTTGAATTATCCTACTCGATTTTAAACTAAAGATTTAATTTGATTTAATTGGATTTAAATTAGATTTGGATTGAGATTTGGATTTGGATTTTAATTTGATTGTTTTTAAATTAAATTAGGGAATATCTAAAATGGGTTTTAATTATCCTAGTCCATATCTAATTGGGAATTCCCACATCCTATAAATATAGGCAGGTACTCCAAATTTCTATTCTCCACAAAATACTCCACAACCCCAAACAGTGCATCGTGTCGGTGTCCCCCTTTCCATCCACTAAAATTTTTCTGTTACAAATACATAAATCCTCTCCGTGTCCGACATGTCGGACACAACTTTTTCGTGTCACGCAGGACACTTCTCCCAGCCCTCCTCTGTCGTGTCGGACAATCCCCGACACGATCCAAATCCCTAATCCCCAAATTTCTAACCTAACCCTAACCCTAACTTCTCTGGCCGACCACCCCGTCGCTGCTCTATCCCGTGGACGTCAGGGTGCCCCGACCACCACCGCCTGGGGCTGTCCGGACTCTCCATCATCGTGTCCAACCACACTATCATGGTCATCACCATCACAGTCATGGCAGCCACCACACCCGGCCATCTACATCACCACCACCACCATCGACCACCGACGACGCCACCCGCCACGACCACAGCCCCAAAGAAAAACCCAAATCAATAAAATAAAGTCACAGCCCACCAGCACTTACCTCCTCCGTGCGGTGCCGTGCCACGTCGCCGCCCGACCGCCTCCGACCGCTTCAAACCCCATGCTCTGACCTGTCCGGCGCCGTCGACTTCCTACTCCTCTGCGCCCTTTCCCTCCGGTGAGAAAGTCTGCGCCACTTTCGACCCCTTTCCGCTCTCCACGCCCGACCGCAGCTCCCCTCGCCGGCAACCCACCGCACGCCGCCATCTTCTTCACTGCCATCCACTCCGGCGCCAGCGCCCAGAACCGCCGTGCCACCAGCCTCCACCGAACCCCCGCCGGTCGCCCCTCTCTTCCGCCCATCTCCGCTAGAAACCCTCCGCCTTCTCCCGAGATCCGCCGAGCATCGCCGTCGGTGCCCTAGCCCAAGCTCCACTCCGACTTCGAACCCCCGCTCTCTTTCCTTCGCCTACGCCTCCGCTCCGCCCCGAGCTGCCTTCGGCGACGCCCCTCCGCATGAACCCGCGCCTCCGACCAACCCACTGCTCTCCCGACCTCCTCCGCTTCCCCGCATCCGTCGGCGTCGCCTCTCCCTCAGTCCGCTGCCCGCTCCTTCCCCGTGCTCTCAGCCTCTGTCCTCCCCTTCTGTTCTCCTTACTTTTAATTTTTTTTCTTTCACTTCCATCTCTAAAAGAGAGAGAGCAACGAGTGGTGTTGAGTTATTATTATTATTATTATTATTATTATTATTATTATTATTATTATCGTGTTATTATTATTCTTATTTTTTTCTTTTCTTCTTTCTTTATTGCAACTGTTGATTTCCTTATTATTATTATTATCATTTTTTCCTGTTGTTTTATTTTTCCTTAGTTGGTTTATTTTAATATTATTATATTATTATTAATGTTAGTTTTATGAAATTTTTATTATTGTTTACTTTTATTATAGTGTTGTTTTTCTTTTTTTCGAAAACTAGTATATGTAGGATTCACATGGTATATAATAATAATGATGATTATTATCATTTTTGGTGATATTATTAGTAAAAAAAATTAACACTGGTTTCAAAGTATTGCTATAAATGTAGAATCCTATGCAAGGTTATTTTATATGCTTTGACCTAAACGAGTTATAAATATTTACGATATTTATTTAAGACATTTTTGTATATAAGTGTAGCTATTATCTATAAGCATATTTTTGGGATTCAACCTAGATGGATTTATTTCCCTATTTTCGAATATTGTCTACATTATTGCCCTAATAAAAAGACTATAAAACTTTTGAATATTATAAATAGTTTTTCTGAAATCAAATATATTATTTATCAAATTTTCCTTTAATTATCCTTCTGTCCATGACTCAACACCCCTCTGTCCTATTCGATCGCCAATTCAAGCCTACCTTATGTCAACCCTAACTAAATTGACCCTTCTGGACCCAATGGAAATGTCTGTGCCACCATTCGAGATCACCTTGCATAGTGGTTGCACCGAAGTCGCAGTTCATGACACCATGATTATCGCAGCACACCAGGCGCTCTACCAGGCAAGACACCTTGCCTTTACTGTTTAATTTCTTGCTCAATATCATGCATGTTTTTACTTATTCTAGAAAATATAAATTGTACTTGCAAATTATTATGATTAGTTGCATATGGCATAGAGTTAAGGGACCACCTTTGTTTGTGTCATATTTATTGGCCCGATACTTGTGTATCACGAGTCACGAGTCTCATATAGATCTCGGACGTACGTATCGACTGGCCATCGGTGCGCACATGCCGTGCGATAGGCAATAACTGCTAAATAGTTATGGTTGTCTAGAAGACTTAGCGACTTAGCAGTTATTAGGAATGTCGTGATGTGGATTCAGCACGAGTAGTGCATGGGGAGTGTGAAGACAGTTATTAGGCGCAGGGGCTTTCACACCTTTACTTTTCTCTAGATGCCATTTGTGACTCAGTCGAGAGACTAGTGGACGTGCATTTATTTACTTTTCTCTAGATGCCACTAGTGCCTCGGTTGAAACACAAATGTGTCGTGCATTTACTTTCCTCTAGCTGCCGTTAGTGACTTACCCAAGAAGCTAGTGGCCGTGCATTTATTTTTCTCTAGACGCCCCTTAGTTCTCGCTCGAGTGCTAATGGGCCGTGCATTTACTTTTCTCTGGATGCCACTAGTGACTTGGTTGAAATGCTAACGTGTCGTGTTTCTAGCTTCGAGGGCCCTTGTGTGGAACGTTGTCTTCAAATTGCATTTTCACTTAGAATGGTTAAGGACCTTTATTTGTGTAGTCACATATACTATTTTGTTGAGCTAACTTTATTCAGTTTATGGCATGATATTATGTGTCTTGTTACGTCCCTTTAAGGACCTGGTTGTCTTGCCAGGTGTGTGCTATTATCTTTCGCAGGTATTCTAGCTTTAGCCGTGTTCATCGCTATTTCTTCGAGGATGATTGCGCTTGGATCGTCTTCGCTCCGCTCGCCAAATTACATTTCATTTTCCATGTATTTTCTCTTACTTGTTGGTAGTGGATTTGTCTCCGCCCAACATATTGTATCAAGACAATTCATTATCTTTATATGATGTCTTTTATTCAATTATTTTGCGTGGATGAGATTAGTTATGGTTCTACTGCATTTTACAGCTTATGTATACATACGAGACCTATGTATTTCGTATGAATACAGCTGGCAGGTCTACGTTCCTAGTACTACGTATTTTGGGACTGGGGCGTTACATGTTTTTGTGGTGGCCCATGCAGGTCAAGATAAATTATTTGGTTACTTTACCGTACCAAGCAAGCCTGCGTATAGGATTAGAAGTCTAGGTTCTCATCCACATACTTGACCTCTGTCCTTGATTTTATCTACCGTTTGACTCATCAACTGCATCTTGCTTGCTTCCTTCCATCCATATTCTTATTTTTCCCTTCGTGCTTGCTAGAGATTGACCCTACTAGTTAGTTTTCCCAAAACACCATTAGTTTAATTCTTTAAGTTGGGTAGAATACCTTATGAACTAGCAACCCCTTTGACCTAGTGACCTATATTAGCAAGCTTATTTAGATCCGAGAATCTAGAGGACCTAACCCGTCTAGCCAACTAAGGACTTGGACAAGAAGACTATAGGACGACTGAATGACCTAGAATCATTCTACCTTCTTTAAATCTTAATCTCTCGTACCTATGTATTTACCGTTTTGACTAATGATGCTAATGTAGCCTAGTTTTTGCAAGCTTATTCTTTATCGAGTTTGTTCATGACATATGCTATTGAGCGCTCACTAGCCTATTGTCTAATCAGAACCGGTGCATAATGGTCTGATCAACCAAGTGCACTTTGGTTCGCTTTTGCCTATTATTCTACATGGATGGGGACATAGTTAAACTTAGCCTTTAGAATTCCCTCCACGACTGCCTTGACAATTCCTTTGAAACTTTATTCGGTCGCCCTTGAACCACGTATTCGTATTCGATATCATCGTCATTGAACTCCTTAAATCGCTTTCGCCTCCACCGATTTTTGGAAGGACGAAGGCACTCTAGCCTTCCTATCGACTATGACCGTTCTCACTCGATATTGCTATAACTTCATCCTAAACTCCTCGTCCTTCATCTCGACCCTATCAAGACCCTCTAATCGCTTAATTAAAGCGAATCTATTTTCGTTCTCTTAATCATGACCCTCATTCATCACCCGTGACCATACCGTATTGTTTTTCTACGATCTAGATCGCGATTTCTTTCGGCATAATTTTGTCATCATTGGATCCCTATTGATTATCCCTCGTGTCCTCTCACCCCCTACTAATTCTCAATTTCGAGGACGAAATTTCTTTTAAGTTGGGTAGGATGTAAAACCCCTAAATTTCTACTATTTTTTTATTTAATATTTGGTACTAATTTAAATTTTTGTATTGTACGTCGTGCAGTCGTTTTTACGTCGTGCGCGAAAATTTATTTTTTTACGATTGCTCGACGAGTGCGAATATGTGCGAGCGAACATATTTTTAGAAAAACGTTTTTCTTATTTTTATGGTTTTAAAGTAATATACATAATTATTTTATTATCGTTCCAAAATTTCCAAGTTAGTTATTTTATTTATAAAGCCTTACATTTTTCACAATTATTAAATAATAAATAATATTTTTATTGGTATGCTAGAAAAGCATAATTAAGAGAAATATCATTTGTACCTACATACATATTTAGAAATTATTTATTAGTTTATTTTAATTAATAATGTAATTTTCGAAATTATTAATTATAGTATTTTTGAAAAATATATTTCGATATCATTGTGGAGATTTAGATCTTAATTTGAATTTATGGACTTATTTAAATAGTTAAGTATTGAATTTGAATTATCCTACTCGATTTTAAAATAAAGATTTAATTTGATTTAATTGGATTTAAATTAGATTTGGATTGAGATTTGGATTTTAATTTGATTGTTTTTAAATTAAATTAGGGAATATCTAAATTAGGTTTTAATTATCCTAGTCTATATCTAATTGGGAATTCCCACATCCTATAAATATAGGCAGATACTCCTCCAAATTTCTATTCTCCACAAAATACTCCACAACCCCAAACAGTACATCGTGTCGGTGTCCCCCTTCCCATCCACTAAAATTTTTCTGTTACAAATACATAAATCCTCTCCGTGTCCGACATGCCGGACACAACTTTTTTGTGCCACGCAGGACACTTCTTCCAGCCCTCCTCTGTCGTGTCGGACAATCCCCGACACGATCCAAATCCCTAATCCCCAAATTTCTAACCTAACCCTAACCCTAACTTCTCTGGCCGACCACCCCGTCGCTGCCCTGTCCCGTGGACGTCAGGGTGCCCCGACCACCACCGCCTGGGGCTGCCCGGACTCCCCATCATCGTGTCCGACCACACTATCATGGTCATCACCATCACAGTCATGGCAGCCACCACACCCGGCCATCTACATCACCACCACCACCATCGACCACCGTCGACGCCACCCGCCACGACCACAGCCCCAAGGAAAAACCCAAATCAATAAAATAAAGTCACAGCCCACCAGCACTTACCTCCTCCATGCGGCGCCGTGCCACGTCGCCGCCCGACCGCCTCCGACCGCTTCAAACCCCATGCTCCGACCAGTCCGGCGCCGTCGACTTCCTACTCCTCTGCGCCCTTTCCCTCCGGTGAGAAAGTCTGCGCCACTTTCGACCCCTTTCCGCTCTCCACGCCCGACCGCAGCTCCCCTCGCCGGCAATCTACCGTACGCCGCCATCTTCTTCACTGCCATCCACTCCGGCGCCAGCGCCCAGAATCGCCGTGCCACCAGCCTCCACCGAACCCCCGCCGGTCGCCCCTCTCTTCCGCCCATCTCCGCTAGAAACCCTCCGCCTTCTCCCGAGATCCGCCGAGCACCGCCGCCGGTGCCCTAGCCCAAGCTCCACTCCGACTTCGAACCTCCGCTCTCTTCCCTCCGCCTACGCCTCCGCTTCGCCCCGAGCTGCCCTCGGCGACGCCCCTCCGCATGAACCCGCGCCTCCGACCAACCCACTGCTCTCCCGACCTCCTCCGCTTCCCCGCATCCGCCGACGCCGCCTCTCCCTCAGTCCGCCGCCCGCTCCTTCCCCGTGCTCTCAGCCTCTGTCCTCCCCTTCTGTTCTCCTTACTTTTAATTTTTTTTCTTTCACTTCCATCTCTAAAAGAGAGAGAGAGCAACGAGTGGTGTTGAGTTATTATTATTATTATTATTATTATTATTATTATTATTATTATTATTATCGTATTATTATTATTCTTATTTTTTTCTTTTCTTCTTTCTTTATTGCAACTGTTGATTTCCTTATTATTATTATTATTATTATTATCATTTTTTCCTGTTGTTTTATTTTTCCTTAGTTGGTTTATTTTAATATTATTATATTATTATTAATGTTAGTTTTATGAAATTTTTATTATTGTTTACTTTTATTATAGTGTTGTTTTTCTTTTTTTCGAAAACTAGTATATGTAGGATTCACATGGTATATAATAATAATGATGATTATTATCATTTTTGGTGATATTATTAGTAAAAAAAATTAACACTGGTTTCAAAGTATTGCTATAAATGTAGAATCCTATGCAAGGTTATTTTATATGCTTTGACCTAAACGAGTTATAAATATTTACGATATTTATTTAAGACATTTTTGTATATAAGTGTAGCTATTATCTATAAGCATATTTTTGGGATTCAACCTAGATGGATTTATTTCCCTATTTTCGAATATTGTCTACATTATTGCCCTAATAAAAAGACTATAAAACTTTTGAATATTATAAATAGTTTTTCTGAAATCAAATATATTATTTATCAAATTTTCCTTTAATTATCCTTCTGTCCATGACTCAACCCCCCTCTGTCCTATTCGATCGCCAATTCAAGCCTACCTTATGTTAACCCTAACTAAATTGACCCTTTTGGACCCAATGGAAATGTCTGTGCCACCATCCGAGGTCACCTTGCATAGTGGTTGCACCGAAGTCGCAGTTCATGCCACCATGATTATCGCAGCACACCAGACGCTCTACCAGGCAAGACACCTTGCCTTTACTGTTTAATTTCTTGCTCAATATCATGCATGTTTTTACTTATTCTAGAAAATATAAATTGTACTTGCAAATTATTATGATTAGTTGCATATGGCATAGAGTTAAGGGACCACCTTTGTTTGTGTCGCATTCATTGGCCCGACACTTGTGTATCACGAGTCATGAGTCTCATATAGATCTCGGACGTACGTATCGACTGGCCATCGGTGCGCACATGCCGTGCGATAGGCAATAACTGCTAAATAGTTATGGTTGTCTAGAAGACTTAGCGACTTAGCAGTTATTAGGAATGTCGTGATGTGGATTCAGCACGAGTAGTGCATGGGGAGGGTGGAGACAGTTATTAGGCGCAGGGGCTTTTACACCTTTACTTTTCTCTAGATGCCATTTGTGACTCAGTCGAGAGACTAGTGGACGTGCATTTATTTACTTTTCTCTAGATGCCACTAGTGCCTCGGTTGAAACACAAATGTGCCGTGCATTTACTTTCCTCTAGCTGCCGTTAGTGACTCACCCAAGAAGCTAGTGGCCGTGCATTTATTTTTCTCTAGACGCCCCTTAGTTCTCGCTCGAGTGCTAATGGGCCGTGCATTTACTTTTCTCTGGATGCCACTAGTGACTTGGTTGAAACGCTAACGTGCCGTGTTTCTAGCTTCGAGGGCCCTTGTGTGGAACATTGTCTTCAAATTGCATTTTCACTTAGAATGGTTAAGGACCTTTATTTGTGTAGTCACATATACTATTTTGTTGAGCTAACTTTATTCAGTTTATGGTATGATATTATGTGTCTTGTTACGTCCCTCTGAGGACCTGGTTGTCTTGTCAGGTATGTGCTATTATCTTTCGCAGGTGTTCTAGCTTTAGCCGTGTTCATCGCTATTTCTTCGAGGATGATTGCGCTTGGATCGTCTTCGCTCCGCTCGCCAAATTACATTTCATTTTTCATGTATTTTCTCTTACTTGTTGGTAGTGGATTTGTCTCCGCCCAACATATTGTATCAAGACAATTCATTATCTTTATATGATGTCTTTTATTCAATTATTTTGCGTGGATGAGATTAGTTATGGTTCTACTGCATTTTATAGCTTATGTATTCATACGAGACCTATGTATTTCGTATGAATACAGCTGGCATGTCTACGTTCCTAGTCCTACGTATTTTGGGACTGGGGCGTTACAAAAACCATAAAAATCCGAAAATAGCTAAAACCTAGATCTACAAAAAAATATACAAGAAAATGTAAAATGACAAGGACTAAGGTGGATTAGAAAGTTGCATAGAAGAGTTTAGAACAATAAAAATGGGGGGGGGGGGGGGGGGGGTTCCTTCATGAAGCAAGTTGCACTTGCCTAGGCTAGGGTTCTCTTGGTTGGTGGTGGAGAGTAAATGAAGAAGGAAGGAAGTAATAATGAGAGAGAAAGGGAGGGGTTAATAAATGGAGATGGTGGTGGTAGGTAAGGGTTCTCCCCTTAGTTTATGATGAACCAATAAGCAACCCAAGTAGAACCAAGCCAACCCAAACAAGCCGAACCAAGCCAGGAGAAATGCAATACGAGTCAGATACGTACATATATCCCAAAATATGTAATACGAACTATGGTCAACATACATTGTTCTGTTCTCGAAAATTGGAGAAAAAGAACAGTGCTTAGCCGCATGAGTTTTCATACGGCAAGTCTTCTGGCCGCATGAGCAACCCTGGCCGTATGGCACTTCCTGGCCGCATGGCATTTAGCATTCAGGCGCATAAGGCTCAGCTTCCGAGCTGCATATGGATAATTATTTTCCAGCCGCATGAAGTTTTATCTTTTCCCAGTCGCATGAACTTTTAGTTGGCCGCAGCTGCATGAACTCCCATCTATTCAGCCGCATGCGACCTGTCATTTCTAGCCGCATAGGCTTTATCATTTTCGACCGCATGTGATTTATCCTATTCCAGCCGCATGAGCCTAAATTCTGAGCCGCATGAGCTTAAACTCTGAGCTGCATGGCGTTGATTATCCCAGCCGCATGGACTTAGTTTACTCGTAGCCGCATAGGCGCATGCCATCCCAGCCGCATGAGATTTCACTGTTCTAGCCGTATAGGCGCATGCCATTCCAGCCGTATGAGATTTCACTATTCTAGCCGTATAGGCGCATGCCATCCCAGCCGCATGAGATTTCACTATTCCTGCCGCATGAGCTTGAATCCCAGCCGCATGAGTTCGAGACCCGAGCCGCATAGGATCCCTATTCCTAGCCGCATATACATGTTTTACCCAGCCGCATAAACCAATAATTTTTCGGCCGCATGAACTCTAGCCCATAAGGCCTTTTGACTGATTCTTGTCCTAAATTAACATTGATTGATATTGATTTTGACCTTGATTAATAATTGATCATGCGTTTCTAATTGGAACTAAGAGACTGACTAGTCGTCTTATTGAATTGAATGAATGAGATACGTTCATATGAACTATAAATTATTGCAATCGATTGGCCAATCCCGAATATTGGCATATAGATACATGCAGGCTTCAATTTATTTATTTATTTATTTTACAAAAGCAGTATGTGTACTTTATGGTCAAGGCATAATTTTTCTGTAGATAGTTTTGATTGTTGTATTACGCTATGTAAGACCTACAACCTAACCGTACGGGTATCGTTGTAGAGTTGGACATATCATACTTTATACGGAAGTACTCATTCTAATGACCATGATCCACGGCATGGGATTTTACTTAACATAGAGACTACTAAGTTAAATAAAATAATGATTGCATGGAGAGAATGGATTCTCGAGTTCTTACATGGCAGCCCTCTTTGGGACTGTTAAGTGCCCGACAGGCCGGCTGGTTCCCACAGATACTGCAAATCTGCCACACGGGCAGGGAGCGGTATCTGCTTATATTATTTATTGTATATTGATGACGGGCGTCCCGCTGGGACTCGTCTAATTCATGATTGGCACAATTGATTGATTGGGTAGACTAGCCTTGCTTGCACATAGTAAGAACTGAGGAATTCCTTATTGCATATTCCCAGGGTAACTTGGAACTCACAGTAGCAAGCCGTAGGAGTTGAATGGCCGTTTAAATTAATTTGTTTTGTGTACTGTACCTACTCTGTTGACTAACTGAGACGATCGGAATGTCAGGACAAGACGGGCCAACTTCTGTCCTTGTTTGGTTGAGAAGTTGATTCGAAGTGTCGTGATGTTATGTGAATCCTAGTAGCTAGCAGAGATCTATTTATCATATCTTTCTTATTACTGGTTCTAATTCCTCATATCGTGCTTCCTTGCGGTACTTGCAATTAGAGGTCTAACCCACTATCAGAATAAGTCGTTTTAGCGACGCATAAAGACGTCGCTAAAACGACAAATTTTGTCGCTAAAAATATTTAGCGACAAAATTACCGACATTTTGGGCTTGTCGCAGAAATGTAAGTCGCTGATCTTCAAAACGTCGCCAAACGTCGCAAGTACTGACATTTACCGACGTATATATACGTCAGTATATTACCGACGTCTACCGTCGTGTCGTCGGTGGATTAGCGACGTGTTTACCGTCGCTACGCGTCGGTAAATTTACCGACGATTACCGTCGTATCGTCGGTGGTTTAGCGACGTGTTCAAAGTCGCTACACGTCGGTAAAATCCTAGAAATTTATCGACGTTTACCGTCGTTTAAAATGTCAGTAAATGTCGATAATTCCTGGGATGATTACCGACGTGCACCGACGTTTACCGACTTTCTCCGACGTATAAAGACGTCGGTAAATGTCGGTACACTGGAAAATTTTGCAGATTTACCGACGTTTACCGACGCAAACGTACGTTGGTAAACGTCGCTAAATCTGCAAAAAAAATAAAAAACAGAATGTCCTTTTCTCCCTGCAGTTTAAAAAGATAACCATAACCAATACACACACCCATGTGAATGACAAACAAATATACACACCCCATGTGAATGACACACAATCACACACACACTGTTTTTCCTCACTGTAGAATAGGATCCAAACAGGATCCAAACATCCAAGTCTACACAAATAATAGAGATCCAACATCCAACAAATAATAGAATAGGATCCAAACATCCAAGTCTACACAAATAATAGGATCCAAACAAACCAACAAACAAATAATAGAGATCCAAGTCTACACACAACCAATAAATAGAATAGGATCCAAACATCCAAGTCTACACAAATAATAGAGATCCAAGTCACAAACAAAGGATCAAACAAACAGTCCTAACTAGGACTACTAGGGATCTGGTGCAGGAGGGGCACCGCCGCGACGAAGGGATAAGAACAACTCATACTCCTCAAGTGAAATCGATACCGATGAAGCAGGCAGTGACGTCGGTGAAGTCGGTGTCGAAGAAGAAGGCGGTGGAGGCGGCAGAGTCGACGACGATGAAGGCGCACCCGGAGGGCCAGCACGCTCCAACGCTGTAAGTCGCTGGTGGTATGAATCCATAATAGATAACATTCTATCACTGCTCTGGACCATCGAATCCTGCGCCAATCTCATCCTCTCGGCCATGGTCACCTGTCATGTATGTAGCTCCGTCACCGTGCGCTCTAACCCTCCAACGGTACGCTCTGTCCTCTCAGTCGTCTCCATGAGGTCCACAATGCCGCGGTCGAGCGTATCCAATCGTGCTAGCAGCGCAGGATTGTCCGTAGGGTGCTGAGACTGCTCCTCGATCCGTCGTAGCAGGTCATCACGGAGAGACTCCATCATCTGGTGGACTCGGGCAGACTCCTGGGACGGCTGTGGACCATGCACACTAGCAGGAGATGCCCTAGAGGACTGGGTCACAACTAGGGCGCCATAGGATCCCGTACCGTAGTACGTACCCCTACGGAGTCCACCAGCGGCGGTCATCCACAGCTCGTCCGCCGACGGAGCTTGAGTGGGCTGCGAGGAAGTACCGGCCTCTCCTGCATCAGGTGCACTAGCAGCCGCACGTTCCCGCAGCCTCTGATACTCGGCCTAGAAAGTATGGATAGTACTCTATAATTTCTAATTTCTAATTAATGTACTTATTATTATTAACTACATGAATATTTATTTGCATCATATTTACTAAGTTATATTAAAATTGACACGAAGTATTAAATTAAGATGACGTATTGTAATACTTACACATGTCTTCTCGGCCCCCTCGTCAATAAGGTCACCGCCGCGACGATGGGTGGCCAGGAAGACGGTCACCATGTCGGCGTTACCGACCTTGCTTACATGTAATTAAATATATTAGCTTAGTAATAATTTATCGGTTTTGTATTAAAATAATATTTCTAAAAGAGAAAGACATACCAGACGATGAAAATGTTCCGTCATCGGAATCGACCCACCGCACCACTTCGAGGTATGTTGCCTAGCCGCCTTGGCCTTCTCCGACTTCTCTTTGTACCTTGGCTCGTCGAATCGAGCCTTCATCGCATTCCACTGATCAGGGGTGTCCAACCTTGGATCGGCTTTCCGACATGATCACGATCCTTCTGATCATTAATAGCATCGCGGATCAGCTTGGCAGCGACGGCAGGAAACATCCCCTCGATAAGCTCGGCCCGGTGCGGTCGATAGAAAAACATATCCTAGAAGAGCGCAAACCAAATATTTATCAGTTATATATAATATGCAAAAATTATATGATTCATGTTAAAAGCAAATATATTTTAACCTTGAAGCGCGCAAACCAGAAGGCCTTCCTCTCGTCCGGAGCATCCGAGTAGTTAATCCAAGCACCACCATAATTATGCCTCAGCATGTGGCCTAGACGTCTCTGTACCTCTGGGGGACGATATCTATACAAACATATTATATTCGTGAAAAAAGTTAATTTATGATAAAAACAGAAAAAAAAAATTATAAACCAAAATACCTACTTTGTACCGTCGGCCCAGATCTCCGTGCTCCTCTCCTCCGGAGGTGCGCACGCATCATCTGCATGATGTTGGTCGGCCGTCGGCGCCGCCGCCTCGGCCGTCGACGCAGCCTCCGCCATCTGCTCATCCGTTTCCATCGTCGTATCAGCAGTAGGAACGCTAGACGGGCGAGCACTCTCAACAGGCCTGGAACTACTCGTCCCAGGAGATATACCACGTGACGTCGTCCCAGCAGGCCCAGCTACTGCAATCGCGATGTCAACGGCAAGTAGTGCATCGAAGAGGTAGGCTTTCTGGCACCGACAGACTTTTTTCTGCCACATGCCTTGTAGCGATCGATACCACAAAATCTGCAGACGTCTTCATCCTTGTCGTCTTTGTAGTACAACATGCACCCGTTGCGATAGGCATCGATTTTTTCGTATCCCATCCAGAGCAATCTACCCATCATCTTAGACCGGTAGAAGTCTTTAGGCAACTTCGCACCCTCAGGCAATATTTCTATAAGCAACTCCATAAGACGGTTGTAGCAATCTTGCGACATGTTAAAATCGGACTTGATACTCAACAATCTTGTAACCACCTCCAACGGTGAATGATCCTCACAACTATGACATAATGGAGTCCTTGCATTCTCTAGCAACTTCATGAACTGTGCAGCATCGGGGTTCGGTGCCTCCTCAGGTGCATCATGATCATCCGGATCGAAATTAGGCCCGGCCGCGTCAAAAACCATATTCACCAACCCATCGTCGTAAGGAGCGTTATTGTGGACATCCACTAAGGCTCGTACTCCGATGCTAAAGGCACAAGTTCTCCGTGCTCGCTCCACTGATAGTAATTCGGCGTGAAACCCTTCGAGTATAAATGATACGTGACATCCACTTCTGGATGATATTTCAAGTTGCGACATCTCACACACGGACACTTAATTTTGGTACCGTCCATGTACTGAGGGAACGCCTTGGCAAACTGCAGGAACTGGTGTACACCCTCTATGAATTCATCCCGCATACCGCACATATCATCAGGATGACGGTTGTACATCCACGAACGATTCCGCAGATAGTAATTCAGCTCCATAATTCTGTAAGATAGATACATCAAGGTAGTGAATGATATGCAAGTGTCAAAGCTTTGAAATAGTAGCTCAACCGAGGGATAGAGTTAATTGGAGGAAGTTACTGGGGAAAGTGAAGATCGACATGAACTGATAACGAACGAAAATCAGGGTCTCAAAGCTGGAACAAGTCAAGTTGTGCTTTGGAAAAAGAACTCTTGCAAGCTCTTTGTTCACAAAGCAAGCTATAAATAGAGAATATAGAACAAATATCGAGTTCGTAACTCAAGTTTAGAGCATACAAGAGTCATAAACTCGAGAGATGTTCTGCATTCGTTATATCTTGCTTTGTGCACAAAGAGCGTAACAAGAATAGAACATGTCCAAAATACAACTTTACTTGTTACAACTTTGATCCCCAAATTCTCGTTTGTCAGTTCATGCGGTCTACACTTTCCGCAGTATATGTACACATGACATTTTACGTTAAATGGTCAGAGATTATCAGTCATCTTCTTTTCGTATTGCTAACTTTTGTTTTGCGTATTTCTGCGTGCGGTGGTCAGAGATTATCGCGGCGGCATATCACCCGTGTCTACATAAGGACGTCGCTACAATATTTTATTTTTTTACCCAAAATTTTCGTTCTCCTGTCTCCTTTCCCCTCGACGAGCTCCTCCCCCTCGGCGACCCCTTCCCCCCTAGGTGACCCCCTCCTTCATCGGTGCAGCGATTGCGACGGCATATCACTCAAAGGCTGATAGGGGGAGGGGGAGGGTTGAAGAAAGGAGAGGGAATGGTTTGGGTTGGGGAGAGGAGATAGAAATAATGCGTTTGAAATCCTCACCCTCAACAAACCGAAAAGAAAGCTCATCAACAATTAGCATATGAGCCAAAGCCTTCTTTACATCTTATTGATTAAATTGCCAACCAGTAAGGGTTGACTTATCTTTCCCAACATATTGCAGATTCAATATTGATTGAGAATGAGCTTTGTGCTTCGGATAAAGAGGACATATCTAGCAAGTAGCAAATTTAAATAGAGTTTTCCCTTCTTCCGAAGCCCCCTAGTATGTTGGCCCCTCATTTCAATTCTAGCTAGACCCCTCCCTATTATGACAATCTATAAAGAAAACCTAGGATTAAAGAAGAAACAACATCATTTATTCATAGCATGAACATAAACCCAAAGTTAAATATATTCTGCTTAAGTAGAAGTTCTACATCTCACTTAAGGAGTCTACACTCTTAAACCTATGAAAGCATTTTGAAGCATCATGGCTTTATTTCATTCTAGAATCTGCATAATAAGTGATGAAAATGTAATAGGCTCACTAATAAATCTGGCATGCTAATGCATACCCATGATTTGCATCATGAGAACCTAGTTCCAAAGGGGCTTCCATTACCTTCAGTGGAGTGGATCCTTGCTATTGGTCAGTATAATCATTCTTTCATTGAGAACCAATATTTATAGCATTTATATAGTCGTGCATATATCATGTGTTTGCCCTTCATAGTACTCACTTTATGCACAGCCATAAAACTTCCAAGAACCGATATTGCATAGCCATAAAACTTTATGCACATTTGTCGGAACATCGTCGTGTTATTCATAGTACTCATTTTTCACTTCTCAACTTGGGTGTAGCCCGACTTACATGAGCATGAACAGATGAAGTACACTGCCTATAACAAGTATGAATCACCATTTCGCACAAACTAATTATCATACTTGTACTTCCGCATCACATTCATGTAAAGACCCACTGATATATATTGGTGTAGACAGTATTATACTAACAGAAATTTATCGCCATCTGTTGAATTAGACCCAATAATTCAACATCTTCATATTAGCAAATGAAAAACATCTTCAAATGAACCAAGAAGATTGTCCTTTTCAGTAGCACCATTAGACACACCAATTCGATGTAAAAGTTGACTGCAAAGGTGGGTGTTAGGGTTGATTCAAGGGAGGGAGAAGTTATACGAGGATTAGACTTGTTCATTGTTGCTTAACATGGCTAGTGCATGTACTAATATATCGTGTCTGTGTCAGCACGTCAGGAGAAGGAAGTTAGGGTTAGGGTTTACCTGCCTTGGTCGGAGTCGGGTCGGAGTCATCGGGCTGGAGCAGCGGTGGAGTGGGGTTGGCGTCGAAGTCGGGTCGGCGTCGACGAGGGGAATCAACGATAGAGGGAGGATGTCGGAGGGAAGGGGGTCGCCGCAGGGAAGGGTGTCAACGCGGAGAGGGGGTAGCCGGAGGAAGGGGTCGCCGGAGGGAGGGGGTCCCCGGAGAGGAGAGAGAAAGGAGGAGAGAAATTTGGGGAGCGGAAGATTAGAAATTTTTGGTGAAAGAAAAAAAAAGATCGATCGGGTGGAACCCTATATGAAACATTTTAGCGACGTCCACAAAGGACGTCGCTAAACGTCGCTATTCAATAAAAAAACTGGCGACGTCCCTAATTTCGAGTCGTAAAACATCGCTGATTTAAAGAAAATAGCGACGTTCTGCGACTAGACCGTGACATCAGCTTTCCAAAGCATAATATGTGGCGCTAACGGTCGGTAAACGTCGCTGATAGTGACGTTCAGCGACGTTTTCATATAACGTCACTAAATTCACAAATATTACCGACGTATATGACTTGCGTCGCTAAATTCGTCGCCAATACGACTTATTTTGGTAGTGACCTCTCTGGTTTTACATGGCCAGATTGTCACCCTCACTTTTCCCAGTTAGGGGTAAAATGGTAATTTTTCATTTTATAATATTTTTGGGAATTTTATTTCATGAATATTATTATTTAATTATTATAGGAGTCGGGTTCGAATTTCATCGTATTCCGAGTTAATTCGGGACCCCGGTGAATTTCGACTTGAGCTGTAATTAGCCTGTTAGCTAACCATGGCCCACCACACTAAATTTTAGGGTTTAAGAGTTTGGACTAGTCCCCCATGAGTAATCTAGTTTAATTATGATTTTTATTTATTTTTAGCAACTTCCTAAACCTAATTTGGAATTTATTTGCATTAGGCTTAGGGAGGGGCAAACTTGTAATTACAAGTGCCCCTCACCCACACCCATGCCATGCTTGGCCGGCCACCTATAGCCCCCCCTCTCTCCTTCCTTCTCCACCAAGCAACTCTCTCTCTCTTCCAAATTAAATTTCTTCTCAAGCCTTCTTCTTCCTCCAACCAACTAATCTAGGTATGCATTAATCTCTTCATTTAATTCTCTTTTGCATATAGTTCATTCACCATAAATGGAGAGGAGAAGATTCTCTACCATTTGCCCACAAATTTGTGGGTTTTCCCTAGAAAAATAGGTTGATGATTTATTAGGGTTTAATCATTTTGAGAGAGGTATATATATATATATATATATATATATATATATATATATATATATATATATATATATATATATATATATATATATATATATATATATATATATATATATACATGTGTATTTATGTGTGTGAGTGTGTGTATATATTTGATATGGAATTTGTGTCATGAGGATGAGAGTGGTGAGGATGTGTGTGTGTTTGTGTTGTGTGAGGATGTGTGTGTGTGTTTATATATATATATATATGGATATGTATATATATATATATATATATATATATATATATATATATATATATATATATATATATATATATATATATATATATATATATAGTTATGAGAGTGTATTTATATATATATATATATAGATATGAGTGTATAGATATATATATATATATGGATGTGTATGTGTGTTATATATATTTAGATGGATAGATAGATATCTAGATAGATATCTAGATAGATATCTAGTTATATATATATATATATATATATATATATATATATATATATATATATATATATATATATATATATATATATATATATATATGAAGTATATATATATAGGAAGAAGTAGAAGGAGATGAAAAAGAAGAAGAAGAGCAGCCCAGCAGCAGCAGCAGACCTGGCTGTTGCCAGGTCTGAAACCCCCCCATGGCTTTTAAGCCTAATAACCCCCCATTTCTCCTATACATATATGTATATATATAGATATATATATATATGGAAAATTCTACAATACATCCGCTGGAAATGGATGTATCGATACATCCGAAATCTGGACCGTTGGATTTTAATCCAACGGTTCAGGTTTAATTCAGATAAAATAATACATGAGACATCATTTAATGCTGATTTAGACTTCTGACCTGTTGGTAACTTGCTTTAGCAGGTCATTCTTCACTTTAATTTTTTCAATGAATACCCTAAATTAACTCATATTTACTCTCTCAAAAGTCCATCCAATTTAATCTGAACCTTTTTTTTTGGGTTACAGGCCATGGTAGTCGTGGTGGTGCTGGTGGTGGTGGAAAGAGAAACGGAGATGAAGAAGGAAATAAGAAACGGTTCGGATCGCGTCGAACGTCGTCGAGCACCCCTAGAACAACGAGGAGTACCAGCTGCGCCGAGAAGAATCGGTCCGCTTCGCGTCGGACGTCGTCGAGGCCTCCTCGAACAAGGAGAAGTACCAGCGGCGCCGCTCTAATTTTACTGCCCATGCCATTGTCTGAAATTTTATTTTTTATTAGGAGTACCAGCTGCGCCGAGAAGAATCGGTCCGCTTCGCGTCGGACGTCGTCGAGGCCTCCTCGAACAAGGAGAAGTACCAGCGGCGCCGCTCTAATTTTACTGCCCATGCCATTGTCTGAAATTTTATTTTTTATTTAACAATTTAATATTTTGTTAATAAAGCTACATGTCATGGTGGTGGTGGTGAACTGAGGAAACCTGCTTCTGAGGTCGGGCGGATTATTTTTTAACTTTTCTAAAGATAATATTTTCGAGGAGATTATTTTTTTGGACAAAAAAAGGCCATTTTCTTTGCTTTTAACACGGAGAATGGTACATTTAGGACGGAGAATGGTACATTTAGGACGGAGAATACGACGAATGGCCATTCTCTTTGCTTTTAATATGGCGAATGGACGGTGAATACGGCGAATGGACGGAGAATGGCCATTCTTTTTGCTTTTAATATGGCGAATGGACGGTGAATACGGCCAATGGACGGAGAATGGCCATTCTCTTTGCTTTTAATACGACGAATGGACGGAGAATGGTACATTTAGGACGGAGAATGGACGGAGAATACGGCGAATGGCCATTCTCTTTGCTTTTAATACGGCGAATGGACGGTGAATACGGCGAATGGACGGAGAATGGCCATTCACTTTGCTTTTAACACGGAGAATGGCCATTCTCTTTGCTTTTAATACGGCGAATGGACGGAGAATGGTACATTTAGGACGGAGAATGGTACATTAAGGAAGCCGACAAAAGCTCGTTCTCTCAAATCTCTTCTTTGTGTAAATTAAATCCAAGGAGGACACAATCCCTAATTTTAGTTATTGCTTAGCAGAGTCTGCTTAGTTGTTGTAAAATTGTGGTGTTGCTTCTGTGGCACTTTCATCTTTAATCTCATGTTTTCTATGAATATGTGTTCTGTTTGATTTTGATTTAGTAATCTTTCCGTATTTAGTTTTTTTGTTTCATCTAACAATTTAATATTTTTGTTGTAAATCTACAGGGCATGGTGGTGCTGGAAGGAGAAACGGAGATGAAGAAGAAAAGAAGAAGTTTCGGTTCGCGGTGGACTTCGTCGAGTTCCTCAATCAAGCGGAATTAAACCTCTTATAGAGTTCCTTAATTGGAGTTGATCACGATAACCTTTTGTAATTTTCAAACGGATAGTAGAATCTTCCTCGAGCCCTCCTCAATCAAACGGCTAGTAGAATCTTCCTCGAGCTCTCCTTAATCAAACGGCTAGTAGATTGTTTGCTAGTCTCGAAATTTATTTGTCTTTCCATCTTCCTCACTTTTTGTACTTCTCTCTTGCTATATATACAATAGTTTTCTTGTTTCATAGTACTATTATTCATTCTGAAATACATAGAATAGTTTTCTGAAATACAATAGTTTTCTTGTTCTCAAGATGTCTACTCGTGTGGGGGAAATATAGAAGACGTAGAAGATTGGATGCCAAATCCAAATGAAACCTTCATTCCGCGTTTGTTGCGCAAGATTGAACAACATCTGTCGACGATTTCAGCTGATGTTGCAAAGATAAAAATTGAACAAATGAAGTTATCTCGGCGTTTGGATAAGATTGAAGAATCTCAAGCTTTGAAGGAGGCATCTTCATCTAGAGCA